>JAAONU010000019.1:33581003-34781003 GCA_012932295.1 Cyclina sinensis
CCTTTTCAACTGTCAAACCATTTTTCAGTAGCTATATGAAACCTCTTGAATATATGTTTATCCAAAACTACAATCACTTTTCCCTAATAAGTTATAAATTAATATATTAGTGAATGTTATATCATGAAGCATTATTTTGTAATAATTGTTCTGTACTTATTATGTCGTCATTGGTTTTATATGTTTCTGTATATCGACTTGTACGTCTGTATTTCCGAATGTCAGCGGTTTGTGTGTGTGTGTGTGTGTGTTAAAAATGAATCATGTCAAAATATGGCAGTGATAGCAAATTGCTAATAGAATAAACACTTATTAAAAAATTTACGGCAAAGTGAGGGGTGTTATTTTTCAAACTTTTTCAAGAATTTTTCGAATTTCTCAGAGTCACATGTTTTTGAATTTACGTATGACTACCGGGTGTAGGAAAGTTAAATAACGCGTTATGTGTTCGAGACAGAAATGAAAGATCCTGAATAATGTTAGTTACATAGTTAAATAACATTAACTTCTGAAGAAAAAATAACCCGATATCGAGAATAAATAAAGATGGGTGTTACATATCTATTTATCGTTAGTACCGTTTACGCTATATGTATTTTAACACATCTGAGTAATAAATTACAAGGGGTAATTACGAGTTCTGTTATTCGATCAATCAAAACGCCTGCTAAAGAATATTCACTGTATTATTTCTAGAAAGTTTTTACTGTAGTCATATTAAGATATTAAACATTTTTTCATTTTTGAAATAAACATAACCGTTCGAACCTGTAAAGAAAGATTAGTAAACCGTCATGCCACCAGCGTCAACGGCATGCCTGTACACAAACGTTACCATGTACCAGACGTTTTGGTCAATCGAATTACATCGAATTACAGTAATAACTCCTTGTAATGTATTACTTAAATGCAAGCATTTAAATGTGTTATCTTAAACTTTCTCCCAGCAGGAAACCTTTTTAGCTTGTTTCGTTTGTTGTGACATGTTTTCAGTAACCATGAGCTACGACCTTCCGGCCTGTTTCTCATATATCTGACGTGCAGAAATGATAAAATTTTGAAATCACTGAACCATGGCGAGGAAAACAATCGATTATTTTATATTCATGTATCAAAAAAACAAAAAAAACGCAGTTTTAAGGCACCCAAAGAGAGCAACCACAATACAGAATCATCGCAAAGGTTGCAAGCAAACCAAAACTATTCGCCCATACTAAATTAAAACACTGTATTTATTTAAAAATGTCGTATTCTTTTCTGCTAAATAAATATTATTATTTTGTGCTCAGCAAAATGCATATTTAATCAGGTTTTAAAGAAAAGACTCATTAACTCAGGACCTACTCTAAAATCTGATCTGATATTAAATAAACAGAAAATATTTTTTATTGAACAAGACAACAGGTTCACAAATTTTCTGTCTTAACTGAGTTGCAGCGTTTAATAATTGTCTTAGGTCTTTTCAGCTTTTTTTTCTTTATCTTTCAGGTCTGGTCATAGGTTCAAGCCCTTTTATAAACTCTACTGTCATTTGCGCGAGACAGTTGTCCATTTCATATGTCGTCTTCTTTTATGAATCCATCAGTACATTGAAGGTGAAAATATGAAACTATACCTCAGTTCTTGCTAAGTATAAAACAGCATCTCCTTATTAATTTATTTTATTGGTCGGAGCATAACAACAAGCATAACAACAACTATACAAAGGATTTAATTGAAACGTCACACAAAAAATAGGAAACTTTAAGAAAAAGTGCACTGTAAAAGTCCCATAACTAGTCCTTGCTTTCTTTTGAAATAATTCTTTTTCTCAGATTTGCTTTTTTAGGTCAAATGTCTAAATTGAGTCATGCATTGTTTTTCCGAGCTCTAACTCCTCCTTGGATCGATAGATACTCAAATAACCATGCACAATTTTTTTCATTGATCAGTTTTATACAAGAACCAAATAGCTGGTAACAGGTGTCAAAGGTAGAAATTGTGAGCTGCTTTATTTAACCGGTACAAACTTCACTACAGATTGCAGGATACTCAAAATACTTTACCAAATGTTTACCAAGTAGAGACGACGTGCCGCGTACAGCTACCAGGCGCCTATCAAAAATGCCAGTCTTTCTTTACCTAGCAAACAATAAATTGTAGGATCACAATAACAACAGCTTTAATGTTTTTCAACATTACCCAGTTTTTACTTGGTTGAATATCCAGAGTAATTCAGTCTGTTTGATTAACATTCCATTATTTAGTTCTTACTTGATTTCCCTTCTTCCTTCTGAAAAGGCGGTATTAACGGTGTATTAATCACATTCAATGATAGCTATGGCGTACCATTACGGTTTTTATTGCTAGACCCAGCATCATGATAAAGTTTTTAGCATAATGCAGGGTCATGATAATTATATTTTAGCATCATACAGGGTCATGACAATTATTTTCAGAATCATACAGGGTCAGGCAAAAAAAAATCCAGCATCATGCTGATTTTTTTCCCTAAAACTGCTGCATCATACAGGTATGGCGTATGGCGTACCATTAGGGTTTTTATTGCTAGACCCAGCATCATGATAAAGTTTTAGCATCATGCAGGGTCATGAAAATTATTTTTAAGCATCATACAGGGTCATGACAATTATTTTCAGCATCATACAGAGTCTTGTATATGGCTATGGCGTACCATTAGGGTTTTTATTGCAGACCCAGCATCATGATAAAGTTTTTAGCATCATGCAGGGTCATGATAATTATTTTTTAGCATCATACAGGGTCATGACAACTATTTTCAGTATCATACAGGATCATGCAAAAAAAATCCAGCATCATGCTAATTTTTTTTCTTAAAAATGCTGCATCATACAGGGTCATGCTAAAAAGGACTTTTTACCCTTCGGTGCGTCAGAAAGTATTTAGCATCATGCAGGATTGTTTTTACATGACCCTGCATTATGCTAGCCCCGTAGTGCGTTTCGGTAATGGGCGCGTGTTTATCAGACCAATCAGAATCGAGGTTAGATAAATTGATTCCGCTTGAATTGAAGTGAAGTGCTTGTTGATTTTAAATCTGTCGACTGTCAAGAGCAATATAGAAAAAAAAACACACACACATACAGGTGTCAAATGTATTTTGTTTATTAATACATTTCACATACCATAACTAGTTTACCATTTGGTTTTACTACTGTTAATCATGATTTCCTAAGTCGAAAATTATTTTCTGAATAAAAAATAAATAACTTAACCGGAAATAATGTTTTCTATTCTTTTTCATTTCCTGTTGAGTGAGGAATTAAGTACTATTTCGCTATTCCAACGACTTGTAAAAGTAAAGGTTCAAACCTTGAGTTATTCATTCTAAATTATATGGTGCGAGTATTAGCTTGATAATCATAAATCAAGTGAGTTATAGTAAAAACATAAAGATAAATGGAGGCATTTGCGGCAGTCATATTTTCCATTCCGTATTCGCGTTTTGGTGAGGAATAAAGAATCGGTTCTCTATTACATTTTCGACTTATAAAAGTTCAGTTTAAAAGCTTGAGTTATACTTATGGATTGTATTTGCTTAACTTTCATGAATCATATGACTTACAGATAAATGGAAGCATTTGCGACGATCACTTAGTTTAATCCCTTTTTTGTGTTTGGATAAGGAAAACGGAACTAGTTCAAGTGATATTTATAATAGTTTTGGTTCTAAGATTAAGTTATTTCCTCGTGAATACATGTATATTGTATGTGTTCGGTTATCATACATCACATAAGTTACACATGAATAATGGAACAATTTTCGACAGTCATATTTTCTACTCCTCATTTGCGTTGGAATAAGGAATTAACAACTAGTTCCCTATTCTTTTTTCTTTTCTTTTTTTTGAGACATTAAACATTTTTGATTTGATTTAAAGCTTGAGTCATAAATCCAGGAATATATTGTATAAGTCTTTTTATCATTAATCACATGAGTTTCAGTTAAAATAAAAATAAATTAAGGCATAAACGACAGCGATTTTATCTTTCTTATTCGCGTGTGAATCAGTTTTCAATACCTCAACGGAGTTTTAAGATTTATTTATGTGCTCGGTTTAATAAGGAATCCTTTCTCTATTTCTTATTTAACCTGAAATAGTTGAGGATCAAATTCCTTTTAAAATATACTTGATGTGCTCGATTATCATTATCATTGCATACTAGACAGGGTAGATCAGATCTAAATCAGACGTGAAATTATCACAAAAAAAAATCTATATGCACGTACAGCCTGATGACATCTATCTTCCATTGTTGGTAGACATTTCTGAAAGTAAATAGTTTACCGTGCAGCTTTTGCTGTGCAAAACTGGTAAACATAAAACGTAATTACTCTTATTATTACATAGCTTGTTAAGTTTCTAAAATGGACTTATGGTTCTTATGGCTCTTATTCAATAAAACATACCTAAACGAGTGCTCATTAAAATATTTTTGACTGAAAACTTTGCACTCAAGACTTAAGCTAAAATACTTTTATTTCAAATTAAATACCAATCCTAGTTTAACTTTAAAAAACCAATCATATATTCCTATGTGGCTTTAAAAAGGAGGAAAATGTATGCTCTTTGTGGGGTTCGAACTCCTGACCTTTACTTTAAGTTATATTGTAGCTGTAAGCTGAACATGAAAAAAATATTTGCCTAGCAGCCCATCGCCCTAGCGGATGAAGATATACCTGGTGTATCACATTAGAATAGATTTTTTTGAACTCAGTTCAAACAAACAACAAAGAAATAAAAAGAGATTTGAGGTGTACTTTTGCACATAAAAAGGAGTTTTTGTCACGAAAAGACGTAACTATTTGCTATCTTAAGACTACTGGTGACAAAGAGGCCTTAAATAAACATAGTGCATCAGAGTTGAAACAGTATTCCTGAAATCAGTTCTAACATACGTTCTTAACAAACAGGATTGAAATTTATTTTTAAAATTAAACAAATTGAATGACGATAAAAAAAAGTGCTTCCTATCTGTAAGCTGCCAACGGCCTAGCGGCCTAGGAATTACATCCTATATCGCAGTAAAGTGTATTTCTAAGTCTAAACATATAGAATAAACAAAAGGTATTCTGGGCGTATTTTTCAAATTTAAAGAAAAAAACCCAAGGATAGTTCGTGAAAAGAAAAATGCTATTTGTAGACCACTAGCAGCGCAGCGGTCTTATATAGACGTTGTGTTTCATTGTAAAAGAAGTATTTCCGCACTCAGTTTTTACAAGTGACATAAGCTATTTATTTCTCACGATTTTTAAAAGAAAGAATGAATGAAAGAAAGTTAGTCGGTTGCGCGGTCAATCAGCCGGGCGGTCGGTCGGTCGATCAATCCGCGAGACAGTGATGATGTGAGCCAACCAGTAAGTAAGTAAGTTAGAAAAATATTAAAGGTAGGTCGGAGTAAAATATTCATATTTACTTTCTTATTGATGACTGACTGACTGGCCGACTCACCGACCAACCCATCACTCACTCACCCACCCATCCACCACACATTCACTCACTAACTTTTAATTCCTTTTTTATTCTGTTTTTTTTTTCTTTCTGTCTTTCTTTCTTTCTGTTTTTCCCTCTTCCTCTTTTCTTTCTTTTCTTTTTTATATTATGAGAGACACATAGAATATGTTAATTTTTGAAATAAGATAAGAAATAAGTTAAGAAATAATTCTCTATGAAACACAACGCATATCTAAGGCCGCAGGACCGCTTGGCCGCTAGCAGCCTAAAGGTGGCAAATACCCTTACAAATATTATTTTAGACAAAAAAACATCATTTTTAAAGATGCAGTTATACACACCAAAACCCTTTTGTTTATGCTGTTTGTTTGAACTGAGTTCAGAAATACTATTTCAACTGTGACACTCTGGACCGCCAGCAGCCTAAAAAAAAGCTACAGCTACTCTTCATGAAAAAAACTTTTATTTTGAATTTACGAATGTATACCAAAGTTTTTTTGTTTATGTTGTTGTTTAAAGTAAAGATCAGAAAAAAAAAACTATTTAAACTGTGACACTCTGGACCACCAGCAGTCTAAAGACCAAAAAAAAAAAAAAATGAAAAACCTAGCAGCCTAAAGAAGCAAGTTCTTAAAACCACCTGTTTTGAATATGCAAAAGTACACACAAAACCCCCTTTGTTTATTTTGTTAGCGGTTCAGAAACGCATTTTTAATTGTGATGCGCTTTATATACAAAAGGCCGCTTGGTTGCTAGCAGCCTAAGAAAAGATACAACTTCTTTCGTGAAAAACCCTTTTTCAATTTTCAGAAGAACAAACCAATCCCCATTTGTTTATGTTGTTTAAAACTGAGGTCAGAAATATTACATTTACTGCGAAACAATACGTATAACTTTGATCGCTTAGCCGCCGGGCCGTTGCAGTATAAAATAGAAAAATTCTTTTCCTGAAAAATAAACCCCTATCTCTTAAACTTGCAAAAAATACCCATCCCAAATACCTTTTGTTAATGTTGTTTGTTGTTTGTCAAACATCCTCCAAATCACAATGTGTCTTGAAAATATATGTATAAAATCTATTTCTGTACATGCATTCCACTTACAGTTTTAGATTATTTATATCTAGAGGATATATCGTTCAACATAAATGCAGATCGCGCTAAAAGTGTGACACTTTTGATTTCTAAACATGGGTTATGGTGTTGAAACTGAGATATTAAGAATCTGGCACACCTTATGTTTATTTTCAATTTGACCGCATTGGTAATAGATGGAATCTCGTCTCATTTGGTATTTTTGTATAATTGTGTAGATTTCTTTAGGACACAAAGGATGACATCTTTTGAACTCCAGACATAAAAGGTTTTCAACATTGTACGGTTAATTTCTAAACATTAGTTCTGTCATAATATGCGATTAACTATTACCAGGGTTAGCACATTATGAATTTTTATACAGCATGTTTTGAGAGACAGCCACGAAAGTCCGTTACTAGTAGGTGAAATAAGGCATATATGGCTTAACACCTTGTGCTCCAGCTGGGATTCAATCCCGGGACCTTGTGTGTTTCAAGTGTTTCATGTAAATAGGCAATACTTGATCTATGATAAATGCACATGTTCTCTTTGATTCTGCATCCCTCTACATATCAAAGTGAACATACTCTTCCCACTACAGCTTATGTAGTAATATGAGTTAAACATATTGTATCACAGTAAAAATAGTATTTCTGACCTCAGTTCAAACAAACAACATAAACAAATGGGGACTGGGGTGTCCTTAGGCTGCTAGCGGTCAAAGCGGCCTTAGATATACAAAGCGCATCACAGTTAAAATAGCATTTCTGAACCCAGTTCAAACTAACAAAATAAACAACACGGGTTTTGTGGGGGGGGGGGGGGGGTTGCAGATTCAAAAAAGGTTGTTTTAAAGAGAACTTACTATCTGAAGACTGCTAGCGGCTAAGCTGCCTAGTAGTCTAAAATATACATAGTGTATCACAGTTAAAAAGGTTCTTGTGCACAAAGTTCAAACAAACACTATAAACAAAAATGTTTGGGATATCCTTTTGCAAATTAAAAAAAAGATTTTTATTAAAAGGGTTTTTGCTTTTTAAGACTGCTAGCGGCTCAGCGGCCTGGTGGCCTATGGTATACATAGTGCATCACAGTTTAAATATTATTCCCGAACTCAGTAAATGCAAACAACATAAACAAAAGGGGTTTCGACGTGTCCTTTTGCAAATTAAAAATAAAAGAAAATAAGGTTTTGTGAAGAAAAGTTTTAGGCTGCTAGCAGCCTAGTGGCGGGTATCACCGTTATAAAAGTATTTGTGAACACATTTGATACAAACAACATAAACAAAAGGGGTTTGGGTTGTCCATTTGTATATTCTAAATAAAAGATTTACATGAAGAGCAGTAGACTGGCTCCAGTCCTTATGTTCTGATTTCATTTTCAATATAACATTTAAACAATCTAGCCTAGTGCCAGGCTAGAAGAGCAGTTGTAGTTTTTCAGGCTGCTAGCGACTCAGAGTGTCACAGTTTAGATAGTATTTCTGAGCATAGTTCAAATAAACAACGTAAACAAAATAGCTTTGGTAGCTGTTCTTTAATTCAGAAGTATTTTCCTGAAAAGAAGTTTTTCGTGCCAGCAGCCTAACATACACATAGAGTGTTACAGTGTAAAAGTATGTCTGAACTCAGTGCAAACACGCAATATAAATAAAAGGCGTTGTATGTTTGCAATTTCAAAATAAAGGGTTTTTCATGAAGACACGTTGTTAGCTTTTTTTAAGGCTGCTAGCATTCCAGCGGCTTATGATATACATAGAGTTCACAGTTGAATTGAACTCTTTTCAAACAAATTACATATCTCTCTATCTCTCCTTATATTAAAAAAGAAAAACAATAAGAAAAAAAGAAAGAAATTATGGTGTGTGTGTGTGTGTGCGTGTGTGTGTGTGTGTGTGTGTGTGTGTTTATATTTTTTGTACGGAAAATTGCAGTTTCATATTCCTATATGTACAACTGGAGCGGGGTTAGTGTTATCCAATATTATGTAATTCTATGTTTTGATTAGCTGTTAGAAGATCCGAATATTGCCGAAGCATTACGTATTTTTACGAAGTGCTACCTATTGAATCAATTTGTGAAGTTGTGTTATTCCGGAAATCCTCGGAGAGAATCACGTGACTGTCTGGTAATATTGTGTAGGAACATTGAATGTTGTTGTTTTGAAATTTATTAATAGAACAAGCAACTGATAAGAGATACAGGGAACTTTTTGAAGATTGGAAAAAATATGGCTGTTAATAAAAATGCAAAACATAGTAATTTTGTTATTACAGTTACAAAGTCATTTTTCATCAAACAGTTCAGTATTTTATATCACTTAAAAGGTCTGTAAACTTATATTTTATATATTTAAAAAATAATTGACAAAACTGTTTACTTTTTTGTTTTTAAATGGTTAAACTTGGTGCATCTAAGCTGCTAGGAAATTGCTGGAAATTGCTGAAACGACAGGTATAAATTTAGTTTAGTTTTCTTTTTTTAAAAGCAAAAATTCATAATCTGTTATATTTTCAAAATATGAATTTAAAGAGCTTTCAAATGATGTAAAATGATACAATGTTTATATTTAATTCGGCTCACGAAGAAAAAAAGTTATCTAAAGTTAAAAATTCTGTCTGGTTCCCGGCCGTACTTTGCTACGACAGTGACTGTGTCTCACCTGGTCTTTATGTAAACTGTTGTGGCCACTTTCAAAATTTTTGGAACCTTATAATCAATATGGTCACAAATGACCAAAGAGGTGATAGAAAAAAGGAAACCTATCCAAGGTTAAAGTTTAATTATAAGAAGTGCCAGACTCAACTCACAAATTTCTGATGATAGCACTGCTTTACTCTGTTAGTGCCAGGCTAACGTGAGGAACACAAGACTGAGACTGTGAAACGGGCAGACCTGCAGGAGATAAGCACAGCATTATTTTAAATAGAATTTTGTTTAATGTATGGATTTTTTGACAAATTGAAATTTTTCTGGGTGAAACTGCATAGAAAAAATTAATTTGCTTAGAAATTTTGCAAAAAAAAAAAGGTAAGTAAAGTAATGGATACAGTGTATTAGGAATCATCCAAAAGTTGTTTAACTTTTAAGAATATTTCTTTGATAAGTCCTGACATGTGAACAAAATATTCATCGCTTATTACATAATGCTACAAGTATGCAAAATTTCAAGCATTTACAACGTCTAAAAATATCGCTTTCAAAAAATGGTGCTCTGGCGCAACACATTTCACACCACTGGTTGCAATGTGACCAACATTGCAAGCATTACATTCGAGTTATAAAGGCAATATGTGCTTCTTGATTTTAAATATACGTTTCTATTTCAAAATATGTATTAGTTGTTATACTTGTATAGAGCAATGATCAGTATTATAAATTTTAACTTTTCAATGCTAAACCTGCCATATTTTGACTTTATCAACAAACGGACACTAAATAGTTCTTTCTTCAACAACGGCAATATTGAACATCCATCTTCTGTCTTCATAGCTAAGTGTCTTCTGTAGTGTCAATTGCTGTGGAAAATTATGTTTTCAACTTATCAAAAAATATTCAGATTACAGAATTATCACTTTCAGTTGTTTGTACACATTTATTGTTCTTATACTTCCAACAGTTGGCTAAAAGTCACCTCCAATAGAGGACACACTTGACAAAAATGCCACCAAATGAGGACACACAAGTAATCAAATTAAACCTTGGTCTCTTGACTCAGGTCACTTCAGTTGGTATTGGATTTAGTATAATTTTAAAGATTTAATTTTGCCTGAAAAAAGCTTTCAGTTTTTCACTGCTAATGTGAGCTTGCTGTTTAAAATGTATTAGGAAACTTTTGACAAACACACTCAACTCCAATTGAGGACACACAAAATGAGGACATTCACAACCACACACTAGACTGCCAACTGAGAACAGTTCTTGTCTTATGATCTATAGTTTTAGTCAGATTGCAGTAGGCAGAAATGGAGCAACAGCACAATGATAAGAATCCTGTGACAATTGCAAAATTTACCTGCATCCTGTCAGCTCCAGACAATGCACTGTTGGAGCCTGTATCATAATGCTGAGGCATCTCCTCAGATTCCTGCTCAGATAGTGGTGGGGCTGCAGGCAAGACTAAAAATACAATGACAAATATGTAGTAATGATAATGGAATGACAAATATATTAATTGCAAATTGTTCTGCATAATTTAGATGATGAGTGATGAGAATACACAGAAATGCTAGATGCAATGCTTATAGAAAGAACCAAAGGAAATGAATCCAGATGTTTTGAACAAAAAAACTTTTAAATAAACATAACAATATTAATTCATTCCATCTGACACAATCCCTTTTGCCTACATATTAACAACACATCAGAATAGAATAAAAACAAGAGGGCCATGATGGCCCTAGATCGCTGCAAGTTTTGCTGTTAAGCAGTATTTCATATTTCAATTAAAAATATGTAAGTAATGTAAATATAAATATGTCAAATATCAGTCAATAAATAAAGGCTCTATGACAGAAAGTAAAAATATCTATCATAAGCTATAGTGACCTTGACCTTAACCCAGTGAACTCAAACCCTACCCATGGGTAGAGGTTCATGCAAGGATCCTATATACTGAATATCAAAGATATTGGTCTTCAAATGAAGGCTCTAAAAAGTACAGTAGATCTCGATAAACTTTCTTTAACCTTGGTGACCTTAAACCTATTCAAATTATTTGTAAATGCTTGAAAAAGCTTGCTTCATGCCAAATTTTAAAAATCTAGGACTTGCTGTTTCAGATATGAAGATTTTTTAAAGTTTTTCTTCTACACTGCTATTTAAAACTTGTGACCCCCTCGGGAGGGGGCAAACAGTTACCCAAGGAAAATTTTTCTAACATACTTGGAAGACGTCCTCCAGACATTGCTGCATACCAAATCGTAAGGCTCAGGGTTTTGTAGTTTCATACAAGAAGATTATTCAAAGTTTACCCTATATAAACCTATGTAAAAATCAGTTGACCCCCAGGTGGGACCAAATTTGACCCCAGAGGTATAATTTCAACAAACTTGGTTGAGGTCTACTAGATTTTGCTACATACCAAATCTTAAGGATCAGGGCCTTGCGGTTTCAGACAAGAAGATTTTCAAAGTTTTCTATATGTAAAATCAATCGACCCCTAGGGCGGGGCCAAATTTGACCCAAGGGGCATAATTTGAACAACCTTGGTAGAGGTTCACAAGTCAATGCTACATTCCAAATCTTAAATCTCTGGGCCTTGTGGTTTCAGGCAAGAAGATTTTTAAAGTTTTACTATATAAGCCCCTGTAAAATAAATTGACCCCCGGGTAGGGGTCAAATTTGACCCCAGAGGCATAATTTGAACAAACTTGGTAAAGGTCCATATGACAATGCTACATTCCAAATCTTAAGGCAAAGGGCTTTGTGGTTTCATACAAGAAAATTTTTATAGTTTCACTATATAAGCCTAAGTAAAATCCATTGACCCCCCCAGGGTGGAGCCAAATTTAACCCCAGGTATATGATTTTAACAATCTTGGTTGCGGTCCGTAAGACAATGATAAATACCAAATCTTAAGGCTCAGGTCCTTGTGGATTTAGACAAGATGATTTTCAAAGTATTCCTAATGTAAAATCCATTGACCCCCGGGGCGGGGCCAAATTTAAACCCAGGGGCATAATTTGAAAAAACTTGATAGAGGTCCACTAGACAATGCTATATAACAAATTTTAAGGCTCAGGGCCTTGTGGTTTCAGACAAGAAGATTTTCAAAGTTTTTTTCTTTCAGTTGCCATAGCAAGCAGAGGTCTTGTTGGAATTGAATTCTTTGAACAACTTTTGTAGAGCGTCATGCAAGGAATATCCCAGGCATGTTTCATCAATGTTGGCTCAAGGAAATGATTACTGCTCTATCTGCATACTGCAAAACTCATCAAGGGCCATAACTATGCTGAAGGGTCTGACAAGAATACAATGATAATCATCTTCGCTAGCCAAGGGTTACGATCCGCTCTCCTCCTCTTCACCCTTGGCGGATATAGCCAATATTTTCAATCTCCGCGGCGGTATTTTTCATTGGCTGCAGTTATAGGTAGCTGCGTCCAATCAAATCGCCGATTACAAACGATCACGCAACTATCACGCAAGGGGAGACAAAATGTAAACATGGCAGCATGTAGCAATTATTGCCGTTTGTGTCACGAAACATTGCCACCTAAGCACAGAAGAACCATATTTACTGAGACGTTTTCTTTGCTTAGTCAACTAATACAAGTGTTAGGATACATTCCACATAAGGATGACGGGCTGTCAGGTTACATTTGTGGATTTTGTTTTACAAAACTTAACAAGCTTTCAAAATTAGAATTTGACATCGCTAATCGCATTGAGGCACTAAAGAACGAAAAAATTTCATTAGTTAAGTTGCTAAGAGAAAAATATTTGCAAGGAGTTCAACAAGCAGCTGTCGCAAAATCCACTGAATCAAAGTTGCAGCATGCCAAGCCTACATTGACACCACAGCCTGCCAAACCTCCTTTGACACCGCAATCTGGAAAAAGAGCAATTTGGCACTCTCCTACCCCGAGAAAAGTGAAAAAGCCATTGATATTCACTCCAACAAAAACAACAGAAAGGAAGATTTTGCCAAAAACTTCTGCTGCTGTGTTGACATCATCATTAGACAAAGACCAAGGCAAAAAGAAGAGAGTTAATGTTACTTTATTTTCTCCAAATAAAGTAAAGGTATGAATCGTAATGAGTAATTTTCATGCAGTGTTTCATGGCCAAATTACAAATTACTTGTGCATTCATGTCGAAGTGATTTATTTCACACGTTTTTTGCACTCCAATCCCACTACCACCCCATTGTAGAAATGTAGTAAAAATATATACATATAAAATTCAGTGTTTGGATTTTTTCGAGATGTCAAGAAAAATAATGTCACAATTACCTTATAATATCAGTACATGTATCATATATATATATTACCATAAAATAAATTTTCTGATAAAATTATTTTTAATCGCCAAATATAATCAAAGATCACAACAAATTTTTGACATACATTGTACACATGCAAATGTACATGTTCATATGACATATAACAATAACAAGTATGTTGAAAGTGCATGTACCTGTAATTAAATTGATCAGGTTATGCATATATACTACTGAATTAATGAAGTGTACTCCCACAGCAAGTGTTTTTCTTTTTTTCTAGGTACTCTACAGAGCAAGTTCAGATACGGCATCAGCCAAAGTAAAAAGCTCTATAATTTCAGCTGGGGTGTTTCAGAAAATTGTGAAAAGTATTTCAACTAAAGGACCGTACCAAAGAACATCCCGTCTTATCTGCAACTCTCCACTGAAAGAGTCCATCGTTAAATGTATGATGAAAGAGGTGAAAAAAGAAAGTGTAGCTCTATGCTCTAGAGACTCAATCTTAAGAAACATTAGTGCAGATCAGTTGGTGAACTTTAGTTTAGGCAACGTCAAGACAGAAGTGATGACAAAAGCTCCACTGGTGTATAATTTTGTAAATGAGATTGTGAAAAGCTCTGATGTTGGTACTTCTATAACCACGGCAATTGCTCTCCGCTTCAGGAACCAACACATGACAGCTTTGCATCATGATATTGCACAGTTATTAGACCATGGTGGAGCAACAGATGAGGTACTTGTATTTTTTTTCCAAATTTTCTGATCATGAGCAGATAATGATACATGTATAATGATGAACATGGTAAAGAGTTGTTCTTCGTTGAAATATTATGATTTTTTGTTTAAATGTTTAATAAGGCAGTTTTTTATGCTCCCTCAAATCACACTCATCTTGGTAATTTTTTTATAAACCTCATATATATGTATACATGTAAGTGACTTAAATTTGTAGCTATTTTTTGTCATGTGTTAATAATTGAGTGTCCTCTTAATTAATTACATTTCCATTGTATTGCTTTTGTTAAAATATCATGTAAGTATTGTCTTTATTTTCAGACCATTGACTTATTGAGCAAATTGGGCATGAGTGTGTCATCATCATCATTACAGAAAAAGAAAAAAGAACTTGTGAGCAGACAGAATGATCATGTGGAAGATCTCATGCTGAAGGAAAAGTCAACATTAGAAAATAATGAAGGTATGAATGAATCGGTTAGATGTAGTGACATTATAGGGGACAATGTTGACATATCAAGACATCCCTCTCAGATGAGCATGGACAAAAAGAGAA
Source organism: Cyclina sinensis (assembly GCA_012932295.1). NCBI lineage: Eukaryota > Metazoa > Mollusca > Bivalvia > Venerida > Veneridae > Cyclina > Cyclina sinensis. Next base: position 33,595,795 of record JAAONU010000019.1, read on the forward strand.
AAAGTTGGCATTGGTTTCTTCTTGTCGGTGTAGAGAAAAGGGTTTTGAAACCCATGCTTGATGAATCCACCCCATTAGCTGACATTAGTATGGTTGAAAATAGTCTATTTTTGCCAAATGAAATTGACTGTAGTGCGGTAAATGAACATTTCATTCACCATATAATGCATGTCATTGTAAAGTATGTTGGCTCCTTAAAACAGTATGAGCCTTGCGTTCCAAAATTGTTGCCACATAAACATATGAAAGAATGCGCCCTAAAGTCTGACTTTGCCATTTTGGATCTGTTAGACAAGAATGAAAACAAGTCTGAAGATATGATATCTATTCTGCAAGTCATACACAACAATTATGTAGCACATACAAATGATGATGATCCCTTAGTTATTAGAAAAAAGGTCTTTGGGGGAGATGTTCTAACAAATGAGCGAGCATACTCCGCACAGCTGGCTATGATGAATGAGGCAACTGACTATGAAAAATTAGCAGGAGTAATCCATAGACCTGAAGGCTTACACAGAATGATGAACTTACTTTTGGTATTCAACCAAACTGCATGTTCATTAGAGTAGCTTGTTCAACGTTCGTTGTTAAAAAGGCATGTTTTTTTTCTAACAATCAGAATTATTGCAAGGCATGCTTCCAAGGCTCTGGAAATTCAAAAAAATGCATATAGCATGTATATTGCCAAGCAGTTTTTGTCTATTTTATCATATAAAGGATAAATATATTTCTGTGTATTTTATTTAATCTGAAAAAACATTTCCAGGGTCTTGTAGATTTTCATAATTTTTAACAACATAGTAATTAACTTTTAAAAATTTCAAAACCTATTTGTTTGCATGTATTTCAGAGTTTGAATGAAAATTTAATATGTTCATACTAACACATTAATGCCTGTTAAATTGACCTTTTTTATCACCGGTCCAGTAAAAACTTTTTCTCTCATTTTATGATCTTTTATCCTTGTCACATAAATAAATATAAATTGTTGGTAAATTTCTTTCAAGGATGAACAAAAACATAACATAACAATTTTGCTTATAAAAAGATTCATGAAAATGAATCAATCCATAATCATTGAAAATAGAAGTATACATTTTATATCCTTCTCTAACATGTCTAATTTTGCTAATACAGTTATTTGAAAATGATATTTCACCCTGTTTATTATGTGCAGAAAATACAAGTTTAAAAAGGTATAAATATATAGTTTTTTTTATTTTAGTTTATCTACCAGCAGTTCTACAAAACCAGCTCTGCACCAGATAAAGGGACGTTGTCAAATCTGAGAAACATCATTGGAAGAATAGATGTGCGCGGTTCTGATGAAGTTATTCAGAATTACAGGTACATTTATTCACATGCAGCATGTATTAATGCATCTTCGCTAGCCAAGGGTTATGATCCGGCCCCCTCCTGTTCACCATAACCCTTGGCTAGCGAAGATGGTATTAATGACAGTTGTTTGATCTGTTTAAAAAAAGATTCTTTTCTCATTTATAAATTAGGAGCTAACAAGTGATTATATCCAATAGCATTAGCTGAGTAAGTTACATGTATATTGATATACATTCCCTCCAGTTACACACATCTTTTGCAGAATTTTTTTGAAGGCATGACTTAGAAGTGCACTATATTCATGATATTTGTTGAGTATTATAATTTTGTGTATTAAATTGTGTGAAAAGTTGAAATTTCAAGAACATCGGACTATATTTCTTTCATATTATAATTTTGTATATTAAACATATGTTATTTCAAGAACTTCTCTACATGTACATTTGTATGTTTACATGAATTAAAGGTGTCATTACTCATTCATGGACGACGCACTGGATGCATATATAGTTGGAGCATGTCAACATTTGCTCAAGTTAGAAGACTTGGATTCAGTTCCTCAGAGGAGACAGCCTTTGTTTGATATACTACCTGTAGAAGAACACTATAAGTTCATCCACTCAATTGCAAAGGACATTTTGGAGAAATATGTGATGACTGGTGATGGTAAGTGTGTTTATTAATGTGGAAGTCTATTCATGTACATGAAATTTTTACACTTATGTTCTTTAATATAAATAGCACATTCCCGCAAAAGTTTTGTGCTCCATCAAACACAAGTCAAGACTCATACTAAGTTTATCTTTATGTTCAAGCTTTTTTAATCTTTAAGAAACATTTTTTAAACTGTGAGTCAGAATCTCAATAAAATTACTTTAAAATGACAACTAGTACTACAAAAATGAAGGTAACAACAAAAATACCAAACTGGTATGATCAATCTCATATATATCCAAGATGAAAAGACAAAACAAGGCAAAGACATACCAAAAAATAAAGATCGCAATGTTCCTGACTTGGAACATTCATTTCAAAAGAAATGGTGGGTAAAACCAGGTTTCATGGCACCTTTTTAAAAGAAAGTTTTATAGCATTTTGTGCTGGATCACCAATAACTTAAAAAACTCAGTGGTTTTTCTAATTTAACCTGTATAAACTTTCAGGCATTTCTGAGTTGACAGAAGAAACTGCAAATCTGGACTTTGATGTTAACAGAATTAAAGAAATGTTTGATGACTTAGAACAAAAGTACATTTGCAACGAGTGTAAAAGAAAATACAAAACCACAGGGGGACTTAAGCGTCATCTTAAAACTGAGCATGAATGGGAGTTTGCAAGTGATACAAACTCAGATGACAAATCCAAATATGACCATATTGCTTTATACAGGGCATCATTTATGAAGTGTGCTCTCTTTCTACGAGATACAACAGATGCATTTAAAATGTGTGACGGAGAAAGAGTAACCACCAATGCAAAATTTCAGATGTTGTTGTCACGTGTAGGAAACCATACCAAGTATCAGCTTTGGTTATTTAGATACCTTGCAAATTGCTTAGTCCTTCTACCTCCTAGATTGGCCTATGAGTACATGTGGAATTGTGGAGCTAATTTACATGGAGGAATTAACCATAACATTCCAAATGACAATCTAGTAGAGATTTTAGTGCAGATGGCGAAAAAGAAGCTGCACTCACAGGGTTCTAATGCTACATTTGAAAGTGCGCGAAGGGCTGCCCTTACTATGCAGATCCAACAGGAAATTAAAAACAACATGGAAAAAGAATGTCATGTTGATGCACACGGAACAAGACGGCCTGCAGTAAACAAAAGAAATGACATAGTGGCAATGGTTTCTGAGCTTAAATCCGTAAATGTGTTTGACAATATACCTGGCCGGGAATACAATAGTTTCAAGTTGTTTAAAGATGTATTTTCAAGAGTAAAGCCAGTAGAACTGCATAAATGGTTAAATGAAAACAGAGAAAGACTGTCTTTCGAGGCATTGTAGGTTGGAGACGGTCATCAATTTGTTCACTTTGTATATTTGTTTGTGCTCCAGAACACTAAGTACATGTACATTGTATATCATGTGTATGTACATTGTATGTTTAACATAATGATTAAAAAAGTTTGTGCATATTCATCAATCACACATTTTACATTAACATGTACTATATATTGGACAGCTTGTGCCCCCTAAGTTGAAGTGAACTACATTGTACCATTACTTGACATTCATTGTCTGTCATTAACAATTGTTCCATACATAGACTTCTCCTCAGCTTCACAGATTTTGATGAAACTTGGCTTTTCAAAGTTCTGGAGTGTATCATGTAATTACATGTATTAAAGTCGAAATTTCTGATCCATTGAAAATAAAGGAATTATTATATAAAAAAAAATTGATATACCAAATACATGTAGAAGGTCAATTTTAAATGTCAAGAAAAAAACAACAGAAATAAGGTTATAAATTACATGTATATTGAAATCAGATGTGCAATGGTCCTGACAAGTTATTTATAGACATCTGAAAAGAAATTTGGTTGGGTCAAACCAAAAATATGTGTGTTTCTGTTTCCCTACCTACCATAGTTTTTCGTGCCAACCCTAGCCTTTTTATTGCCATTTTTGCTTTTAAGCACCTTTAAACTTGAAATCTTTTGAATACTACTTCTCATTCACTCAAGGTATAAAAGAAAGAAATGCCTACCTACAAATGTACATGTACCTACCCTATTTTTCAGGCAAGAAACCAGAAACATGCCTACTTTTTTTACCTTGTACATGTAGAACCAGGTTTTATGGCACCAAACCTCCCTTTTCTATTTCAATATTTGAGTTTAATAGTAACACAACCTGAATGTCAAGTGTCATAATCAAAAAAGGAAGTAGACAGCTGACTTTACACTTGCATGTACATGTAGGTACATGAGAAATCAAAATAAATACAAAGATCCATGCAATTAATTTTGCTAAGCCTGACATGATTTGTCGAACTTAAGACTCATCAGATGTGTTCCAGCCAAAAAGTTGAAATTGTCTAACACCATAGGAATATAAAGAGCATAGAACCACATGTATGAAACCAAAAATAAATTATGAATGGGAACCCAAATTAACTTTATCATGTTAATACCAAAACAATGTGACAGATAAGACAGCACCTACATATGTACATGTTTCATCATACATGTAGCACAGTTACTGAAGATTGACGAATAATGTGTTGGATCAAAATTATCAAGGTTATATGTGAAAAGTGTGGGATACAATGTACATGATGTCTGAGGGATACATGACACACTATAACAATGTAGGTCTATGGGAACAAGCAGAATCTTAAGGGAGCACCAGTTCACTTTCATTATTTAGTAAACTTGCATTGCAGTTTACATGTACATGTAGGTTTTCATGTAAAAGTTTGGTATTGTTTTCATTGGTGTATATATTTGTATAGTGCACCGGGTCTTTCTTTCACTGCATGAACATGTATGTTTTACAGTCCGACTTTTTTTACTAGCCCATGGTGATATGGGCGTTTTGTGTGTGCGTGTGTGTGTGAGGAGGGGGCGGGGGAGGGTAGAAATGTTAGGCAAAAAATTCTTACATTTAGAGTGCTGAAAGAAGACAATTAAGTTTGTTATTCAAATAATTTTAAATAAATGTACATGTATCTCAAAATACTTAATACAAGTTTCTAGTGGAATGCTTTATTTAATTTTTCCAAATGAGAGGTAAATATTTGAATGATTTGTAATGGTTGTTAAATTCTAAAGGGAGGAAATGCAAAAAGAGTTGCTGACTGTAGAGTATTCATGTACATGTATGCTCTGATTCTCAATCTAGTTTAAACCAGATCTTGTACATGTATTTTGATTTTATATCACTGAAAAATTATAGCACTTAATCAAATCAAGAAGTTGCCAAGGCATCCTAAATATGTACATGTAAGTTGTGCTAAGCATACTCCCACTCAATTATTTAGAAAACAGCAAGTGGATGACTGAATGACCTGGAAAGGGGAGGCACAATATAACTCCTTAAAAAGCTGTGTACCAATTTTAAATAAATCCTTTAAGCAGAAGAAAAGAAATGTACTAAAAATTTCCATTTTTTTACAATTAAAATAGTTTTTTAAAGTAGGCTGAGAAAAGAGGAAGTAGAAGTCAGACTGACCTTGAAATAGAAATCATGGTACCAATTGTGCTTTTGGTGTGTACCAATTTGAAATTAATAGAAGCAGAAAAATACTGTATGTTACAAAAGATTGATTGGACAGACAGACACAAGGTGACTGCAATATACTGTACATGTAGCAGCCTGTCTTAAGAGTGGACCCAAGAAAATAATATGAAAAAAGTTTTGAGATTTCACAGCATTTAATGTTGTATAAACTGTATTTGATTAAGCTTTCAGCATTCATTCAACATCAGAATCAGAGTCTATTGAATACATCTCGGCATCTCCAAAAACATCATTTACAACGTTACATACGGATACTGCAACATCGTAACTCCATATATTGCAAAATTTAAGGACATCATCTGGTGTAAATATCAAATGACATTTATCTACTATTCCAGAAATAACCTCATTTGTCAATCCATGAATAAGCTCACTTAGGACAATCCCTTGATCAAAAGACAGTTTAATTTTTAATGAGTCTAGTTTTTGTTTAACAAGTCTTTTCTCTTGGTCTGAAACATCTCTGATCATTTCATCGTCTAAAGAGGATTGTTCTTCTGAACAGAAGAACTGGTGTTTATTTGGACAGATATCCTGGCCACATTTACAATTTGTTTCACATATGTCACAACAATTGTGCAATGGCAGAATTTCAGAATTCTTAGTCATGTATGAGTTACAAAGGCTGTGACGTCTGCAAACATCATTTTTCACTAGCTTAATTAAGTCTGCCTCAACTTTTTTCATATGAGTTTTGTGGTTTTTATACAACAGAAGTTCATGAGAGAATTGCCCATCTCTTCCACAACGCCCCATTTGCTGTACAAAGGTATCCATTTCCCGGGGAAGACCAAAGTGGATAACGTTATGCACACCATAAAAATTCACTCCCATGCCGGCTGAGTTCGTACATATCAGAATTCGAATTTTTCCATCTAATATCATGTCATTTCTAATTTTTTCTTTGATTTTTTCACTGGTTTTACTGTGAAACATGTTCAAATGCTCAAATTTGGATCCTAACCTTCTTACAAATTCAAAGTGTAATTTTGAAACCTCTGCAATTGTTTCACAAAAAATAATGTGTCGTGGCGTTTCTTGTTGACAATCTTTTATTTGTTCAATCAACCAACCAAAAACTTTGTCAAAATCATAATTGTTTGGAACAGATGCAGCAGATATTTTTATATTGTCTCTGTCTGGAGATTCAACAATTACTTCAGAAGTAGAATTGAAACAAAGCTGTTTCATTATTTTTCGTCTATTTGACGGTCCTGATGTTGCTGTTAATGCCACCATTTGAGCTTTGGAGCACAGGGAACGAAGCTCTCCTATTCTAGAAAACCAAACACGAAAAGGGTCTTCATCATCATGAGACTCACCCCTGGAAAAAAATAGTTTACACTGTTCAGTTCATTGCAAAATATTCCAATGTACATCATGTACATGAATTTAATGTAGTCAATGGTTGAGAATGAAGTACATGCATATCATAGTTTGTGAATGCTCATTACACATTTATAATAGAATCTTGGAATAAGTTTGCATTCTGAAAATATTGTTCGGATGTTGTCACAACACATCTTTGCTAGCCAAGGGTAATGATCTGGAGGAAGGACTGGATCGTAACCATTGGCTAGCAATGATGGTCAGGTTGAAGGCTGCTGGCTGTCACCCATTGTGGATTTTTAACTTACAGCTTGTTTATGTAGATTGGGTCGCGTACACTTATATGTATTCCAAATCGCATTATAGCCTCTAAAATATTAATCACGTAAATAGTTTTAAAGTACGGGGGGATCAAGCCTTGAACTTAAAAAACCAACACTACATGCAAAACATTGAAATGTGAACATGCATGTTATTATCTAATTTATCATTTTCTTTTTATATAAACATGTTATACATGTATATTGCACTTGTACTAGCTTAAGGTCTTCAGCGTACACGATTTATATATTGTTACAGGACATGCCGCATCATATAAATGAACAAAATGTTAAAAAAGCGGCTTATAAAGTTTTGGAAGCCAGAACTACACTTGTACATGACCTTTTATTTGTATTTGTACAATTTTTTCTGTTTTTGTATTTGATATGTACATGTATTATTTAAAATGTGTTACATACCACTGAATAACAGTGTGAGATTCATCTACAACCAGGGCCTTCAACTGCTTTTGGTACACACCTGACTTGAGAACATCTCGCCATCTCAAATCTCCAACTAGTTCTTCTGGACTACCATATAGAAACTGAAATGCACCCTCTTCAATCAATCCAGTTTCCTCTGGATCCTTTCCTAGATAAGTAGCCTTAAATCCAAGATCAATTAGCTTTTTGCACTGTTCGTTCATGATGGAAACCAAGGGTGCGACGATCACCACACAAGAACCTGGAAATATTGTCGGTATGCACTCGTATGCTAATGATTTGCCGCTTCCAGTCTTTGTACCAATGAATATGTCTTTTCCGCTGATCAGAGCTTTGATGGCTTGTTTCTGATTAGGTCTCAATGCCTGAATCTCAAATTGTCGGCAAATATCCGCTTCAATCGTAGTCATATTTATTTTACTGGGCGCAGCCATTTTTGCTTTCGACAAAGTGGTTTTACAAGGCTTGCGCTGATTGGCTATCGATGACATTATGTTAAGGGGAATAACCGTGGAAATCCGATAGGTGGCGCAACCCGCGAAATACAAAATATTGGCTATATCCGCCAAGGGTGAAGAGGAGGAGAGCGGATCGTAACCCTTGGCTAGCGAAGATGAATGATAATATGCGCATCTCATATTGGTACTGATTGTTTCCACAAAGTTTTCTTAAAATCCAGCCAGCAGTTGCAGAGAAATAGCACGGCAATGATTATTGCTCTATATATGCATACTACACAACTAATCAAGAGCCATAACTCTGTCATGAAAGGTATGACCAGATCACAGCCATGATATGAACATTTCCTCTTGGTATTGATGGTTCCTATAAAATTTCATTGAATTCCAGCCAGTAGTTGCAGAGAAATAGTGCGGAAACAATTATTGCTCTATATGCATAATGAAAAACTAATCAAGGGCCATAACTCGGTCTTGATGGGTCTGACTAGAACAAGGTGATGATATGCACATCTCCTATTGGTATTGATTGTGTCCAAAAAGTTTTCCTGAAATGCATCCAGCAGCTACACAGAAATAGCACGGAAATGATTATTGCTCTATACATGTATGCAAAGTGCACAACTAATCAAGTGCCATAACTCTGTCATGAAGGGTCTGACCAGAACAAAGTGATGATATGCACTTTATATGAATGAACACTGGACGCGGTGGTCATTTTACTCCTCAAAGTAAAATCAGTAAAGTAAAGACAGTAAAATCACAGGGACAGGTGTTCGTTGTCAAAGTCTGCACTTCGTGTACTGTAACTATGTAAAAGTTGTGACCCCAGGGGAATAAAATGAAAAATCTATGTAGAGGACCACTAGGCAGTGCTATATACCAAGCATGGTGTTTTTCTGAAGAAATTACACATGTATTGGCCTGACAGACATATGAACATACAATTAGCATTAATTAATTCATTTGAAATAAATGCGATGTTGTTTATGACAAGAAGAATTTTAAAGTTTTTTCTATATTACTCTATGTAAAACATGTGACCCCTGGGGCAGGGCCATTTTAGACCCAGAGGCCATGATTTGGACAAACTTGGTAGAGGTACACTAGACAATGCTACACACCAATTATCTAAGCTCTATGCCTTACGGTTTCTGACAAGAAGAATTTTAAAGTTTTTCCTTTATAATTCTATGTAAAACATGTGACCCCTGAGTAGGAGGCCATTTTAGACCCAGAGGCCATGATCTGAACAAACTTGGTAGAATTCCACTAGACAATGCTACACACCAATTATCTAAGCTCTATGCCTTACGGTATCTGACAAGAAGAAATTTTAAAGTTTTTCCTACATGTATATAATTCTATGTAAAAGAAGTGACTCCTGGGGTGGGGCCATTTTAGACCCAGAGGCCATGATTTGAACAAACTTGGTAGAGGTCCACTAGACAATGCTACACACCAAATATCTTAACTCTATGCCTTACGGTTTCTGACGAGAAGATTTTTCAAAGTTTTTTCCTATAAAACTCTATGTAGAACATGTGCCCCCTGGGGCGGGGGCCTTTTTAGACCCAGAGGCCATGATCTGAACAAACTTGGTAGAATTCCACTAGACAATGCTACACACCAATTATCTAAGCTCTATGCCTAACGGTATCTGACAAGAAGAAATTTTAAAGTTTTTCCTACATGTATATAATTCTATGTAAAAGAAGTGACTCCTGGGGTGGGGCCATTTTAGACCCAGAGGCCATGATTTGAACAAACATGGTAGAGGTCCACTAGACAATGCTACACACCAAATATCTTAACTCTATGCCTTACGGTTTCTGACGAGAAGATTTTTCAAAGTTTTTTCCTATAAAACTCTATGTAGAACATGTGCCCCCTGGGGCGGGGGCCTTTTTAGACCCAGAGGCCATGATTTGAACAAACTTGATAGAAGACCACTAGACAATGCTACACACAAATTATCTAAGGTCTATGCCTACGGTATTTGACAAGAAATTTTTTTAAAGTTTTTCCTATATAATTCTATGTAAAAGAAGTGACCCCTGGGGCGGGGCCATTTTTGACCCAGAGGCCATGATTTGTACAAACTTGGTAGAGGTTCACTAGATGGTGCTTTAAAATATCTAAGCTCCAGGCCTTGAGGTTTCAGAAAAGAAGATTTTAAAGATCCAACTTTTAAAATCTGTTTTTAGCTTCTTTGACTCAGCAATGCAATGGACCAGAACCATATGAAAAATCTTGGTAGAGCTTTGTGCAAAAAAATCCCAGGCAAGTTTCATCAAAATTTGGCCCAGTGGTTTCAGAGGAGATGTCATTTGAATGAACTGTCGATGACAGATGGATAATGGCGGACGACGGACAACCACTGATCCAAAAAGCTCACATGAGCACTATGAGCTCGGGTGAGCTAATAATATACAGGTTAGATGCAGAAAATTTTAATTTACGTATTGAGTAAAAAAAGGACCTAACATTTGTTTCATAGATAGTTGAAAATGAAGAAGGTCATAATGTTGGATTTTTAAATTTGATATCAATATTAAATATTTACACAAACCCTTAAGTGAAGAAGAGGCATAACCTTACAAATATCAGTTTTGTTGAAAGTGATGTAGATTATGATGGTGAAAATGTATTTCAAGTTTGAAGTTGATATCGTTTGTAGTTTCAAAGTTCTGCATAAAACTTTAACCAAAAATCTTAATGAAAAAGGGGCATAATTTAAAATAAAATTGAATCAGAGCTATGGGTCTTGATAGTAACGATGTATATATGGCAGTGAATATGTATGTTCCAAGTTTCAAGTTGAAATCACAAGTAGTTTCAAAGTTATGGACCTAGTGCATATTTTGCTTAACGCAAAATGTAAGTGAAAAAGGGTCAACACTTTAAAGAGGCTGTACTCCAGATTTGATGTAAAAAAAGTAATTTACATAAATTAAATATCTAGATGCCGTGAGATTAAAACAACATGATATTTTACTTCCAAATTGATTATAAAAGTCAAAATAGAACAGAAAAAATATATTTGCCTCAGCCTGATTTGAACTCTGGACCCTCATGTTAACAAAGTATTTCCAACACTCTTACTGTCACCATTATCGCTGCATATGAAATTACACACATTTACTTAAAATCTTATACAATATAGTTATACCGTCATGTTACAGTATAGCACTATGAAAGGATAAAAAATCAATTTTTAATGGGAATATCTGACTTACTTCTTGTCAGTTAGTTAATTTTTAAGCACTAATCATAGATATTACAAGAAATTTATAATACAAGAAAATTCTATTTTTTTTGTCATCTGGAGGCCAGCCCCTTTAAAAATATCTGTAACAGTTATGGGTCTTTTTGGTAATGATGTAGATTTTGATGGTCAATAGTCATATTCCAAGTTATGGACCAAGTGCATATTTTGTTTAACAGTTTAACGTAGGGGTGAGTAGGATATTTCCCTATGACAACGCCAGGGTGAGTAGGATAGCTCCCTTATTCTTTGAATATTCAAGCTAAAACTGAATCCATTTGATACTATCTGAAAATGCTTTCAAATCTGAAATCATTCAATGCTTTGTATCTTATATTACATTACATAATACACAAGTGAATTTATCAAGAAAATATCATGACCTCATTGGTGGTTTTAAGTCATATTTGGACAAGCTCTCAGAATTTAGGATATAAAAATGTTCATGTAACATGATTGTTTATAAATGGGGTTCTTGAGATATGGGAATGCACCTGTAGACACTTCCTTTACTTTTCGGGAACTTGATGAAATCAAGATACTTACAAGAAGGGTGTTCAATTGAATACTTTTGTTGTCCTCAGTTCTTTGTCAGAGAAAAAATTCACTTGAGTTTAATGAAGAAATATTAAGAAATGGGCAGTTGTAGTCAACGTAAAGTGTTCGCGACAAAGTCCAATTACAAAAATAGGCATAACGTCTTCAAACATGACCTTGACCTATAGATAGTGTACGTAAAGTGTTCGCGACAAAGTCCAATTACAAAAATAGGCATACCGCCTTCAAACATGACCTTGACCTATAGATAGTCTACGTAAAGTGTTCGCGACAAAGTCCAATTACAAAAATAGGCATACCGCCTTCAAACATGACCTTGACCTACAGATATAGTATTGATTACGGCATCATCATGACCCTGTACTGAGAAGCAATATAATTTGTAAGTTTGATGAAGAAATGTTAAGAAATAACCAATTATAACCAATTTAAAGCTTTTGTGATGGACAGACGGATGGTTAAAATGATCACTATTTATCGCTACTTCTTCGGAAGACTGACACGAAGTATCAGCAGAACTTATTAATAATCTGTCTAAATTGTGTAAGTTGGTTCCTCCATCATTACGTATCAAGACATACCAGCACATTATGATTAATTAGTTATACATACTTGTAAATTAATCATATTATGTTGAATAAATTCTATTTAACTTTTTCTAGGCAGAAAAAATTTGACACTCAAAAACCTATTAATTTAAAAAAATATACACAAAATTAAGTCTGCTTGGGTAACTGATGTGTTTAAAAATCTGGTTTCACACTCAAACATTTCAATAGACAAAAATTTTAACTTCACCTATTTTAAAGTGCAGGACTTCTGATGATATTTCCTAAGAAAAGAGTGTTGAAAATTAACTCTTAATCACAAAAACACATACAGTATCCTACATCCATCCTACACAATCTTGTCCACCACATTCAGGACATAGCTTTGTAATCATTTAATGTACTAGCAGCAGTCTGGTGACACAATAGATAAGGGGTATCTTTATTGTAATTCAGAAGGAATAAATATGATGTTTTAATACAAAAAAAAAATATTAAAGTGGGTTTTTAGTAGGGAAGAGTTATACTTAATTGCATATTTTTTTTGCAAGTTTGATTATCAGTACAACAGCCAAATTTAAGTGCATGCATTGCACCAGAGTCCTTAAATTCATCAAATGAACAAAATGATACTCTTTTCACAAAAATCATCCGAAATATTATCAATATGTTTTTTTTTTTCTGACACATCCCCGCCCACACTATCATATAGACGGACCAGAACAGAACACTGACACTTTTTCTTTTATGTAACTTACCCGTGTAAATCAAGTTGTGTTTCAAATCATCCAGTCTTTGCAGTTTTAAAGTTGAATCCTTGCCTTCAAATTTACAGGAACTTGCGATTGTAAACAAAACACTACACATGCCCAGTGAGGCATCACGACAGGTAAAGATACGACTCAAAATTATTGTTCTTTTTAACCAGTACCAAACACCTGTTTATATTGATGGAAAAGAAGTAAAATAGAGTGAACTCAGCTGAAAATGTTCTTAAATATGTTATTTATTTTATTTTCATATGATACGAAAAGAACAACTTTATTTTTTAATAAAAATAACACGTTTGAAACAGTCAGTGCAAAATGTCAACGCTGAGTTTGAAAGTCAAACAAACTAAACGTCTCATATTTCCATAATGCTAAATATAAACAGCATAATATTGTATAACAAGTTTGAATACAACAAGCAGCAAAATGGTAAGCAAAACATTTGGCGGGTGTCTGTCGTCAAATAGTTCAAGCACCAAAGTGATAGAGATCAAGAGGTTGTCAAGTTCAAAATATATAACAAGCATCGATCATGTACCCAAGGTCTTTGTTTCCTATTCAAGGAAGATTCTTTTTTAAGGATCATAATTATAAAAAACATATAATTTTTTTATTAATGGCGATTTTTGCCCTTAATAACACAGGGACTCTTGAGTTATTTACCTACTGAAACTGCAAGTATTGATTTGTTTACGATGTTATGTGGAGTTCATCTGCTTATAAGTCAATAAACAGGAAGTGTAAACAAACATGTATAATATCGGTAAAAGGATAAGTTAGTTACGATTATATAACATCAATACTGTACGTGATGTTTTACAAGTTTTTAAATTTGCCGAACATGGGGTGTCTGAGTACTGGTAGCGTCCGTGTTCTATTTCAATCTGTCTATAATTGGAAAGTGTGGGCGGGGATGTGTCAGAAAAAACAAACATTAATAATATTTTTGGTGATTTTTAAGAAAAGAGTATTATTTTGTTGGTTTGATGACTCTGGTGCAAGTGCAAACCTGTAACTACATTTCATCAACACAAAACATTATATCTGTGAATTGAAGACTAGGATTGTTGTTTTTCATTTGTTTGTGTCTAGTTTACTCTGAACACAGCCACATCCCACTCTGGGGACTCATGTTTTGTGACATTTCACGATCTTTCTGGGATTAATCACTATTATAAACAAGGTATTGAAATAATTCTAAATAACTGCATTGTCTAAAATACAAAAATGTCCTCAACAATTTTGAACAAAAAGGTTTCTGACAATAACTTAATCAAGTTTATGTGAATATATGGCACAAATGGCCCACGATAGCTCTTCTTTGAATTATCAAGACCTGAATCATTCAAGGTAAAATGACTGTTACCTATTTTTGTGAAATGCTGCTAGCAAACGATGATCTCACATGTACAAAAGTTACCAATGTTTTCATATTGGTCAATGTTGTCAAATGACCTAACATGTCAACAAAACCAACTCAACTAATTTGTTTAATCATCTCAAAACACCTTTAAAATGTTCGCGATTTTTCAAGAAAGTTGTTGTTGTTGAAGGTCTACCAATGTATAAAACCCAGATCACGGTCCTGCACACAATATGCATTTTAATTATATGTCCAGTATTTATGTATAAATCATCATTTGATGGGGAATAATTACTTTTAATATTAAGTATTTTTCCACAAGCTTTTTGTTTAATAAGAAAATTGCTTTACAAAAGTCAATGTTTGGGTTACAATCAGGGTCGGTTCCAGAGGGGGTTCATTGGGGTTGCTCGGACCCCCTTTTTGGGTTGCAATATTTAATTTTCGTGGAGATTTTGGCCAGAAAGTTGAAAATTATCATGTACTTACCCGAAGACTGCCCCCAAACGAACTCCCCTTTCTGAAAATCTTGCTAAGAAAACAGAAAAAAAAAACATTGTACTTGAAATAGATAGAAATGTGCAACTACTGTTAACATGTATGTCGAAATTTGGAGATTACCCATCATAACATTTAGAAAGAGTAAATTTAAGCTTCAGTTCTTATATTCACATTTTCATAAATTTACAGTTCCCCACCCACGTTTTCAACACAGCCTCCCGTGGCTAAAACACTAGTGAATATTTAATCTATAAATAACGGTCTGGACAATTAGAAATTCAATCAAATTTATCACCGAGATGCTTATTTCCAAGACCTTTTCTGTACCTCGTAATAAATAAACTGTATCTGATTTTTATCGCGAAAAGGTGTGACTTTTATCAGAAACGTCCTAAACATTTAACTGAAACGTCTTGTTTAAACACTTAAACACAACACAACCAACTGTTAACCTGACTTAAATCAGTTTGGAACCACAAGATAAAACAATATTTAGTATTATAGAAAAGTAAAAACTCACTTGTCTTCTTTTGACCTCCAAACCAGGACACCGGATGTGAAAAGTGCGTGAAACGAAAAAGACATGAAAATGGCTAACTTCGGAAAAATTACGCACTGGCCCCACACTCGAACCTTTGATACCCCCAACCAAAGACACTCATTTTTCACAAATTTATTTTATGTTTAATGCAAAATTAGAGTGATTGAGACATATTTATATTTTTGCCAACTGAGGACGTCTTCAGTTGGCGACTTTGTCTTCAGTCGTTGGTGTTATTACGGAAACATGCCTTTTATTGGTGGGCCTTACAAACTCACACACACACACACACACACACACATACGCGTTTATGGAGAAAAGTCACTACACAAACTACGACCCGGAATATGACTACAGTACCTTCCAGTAAACGTAGGCGAGTATAAATTTAACGCTGCATTGTATACACATTAAATGTAACCATTGTGGGTAAATCGTCTTGGAAACGATCAATACAAACAATTTTGATTTTCACCTGAAAATCACTACATGGTCACGTGATAGATATTATACACACATTAAAATGACTACCTGGACTAAATAAGAAACACACATGAAAATCACTACTTAATAAATTACACACAGGTAAATCACTACTTATTGAACTTTTATTTGATATGAAACTACTAACAGCAGGATATAACTAGTAACTAGTCATTAAAATTTGGGAAAAGAAACAACAAATTTTACAGGATAAAAATGGCAATTTCTTTACAGTTAGGATCGACAGTATAAAGCGTTCCTGATCTTAAAAATATCCCAAACACTAAAGCTTTTATTTCAATCTAGATGTCTAGTTTAGTTAAGTTTCTGTCATACTAATAAGTTACCATTTAAAGTAGTTTACCAATGAATCGTAGTACACAGTGCCGCAGCTAGTTTTAGCCAGCCAGTTGATACTGGTAGATAGAAAAAATAAATCACTGTAAACATGGTAAAAGACCGGCTGTCAATTCTTTTTACTAGTATAATTTCAACTCAAATCAAAATTATTACTTATCATTTTTGTAACATAAAATGTCATTTATGAGATTAAAAGTCAAACATTTTTTTCTTTCGGAGAAATTGGCGGTTTTTAATCTGGTTGGATATCTAGGAAAGCTGGTAAGGTAGACTGACCGCTGGGATATGATCTTCGCTGGTGTTAAAAACGTGCAAACTGGTTCTGTTTCGCCTTGATAAAATTATTGTTATAGTTATACCTACAAAAATGTTTTCCGCCTCGGATCATTTGATGTTGGTCCTAACAAAACGTTTCCATGTATATTTTATATTAACATTTGTGCGATATTTAATACATACTGCCCTGCGTCATAACAACCATATTACAATCATGTTGTGTGTAACTTCTACCGTAAAGACAAAATATTTAATTGCCAAAACGTTGCGAAACAAACTTAAAGGCCTAAGTTTGATATTTTTTTAACGGCCGCCGCTAACTGATATGAAGCATGCAAAGGTCACTTTTTCGATAATTGAAAAATTCAGAACAACATTTTGACATTGTGACAACAGTGATAGGGAAGACGCACAAACATTAATAGATATTTACTTAATAATATGCTTTTATAAATCAGTTTTTATACAGCTCAGTCGCAACAACTGCCTTGCCAGCTCCGATCACAATCCAATAAGTAACCCGAGCTGGCCACTTAAGCCCATAAAAACGGGTTCTAGGTCGACATTGTGCGAAACGATTTTCTTCAAATCTGTCATCTAGTGAAAAAATTCTAAATCGACTTATATGTATACGCAAAGAAAAAAAACATCTTTCTTTCAAACGATGAAAAGGAGCCTATTTAGGGGTAAAACTCTTGAATGCACAGCACTTACCCCTTTATTTCTATTTGGGAATTACTAGTACCTTTGCCAGTCTTACTTAAAGGCTATCACTGTCTCTGTCACAATTTTGCAACATTACTGCCGTGTGTTTGCGTGTGTCTATCATTGAAACTCGCTACATTAACCTTGAAATATTCCAAGAAATGAACGTAAATGTACTCAGTGTGAACGAAATGAAATAGAAGATGAATACCATTTTTTCATTATCTGTCCGGCATACACAAATTTAAGACAACAATACATCCCAAGATATTACCATAGACGACCAAGTATGTACAAATTTTTAGAATTACTTAATTCCACTTATGTAAAAATTTTGAATAAATTAGCAATATTTTATAGAAAATCTTTCCAAACAGGAGTCGATAATTTAAACCGTGTTGAGCAATGTAATACTAAGTGTAAGCTAGTGTATGACTGTCCGTTTGTTTAGATAAATGTAATTATACTTGTTCGCATACATGTGCATTATTTTAATTTTCGGCTAATTAAACAGTAAGCATATACTTTACTTTTATTCCCTTGCCTACCTACATATCTTACTTTTCGTTTCGGTAAGTTATGGCAATAATATGGCAGAAGTAATCTAAAAACAAGAAGTTCCTTTTAGTATAAACCCTTGCTTTTTCTCTTTCGTTAAGGGTTTGTCACCAAATTACTTTCAATATTGGTTTAACTTGTTGCTATGTCTCCGTTTGTATTTAAAATATTATAAAGTTAAAAAAAAAAACAAAAAAAAAACATTAATAATAATTATATATAATAGTATAAATTAGTTTCTCTGGGCAGGGTATTCACTAGCCTTCACTGGTTTATTGGTAAATATTTTCATTCATGTATTTGTGTTTTCTTATCCTTTTCTTTTGCAAATAAGTGTACATGTTCCTGTGTTTACATTTCTATGTTTTATATTGGAAATGTTTTATTCCCGCTATTACTAGCGCATGTTGTAAATAGTCAGTTACAGACGAGAAAATCTTATGAGTTCAAGTCTTATGTAAATGAAATTTTGTTCTGTTCTGTTCTTTTCTTGAAACGCACCATCAAAATGACTACAGTGCATTTTGGAAAGTCACGCATATATTCTTGTATAACGTACTGTACCGGCCCAAACCACATGACCAAGCATGACGATTAACGAGACTATATAGTATTAAGTAACATGATGTGAGCATTTAACAACAAAATAAATGTACACGAAATGACTACCTGGACTTTAATTAGAAACATACATGAAAATCCCTACTTATTGAATTACAGACAGAAAAATCACTATTCTTCTTGAACTTTGATATGATACATACTTCTAACAGCATGACATTTAGGGGATTTTTCCTTTTCACCTTCTAGATTGGAAACTATTCATTAAAAATCGGAAAAGGAAATAACATATAGTAAGTTCAGGTAGACTGAATAAAATAGTATAAAAAGACAGGCTGACAAAATTTCTGGCCAGTATAATGTTATATTTTTCCATCTCCAAGCAGTATTGCTACTTATTACTTTTGTAACATAAAATGGCATTTATAAGGTCCGAAGTCAAGCACTTTCCTAAAGGGGTAAAATGTTTTAAAATACAAAAAAAGACCAAACAGACATAAAGTAAATAACATTTACCAAATAAATAGCCTGTCAACCTTTCCGTATAGTCAAGATGATTGTCTATCAAATATATTGTTCTTGTACTTGAATACCTTTTTGAATACAAATTGCAGACGCTAATCGCTCTATTAATTTTTTGTAAATACCAGTACATTTGCCAGTCTGACCTAAACTATCATCATTGCTTCTATCACAGTTTTGCTACATCCTTGCACTACCTTATGAATTACACACAGTAAAGTCACTACTTCTTGAACTTTGATATGATAAATACTGCTAAAAGCGTGAAACAGCTACTTCTAATTTTTGTAACATAAAATAAGATTTATTAGGTTTGAAAAGGAAACACTTTTCTAAATAGATGAACGTTTAAGAATACCAAAACAGACCAAAATAAAAGGAAGTAAATAACATTTAAAAATTAAAATAGCCTTTTAACCTTTGCGTATAGTCGATAGTCTATCAAATACATTGTTCCTGTACTTTTTTGAATGATAGATTATTTGTGTATTTCTTGAATACTCATTTTAAATACAAGTTGTAGATGTTTAAATATGAGAATGAAACTTTTCTAACCAGGAAATAGAAATTCTCAGTTTCTTTCTGGTTGGGGAAACGTTTTTATCAAAACAATGAAAATACTGAAAGCGTCAACTTTAAGCTTGAATATATTAGAAACAATAATGGTTTGAAAGTTTGCCCATCCAACGTTTTCTTTCCGTCCCGGAGGCCATGCCGCAATGTACATAAAGTAAGTGTTTCCTTTCCTGATTGGGAAAATTTTCAATCAATATTTCCCTATTGGGAACATGAAAAGGGAAATCCCTACTTTCCCTATCGAGAAATGTTCAGGACTGCAAATACTAACGTATATGATTAAGAACGTGTATAATATTATAGACCAGATGTATACTGATAAAAATTTTGTATCTGAAAGAAAATTAGTCTGATTTGTATCCGCTGCAATGTTTTTCATGGATTGATTAGTTCGGGGACATTTTTTTTTCATTCTACAAGTCCTTTTAAATCCTATGCAGCTTTGTAACAAGTAAAGTTACAAGCATATTTTGTTCTGTGTCTCCTATCTTGATAGATTTATTGCTATCGATACAACTAATAAAAACATTATTTGACTCGAATTATTTGTTGTTCGTCCTATCGGCACGGCTTCTTACGTTGATACACTTATTGCTGACATTTGTAGTAGCTATTACATACAGTCATGCGTCATTACACATGATGAGATACTTCAGGCCTTTGTGTGTAACTCTTACTCTAAAGTAAATACAGTTAATTGTGAAACGTTTAAAACACACTTAAAGGCTTTAGTTTGATTATATTTATATCTTATCGCAGCAGCTAACTGAATAGAACATGCAAAGGCCACTTTTTTTCGACCTGTGAAAAATTAAAAACACACATTGTGACATCAGTGATTGAAACGCCCAGATATTTATCGCTATTTAATTCATGATATACTTTTCTGTATCCGTTTACGACGGCTCAGTCACAACCACCGATGACATCCAATGAGTGACCGGAGCTGGTCACTTAGGAATATAGACGGGTTCTAGCTCGGCATGGCTCGGAATGATTTTCTCCAAATCTGTTATCTAGCAGAAAAATTCTAATCAACTCTTGAATGTGCAGCACTTAAAACTTTATTTTTACTTTGGAATTACCAGTACCTTTGCCAGTCTGACCTAAACCACCAACACTGTGCTACATCCTTGCCATGTCCTTGCGTGTGTAAAAAGATAATTTAAACTCGCTACAGTAACCTAGAAACAAACCAACAAAATCACTACAGTACATTTGGGAAAATCAATTTACACGCTCTTGTGTAATGTGTATACAGTTATGTGTACACTTGTTTTGTGTACAAGTAACAAGAATCAGACTGCAATCCAACCTCCCAAGAGTAAACACCATTCGGTTAAAAGGAATGTGTTCGTTGTAGAGGGGTTGTTATTCTCGGGAGGTTCAACCAATCTTCAATATTGAACTTTTCAGCTCGAAGTATTATCATTGTTATGATGGCTTGCAATCAAATAGGATGACTACAGTCACTCTGTCTTTAAAATCTTCATTTATGTATATACTATTTCATTAGAAGTCTTCATAAAACTTATAATTTTTTACATTGGACCTTTTAAATTTGGTTTGACAAAATGCCTACTTCAGTGATGTATGACGCTGACGTACAAGCAGAGATTATCATATCTTATTAGTTTGGAAAAAGCAGAGTATAAATACATATTACCACATATCAAACCCAACAGAACATTAATGAAAATGCTCGGATTGCCAACGGGGGAGATCAAACTGTCCTTTTAAAAAGGGCGGGAGAGGTGACGTTCTGGGAGGGTGGACTGTATTCTAGAAACTCTGCAGTATTAAGTCATGATTTGAGGTGTTTAAGAACAACAGTAGCTTTCTAAGCCGGAGGATAGAGGGTTACACTGAATACCGAAATAGACATTATTACCGAAATATATCGAAATAGATATTCGACCACCGGAATAGACCTATTACAGTGAAATAAAGTAAATAAATGCAAAAAAAAACTTTGTTGTGTGAAAGATACTGACATTAAGAGTGTATTATGAATACTGTAAATCAAAATATTACTTGATTAATACGTATTTTGTGCTTTTGGGAATTAAATGAAATAGGTGTCGTAAGATTTTCGATGTGTGACATTTACACAACAGACTTAATAAAGATTATATATATAAAAAAGAATGATTATCATACGTCTGTTTTTGAATGATGATTAAATGACTAGCTTTTTTTAAAAATCAATAATGTATGCTTCTCCTAAATTTCAACTGATTAAGTCCAACATCTAGCGCATCTGAATAAGAAATATATTGCGTTATACATTATACGATGAATATAACAAAAACAAAAAATCATGTAATGTTTCAGAGACTGTTCAATGAAATATTTCAACATATAAAAATAAGTTCGTTGCAGACTACAAATATTTCGAAAGAACCAAAATAACTGATCTAATATCATACATTAATTAATTAGTTGGATATTTTAATTAATTAATTAATTTAATTGGCAGTAGTTATGTCTGGTGAGAAGATATTCAAAAGTTTGTTAATGCTATTCTAAAATTTTATCTGTTGTAAAATCATGATGATTTACAAATTCAAAATTTATACAATTTTCCACTAGTACTGGAACATAAAGTTAGAAAACAGTCATCTTTATCGCCTATAACTGTTTCAAAGCACGTGCCTCATAACAGGCTCTAATGAAACCTTTCCACTTCAAGATATTTTAAATTCCTTTGGTAAAATGTAATTTCTATTGTATATCAATGATTTATTTCATTTGTGTTACTTAAAATCAGGTTATTTATGAAATCCAGGTCGATTCCGATTTATATCCTTAAGCGCATTTTATTTTGCAACTCGCCGATTTTCTTTCTCTTTTAAACTCTTTCCACTCGAAGATACTTCACATTCCTTTGGTAAATATATTACTTCTGAAGAAAATAAATGAAAAATTACTTTTGTATGACTTAAATTCAATTCATTTATGAAATACAGGCCGATTACGGCGTATATCTGTATGCACAAATTTTCCGCAACTCGCCGATTTTCTTTCTCTTTTAAACTCTTTCCACTCGAAGATACTTCACATTCCTTTGGTAAATATATTACTTCTGAAGAAAATAAATGAAAAATTACTTTTGTAAGACTTAAATTCAATTCATTTATGAAATACAGGCCGATTACGGCGTATATCTGTATGCACAAATTTTCCGTAACTCGCCGATTTTCTTTCTCATGTAAAATCTTTCCACTCGAAGAAGTAGGTATAAACTGTGGGGTGGGGGACCAGGGGCACAACTAGATCGTACTGTTACTCTTTACACGTGCGTTGAATGCACGGATGACTATTTCAAGTGAATGGAATTGAAACTATAAAGACAGGAGCGGATGTGGTCCAGTGGTAACGCGCTGGACTGGTATACCAGGGGTCTCGAGTTCGATCCCCCGCTCCTCCACTAACATTACTAATAGTCTTTCGGATCAGACGTTAAACCGAGGTCCGATGTATCAGTGCTATACACCGAGCATGTAAAAGAATCAGGGGTGTCTCTGGAATGGGATGCTTTCTGTATCTTGCACTACCCCCACAACATAAAATAACTAATCTCTTCAGGGGGCGTCGGTCATATGGGCTACCGGTACCGACGTTAAATAAGCTTAAATAGATAGATACCGTTTTTCATTTAAATGGGGTCTGTGAACACCTCTGTGTTTTACAAATCATGATGCTTTCTAGCTTAAAAATGTTCATGTATATGTAATTTTATAATTGTGTATAATTGTAAATAGAATTAAGTGAAATGCACTTTATAATGTAAGGCTAGTTACTTACGAAAACGTAACGATTCGCCACAATAACGATTCGACAATAACGATTCGCCACAAGTTCATATAACGATTCACCATAAAGTAATAACGACCCGCCACAAAGAAATAACGATTCACCACAAAGTAATAAACACAATATTCTTTGTTGTACTTATGTGTTTTGTTTATATTTGTTTAGTAATTTGCTGAAAATAAATATTTTGAAAAAGAAATTTAGGTTTATAATTGCTTTATTATTTTCTGTGATTTTTAAATTAATTTGAAATAAAGCTTAAATATTTGCTAGTAGTGGAATTGGCAGTTGATAATCTAATTACCTTTTAAAAGTATTTGTCAACCTTGCTACGTGGAGTAATATATTTTGTCTTCTATATATTTTGGTGAAGCTACTGAAAATATTAAATAAAAATAAATCCGGTTTTAACTATTTATTATTTCGCTATCAATTAATTCAATCAATATCAAACAGTTAATTACTAAAAGACAATAAGAACTTTGTATTAAACAATCATAAAAGAAAATGTTTATTAAGTGTATGTGTTCTGTTTTTAACAGGCGTGAACAACATCACAAAAAAGATACAAGTTAAAAGAACGTGATGTAGATTTTTATATATATTACATAAATTATCAAATTTTTCTTTTTGATTAATGCGCAAATTAATTTCAAAATCAAAATAGGTTATTTTCGGGTTTTTTGTTTTTTCTGTGTGTTTTTTGTTGTTGTTGAATTTGATGATGATGCTGGTACTGCTTTCATTTGAAGCAGGGCCTTAAAGAGGCTGAACTCCAGATTTGATATAAAAATTTTTTTTACTTAAATTAAATATCTAGATGCCGTGAGATTATAACAACATGTTATTTTACTTCAAAACTGATTATAAATTCAAAATAGAACAAAAAAATATATTCGCTTCAGCCGGATTTGAACTCTGGACCCTCATGTTAACAAAATATTAACAACGCTTTAACTGTCACCACTATCGCCGCATGTGAATAACTATTGTTTACTTTAAATCTTATACAATATAGTTATACCGTCGCGTTACGGTATAGCACTATGAAAGGAAAAAAATCAATTTATAATGTGATTACCTGACTTATTTTTTGTCAGTTAGTCAGTTTTTAAGCATTAATCATAAATATCACAAGGAATTTATAATACAAGAAAACTTTCTTTTTTGTGTCATCTGGAGCACAGCCCCTTTAATTCTCGTTCAAATAACCTTGTCATCTATATTGGTGTAGGTGTTGATTGATATTGTATTTAACTGTATTCTTTATCTTTATTACTCATGAAATGTCACAGTAGGATTGCCTGCTAGGGTGCTTAATCCATGACGTAAGATCATATTTCTATCTGAAAGACGCTAAGCTATTTGAATAACCATGTCATTAATTATGGAATGCGGGTTGAGACATGCCACTTGCTTCTTGCCATTTGCCACTTGCTACTTGCCACTTGCTTCTTGTGATTTTAACAGTCGGTTTGTTTCTCAATCACCGACAAAAAGAGCGGGAAATATACAAGTAAGATTTGTACTTTCGGCCATAAAGCAACTATGTCGTAACTGTTAGCCATTTCTTTATGAATCCACGTAACCATGTCAAGTTTCGTTTTCATACATTGAAAAGGGATCCAATCAAAGTATAGCAAACGGCCAATAGCAACTAGCAAGTGGCAAGTAACAAATAGCAAGAAGCAACTAGCAACACACAAGTAGCAAACAGCACGTGACAACTAGCAAGTTGCAAATGACCAATAGCGAGTGGCAAAAAGCAGCTGGCAGGTAGCAACTGGTAACTAGCAAGTAGTAATTAGCAAATGGCAAATGTCAACTAGCAAGCGGCAAGTGGCAAATAGCAACTGGCAAGTACCAACTGGCAACTAGCAAGTAACAACTAGCAATACGATTACCGTGTTTAGTTTATCAGACTCACATTATTTTACATCGATTGTGATTCAAATTCTTACAAATTAGATTCATAACGCTCGATGTCTGCTTCCTGATTTCCATACCGACATTCGGGCAGCGTGGAGTAATGTGAAGATCGTGAGACAATCTCGCCTCTGACGAGATTCGAACCCACGACTTACGGATCCGTAACCCTGCGCTCTATCCCTGGATCACGGTGCCTCTTCCATTACATGTAAAATATTATTTAAAAATTGTCTACATTTTCAGTCGGTCTAATTCGAAAAAAATACATAAACGATTTGTTATGCACAACACTTTCTTTATGAAATGATTCAATCACGTAACAATATCCGGTTCGTTTTCACACAGTAAAAAGCGATCCAGTAAAAGTATAACAACAAGCAAGTAGCAAAAGCAACTAACAAGTGACACCTAGCAAGTAGCAAGTAGCAAATGGCAAGTAGCAACTGGCAACTAGCAAATAGCAAGAAACAAATGGCAAGTAGCAACTAGCAAGTGGCAAATGGCAAGTAGCAATAGCAAGTTGCAAATGGCAGATATCAAATGACAAATAGTAAGTGGCAAACTGCAACTGGCAAGCGGCAATTAGCAACTGGCAAGTAGCAACTAGCAAGTGGCAAATGGCAAGTGGCATGTCCCAACCCGCATTCCATACATTAATATAGGTGTTGATTGGACGATTTTTATTAAATGTGTCATATAACAGTAGTAACGACCACAAGGTGTGTTTTAGCCATGACTTATGATCAAAGCTAATAATCATATATTACTGGTAATTTATTTTTTGTTTTGATAATGAACAAAAGTACCTTACGTACAAGAGATATGAATTGAACGTTTATAAAATTAATGTTAAATCTATTTGATACTTATGTGGCATCAGTTTTACATTATTCTTGTGAGGTATAGTGATTTGATAGGGCAGAAAATATAGAAAGAGGAATACCGTCGGGGGTGGGGGGGGGTGGAATTCAGATCAGTGACCTCTTGAAAAGGTGTTCATATATATACGGGCCAGTTTGAGTGATCTAAAAAAAAAGTGAAGTGTATGGTAAAAAAAATGTATATTTACTTCAAAAATGTGTAAAAATATATACAGTAAAGGTTTTATTTCATAAAAAAGAAATTATAAATGTAGAAATAAAATATAATCAACGCATCGAAGATTCGACTTTCCCCTTTACCTTTACTTTCCCCTTTACTTAATAAAGTCAATTGTTGTTCACAGACATTGTATATATCTGTGTAGGTATATCATTCATCGGTGAGATTAAGGTGTAAAAACGTAATCAATTTAAGTACGTGGACTTCTTTCTACACTGATATCTAAGTTCCTTGACAGTGGTTTTTAACTTTAAACTAACATTCATATTATGGAAAAAAAACACGTAGATATAACTGTTTACACGTTTCGTTTCAGTTTCGTCAGATGTCGCTTCAGGAATTTTATGGGCGAATCTGTCCAAAAAATAATTGCTTGGATTGATGTACCTGTTAGATTTCATGCTAAACATAATGCCACACAATGACTGCTAAACACTTTCAAACCATTCAAAATTCAGTTGTATAAAAGTTGTTTTGCATATTTCACGGATATGCATTTATTTGTGGTTTATTATTTCGGGAAAAAGTAGTCAGAAGAACACCTTTTAATCTTCTAGTCCCTTGAACGTTCTTATGTATATATGCATTGTATATAGCTTTATAAAGGCAAGAAAGTTTTTTTTTATTAATAACTTTTAATAACGGTAACGTTGTCAGCTGGAATGGCTGTGCTCATAATTAGAGGTCTTTTCTTTTTCATTTTTCTTTGTTTCAATGTTTTTTTATACTACACCCCAGGTTAACATTTACCGATTCCGGTTGTACACAAACTTTTCTATGCTCCACTTATGCTTGGAGAGTTACCAGGTGGTAATTTGTTGGTGAAAATGCATTTGGATAAAATGCAAACCTAACGAGAAAGTACAAGAGCCACATATGGAAGGTTTGAACCGCACGAATCGGCTATAACAAAAATAAAGAAGCAAGCAATCATTTTGAAAAAAAAATGTTACTGTAATCAAATTTCACATGATCACTCAATCGGTTGGTATATGTATTGTCTTAAGTTACCAGTGAATTTCTCATTTTTTCTGAGGCTCTTTTCGTCAGGGTCTGATCAAACAAGAATGTGAATGAATGAAATAGTTGATAAACACAGATGAAGTTTTAAGCTTTACTATTTCTCTCTGAAGAAACTCATGCAACTTTCCATCACAGATACATCTGTTTATTATATACCAAAGCTGTCTATAGAAAAAATAGCCCACTGTATCTTTGCCTTTTCTATCACCATTTGATATACAACAACTGCCATAAAGGACATCTGATGGAATTAGAACTACCAGAACAACCATAGCAAAAATTACAAACACAGATTTCAATTTAATCATCTTATTCAAACAATTATTCAATAAGTACACGCTATAACAATAATAATTAAAGTAAAAGGAAGTTTAAGAAGACAGTAAAAAAGTAAAATAAAAAAAAATAAATCTAAGTATGTGATTGATCTCCAGATTTTTTAACTAAGGTAAACGTTGTACAGTCCATGCACTCAAGGGATCATCTTGATGGATTTAAAGACCACGTATATGTACATTTTCATAAACAAGTGGGCCATGATGGCGCTATACACTCAGCTGATATCATAGACTTGAGGATATGGTCAAAACATCACAATCACGATCATTAAAACAGAATTATGAGAAAAATTTACTTGAAATAAACTTCAAAATAACTTCAAATAAAATCATCTGCAAGACACTTTGTCAGCAGAATATCATGAAGTTTCATGTTGATACATGATTTTATGCTCTGGACAAAAATAAGAATGAACAAGACCTGTTCGCAGGCAGCACGCTCCACTTTTCTCAGTGCTGGATAATAAATTATAAGCGAAGTCAAACAAGAAGCCCAAGTGAAAAATAAAATCGAGAGGGGGAGGGTAAGTAGCTAGTCAAATAAGAAGAAAATCTAATAAACAAAAAATGGAAAGGGGGGGGGGTTAATATGGTGGGGAGGTAAGTAGAGAGGGGGTTCCCATGCACTGGGGAGTCAAGTACTTATGTATTTAAAAAATATAATGGAAAAAAATTTGGTGGGTGAGATGGAGTTGGTGCGGGGGAGTACTGTAAGTTAAGTTTATTTCAAAGCTTAAGAAGTTCTTTTCCAATACAGGAGAAAAAAGATTTTTTTTTAAAAAATGGGGAGAGGGGGGGGTCCCATACATGGGTGTGTGTGTGTGGGGGGGGGTGGTACCTACATATTTAACAAGAAAAAAGATAATTATAATGAAAAAAATAAATATTAGGGGTGGAGGTAATGACCATCAGGGGGGAGTGGGGGGAAGGAGTAGTCACTTCATACCTACATATTTAAAAAAAATAAAAAAAAATGCAGGATGGGGGAGGGTAACACTGGGGTTGGGGTCCCGTATATTGTCAGGAGGTGTCAAGTACTTAAATATTTAAAAAAAAAAAGATAATCATAATGAGAAAAGATAAGGAGTGGGGGTTAATGCCGGGGGGGGGGGGGGGGGGGGGGGGGGGGGCGGAGGCTGGAGAATACTTACCCATCATATGTAAGTTAAAGTTTATTTCTAAGCTTAAGGAGTTTTCTTCTCTATATATAAGCAAAATCAAGTGACCCCTTTGGTGCGACTAACTTTGACCCAAGGAACATAGGTACCAATAATCATTGTAGGGTGCTGGTGATCAAGTATTCAAAGATTGAATGAATCTTTGACACTTTTTGAGAAATGGACATTTACAAAAAGGTTAATGAAGAAATTTTAAGTTGAAAAAAGGTGCCTAATTTTGCAAAAATAAATTTGAGGGTTATCTGCCCTTGTGAAATGGTGTCACATTTGGAAAGTGAACATGTAGCTATTATAGTTTCTGAGAAATGGACCTAAACAAAAATGTTAACCAATGCTGACGCCGACGAGGGGGTCATGACAAAAGCTTCACTTTTTTTCTTCGAAACTCCAAAATGATGGAAAAGAAAAATTATAGTACATAAGCAAAATACTTATGGTGTTTCAAGTTGATACCTCCAATACTTTTGGAGCTATGTTCCATACAAAAAAATAATCATGACAAATTATAAAAGGCAAGATCTCCAATATCATGCAAAAGGAGTTATGGTTCATATATACAGCGCTTCTCAACAAAAACATCTATGACGTGGGCTTAGCGCAAAACGGTCGTAACTGACATTTTTAAAAAAAATGTTTTTTTTTCTTTTTTCCTATTATTTTAAAGGTGTCTTTTACCTGTGAAAAAATTAACATTTATATCTGCACAGAAACCTGTTAAAATAGTCAAATGGCATAAGGTTGTATCAGACTGCTTTAGTGCAAAACGGTCGTAACTGCAGTTGCGACCGTTTTGCATCTAAAAATAGATGTAAATGAACTGAGAGGGAAGCAACTAATTTTTATACATATGACCTCATCACTGACATAAGTGATGATGTTATTGTATTTTGTTTATTTGACCTTGTCCTTACTGTTTGGTCACACATGTTGCTTAAAATGTAAGAAAAGGAAAGAAATTGGCAAATGACTAAGCTATACTTTGAAATAGTGATTATCCGTGAATATAACAAAGAAGTAGATAAAATGAATCTTAAAAGATTTGCAGTTACTTTATGGAAATATGTATGAATTTAGATAACTCTATTTGATATTCATTATTACCTATTTATTATATGGATCCATCAGTTAAACTTCAGGTTAAAGCAAAATGCATTTTGAATAAAAATATGCTTTGTATCAAACTGTATGTTTATAGGTCTGTCAGTTCAGACTTTTTATAATGGTAAACAAAATACTTATTTTGCACCCTAGTAAA
Organism: Cyclina sinensis; assembly: GCA_012932295.1. Lineage (NCBI taxonomy): Eukaryota > Metazoa > Mollusca > Bivalvia > Venerida > Veneridae > Cyclina > Cyclina sinensis. The sequence continues at coordinate 33,626,168 of JAAONU010000019.1, forward strand.
TGATAGACCTTATTCGAAACTTCCTTTACATACACAATTTCTAATGTTAAGAAAAAATGAACATAGTTAAAGGAACTCTTCATCAAGGGCAGGGTTGATTTAGAGGGAATGGCCGACAATGTGTCACATATGCTTTGACAGCTGCTTTTTGATTATGATTATGAGCACATCATTAGAAGTGGCATTAGCTTTAGACTTCTTGAACCAGTGTCTGATCTTATGATGAATATAGTTTGTTAAGGTTTAGTGCACACCTTCGATAATTGTATAAATTTAACCTCTGACAACTGCACCAGGGAATCAATTCTTCGGCTCTGTGGTGAGAGCGTTGGTGTGTCAGGCAGGAGATCAGGGTTCGAATCCTGATCTAGGTTGTGTATTCTAGATGCACTGCATCTTTCTGTTATGAACTCTCATGTTTGTAAGATGGGGGCTCGTCTTGGATGACCTGTCCTATACTTCGTTGTAAAAATTGATTCTAAAATAGAATCTTTCAAAATTTCTGTCTGATCCATTGATTTACAAAATACACAATACCATTCGTCATCATAAATGATGACTTTCTCAAGAGGGGATGTGTTACGGTCTAGTGCACACCATCGATATTTGTATAAATACAACCACTGGCAACTGTATCAGGGAATTGATTCTTTGGCTCAGTGGTTAGAGCGTTGGCGTGTCATGCGGGAAATCGAGGTTCAACTCCCACTCTGGGTTGTGTGTTCTTTGATGTGTTGCATCTTTCTGTTATGAACTTTCATGTTCGTAAGAAGTTGCAATCTTTACATGGCAGATGATGCAATAACAAAGGCAAATTGTGTTTTTGGTGTAGGTTCTGATTCAGATGACAGTAGCTACAGATTTGAAGAAGCAATTAGTCGCCATTAGGCCTTGGGCAACAGTTCGAAACGTCTTTGGGACAATAGTTTTGACTGTTCCCCTAAAACACACATAAAATAACTGTTTTATTACCTAATGCTCTATATAACTGTTTAAACACCTAATATTCAATACAATTTGACCAAATCAAGATTTTTTTCACCAGTTGTTGGCTGAGGACTGATCATCATATGTAAATGCTTGGTTTGTTTGGGCTAAAAGCCGGTACAGATCCAACACCCAACTCGGGTATAATAAAAATATGAAATGGAATTAAATGGACGTAAAGTGTCGTCAGGGTCCTTGAAAAACATACATGTATTCAATTATAGTAACTTTCACTTTATAACATCCTATTGCGCATTCTTTTGTGCACAATGAAAGCATATGATTGGTTCAAAAGTCAACTATGAAACAGTTCAAACTATTGCCCAGTCAAATGTTTGAACTGTTGCCTGGACCTGAATAAATTGTTGCTGGCATATTTGAAAGATGGAAAAATGCCAGGAAACAGGCAAAAATAATGAATTACAAGTTATATAGAGCGTTAGGTAATAATAGTATTTTCACTCTCAAAATCTAGATCAGTATTAAATTTTGCACTCTCAACAGCTACATCGGGCTTTTCACTTTCAACACCTACATTGGTCTTTTTACTCTAAACACCTACATCAGTATTATCACTATCATTACCTAAATACGTATTTGCACACTCAACATCTACAATGGTCTCTCCACTTTCAACACCTAAATCTGTATTTTCACTTTCAGCACCTACATCAGTATTTTCATGCTCAACACTTACTTCATAATTTTCACTCCAACACCAACATCAGTCTTTTCGCTCTCAACACCTACATCAGTATTTTCACTATCAGCACCTACATCAGTATTTTCACTATCAGCACCTACATCAGTATTTTCACCCTCAAAACCTACATCAGTATTTTCACTATCAGCAGCTACATCAGTATTTTCACTATCAGCACCTACATCAGTATTTTCACTCTCAACGCCTACATCAGTATTTTTACTATCAGCACCTACATCATATTTCACTCTCAACACCTACATCAGTATTTTCACTCTCAACACCTACATCAGTATTTTCACTCTCAACACCTACATCAGTATTTTAACTCTCAACACCTACATCAGTATTTCACTCTCAACACCTACATCAGTATTTTCTCTCTCAACACCTACATCAGTATTTTCACTCTCAACACCTACATCAGTATTTTCACTCTCAACACCTAAATCAGTATTTACACTATCAGCACCTACATCAGTATTTTCACTATCAGCACCTACATCAGTATTTTCACTATCAGCACCTACATCAGTATTTTCACTATCAGCACCTACATCAGTATTTTACTATCAAGACTGCTATTACCAATAACATTGCTACTTTCATCATAATGACTGTCATCTAATAAATAACTGTCAGTACATCTAAGGATCTTATCACTGTTGTCCAATTCAGATAGAACTGCTTCAACTTTACTACTTATATTATCCAAGTCTTCAGCTCTGGAGCTATTAATTGCTTTTTCAAATCTGTAGCTATTGTCATCTGAATCAGAATCTACAACAAGAGCAAATTTTGCCTTTGCTATTGCTTCATTGCCATGTAAAACTTTCAACTGTATTAACCATCAGACACTGGTTAAGAAAGGCTAAAACTAATGTCACTATCTGTTGTATTTTCACTGCTTTTGATTATGTTTTGTGTAATAGGCTTAGCAATGGCAGCAATTTCAAAAGGAGTGGGTTGTTCCAAATTTAGAAAGGAAGCATTGAAGATGCCAAAATAAGTTACACAAATTAAAGATATATATTTGTGTTCCTTCAGATATGCTGTGCCATCTGGGGCTAACATACCTAAATCATTTCTGCTGTGCAAGTCAAACAGATAATAACAATCTACATTTTTAAGGATGTTGGTAGAATAACAATGTTCAGACTTTCCTATAGTCAATGAACAACCTGTCATCACATGAGCTTTCATAAGAGAATCAACAGCATCATTTAAAGAATGGAATAGGGCACTAGTTGAATAAGTCTGTAAGGTGCAATGAGGAAGACTAGATGTTGTTGCAACTGTTGCAGGAATGTTATCAATGTTAAGATAATTGACTTCAGTTTCTCCAATCAAGGACACAATCATAAAGATTATCTCCATTAATTTTGTTAAGATCTAGTCAAAGTCTTCTGATGCCCATAATCTTGGAGGATATTTTTGGCTTTCAAAAACAGCTGTCAAAGCATTTGTGACACACTGTCGGCCATTCCTCTAGAGGAACCCTGCTCTTGATGAAGAGTCCCCCCAACTATGTTCATTTTTCTTAAATATTAGTTATGTAACACTTTCGACCTTTTCTATCATTCTAGAAACACTGTCCTAATTCCTTTAGCTGTTATTCTGGGACAATTGAGGGCTGAGTGTTTACCAGTTACAAGAGCAAAATGTAAACCAACAGATAAATGACAGACCTTTTATTGTTAGTTTGTTGTGTATACTGAAGAAGTACTTTGTGACTTGCATTATACAGAATGAAGTAAACATTGCAGATAATTAAATTGTATTATTTCATTCTTTTCCTGTGTTAGATATCAGCTTCTCAATGCTTGACATTACAGATAATCCATTTGTAACCTTAATTAAATGCAATATTTCTGAGTAATTATTTTCTACATATGAAATAAGAAACTTAAAAAAAAAAATTAGCAGTTAAATATAAACTTTCAATGATAAAATTTTAGATTCAGTTTCAGATACGACTGTTTTGCAAAAAAAATTTTTTCAAACAATTTGTCATTTTCAGCGCAAAACAGTCGTAAGTCAGTTTTTCACAAACTTCTTGTTTAATACATTAATTAAATAAACATCAAAACTCTTAATATAAAATTAATGCAAAAACCTTCTTATTTACAAAAGAACATGTTTTTCATCAAAATCTAAAGATAATGGTAAAGCTTTTTCACTCTCCTGAAAAGTTTCCAAAATTTCAGTTACAACCGTTTTGCGCTAAGCCCACGATGAGGATATGAGTTTCGACCTGATACCTCAATTACTTATTTGATTAAGCTCCAGATTAAAATAAAGTAAGAAAAATTACCAAGTACAATAACCCCAAAAATAACCAAGAGAGTTATGGCCCTTGGGCACTGCTCATCGCCTCAATGACCTCTCTCAACTTCTGAATATTCGAGTTAATACCTCCAATACTTTTTGAGTTATCCCCCAAACAAGCAAAACCCGATGACCAGAAGGCCAAGCTGTTTCGAGTATACCTGTAACAGATTCTTTATTGTAATGTCTACATTTTATTTAATCTGTCTTTAAATAGCAGACTTTATTTTCTTCCATGGAAGTGCACTTAAAACACTACACTTTCTCTGAGCATTTGAACAGTCCAGTATTTCAGAAAACTTTTCTTATCTTATATTTTTTGCAAACTGTTGTTCAAGTGCAATCTTTTGGGTTGGTCTCCATACATATTTTTCTGATGTTTTAACAGGTTAAACTTTGAAATATCTGTCGAATGAATTAGCTTCCTCTTTTTTTCCTTTTGTTTGCTCCTGGGCTTCCCCATCACCAATAACTGAAAATTAGTTGTTAATCTTGATAATCTTTTGTTAATGTGTCCTTGATATATATATATATATATATATATATATTTTGTTTGCTAATTGATAATATATCAGAATCTAAATTCCATATACCAACATTAATCTAGTTTAAATAAATGTATGCTGTTCTACATGGAGAAAGCATTTAGGTAAGGCTTAATGAACATTAAAACAAAATAGGCATTCTAGAAGGTAACTGATGATATTTCTTCAGTTTCATAAAATGTCACTAGACATAAAATAACTGGCCACTTATTACGATTTACATGTTGTTGTTTTTTTAATCATTGCAATAAATTGTAACAATATAATTGAATATAATTGAATTTTCTACAAATTCAAAATATATCCTGTCTTAAAATTTAAACATTTCAGAGATATTCTGTTTACATACATACTACAACCATTATACAGAGCGAATATGAAATTTAATCTTACAAACTGGAGTCTACAAAAATGTGTGTTACTCTATCGAAACCTTCATATTCACTACATTTTGTAAAAGTTACCTTGCACTAGACAAAAACCATCTGATTCACTCAGTTCAGCTTCTGTATTATCTGCCTTGTCAGTGTCAACATCAGTTTCTGTAGAAAAACATCAAAATCAGTTATTTGACATTGGTATTTAACCAGTAAAAAGATCACAAGTAAATTTTTGCTTTTTTCTACACATTTAAAATGAATCCAGTCTTAAAATATAAACATTTCAGAGACAACAAACTTCAATCTGTTTACATAAATACTACAACCATATACAAAGCTAATATGATGTTTTACAGTTAAATCTTACAACTTTTGATGCTCCCCTGCAGTCGATCAATTTACACACTTTCGAAAAAAAACAGGAGTCTGGCTACATAATGTGTGTAACTCCATTAAAACCTTAATATTCACTACATTTTGTAAAAGTTACCTTGCACTAGACAAAAACCATCTGATTCACTCAGTTCAGCTTCTGTATTATCTGCCTTGTCAGTGTCAACTCCAGTTTCTGTAGAAAAACAACAGAATCAGTTATTTGACATTGATATTTAACCAATAAAATGGTCACAAGTAAAATTTTTCATATTTTCTACAGATTAAGAATGTATCCTGTCTTAAATTAAAACATTTAAGAGATAACAAACTTTAAACTGTTAACATAAATACTACAACCATATACAAAGCCAATATGATGTAGCACAGTTAAATCTTACAAACTTTGATGCACTCCTGCAGTTGATCAATTTACACATTTTCTAAAAAAACAGGAGTCTTGCTACAAAATGTGTGTTACTCCATCAAAACCTTCATATTCACTACATCTTGTAAAAGTTACCTTGCATTAGACAGAAACCATCTGATTCACTCAGTTCAGCTTTTGTATTAATGGCCTTGTCAGTGTGAACACCTGTTTCTGTAGAAAAACAACAAAATCAGTTATTTGACATTGATATTTAACCAATAAAAAGGTTACAAGTTAAATTAAAAAATTTATTACTGAAATAAAATGAATCCTGTCTTAAATCTAAACATTTCAGAGATAAAAAAAACTTCAAACTGCTTAATTACATAATACAACCATATATAAAGCTAGTATGATGTTTTTCAGTTTAATCTTACAACCTTTGATACTCCCGTGCAGTCGATCAATTTACACACTTTCGAAAAAAAACAGGAGTCTGGCTACAAAATGTGTGTTACTCCATCAAAACCTTAATATTCACTACATCTTGTAAAAGTTACCTTGCACTAGACAAAAACCATCTGATTCACTCAGCTCAGCTTCTGTATTATCTGCCTTGTCAGTGTCAACTCCAGTTTCTGTAGAAAAACAACTGAATCAGTTATTTGACATTGGTATTTAACCAGTAAAATGGTCACAAGTAAAATTTTTCATATTTTCTACAGATTAAGAATGTATCCTGTCTTAAATTAAAACATTTAAGAGATAACAAACTTTAAACTGTTAACATAAATACTACAACCATATACAAAGCTAATATGATGTTTTACAGTTTCATCTAACAACCTTTGATGCTCCCTGCAGTCGATCAATTTACACACTTTCTACAAAAACAGGAGTCTGGCTACATAATGTGTGTTACTCCATCAAAACCTTCATATTCACTACATCTTGTAAAAGTTACCTTGCATTTGACAAAAACCACCTGATTCACTCAGTTCAGCTTTTGTATTAATGGCCTTGTCAGTGTGAACACCTGTTTCTGTAGAAAAACAACAAAATCAGTTATCTGACATTGGTATTTAACCAGTAAAAAGGTCACAAGTTAAATTTAAAAATTTATTACAGATTTAAAATGAATCCTGTCTTAAATCTTAACATTTCAGAGATAAAAAAACTTCAAACTGCTAAATTACAAATACAACCATATATAAAGCTAGTATGATGTTTTTCAGTTTAATCTAACAACCTTTGATACTCCCGTGCAGTCGATCAATTTACACACTTTCGAAAAAAACCAGGAATCTGGCTACAAAATGTGTGTTACTCAATCAAAACCTTTATATTCCCTACATTTTGTAAAAGTTACCTTGCACTAGACAAAAACCATCTGATTCACTCACTTCAGCTTCTGTAATATCTGCCTTGTCAGTGTCAACATCAGTTTCTGTAGAAAAACAACAGAATCAGTTATCTGACATTGGTATTTAACCAGTAAAAAGGTCACAAGTTAAATTTAAATATTTTCTACACATAAGAAATATATCCTTTCTTAAATTTAAAGATTTCAGAGATAAAAAAACTTTTAAACTGTTTACATAAATACTACAACCATATACAAAGCTAATATGATGTTTTACAGTTTCATCTAACAACCTTTGATGCTCCCCTGCAGTCGATCAATTTACACACTTTCTACAAAAACAGGAGTCTGACTACAAAATGTGTGTTACTCCATCAAAACCTTCATATTCACTACATTCTGTAAAAGTTACCTTGCACTAGACAAAAACCATCTGATTCACTCAGTTCAGCATCTGTATTATCTGACTTGTCAGTGTCAACTCCAGTTTCTGTAGAAAACAACAGAATCAGTTAACTGACATTGGTATTTAACCAGTAAAAAGGTCACAAGTTAAATTTAAATATTTTCTACACATAAGAAATATATCCTTTCTTAAATTTAAAGATTTCAGAGATAAAAAAACTTCAAACTGTTTACATAAATACTACAAGCATAAACAAAGCTAATATGATGTAGTACAGTTCAATCTTTCAAACTTTGATGCTCCCCTGCAGTCGATCAATTTACACACTTTCTACAAAAACAGGAGTCTGGCTACAAAATGTGTGTTACTCCATCAAAACCTTAATATTCACTACATTCTGTAAAAGTTACCTTGCACTAGATAGAAACCATCTGGTTCACTCAGTTCAGCTTCTGTATTGATTGCCTTGTCAGTGTGAACACCTGTTTCTGTGAAAAAAAAATCAGTTATTTGACAGTAGTATTTAACCAGTAAAAAGGTCACAAATTAAATTTAAAAATTTATTACAGATTTAAAATGAATCCTGTCTTAAATCTAAACATTTCAGAGATAAAAAACTTTAAACTGCCTCATTACATAATACAATCATATACAAAGCTAATATGATGTAGTACAGTTTAATCTTACAACCTTTGATGCTCCCCTGCAGTCGATCAATTTACACACTTTCTACAAAAACAGGTATCTGGCTACAAAATGTGTGTTACTCCATCAAAACCTTCATATTCACTACATTTTGTAAAAGTTACCTTGTGCTAGACTGAAACCATCTGATTCACTCAGATCAGTTTCTGTATTAATTGCCTTGTCAGTGTCAACACCAGTTTCTGTAGAAAAGCAACTGAATCAGTCATTTGACATTGATATTTAACCAATAAAATGGTCACAAGTAAATTTTTGATATTTTCTACACATTTAAAATGTATCCTGTTTTAAAATATAAACATTTCAGAGATAACAAACTTCAAAAGTGTTTACATAAATACTACAACCATATACAAAGCTAACAGAATTTATTACAATTGCTCCCCTGCAGTCGATCAATTTACACACTTTCGAAAAAACAGGAGTCTTGCTACAAAATGTGTGTTACTCCATCAAAACCTTAATATTCACTACATTTTGTAAAAGTTACCTGCCACTAGACAAAAATCATCTGATTTACTCAGTTCAGCTTCTGTATTGATTGCCTTGTCAGTGTCAACTCCAGTTTCTGTGGAAAAACAACAGAATCAGTTATTTGTCATTGATATTTAAACAGTAAAAAGGACACAAGTTAAATTCAAATATTTTCTTCACATTTTAAAATATTTCCTGTCTTATATCTTAACATTTCAGAGATAAAAAACTTCAATCTGCTTAATTACATAATACAACCATAAACAAAGCTAATATGATGTAGTACAGTTCAATCTTTCAAACTTTGATGCTCCCCTGCAGTCAATCAATTTACACACTTTCTACAGAAAAGTTACCTTGCACCAGATAGAAACCATCTGGTTCACTCAGTTCAGCATCTGTATTAATGGCCTTGTCAGTGTGAACACCTCTTTCTGTGAAAAAAAAAATCAGTTATTTGACAGTAGTATTTAACAGTAAAAAGGTCACAAATTAAATTTAAAAATTTATTACAGATTTAAAATGAATCCTGTCTTATATCTAAACATTTCAGAGATAAAAAACTTTAAACTGCCTCATTACATAATACAATCATATACAAAGCTAATATGATGTTTTACAGTTTCATCTAACAACTTTTGATGCTCCCTGCAGTCGATCAATTTACACACTTTCTACAAAAACAGGACTCTTGCTACAAAATGTGTGTTACTCCATCAAAACCTTCATATTCACTACATTTTGTAAAAGCTGCCTTGTGCTAGACTGAAACCATCTGATTCACTCAGTTCAGTTTCTGTATTAATTGCCTTGTCAGTGTCAACACCAGTTTATGTAGAAAAGCAACTGAATCAGTCATTTGACATTGATATTTAACCAGTAAAAAAGTCACATGTAAATTTTTGATATTTTCTACACATTTAAAATGTATCCTGTTTTAAAATATAAACATTTCAGAGATTACAAACTTCAAAAGTGTTTACATAAATACTACAACCATATACAAAACTAACAGAATGTATTACAATTGCTCCCCTGCAGTCGATCAATTTACACACTTTCAAAAAACCAGGAGTCTTGCTACAAAATGTGTGTTACTTCATCAAAACCTTAATATTCACTACATTTTGTAAAAGTTACCTGCCACTAGACAAAAATCATTTGATTTACTCAGTTCAGCTTCTGTATTGATTGCCTTGTCAGTGTCAACTCCAGTTTCTGTTGAAAAAACAACAGAATCAGTTATTTGACATTGATATTTAAACAGTAAAAAGGACACAAGTTAAATTCAAATATTTTCTTCACATTTTAAAATATATCCTGTCTTAAATCTAAACATTTCAGAGATAAAAAACTTCAATCTGCTTAATTACATAATACAACCATATACAAAGCTAATATGATGTTTTACAGATTAATCTTACAACCTTTGATGCTCCCCTGCAGTCAATCAATTTACACACTTTCTACAGAAAAACAGGAATCTGGCTACAAAATGTGTGTTACTACATCAAAACCTTAATATTCACTACATTTTGTAAGTTACCTTGCAGTAGACAGAAACCATCTGATTCACTCAGTTCAGCTTCTGTATTAATGGCCTTGTCAGTGTCAACACCAGTTTCTGTAGAAAAAAACAGAATCAGTTATTTGACATTGATATTTAACCAGTAAAAAGGTCACAAGTAAATTTTAAATATTTTCTACACATTCAAAATATATCCTGTCTTAAAATTTAAAGATTTCTGAGATAAACAACTTCAAACTGTTTACATAAATACTACAACCATATACAATGCTAATATGATGTAGTACAGTTTAATCTTACAAACTTTGATGCTCCCCTGCAAGATATTTGGACTGAAAATGTAACCTCTAGAGCATTAACAAGGTGTTTTTTTTTTACTTTTGGGCTCTGTGATCTAGTTTTTGACCCCAGATAACCTATATTCAAAACTGAGCTAGACATCACTGAAACAATCTTTCTGACAAATTTCCAGGTTATTTGGACTGAAAATGATACCTCTAGAGTGTTAACAAGGTTTTTCCATATCTGGGCTCTGTGACCTAGTTTTTAAACCCAGATGACCCATATCCAAATCTGAGCTAGAAATCACCGTAGCAACCTTTCTGACAAATTTCAAGGACATTTGGACTGAAAATGTTACCTATAGGAAGTTAAAAAGATTTTCGATATTTGGGCTGTGACCTAGTTTTTCAACCCAGATAACCCATGTTCGAACTCGTCGGAAAAATTAATGAGACAAACATTCATGACAATTGAGGAAAAATGTAACCACTAGAGTGTTAACAAACTAATTGTGGACAGATGATGAACGGACAGCTACAGGTGATCACAAAAGCTCACTTTGTCACTACGTGACATGTGAGCTAAAAAGGTAAAGAGCCTGCTGGAAAAGACAGCATGCTAGTCCAAGTACAACAAGACCTGTCTACAGACAGGATGCCCCACTTTACTCAGTGCTGGATAATTAAATAAAAGCTAAGTTAAACAAGAGGCCCAAGTGAAAAAAATTTGAGTGGGGGAGTCAAGTACCAATGTCAGAATTAAAAAAAAAAAAAAAACAAGAAATATCGCAATGCGACAAAACCAGGTTTTCAACATTATTGTTTCACAATATGGTGCACATTGTGAGCATTTTTTTTAACTGAAATGTTTTTGGTGGAATTATGGCCTTTTTAATTTTTTACATGTATAATAAATAGATGAACATTAATATGTATTTTTTATAGTTCTACAGATCTGAAATGGTAATTGTATCTAATTATATGCACATTATTGCCAACAACAAACTTAGGTACAAGTCAATTTTATTCATAATACTAAAATATTCATTCCATTATAGTAGAATATTATTATGTTGCTTGGTCATTTTGTTTGCTTTTTACATTTCAGTGTTTGTTATTTGATACATACATTTACCATTGTTCTATGATGGGGAGTGTCTTTGACCAACACCTACATACTGTCAAAAGGGAGATAAAAAATCAAAATCTTTTTGAAGAAGGGTATAAAAGTTATGATATAAATCATAAAAATAAATCTAACTTATTTCTTATCATATCCTTAATCCAAGAATGAAATCCAGGTCATCATATGGTCACTCCAGCATGTTTCTAATACACCTGTCTTGTAGCTGGTTTCTGTGGTGTAAATATGATCAAGTGCTGAATGATAATCTGTGGTCTCCATGCATAGAGCCGGTACAGCATTAGCTTCATTCTTCAAGAAATCATACAGTTTCTGGCATTTTGAGAGTTGAAGCTGGTCAATGTTCATGTCACCAACAATGACTAAAGCACAGGGCTTTTCATCAGGAAATTGGGAAGAGGCCCTGGCCTTTTGAATTGGGAAATTTATGCGCGGTAATTGTTCATTTTGGGAAATTTATGAGACATTTTTTTCTGCAACCGGAAATAAACACTGATTTATCTCCCCTGAAACGGAATAAAATCCAGACTTTTGGAACGTTTGACTGTTTCACTGCGCATGTTTCTACTTTTATTTACAGATAACTACTGAGTAAGAGTCTATCGGAACTTAACGGATTAGACTGGTTTTGCGTAACACGGGTATCGTGCGTTGTTCGGCTATAGTACGACAAAAAAGTCGATACCAGACATACGCTTCTTCCGGATATAACAAATGTAAACTGATCGTTTTTTAAACTAATCTAGGGGGAATTTCTAAGATTTTGGGAAATCATGTCTTGCATTTTGGGAAGAAACTCTGCCACAACTGGGAAAAAATCTACATTTTTCGGATTGGGAAGTGGCCGAATATCAGCCTCTGTTATATAAGGATGAAAAGCCCTGGTACATTCTGCTGATGTAGTTTTTCAGAAGCTGTATATATTTTGTTGATATTTCCTGGTGGATTACAGTAGACAGAGATGACTTCATAGAGTTTATTGCACTTACAAAGCACCATACTTGTACCTTCTATTCCCAATTCTTTTGTGTGAGTACTGGACAGAATTGAACTAATTCAGTAGGCTGAAAAATGCATATATGAAAAAAAAAGTGTCATAATATGGTCAAAAATTACCAAATCACAAAATCTCGAAAAATATGCGCCAGGGCACTTGATAACAAAGCTTCTGTGAAAGTTTGGTAAAATTTCCTTGAGAAATGTAGGAATTTGGCACAGAAGAAATTGTTCACTATATACATGTATTCCATATAAGGAAAACAAACAAAAGGCCATAATAAGGTGAAAAATTATCGAATCACAAAACCCTGACAATATGCGCCAGGGCACTTGATGACAAAGCTTCTGTAAAAGATTGGTCAAAATCCCTTGAGAAATGTAGGAGAAGTTGCGCACAGAAGAAATAGTTCACTATATATCCCATATAAGGAAATAAAACAAAGGCCCATAATTAGGTGAAAAATTATGGAATCACAAAACACTGACAATATGCGCCAGGGCTCTTGATGACAAAGCCTTTGTGAAAGTTTGGTCAAAATCCCTTGAGAAATGTAGGAGTTGCGCACAGAAGAAATTGTTCACTATATATTCCATATAAGGAAAAAAACAAAAGGCCATAATGAGGTGAAAAATTAATGAATCACAAAACCCCCATAATATGCGCCAGGGCACTTGATGACAAAGCTTCAGTGAAAGTTTGGTCAAAATCCCTTGACAAATGTAGGAGGAGTTGCGCACAGAAGAAATTGTTTACGCCCGCCCGCCCGTTGACATACCTCAAACTAATAACCAGTTTTTTCCTTTGGAAAACCTGGTTAAAATAAAAACTGGAGTGGGGGGGGAGGGGTTTGAGGGTGGATGGGGATCAAGTACCTATGTATTTAAAAAAAATATATACGGCCAGAGGGGGGGGAGTAACATGGGCAGGGTGTGTGTGTGTATAAGCAAAATCAAGTGACCCCTTGGGGTGGGGCTAACTGTGACCCCAGGGACATGGGTACCTACAATCTTTGGAGAGGTCTTGGTGGTGATCAAGTATTCCAAGTTTACATGTAAATGGAATATCTTTGACACTTTTTGAGAAACGGACATTAACAGAAAGGTTAACCAAGAAATTTTAAGTTGAAAAAGGGGCATAACATGGCAAAAATAAATCTGAGGGTTATCTGCCCCTAAGATATGGTGTTGTCTTGAGTGATACAATTATAAGCATTATATTGTGAAAGTTTGGTGACAAAATGTTAAGAAATAGTAAAGTAATTGCTGATGTTAAGTTTTCATGACAAAATCCAAGTACAAAAAGAGGCATAACTCTGTCAAATGTGACCTTGACCTAAATATTTTGGCATCATCATGACCCTGTTGTCATAAGCAATGCAATTTGAAAGTTTGATAAGGAAATGTCAAGAAATATCAAAGTTATAGCTATCGTTAAGTTTTCGTGACGGACCGAAGGACTAAGTGATCCCTATGTATCGCCGTTTCTTCAAAAGGGCGACACAAAAATTAACCAGGTAAACATGATAGGGCCCAATCAGCAGACTGGCTGGCAAATTCCCTTGCAAGGAATGACTGGCAGTTTTTCAAAAGCTTTAATCTATATTGAAGTAATACACAACTCATCATTATTCAACATTGGCTACTGCGAAGTAATCCAAGGTATATGAGAAATGTCCCTATTCAATCCCTGTCAAAGTGAGTTCGACATTTTATACTTTTACTTTCTTTGTAAATACAAAATTCCTGGCTGGTAATCTGGTATGCATATCTGTCTTGCCCTATGTACTATATACAACTGTGGTATGTCAAAGGATTTGCAACTTGAGTTTAGCATATCAAATCACAACAAAATGTCAGACTTAATATCCTCATATGTGTCCTAGATACTGAACCATCTCAATTATTTTTTTTTATCTCATTCAAGCAGTCAAAGCTCGAACCATTTACCCTTTGGGTTTAATGGCACATCAACACATTATTGATCATGTTGTACAATTTCCCCCCTCATAATTCTTACATTTGATACTGTCATTGAAAATATAACACTTAACTCTCTTTGATATTTCATTTCTGAAATCTCTGTCTAAAACTGAAAATGTCTCCCAACTCCTAATTCGTCTCTTCTGTTCAAAGAAGTTAATCAAAAACAGCTGAAAAGTAAAACAAGAGGCTAAATGACTTTACATCTAGATTGCTCATTAGAGTTTGGTAGACTATATTGGCAATATTTTCAAAATTCAAATGATACTATACAATTTTGCAATTGGTCAATCATTCAACAAAGACACCATTTTCAATACACATATGCCCCCCCGGTAGCATAGCCAGGATCATAACATGTGCACCTGAGTATGTGATTAAGAAATATCCAACTTGCCAAAAGAGGTTAATCATTTCTCTCTAAGTACAACATGGGGAGATTACCCAAAAAATACATCTCAAAATATCTACAGTTATGTAACTTGTCAAGGTCATGACCTGTGCACCGTTATTGTTAAGAAAGTGTGTGAATGTTCATGCCACTGCTTTACATGTATGTAGAAATGGAAAAATATCTACTGTACCCTGCCAAAACAGGTTAACCCAAGGAAAGTGCAGACATATGGTTCAATCACTAGATGCCAGGGGCATAAAAAGGAAACCACAGTTATGTTACTTTACACTGTAAAGTTACTGTGTAAACTTTCACGGCACTTCTATTTGTAGAAATTGAGAAATCTCTAACTTTCTGAAAGAGGTTTACCATTTCACTACTGGTAAGTACCAAATGGGAAGATTACCCAAGAAGTAAGGTAGCCACAATTATGTTTCTTGTCAGGGTCATGACCTGTGCACTGTTAAGTAAAAGTGTAAACTTTCACGCAACTGCTACATGTATTTGTACAAATTGAGAAATATCCAACTTGCCAAAAAAGGTTAACTATTTCTCCAAAGTACAAAGTGGGAGAGATTTCCTAAGAAATAGCTAGCCACAGTTATACAGTGTGTCAGAGTAATGACCAGTGCACTGTTGCAGAAGTGTGTAAATGTTCATGCTATTGCTATTTGTAGAAATGGAAAAATGTCCAACTTGCAGTAACAAATTAACCGAAAGGATGTGTGGACATGCGGTTCAATAATTTTATGCTGGTGGCATAAAATTAAGACAGTCCTATCTTTTAGTTTTCATTTACTCATGCTAGGCAGAAGCCTTCACCCACCAACTGAAACAAATCAAAGTATACTACTCAAAATTTAATAGGGATCACTTATAAGAATGTGTATATCTAATACATAAGGTTGAAAGGTTACATTTTTTGTGATTCTGAAAAAATGTTCATATGACAACAGTTTGGTACCAAAAAATGAGTAAGTCTGTAAACCGTTGAAGCGTGACAGAGGCTGAGCCGTGGGAGGGGCACGAATTTGGGATAACACAGACAGGAGATGAAATGGAACTTTTTGGAAAAATCAAGTCTATGGCCTGAATTTTGCTTTAATATCGCATGTGGTGTCCATTTGCTTGTATTACTGCTCTGCACCACCTTCTCATGCTGCTAATGAGTCTCCGGTAGCTTTGTTGTGAGAGTCAAGCCCACTTGTCCAGAAGGGCCTGCTGTAGCCCAGGAACCGTGGTTGGCTGGACTGGGCGAGCAGATATTGCAGCCTGCAGCATGTCCCAGGCGTGCTCTATTGGACTGAGGTCAGGAGACCTTGCTGGCCAGTCTATTCTCTCTATGGCTGCTGCCTCCAGGTACTCGTCGGTGACCCTTGCCCTGTGAGGCCGGGCGTTGTCGTCCATTAAAATGAACTCAGGGCCAATAGCACTCAGCATAAGGACGAACGTACACATCTAAGATCTCATTGATGTATTGTACAGCCGTCAATAAGCCGTTTTGAACAATGTGCAGGTCCGTTCTTCCCTGTAATGTATGCTAATGCCCACCCACACCATGACTGAGCCCCCGCCATGACGGTCATCAGTAGCAACACATACAGGTGCCAAATGCTCATTGGCGGATCTCCATACCCGCACTCACCCATCAGTGAAAGCCAAACAAAACCTCAGTGAACAGCACTGGGGTCCAGTCATGCAGCGTAAACCTGGCATGATCGCGGGCCTATTGAAGACATGCGCTGGATGTGGTTTTGCATCAATGGGATTCATATTGCTGGCCTTCTAGCCCTCATGCCTGCTGTATGAAGATGGTTCCTGATGGTTTCAGTGGAAAGTCTTACACCAGTGGCATTCTGGAAGTCATTATGGAGGGAACGCCCAGCCTCAAGCATCCCTACCCCCCTATTCGTCTCATCATCGTCAATACGCCGTCTTTGCCGTACATTTGGCATGACCAGTGCTAGGTTCGATATAAACGTTACGTACCATACACAAGCGAAGTCTGAATAAAACGGATGTGTACATGCAGGTACATGCCCGCAGTGCACCACTTTTCCAGTGGTACCCCTTTTCCCATGCATCTTGAGCCATGTACAGGTAAACAATCAAAATCTGCTGGACAGGTCGGCTTTGCCATATGAATAAACTACATGTATGAAAAATAATCAGTTATCTTGAGGTTATCATTAAAAAGATATTTAAGAAATAAAAAGTGATCCCTATCAAATTTTGAGTAGTATATGTTGAAGCATTATGGCAGAGAACCACAAAAGAAAATACAATCAGTGATTTTTAACAGGAATTTTTTTCAAACATTACAATATCCTAACATATGAAAATGCCTGGACCCTGATTAAGTTTTCAGCCTCTACAGTGACCATATCTATAATGACTTGATAAACTTTAGTGAATTAGAAGAGATTCACTCAAGAACTATTCATACAAAGTCTGTCTTGGTTTTAGAGTTCTTCCAATAAATTGTTGACAAAGATGACAATGTTAATCCGGAATGAAACACCTGCAGAAAATGAATTAAACTTTAAAAGAATACTAAACACTGACAATTTTAAATTGTGGGAAACAGCAAGCATTTTTTTTCTTGCGCTTAACTGAAAACAGGTGATTATCTTTACTGAAAATATATCAAAACAGAAGAGTTGGCTGGTGGTTTCTTTAATTAAATAATGGTCTATAATTAACATTACTCAAAAAATATGTATTCTATTATTTAAAATTATCATAAAACAACAATATAAACATTTTCTGAGGAAATGATAAAATTATACAAAATCTGAAAATTTTTATACACTTAAAAAACTCTTTTTATCAATGAAATAAATTCCTCTTTTGATATGCAGTCTAGACAGACTGGAATAGTACACGGACGCTACCAGTACGCGGACACCCCTGTATTTGGCGAGTTTTAATAAAAAAACATGTGAAACATCACGTACGGTATTAATTTTGGCATACATGTATTAACTCCCCTGATTCTGGCAGTAAATAGACTACACTAATTTATCAAACAGTAAAAAAGATCCCACTGTTAGGGCTTATTTTATCAAACACCATAAAATTTTACATCAAATTGATGTATGAAAACACTGACTTGTTTACTAATAACACTATGTTGTTAAGAAGACCTGCAATATCATTGTCAAATGACTCTGACCTTAATATAGGAAAATCCTAATCCTAATAGTTTACACTAGTTTAAGTATCACTATTAAAGGATAATAATTATTTAATTTTGGTTCAACCTTACAGCAAAAATATCTAGACTATCATTATCAATTTTTCTTGCAACATTTTAATTGTATTAATATATTGTATCTTGTATGATGTACATGTTTTCAAATCAATAAAGTATTTATAAAAAAGTTAGATGGCCATGTGATATAGCAGAAGAATCATTGCAGAAAATCGGAAAGCTTTCAACATCCGGATACTGGTACACTTCGTAAAAACAATCAGTCTGTGCAATAGATAAACGTAATATGGATAAGTACAATAGGATAAATGTCTGCAACAGTTCCTATTCCAATCCTGATAGTTATTTGCCGGTGAACTTTTCTTCTTGTAGGAAAATTTAAAACTTACAGATATAAACAAAGCCTCTCTAGGTCACAGACCACCAAATATTACCTGTCCTTTTCTTCAAACCTTTTAAGTGTCAAACTTCTCTACTGTCTGAATATGGTATACGTTCTACCTCATAATATAAGTTCATTTTTACCACCATAAAAACATTTTTGATAACTTCCGGTGATCTTCACAATTACACAACTGACACAATTTTCTTTCACAAAATATGATACTTGTTGTTTTTCTTGACAACGTTTGATATATTTTCAAAAGAACATAAAAAATATTTTGATTATGAAAAGTTTTGCAGCTTTTCACTCAAGTAATTTATAATTTTCCAAAAATTCATTCAATACTAAACTAATAAACTAATAAATTCAATACTAAACAATAAAAAATAAACTGACTAGGATTAACCAAAACATTTGAGTTTTTTTTATTGTAGACCAAAGGCACTAGACACTCTACCAATAAATGTATATCTTATTCAACGCTTATATACTACATTCTGTAAATAGTATAGTAGCGTAAAATAAGGTATATTGATAGTGTGTCTAGCACATGTGTTTTAAACAAAGTTATGTAGTAGGGGATTTAAAGATATAGCAGTCAGTTATTGTGCTCAATACCATTAAAAATTAAGTTTTGAAATGTAAACAGTTATAGTAAAATATTTAAAGTAAGCATGATTTCTTTGCCACATGTATTTTGTTTTGATTTATGTATTAAAACAGTAGTCATTTCTCACAAAAACCTGAACAAAAGCTTCCGGAGATTTGTATTATACCGATTGACCAATGTTATTTTGCAAATGAAAATATATAACAGAATATTTCAGATCAGCAGCAGGTAAAGTAATAAAATACTGGTTTGGTTATTACAGGTTCATGAACCACATAAAATCACTGCAAGATGTTAATAAATAAGCAGCATGTGTTTTAGCCTAATTAATTTGGCACTGATGCTTTGACCCATTTTACAGACATTTTTTAATTACTGCGAAACTGTTACGTCTAATTGTAACTGACTTTTTTAAGCATGGAACATTTAGCTGCAACACTGGCGGTGGTTTTGGTTGATTTTTTCTGTTATATATAAATTCATCACTGATTTCCCTTAAAGTTTGAAAGAACATAATATTTCATTATATAACTCAATATATTAAATTACTATTCTTGTAAAAAAAACTTCATAAACAGTCATTCAGAAATGGCCCACAAGACGATTAGTGCTGCTATTGAAACTTTAGTCAATTATGATATTTCTGAAATTGTTCATAGAAAAATTATATAATTTCAGAAACTTCTATAAAAATTGTTTCACTAAAAGTTCATGTTGGTAATTTCTCCCAAAGTCTGCTACATTTGTAATCAATTCCAAAGACTTAAAAAAGGGCATTTTCCATAAATGCCATAAAATGCAACTTGTGGTTATAATTGGAAAAAAGATATCGCTAGTCAAAATTTTTCTCGATGTCTTTTCAACAAGTCTGGTAAGTAGCTATAATTTCGGATGACATCAAAACAAATAACATAAACTATGTATACATGTTTCTTACACCTATACTGTACTTTGTAACTACACGATTCAAGATATTTTGACAACTGAACATTTACAGAGTTCTCATTTTGAAGTCTTGAGCAGCGAAAGTCACCTAAGCTATCAGCTACTTTGTAAACAACTCTTATCCAAGTTCGGGAATTATCTTTACTTTCGGAAATAAAGTCTGGAAAGTGGAGATCCCGATATCATTCTTATTTTTTAACCGTTGGCGATTTTTTATACAAAAATATTTACCCGATAATGCTGTAATATTGTGCAGCTTCGAAGAACACGTCTCGACCTTGGAAATCCGGGCAATTCAAAATGGCGAACGTTGCGTCAGATGTTCTTACCCTGACACCGGTAGCAGGTGCGCGTTTGGGTAAAGTGTGTATGAGCCGAAAAATCAGCCAACAGAAGTGTGTAAAAAATGTTGATAAAACATGGAAAATGACACATACTCAAAATTTTGCACTATCATACAAAATATGAAGCTCTTAGTATATTTTGAGGGATATGGAAAGTCACTACACTAGTGTATGTAGTGACTTTCCAAAATGTCGTCATTTTGTTGGTGTGTTTTCAGGTTACTGTAGTGAGTTTCAACGAAAAACACACGCACACACACACGCACACACACACACACACACACACACCCCACTATCGTGGCCCAAATTTTTTTTTTTTTTTTTTTTTTTTTTTAAATACATAACTACTTGACCAAAAAATTTTTTTCATCTTCTATGACTAGGTACTTGCTCTGCCCCAGTCAAATTTTTTTCACTTGTGCCTCTTGTTTAACTTGGCTTATAATTAATTATCCAGCACTGAGAAAAGTGGAGCATGCTGTCTGTGGACAGGTATTGTTGTACTTTGACTAGCATGCTGTCTTTTCCAGCAGGCTCTTGTTTACCTTTTTAGCTCACCTGAGCACAAAGTGCTCAGGCTGAGCTTTTCTGATCGGTCTTTGTCCGTCGTCCGTCCGTCGTCAACTTTTCATTCAAACGACATCTCCTCTGAAACCAATGGGGCAAATTTAATGAAACTTGCCTGGGATGTTCCTTGCATGAAGCTCTACCAAGATTGTTCAAATGGTTCTGGTCCATTGCATTTCTGGTTCACTGGAGCTAAAAATAGATTTTATAAGTTGGATCTTTAAAAATCTTCTTCTCCGAAACCACAAGGCCTGGAGCTTTGATAATTGGTATGAAGCATCATCTAGTGGACCTCTACCAAATTTGTTCAAATTATGTCCCTGGGGACAAAACTGACCCCACCCCAGGGGTCAGTTGATTTTACATAGAGTTATACAGGGAAAACTTGAAAATCTTCTTGTCAGAAACCACAAGGCCTAGAGTTAAGATATTTGGTATGTAGCATTGTCTAGTGGACCTCTACCAAGTTTGTTCAAATCATGGCCTGTTCAAATCATGGCCTCTGGATGAAAAATGGCCCCGCCCAGGGGGTCACTTGTTTTACATAGAGTTATATAGGAAAATCTTTAAAAAATGTTCTTGTCAGAAACCGTAAGTTATAGAGCTTAGATATTTGGTGTGTAGCATTGTCTAGTGGACCTCTACCAAGTTTGTTCAAATCCTGTCCTCTGGGTCAAAAATGGCCCCGCCCCAGGGGCCACTAGTTTTACATTGAGTTATATAGGAAAATCTTTAAAAATCTTCTTGTCAGACACCGTAAGTTATAGAGCTTAGATATTTGGTGTGTAGCAGTGTCTAGTGGACCTCTACCAAGTTTGTTCAAATCCTGTCCTCTGGGTCAAAAATGGCCCCGCCCCAGGGGCCACTAGTTTTACATAGAGTTATATAGGAAAATCTTAAAAAATCTTCTTGTCAGAAACCGTAAGTTATAGAGCTTAGATATTTGGTGTGTAGCATTGTCTAGTAGACCTCTACCAAGTTTGTTCAAATCCTGGCCTCTGGGTCAAAAATGACCCCGCCCCAGGGACCACTAGTTTTACATAGAGTTATATAGGAAAATCTTAAAAAATCTTCTTGTCAGAAACCGTAAGTTATAGAGCTTAGATATTTGGTGTGTAGCATTGTCTAGTGGACCTCTACCAAGTTTGTTCAAATCATGGCCTCTGGGTCAAAAATTGCCCCGCCCCGGGGTCACTTGTTTTACATAGAGTTATATAGAAAAAACTAAAAAATCTTCTTGTCAGAAACAAGAAGGCCTACAGTTAAGATATTTGGTATGTAGCATTGTCTAGTGGACCTCTACCAAGTTTGTTCAAATCCTGGCCTCTGGGTCAAAAATGGCCCCGCCCAGGGGGTCACTTGTTTTACATAGAGTTATATAGGAAAATCTTAAAAAAATCTTCTTATCAGAAACCGTAAGTTATAGATCTTAGATATTTGGTGTGTAGCATTGTCTAATGGACCTCTACCAAGTTTGTTCAAATCCTGGCCTCTGGGTCAAAAATGGCCCCGCCCCAGGGGCCACTAGTTTTACATAGAGTTACATAAGAAAATCTAAAAAAATCTTCTTGTCAAAAACCGTAAAATATAGAGCTTAGATATTTGGTGTGTAGCATTGTCTAGTGGACCTCTACCAAGTTTGTTAGAAAAATGTCCCTGGGGTCACTATTGGCCCCGCCCGAGGGATCACAAGTGTTAAATAACAATATAGAAGAAAATCTTTAAAAATCTTCTTGTCTGAAACCACAAGACCTAGAATTTTAAAATTTGGCATGAAGCAAGCTTTATCAAGCTTTTTCAAATTATTGGATTAGGTTAAAGGTCATGGAGGCTAAAAGTAGATTTATCTACTGTATCTCATAGAGCCTTCATTTATAGACCAATATCTTTGATATTCAGTATAGAGGTTCCTTGCATGGACCTCTACCCATGGGTAGGGTTTGAGGTCACTGGGTCAAGGTCAAGGTCACCATAGCTTATAATAGATATTTCTACTTTCTGTCATAGAGCCTTTATTTATTGACTGATATTTTACATATTTGGTTTGTAGGCACTTACATATTTTCAATTAAAAAATGAAATACTGCTTAACAGCAAACTTACAGCCAAAGTACTCAGGTGAGCGATCCAGGGCCATCATGGCCCTCTTGTTAGTTATTCTAACAGAGTACCCAAGGGTGACACAAGTGTTCCACTGAACACCCATTTAGTTTAATTACTTTGCACAAATGATCACCACTATGACACGATGTGCAGAACCCAACGTCCAGGTTGCTACCCCCAAGGTCAAGGTTAAATGTTCTCTTTAACTTTTTGACTTTATGGAAGATTTTAAATAACTTGGAACAAATAATTACTATCATGAGACTATGTGCTTATAATATGCATGGCACAACATCAAGGTCATGGTTAGTTAAAGGTCAAGAAGTACCCACTGTCCTTCAGACTGCCTTCATTTATAGACCAATATCTTTGATATTCGGTTTATATGTTCCTTTCATGAACCTCTACACATGGGTGGGGCTTAAGGTCACTGGGTTAAGGTCACCATGGCTTATAATAGATATTTCTACTTTCTGTCATAGAGCCTTTATTTATTGACTGATATTTTACATAATTAGTTTGTAGGCACCTACATATCTTCAATCGAAACTGAAATACTGTCTCTTATGTTTGCTTAACAGCAATCCCACAGCCAAAGTACTCAGGTGAGCAATCCAGGGCCATCATGGCCTTCTTGTTTATGTTTCCCAAAGATAGAGCTACTTGTCTGTCTGTCCATCTATCTGTCAAGTTTTTTCCAGAGTATAACTCAAAAACCAATGAAGGGATTTACTTAAAACTAGGGATGGCAATGAGTACTGATGTCATTACTTGAGTACTCAGTCATTTTTCCAATCAAGTACTCAGTTACTCAGAAGATTTCTTATTATTTTCAAAGTTTTTATCACTACAATATCAACACTGTCTACAGGCTACTTTCGTTTTCTATTTTAATTCACAGAATTTGCTGCTTGAAATAGAACTGAAAGGGAGGTTACTAGGAAAAATCATCAACTTTATATTTTACAACATTCTAATCAGTACAATTTCAAGTAAACACATGTATAAAAGTTCATATATCTTTATTTCGCTTTATTAGCTCACCTGAGCAAATGCTTAGGGTGAGCTATTGTGATCACCCTGTGTCCCTCATCAGTCGTCCGGCGTCTGTCATCAACATTTTACTTTAAATGACATCTCCTCCTAAACCACAAAGCTATTTTTAACCAAACTTTACAGAAATGTTCCTTATATTGCCTTTTCCTATAATTGCTCAAACTGTTCCACTCCATTGCATGTAAGGGCTGCAAAAGCTAAGAAAAGAAAAAAATTCAAACAACATCTCCTCCTAAACGGCTGGGTGATTTTCCACCAAATTTTACAGAAATGTTCCTTGCATAGCCCTCTTTTAAAATTGCTAAAATGGTTCCACTGCAATGAACAAAATGGCTGCCAGAGCTGAAAATAGATTTTCTTCAATGATTGGCTTTAAATGACATCTCCTCCAAAACCAGTTGGCCATTTTAAATCAAATTTGACAGAAATGTTTCTTATAATGCCCTCTTCTAAAATTGCTCAAACCATTCCACTCCTTTGCACAAAAGGCCTGGCAAAGCTAAAAAAAGAAAAAAATTCAAACAACATCTCCTCTTAAATGGTTAGGTGAATTTCCACCAAATTTCACAGAAATGTTCCATACATAAATCTTTCTTTTAAAATTGCTAAAATGGTTCCGCTGCATTAAACAGAATGGCCACCAGAGCTAAAAATAGATTTTCATCAGAATTTGGCTTCAAATGACGTCATCTCCAAAACCATTTGGCCATTTTAAACCAAATTTGACAGAAATGTTACTTATATTGCCCTTTTCTAAAATTGCTAAAACCGTTTTGCTCCATTGCACATAAGGGCTGCAACAGTTAAAAATAGAAAAGAAATCAAACAGCATCTCCTCCTCAATGGCAAGGTAATTTTCCATCAAATTTCACAGAAATGTTCCTTTCATACCCCTGCGTTAATATTGCTTAAATGGTTATGCTCCATTGAACAAAATGGCCACTAGAGCTAAAAACAGGTTTTCTTCAATATATGGCTTCAATTACATCTCCTCACAAGCTGTTATCACGAAATTGCCTCTGCCCCATGGATTTTTTGTATAAAATATGAGATCTTTGAATATCTTCAATTAGAAAATGTAATGTTGCATCTAATGTTTGCTCAACAGTAGACCCTTGAGCAAAGTACTCAGGTAAGCAATCCAGGGCCAACATGGTCCTCTTGTTCTACTCTTCATTATGGAGCCCTCATTTATCTACTGATATCTTAGATGTTTGTTATGTAGGTAGCTTGCATGGACCTACCACTGGGTGGAGTTTGAAAGCACTTGGGTCCATGTCAAGGTCACAGAGGTTAAAAATAGATTTTTCCTTCTTTACATCATAGTGTTATACTCCCATTAGATTCAGTTTCAGCAAAACTATCAAAAAACATTTATGAACAGTAGATCTCCTTTCTTTACCCAAACCAACTTGATCCCATCATGTACATGTATTACAGAGGCATGGGAGTTTAAAGAAGAATATTTTGTCATGTCTGCATGATAGTGATTTCACAATTTTGATAATTTTACAAACCACTGGCTGAGTCACATTTATTGACCGATATCTTAGATATTTTGTACCATGGACATCTGCCCCTGAGTTTGATTTTAGGTCACTAGGGTCAAGGTCACCTAGGGTAAATATCAAAATTCTCCCCACCTAAGGGGTGACTTGGTTTTATATAGACTGACATAGGTAAAAACTATAAAATCATCTTGTAAATGAAAGTAGTTGCAGTTGTACTTAGGTGAGCAATAAAAGAGTCATCATGGCCCTCTTGTTTTCACTTAAGCAACCTGATTCCATCATGGGTTCCAGAGTTATGAATCCTTAGCAGTTGGACTTAGATGAGGGATTTAGGGCCATTGTGGCTCTCTTATTCTTTGTTACATCTTATCTTATTGTGATTATAACAAGGCAGTCTGAAGGACATCCAAATTCAGTAACTTTTTGGTGAAAAGTCTGGGATGTGTTTCCAGTTTCACCAGAATTTTTTTTTTTTTACAAACAATTTTAAGATGTAAATTATGTTGATTCATTTTAACTGTTGCTTTCAAAAGTAACTACGACAGAAATATCCAAGTCTTAGAGAAAAAGAAATGTTTTCAATGAAAAACAGGTACTTGTCTTCAAATAATGACTACTTATCTTAATCAATCAATTGTAAGTTTGCCGAATAAAGAGTCTCCAAGACACTGTTTTCTACAAATATTAAAATACGTCGGCGTCGCGGAAGTATATGACAAACGGAATTTATCCGAGATTTTCATTCGCTGCTTCATGTTTAATGACCTAAATATTTGCTGGAATTGGTTTCCTTTAATTTGTTAAGCTTGTTTTAAATCTACTTGAGTTTTTCTTATGAATAAATCCGAGAATTAAAACAAAAATACCAATAAGTATTTTTGCTACACTGTTTCAACAGTTAGAATAACATTGGTAAGCATTGATGTTTAACCATTTGCCTTTAAAATTAAACATTCAATTAATTTGTTAAGACATAGTGCTTCACTTTTAAGATTTGTAGAGTCTGTTGTACACAACAGTTTTCTAAGTGGCGTACATCCCCAATCAAATTATTGACCCAATTCAACACCTGTTGATGGCTAAATGTGTTGTGTATCGAGTGTCAACACACAGGATTAAATCAATGAAAGGAGTAAACTGCGCTCTGATTGGTCAATGCTTTGAAGGTAGTATGTATTGACGTCTGCAGATGAAACATTTTAGGCGAAGTTGATATCGCTTTGATGCTTCATAAAGGCGAAGTCAGGGAGTTTTGGGCGACAATTTCGCCCATTTCGTCCTCTCGTGAGAGCCCTGCATTACCTTGATGTTGTGCCATGCATATTATAAGCACATAAGTCTTATGATGGTGATCACTTGTGCCAAGTTATTTAAAATCTTCCATAAAGTCAAAAAGTTATGGAGAACATTTACCCTTGACCTTGGGGGTAGCAACCTGGATGTTGGGTTCTGCACATCTTGTCATAGTGGTGATCATTTGTGCAAAGTGATTAAAAAACTTTTCGTAAGCCAAGTTAGTAAGTTATAAAGCAGACATGAAATGTGTATATTTGACCTTTAACTGTGACCTTAACCTTGTGGGTAGCAACCCAGTTATTGCTCTCTGTGCACATCATCTCATAATGGTGATCACTTGTGCCAAAAAATGTGTTTTTATGCTCCCACAAAGTGGGGAGCATATAGCGTTGCACTTGTCCGTCCATCCGTCCGTACGTCTGTCCGTACGTCCCGAAATCTTGTGAACGCAACTCCTCTTAAACCGGATGGCAGATTTTGCTTAAACTTCCAGGGATGAACAACCTTAATGTGTAGATGGTAGTAAAGGAAGGAATTTTTGCTAGCGACCAAATTTCACAGAATTATGGGCCTTTGTTGATTTTTTCACTATATACCATATAGAAATTTTGTGAATGCAACTCCTCTTAAACCGGATGGCAGATTTTGCTTAGACTTCCAAGGATGAACAACCTTAATGTGTAGATGGTAGTAAAGGAAGGAATTTTTGCTGCGACCAAATTTAACAGAATTATGGCCCTTTGTTGATTTTTTCACTATATACCATATAGAAATTATGTGAACGCAACTCCTCTTAAACCGGATGGCAGATTTTGCTTAAACTTCCAGGGATGAACAACCTTAATGTGTAGATGGAAGTAAAGGAGACCATACATGTGTTTCAAAATTCAGTTTCATTCAGACACTTATATTGTATTCCATCTGTAAAGAGACCAAATATGATGCCTCAAGAGTTAGGTGACTTTTTTATCATTAATACATGAATTGAGGAAATTTCAACTGAAATGCTACTGATAAGAACAGAATTTTGTAGACATTAAATGAAGCTGCTTTTGTTTATGAGCACATCTGCACAGTGGGGGCATCCGTGTCCTTTGGACACAGTTCTAGTTTGTATATAACTTCATTATTTCGTAATGTATCTACTTCAAACTTTAAATATTGGTTTCTTATCATCACGCACAGGTTTACCCTCCTTCCGTCAATCCGTCTGTCCACAAAAACTGGATCCCGAGATAAGGCATAAAGTACTGAAAATATTTTTATGAAACTTGATATCTGGATAGATGGCAGTAGGAGATTATACACGTCTTTTTTTTTTTATGCCCCCACAAAGTGGGGTGCATATAGCGTTGCACTTGTCCGTCCATCCGTCCGTCTGTCCATACGTCCCGAAATCTTGTGAACACAACTCCTCTTAAACCGGATGGCAGACTTTGCTTAAACTTCCAGGGATGAACAACCTTAATGTGTAGATGGTAGTAAAGGAACGAATTTTTGCTGCGACCAAATTTAACAGAATTATGGCCCTTGTTAATTTTTTCACTATATACCATATAGAAATTTTGTGAACGCAACATCTCTTAAACCGGATGGCAGATTCTGCTTAAACTTCCAGGGATGAACAGCTTTAATGTGTAGATGGTAGTAATGGAAGGAATTTTTGCTGTGACCATATTTAACAGAATTATGGCCCTTTGTTGATTTTTTCACTATATACCATATAAATAATTGAACATATAAATTTTACATTTGTAATTTAATTTAACATGTACATAAGGTTACCTGTAGATTATTTTAGGTATATGTACAGAAAAAATCTTACATACAGGATATACATGCTCTTGTTTATGAGCACTTATGCATAGTGGGGGCATCCGTGTCCTATGGACACAGTTCTAGTTTCTTCCTATGTTGACAAATCTGGTTGCTATGGCAACAAATAGACTTAGAATATAGCAAATATAGCAATATTTGTGATAACTCAAAAAGTACTTCAAATATTTTTATGAAACTTGAAATATGGATAAATGGCAGTTTGGAGAATATCCACCTTATGTTTTTGTGAACCTAAAGGAGGAACTGTCTGTCCATTTATCAGTCATTTCCTCCAAAAACTTTACCATTGACCATATTTTCCTTACTACTGAATGAAATTACTTCAAACTTGGCCACAACAATACCTTGGACAAGACCATTCCAATGAAGTACATTTCTGTGACCTTTACCTCTGAATGACCTTGACCTTTAAAGTTTTCTTGTCCAAAAACTATAAGTTTGGCCATTATTTCCTTATTTCTGAACAGAATTACTTCAAAGTTAAGTTATGGAGCGGACACGAAATGTGGACTTTAAACACTTGACCTTTAAGTGTGACCTTGACCTTGGGGGTAGCAATTCACTGATTGCGCTCTGCACATCATCTCATAATGGTGATCACTTGTGCCAAGTTATTTCAAAACCTTTTCAGCAGTTTAAAAGTTATGGAGCGGACACGAAATGTAGACTTTTTAACCCTTGACCTTTATGTGTGACCTTGACCTTGGGGGTAGCAACCCAGTCATAGTGCTCTGCACATTGTCTCATAATGGTGATCACTTGTGCCAAGTTATTTCAAAAAAATTTCAGCAGTTTAAAAGTTACGGAGCGGACACTTGGCCTTTAAGTGTGACCTTGACCTTGGCGGTAGCAACCCAATAATTGCAATCTGAACATCATCTCATAATGTTGATCACTTGTGCCAAGTTATTTAAAAATTTTCCAGCAGTTTGAAAGTTATAGAGCGGACATGAAAGTGTTATGGACTGACAGACGGACGGACAGTAGCAACCCAATTATTGCGTTTTGCACATCATCTCATAATGGTGATCACTTGTGCCAAGTTATTCTAAAAAATTTTCAGTGGTTTAAAAGTTATGGAGTGGACACAAAATGTAGACTTTTAACATTTGACATTTAAGTGTTGACCTTGACCTTGGGGTAGCAACCCAGTTATTGTGCTGTGCACATCGTCTCATAATGGTGATCACTTGTGCCAAGTTATTTCAAAAAAATTTCAGCAGTTTAAAAGTTATGGAGCGGACATGAAAGTGTTACGGACGGACAGACGGAGGCCATTCCTATAATCCCCTCCCCACTTTGCGGATCTTAACAGTGTTTGGGTTCAGCTGCCATCACATTGTACTGATAAAAGGTCACCATGTAGCGAAAATGAATCTTTCTTGAACCTGCATCTGAGTAAGATAGTGAAAATGAGTTGATGTTGTTTTTTTTAGGTTGGAATGTTAGCTAAGAAGTTCCACTTTACTGGACTGGCTCGTGAAGCACCAAAATTGTCACTACCAGGAAAACTTGTCTTTCCAAGGTATGCTTTTTTACCTCAACTGTTTTCGAAGAAAAAAGTCAAGCAGTTATGGTCACTGAGAGGGTTGGCGTGCAAAAACTTTAATGTAGCTGATTACTCATAAACTATAAGGCTTACAATTCTGATATTTGGTGTTTAGCAGTGTCTAGTGGAGCTCTACCAAACTTGTTCAAATCATAACCCCCGTGCTAATACTGGCTCTGCCCTGGGGCTTATATATAGTTATGGAGGAAAAACTTTGAAAGTATTCTTCTCTAAAACCGCTTGACACAGAGCTTTTTGTGTTGCCTGCTACGAAGTAGCCGCGACATACATATAGGGATAATTTCTCCTTCGTCCATCTCTCCGTCCGTTTGTCACAAAACCTATCCAGACTACTCCTCAGAAACTAGAGGTGCGATTTTATCCAAACTTTACAGGACTGATCAGTACCAAGTGTAGTTGTGCATATCATCGGCATTTTCCAGTCCAATGTTTTTTGTGAGAGTTATGGTCCTTTTATGATTTTTTGCTCACTTGAGCAAATGCTTAGGGTGAGCTATTGTGATCACCCTGTGTCCGTCGTCCATCGTCAGTCATCCGTCGTCAACATTTTACTGTAAATGACATCTCCTCCTAAACCACAAAACTATTTTTAACCAGACTTTACAGAAATGTTCCTTATATTGCCCTTTTCTAAAATTTCTCAAACCTTTATGCTCCATTGCACATAAGGGCTGTAAAAGCTAAAAATAGAAAAAAATTAAAACAACATCTCCTCCTGAACGGCTGGGTGATTTTCCACCAAATTACACAGAAATGTTCCTTACATAGCCCTCTATTAAAATTGCTAAAACGGTTCCGCTCCATTTAACAAAATGACTGCCATAGCTAAAAATAGATTTTCGTCATTATTTGGCTTCAAATGACATCTCCTCCAAAACCAATTGGCCATTTTAAATCAAATTTGACAGAAATGTTTCTTATAATGCCCTTTTCTAAAATTGCTCAAACCGTTCCAATCCATTGCACATAAGGGCTGCAAAAGCTAAAGATAGAAAAAAATAAAAAAACAACATTTCCTGCTGAACGGCTGGGTGATTTTCCACCAAATTTCACATAAATGTTCCTTACATAGCCCTCTTTTAAAATTGCTAAAATGTTTCTGCTTGATTGAACAAAATGGCCACTAGAGCTAAAAATAGGTTTTCGTCAATATTTGGCTTCAAATGACATTTCCTTCAAAACCGCTTGGCCATTTTATATCAAATTTGACAGAAATGTTCCTTATAAAGCTCTTTTCTAAAATTGCTCAAACCATTCCGCTCCATTGCACATAAGGGCTGCAAAAGCTAAAAATAGAAAAAAAATTAAAACAACATTTCCTGCTGAACGGCTGGGTGATTTTCCTCCAAATTTCACAGAAATGTTCCTTACATAGCCCTCTTTTAAAATTGCTAAAATGGTTCTGCTGCATTGAACAAAATGACCGCCAGAGCTAAAAATAGATTTTTAGCTCACCTGAGCATGCTCATGTGAGCTTATAGGATCCTTGATTGTCCGGCGTCCGTCCGTCGTCCACAATTCATTCAAACGACATCTCTTCTGAAACCACTGGGCAAAATTTAATGAAACTTGCATAGAATGTTCCTTGCATGAAGCTCTACCAAGTTTATTCAAATGGTTCCGGTTCATTGCATTTCTGGGTCACAGGAGCTAAAAACAGATTTTAAAAGTTGGATCTTTAAAAATCTTCTTGTCAGAAACCACAAGGCCTGGAGCTTTGATATTTGGTATAAAGTATCATCTAGTGGACCTCTACCAAGTTTGTTCAAATTATGATCCAGGGGTCAAAAATGGCCCCGCCCCAGGGGTAACTTGTTTTACATAGAGTTATATAGAAAAACTTTAAAAAAGTCTTCTTGTTAGAAACCGTAAGGCATAAAGCTAAGATATTTGGTGTGCAGCATTGTCTAGTGGACCTCTACCAAGTTTGTTCAAATCCTGTCATCTGGGTCAAAAATGGCGCCGCCCCAGGGGTAACTTGTTTTACATAGAGTTATAAAGGAAAAACTTTAAAAATCTTCTTGTCAGAAACCGTAAGGCATAGAGCTAAGATATTTGGTGTGCAGCATTGTCTAGTGTACCTCTACCAAGTTTGTTCAAATCATGGCCTCTGGTTCAAAACTTGCCCGGCCCCAGGGGTAACTTGTTTTACATAGAGTTATATAGGAAAAACTTTAAAAGCCTTCTTGTCAGAAACCGTAAGGCATAGAGCTTAGATATTTGGTGTGTAGCATTGTCTAGAGGACCTCTACCAATTTTGTTCAAACCATGGCCTCTGGGTCAAAAATGGCCCCGCCCCAGGGGTAACTAGTTTTACATAGAGTTATATAGGAAAAACTTAAAACTCTTCTTGTCAGAAACAGTAAGGCATAGAGCTTAGATATTTGGTATGTAGCATTGTCTAGTGGACCTCTACCAAGTTTGTTCAAATTATACCTCTGGGGTCAAATTTGGCCCCACCCTGGGGTCATTGGTTTTACTTAGGCTTATATAGGAAAAACTTCGAAAGTCTTCTTGTCTGAAACCACAAGGCCCTGAGCCTTAAGATTTGGTATGTAGCACTGTCTAGTGGACCTCTACCAAGTTTGTTCAAATTATACCCTTGGGGTCAAATTTGGCCCCAACCCGGCGTCGTTTGTTTTACATAGGCTTATATAGCGATAACTTTGAAAATCTTCTTGTAGAAGGAGAAGTAGCATTTTCAGTCCAAATAATCTTGAAATTTGTCAGACAGGTTGTTTCTATGATTTCAAGCTCAAGTTCGAATACGGGTCATCTTGGTTCAAAAACTAGGTCACAGAGCCCAAAAATAGAAAAATCTCGTTAACACTCTAGAGGTTACATTTTCAGTCAAAATATCCCAGAAATTTGTTAAAAAGGTTGTTTTGATGATTTTTAGCTCAAGTTCAAAATTGGGTCATCTGGGGTCAAAACTAGGTCACAGAGCCCAAATATTGAAAAACCTTGTAAACACTCTAGAGGTAACATTTTCAGTCTAAATAACCAGGAATCTGTCAGAAAGGTTGTTTCAATGATTTCTAGGTTAAATTTGAATATGGGTCATCTGAAATCAAAAACTAGGTCACAGAGCCCAAAAATAGAAAAAAAACTTGTTAACATTCTAGAAGCTACTTTTCAGTCTAAATATTCTCCAAATTTGTCAGAAAAAATGTTTTTATGATTTCTAGCTCAGATTCGAATAAAGGTCATCTGGGGTCAAAAACTAGGTCACAGACCCCAAATATGGAAAAACCTTGTTAACACACATTGAGGTAACATTTTCAGTTCAAATAACCATGAAATTTGTCAGAAAGATTGTTTTAATGATTTCTAGCTCAGTTTTGAATATGGGTTATCTGGGGTCAAAAACTAGGACACAGGGCCAAAAAGTAGAAAAACCTTGTTAACACTCTAGAGGTTACATTTTCAGCCAAAATATCCTGGAAATTTGTCAGAAAGGTTGTTTCAATTATTTTTAGCCCAGATTAGGATATGGGTCATCTGGGATCAAAAACTAGGTCACAGAGCCCTAAAATGTTAAAACCATTTTAACTATCCAGAGGTTAGTCATTTTCAGTCCAAATATCCTGGAAATTTGTCAGACAGGTTGTTTTGATGATTTCTAGCTCAAGTACTTAAATATGGGTCATCTTTGGTCAAAAACTAGGCTACAGAGCCCAAATATGGAAAAACCTTGTTAACACTCAAGAGTTAAGATTTTAATTCCAAATAACCTGAAAATTTGTCAGAAAGGTTGTTTCTATGATTTCCAGCTCATTTTTGAATATGGGTCATCTGGATTAAAAAACTAGGTCACAGAGCCTAAATATCGAAAAACTTTGTAAACACTCAGAGGCTACATTTTCAGTCCAAATGTCCTGGAAATTTGTCGGAAAGGTTGTTTTGATGATTTCAAGGTGAGGTTTGGATATGGATCATCTGGGGTCAAAAACTAGGTCACAGAGCCCAAATATGGAAAAACCTTGTTAACACTCTAAAGGCTACACTTTCAGTCCAAAATAACCTTGAAATTTGTCAGAAAGATTGTTTGAATATTTTCTGGGTCAAGTTCGAATATGGGTCATCTGGGGTCAATTAAGCAGGTCCATAGCAACTTTGTTAAAAGCAGTCATATTCAGGTGAGCGATATAGGGCCATCATGGCCCTCTTGTTTTACATAGAGTTATATAGGAAAATCTTAAAAAATCTTCTTGTCAGAAACCGTAAGTTATAGAGCTTAGATATTTGGTGTGTAGCATTGTCTAGTGGACCTCTACCAAGTTTGTTCAAATCCTGGCCTCTGGGTCAAAAATGGCCCCGCCCCGGGGGTCACTTGTTTTACATAGAGTTATATAGGAAAGACTAAAAAATCTTCTTGTCAGAAACAAGAAGGCCTACAGTTAAGATATTTGGTATGTACCATTGTCTAGTGGACCTCTACCAAGTTTGTTCAAATCCTGGCCTCTGGGTCAAAAATGGCCCCGCCCCGGGGGTCACTTGTTTTACATAGAGTTATATAGGAAAATCTTTAAAAAAATCTTCTTATCAGAAACCGTAAGATATAGAGCTTAGATATTTGGTGTGTAGCATTGTCTAGTGGACCTCTACCAAGCTTGTTCAAATCCTGGCCTCTGAGTCAAAAATGGCCCCGCCCCAGGGGCCAATAGTTTTACATAGAGTTATATAGGAAAATCTTAAAAAATCTTCTTGTCAGAAACCGTAAGTTATAGAGCTTAGATATGTGGTGTGTAGCATTGTCTAGAGGACCTCTACCAAGTTTGTTAGAAAAATATCCCTGGGGTCACTATTGGCCCCGCCCGAGGGGTCACAAGTTTTAAATAACAATATAGAAGAAAATCTTTAAAAATCTTCTTGTCTGAAACCACAAGACCTAGAATTTTAAAATTTGGCATGAAGCAAGCTTTATCAAGCTTTTTCAAATTATTGGATTAGGTTAAAGGTCACGGAGGCGAAAAGTAGATTTATCTACTGTACCTCTTTGATATTCAGTATAGAGGTTCCTTGCATGGACCTCTACCCATGGGTAGGGTTTGAAGTCACTGGGTCAAGTTCAAGGTCACCATAGCTTATAATAGATATTTCTACTTTCTGTCATAGAGCCTTTATTTATTGACTGATATTTTACATATTTGGTTTGTAGGCACTTACATATTTTCAATTAAAAAATGAAATACTGCTTAACAGCAAACCTACAGCCAAAGTACTCAGGTGAGCGATTCAGGGCCATCATGGCCCTCTTGTCTTCAATATTGGGCTTCAAATGACATCTCCTCCAAAACCAGTTGGCAATTTTAAATCAAATTTGACAGAAATGTTCCTATAATGCCCTCTTCTAAAATTGCTCAGACCGTTCTGCTCCTTTGTACAAAAGGCCTGGAAAAGCTAAAGATAGAAAAAAAAATTCAAACAACATCTCTTAAATGGTAATGTGAATTTCCCCCAAATTTCACAGAAATGTTCCATACATAGGTCTTTCTTTTAAAATTGCTAAAATGGTTCCGCTGCATTGAGCAGAATGGCCACCAGAGCTTAAATAAAAATAGATTTTCGTCAGAATTTGCCTTCAAATGACATCTCCTCCAAAACCATTCGGCCATTTTAAACCAAATTTGACAGAAATGTTCCTTATATTCCCCTTTTCTAAAATTGCTAAAACCGTTTTGCACATAAGGGCTGCAAAAGTTAAAAATAGAAAAGAAATCAAACAGCATCTCCTCCTCAATGGCAAGGTAATTTTCCATTAAATTTCACGGAAATATTCCTTACATACCCCTGCGTTAAAATTGCTTAAACGGTTCTGCTCTATTGAACAAAATGGCCACTAGAGCTAAAAACAGGTTTTCTGCAATATATGGCTTCAGTTACATCTCCTCACAAGCTATTATCACAAAAATGCCTCTGCCCCATGGATTTTTTGTATAAAATATGAGATCTTTGAATATCTTCAATGAGAAAATGTAATGTTGCATCTAATGTTTGCTCAACGGTAGACCCTTGAGCAAAGTACTCAGGTGAGCGATCCAGGGCCATTATGGCCTTGTTATTTTTAAAGTTTTGATAAATATGGCCTTGTTATTTTGGAAAAGATGTAATTGAAGCCAAATATTGATGAAAATCTATTTTTAACCTGGCAGCCATTTTGTGCAATGGAGCTTAACCATTTAAGTAATTTTTAAAGCATTTCTGTGAAATTTGGCAAAAAATGACCTTGCAGTTCAGGAGGAGATGTTGTTAGAACTTTTTTTCTATTTTTAGCTCACCTGAGCACAACGTGCTCATGGTCAGCTTTTGTGATCCCCCTGTGTCAGGCGTCGTACGTCGTCAACAATTTCATAAAAACAACATCTCCTCTGAAACCAATGACTGCACATTAACCAAACTACACAGGAATGATCCTTGGGTGGTCCCCTTTCAAAGTTCTTCAAATGGTTCTGGTCTGTTGCATAAGTAGGTCACAGGGCCAAAAAAGAAGTTTCAAAAATGCAAATTAAAAAAATCTTCTTGTCAGAAAGTACAAGGCCAAGAGCTTTGATATTTGGTATATGACATCATCTATAGGTCCTCTACCAAATTTGATTAAATTATGCCCCTAGTGCCAAAAATGGCCCCGCCCCAGGGGGTCATAGGTTTTCCCTCTATGTATATAGTAAAAACTTAAAACATCTCCTCCTCTGAAATGACAAAGGGTAGTGCTTTGATATTTGGTAGATGACATCATCTATAGGTCCTCTACGAAAGTTGTTCAAATTAAGCCCCTAGTGCCAAAATTAGCCCCGTCCCCGGGGGTTAGGTTTTCCTTATATGTATTTAGTTAAATCTTCAAAAACCTTAGTTAAATCTTCAAAAACCTTCTCCCCTCCAGGGAGTCATAGGTTTTCCCTGTATGTATATAGTAAAAACTTAAAACATCTCCTCCTCTGAAATGACAAAGGCTAGAGATTTGATATTTGGTATATGATATCATCTAAAGGTCCTCTACCACAGTTGTTTAAATTATGCCCCTAGTGCCAAAATTGGCCCTGCCATAGGGGGTTATAGGTTTTCCTTATATGTATATATAGTAAAAACTTAAAAAATCTTCTCCTCTGAAATGACAAAGGCTAGAGCTTTGATATTTGGTATATGACATCATCTATAGGTCCTTCACGAAAGTTGTTCAAATTATGCCCCTAGTGCCAAAATGTATATAGTAAAAACTTAAAAAAATTCTCTCCTCTAAAATGACAAAGCCTAAAACTTAATTATTTGGCATGAAATATTGGCTAGTGAACCTGTTCCAAGTTTGTACAAATAATATCCGGGGTAAAAATTGGGCCTGCCCAGGGGTCATAGATATTCATTATTTGCATATAGTAAAAACTTAAAAGAAAATTATCCTTTGAAGCTTCAAAGGCTAGAGCTTAGATTTACAAGAAATAATGATAGCTTCCACACTAATAACAGTCTGTCTTCAGGTGAGCGCTTTGGGGCCAATGGTCCCCTTGTTAGCTTTTGCAGTCCTTAATGGAGCAGAATGGTTTGAGCAATTTTAGAAAAGGGCAATACAATGAAAATTTCTCTGAAGTTTGATTAACAAGAGGGCCATGATGGCCCTAAATCGCTCACCTGAGTCTCATTGCTCATGTTACAAAAATCGTCAGTCTGTCCACCCGTCTGTCCATCCTTAACACTTTCTTGTCCGCTTTATAACTTTTAAACTGCTTAAATTTTTTTTAAAGAACTTGACACAAGTGATCACCATTATGAGACAATGTGCAGAGCGTAATTATTGGGTTGCTACTCCTAAGGTCAAGGTCACACTTAAAGGTCAAGATTTTGGGTTAAAAAGTCTGTATTTGGTGTCCGCTCCATAACTTTTAAACCTCTGAAATTTTTTTGAAATAACTTGGCACAAGTGATCACAATTATGAGACAATGTGCAGAGCACAATAATTGGGTTGCTCTCCCTAAGGTCAAGGTCACACTTAAAGGTCAAGTGTTAAAAAGCCTACATTTCGTGTCCGCTCCATAACTTTTAAACCACTGAAAAAATTTTGAAATAACTTGGTACAAGTGATAACCATTATAAGACGATGTTCAGAGCCGAGTTATTGGGTTGCTACCCCATGGGGGTCACTTGATTTACATAGAGTTATAAAGGGAAAAGTTTAAAAATCTTCTTGTCAGAAACTGCAAGGCATGGAGCTTAGATATTTGGTGTTGAGCATCATCTGGTGGACCTCTACCAAGATTGTTCAAATAATGACCCTGGGGTCAGAACTGGCTCGCCCTGGGGGTCACTTGATTTACAAAAAGTTATATAGGGAAAAATTTAAAAATCTTCTTGTCTGAAACCACAAGGCATGGAGCTTAAATATTTGGTATGAGGCATCATCTAGTGGACCTCTACCAAGATTGTTTAAATTTTGACCTTGGGGTCAGAACTGGCCCCGCCCTGGGGGTCACTTTATTTATCCCCCCGCCAAAGGCAGAGGGGATATTAGGAATGCCCTTCGTCCGTCTGTGCGTCCGTGCGTCCGTCCGAAACAATTTTGTCCAGAGCATAACTCCAAAACTACTTGAGGAATTTTATTCAAACTTCATACACTGACAGAGCACATTGGTAGGTAGTGCAGTGTGCAAGTCCAATAACTCTACCTTGCCTTTTTTTAGAGTTATTCCGCTTTATCAAAT
This sequence comes from Cyclina sinensis, assembly GCA_012932295.1. Taxonomy (NCBI): domain Eukaryota; kingdom Metazoa; phylum Mollusca; class Bivalvia; order Venerida; family Veneridae; genus Cyclina; species Cyclina sinensis. Next base: position 33,665,261 of record JAAONU010000019.1, read on the forward strand.
TTACTTGATAAATTTTGTCCGGAGCATAACTCCAAAACTGCTAGAGGGATTTTATTCAAACTTCATACACTGACAGAGCACATTGGTAGGTGGTGCAGTGTGCAAGTCCAATAACTCTACCTTGCCTATTTTTAGAGTTATTCCTTTTTATCAGAATTACTTGATAAATTTTGTCCGCAGCATAACTCCAAAACTACTTGAGGGATTTTATTCAAACTCAGTACACTGACAGAGCACATTGGTAGGTAGTGCAGTGTGCAAGTCCAATAACTCTACCTTGCCTTTTTTTAGAGTTATTCCCCTTTATCAGAATTACTTGATAAATTTTGTCCAGAGCATAACTCTAAAACTACTTGAGGGATTTTATTCAAATTTCATACACTGACAGAGCACATTGTTAGGTAGTGCAGTGTGCAAGTCCAATAACTCTACCTTGCCTATTTTTAGAGTTATTCCCCTTTATCAGATTCACTTGTTTACATTTTAAAAATCCCAGCATATACATGTTTATCTAATTCTTGAATTCTTGAACTTATTATCCCCGTGAAAGGAGGAGGGGATATTAGAAATGGTCTCTGTCCATCCATGCGTGCGTCCATTCCAGTTTTGTCGGGATAATAACTCCAAAAGTACTTGAGTGATTTTCTTCAAACTTCATATACTGAAAGAGGACATTTGGAGGAGGTGCAGTGTGTAAGAATAATAACTCTACCTTGCCTACTTTTAGAATTATTCCCCTTTATCAGATTTAATTGAAAAACTTTGTCCAAAGCATAACTCAAAAAGTGCTTGAGCGATTTTCTTCAAACTTATACACTGACATAGCAGATTGGTAGGAAGTGCAGTTTGCAAGAACAATAACTCTACCTTGCTTATTTTTTGTGGGATTTTCTTCAGACATTATTACATTGAGTGTTTGAAAGTACAACCTTCAGGTAGCTTCTTCCCAGCGGGGGGATTAACCATGTGTAACATGGCTCTTGTTTACATAGAGTTATATAGGGAAAACTTTAAAAATCTTCTTGTCAGAAACCGCAAGGCATGGAGCTTAGGTATTTGGTGTTGAGCATCATCTAGTGGACCTCTACCAAGATTGTTTAAATAATGACCCTGGGGTCAGAACAAGCCCCGCCCTGGGGGTCACTTGATTTACATATAGTTATATAGGGAAAACGTTAAAAATCTTCTTGTCAGAAACTAAGAGGCATGGAGCTTAGATTGGTGTGTTCAAATTGTGACCCTGGGGTCAGAACTGACCCCGCCCAGGGCTTATTTGATTTAAATAGAGTTATATACATGTAGGAAAAACTTTAAAAAATTCTTGTCAGAAACTGCAAGGCATGGAGCATAGATATTTGGTGTTGAGCATTGTCTAGTAGACCTCTACAAAGATTGTTCAAATCATGGCCCCATGGTCAAAACTGACCCTGCCCAAGAGGTCACATGTTTTACATAGAGTGATATAGCAAAAAAACTTTTAAAATCTTCTTGTCAGAAACTGCAAGGCCTGAAGCTTAGAAATATGGCAGTATGCACCATGACCACAGTGGGGTCATCCCCTCTCCTGTGGTTGCCACTCTCCCCCCCCCCCCCCCCCCCCCATGACGTACTGACCTACTTTTTTGTTTTTTAGCTACAGCAATGAAATTTGGACCATGTGCACAGTTTTTCGTTTTGATTTCAAAAATGTCATCGCATGAGCTTTACTTTTGACCTACTGACCTACTTTTTGTTTTTGGAGCTATGGCAATGAAATTTGGACCATGTATACAGTTTTTTGTTCTGATTTCAAAAACGTCATATCATGACTTATATTTTTGACCTACTGACCTACTTTTTTGTTTTTCAGCTACAGCAATGAAATTTGGACAATGTGTACAGTTTTTTATTCTGATTTCAAAAATGTCATCGCATGACCTATATTTTTGACCTACTTTTTTGTTTTTAGCTACAGCAATGAAATTTGGACCATATGCAAAGTTTTTCGTTTCGATTTCAAAAATGTCATCGCATGACCTATATTTTTGACCTACTGACCTACTTTTTCTTTTTGGAGCTATGGCAATGAAATTTGGACCATGTGTTCAGCTTTTTGTTCCGATTTCAAAAATGTCATCGCATGATGTAATTTTTGACTTACTGACCTACTTTTTGTTTTTTGGAGCTATGGCAATGAAATTTGTACCATTTGTACAGTTTTTTGTTCCGATTTCAAAAATGTCATCGCATGACCTATATTTTTGACCTACTGACCTACTTTTTTGTTTTTCAGCTACAGCAATGAAATTTGGACAATGTTTACAGGTTTTTGTTCCGATTTCAAAAATGTCATCGCATGACCTATATTTTTGACCTACTGACCTACTTTTTTGTTTTCTAACTACAGCAATGAAATTTGGACCATGTGCACAGTTTTTTTTGTTTCGATTTCAAAAATGTCATCGCATGACCTCTATATTTGTCCTACTGACCTATTGAATTGTCAATTGAATTTACAAAGGGAAAACTTTGAAAATCTTCTTGTCTGAAACCACAAGGGCCTGAGCCTTAACATTTTGTATTTAGCATTGTCTAGTGGATCTCTACCAAGTTTGTTCAAATTATGCCCCTGGGGTCAAATTAAGATTTGGTATATAGCATTTTCTAGTGGTACCTCTACCAAGTTTGTCCAAATTCTGCCCCTGGGATCAAATTTGGCCCCACCGTGGGAGTCAATTTATTTTACAAAGGCTTATATAGGGAAAACTTTGAAAATCTTCTTCTTTGAAACGAAAAGGGCCTGAGCCTTAAGATTTGGTATCTAGCATTGGCTAGTGGACCTCTACTAAGTTTGTTCAGATTGTACCCCTGGGGTCATATATAGTGAAACTTTAAAAAAACTTCTTGTCTGAAACCACCAGAGCCTGAGCGTTAAGATTTGGTATGTAGTATTGTCTAGTGAATCCTACCAAGTTTGTTCAAATTATGTCCCTGGGTCAAATTTTGCCCCGCTCCGGGGTCATTGGTTTTTCGTAGGTGTATATTGGGAAAAACTTTGAAAATCTTCTTGTCTGAAACCACAAGGTTTCGAGAATCTTATTGTCTTGTCTTGTCTTGAAACAACAAGGGCCTGAGCCTTAAGATTTGGTATGTAGCATTGTCTAGTGGACTTCTACCATGTTTGTTCAAATTCTGCTTCTGGGGTCAAATTTGGCCCCACCCCAGGGGTCAATTGATTTTACATAGGCTTATATAGTGAAAACTTTGAAAATCTTCTTGTCTGAAACCACAAGGCCCTGAGCCTAAAGATTTGGTATGTAGCATTGTCTAGTGGACCTCTACCAAGTTTGTTCAGATTCTGCTACTGGGGTCAAATTTGGCCCCACCCTAGGGGTCAATTGATTTTACATAGGTTTATATAGGGAAAACTTTGAAAATCTTCTTCTCTGAAAAGACAAGGGCTTAAGCCCTAACATTTGGCATGTAGCATTCTCTAGTGGACCTCTACGAAGTTTGTTCAAATAATACCTCTGGGGTCAAATTTGGCCCCACCCCAGGGTCATTGGTTTTACCTAGGCTTATATAGGGAAAACTTCAAAAATCTCCTTGTCTGAAACCAGAAGGCCTTGAGCCGTAAGATTTGGTATGTCGCATTGTCTAGTGGACCTCTACTAAATTTGTTCAAATTATGCCCCTAGGGTCAAATTTGGCCCGGCCTCGGGGTCAGTTGATTTTACCTAGGCTTTTATAGGCAAAACTTTAAAAAACCTCTTGTCTTAAACCACAGAGCCTAGAACTCAGATATTTTTAATGGAGCATCAGTAAGAGGTCATCTACCAAGTTTGTTCAAATTATGCCCCTTGAGTGAAATTTGGCCCTGCCCTGGGGGTCACTTGTATTCATATAGATTTATATAGGGAGATTCTTAAAAAAGCTTTTGATGTTAGCTCAATAGCAGACCCAAAGGCAAAGTATTCAGGTGAGCGATCTAGGGCAATTATGGCCCTCTTGTTTTACATATATAATATATAGAGAAATACTCTTCTGTGTGCAACTCTTCTTTTATTTTAGAAACTACTCAAGCTATTATATTAGATTTAAATTTTATACATATCTTTGTTACACATCATATAATATCACTGTACAAATTCCGTAACACTGACCATCATTTTGACAGAATTTTTCCATTTTTCAGCCTAGACTTTAGAGTTACGAAATATGTGTTATAGTGGTAATCACTGTCACTGATAGCTCCAGTTTGATTTCTGCTATGTTAATAAATGATACATGTATATAGTAAATAATAAACAAGTATATATACAAAGCAAACAAAATGACCAAGCAACATAATATACTACTGTAATCTAATGAATTGATTAGTATTATGAATAAAATTAATTTGTTATTTAGTTTGTTGTTTGTAATAATATGCATCTAATTAGATACAATTAGCATTTCAAATCTGTAGAAACATAAAAGATACTAATTAATATCCATCTATATATTATATATGTAAAAAACCAAAAGGCCATAATTCCCCCAAAAATGTTCGAATTCCAAAATCCTGACAATATTTACCAGGGCACTTGATGACGAAGCTTCTGTGAAACATGAACGTTGAAGACCTGGTTTGTTGCATTACGGCATTTCTTGTTCTACTTTTTGTCATAGAGAATTTATTTATTGATAGATATTTTAATATTTGCTATATAGACACCTTGCATGAACCTCTTCCATTAAGTTGGGGTTTATGTCACCAAGGCTTGAAATAGATTTATCAACTTTACCTCATAGAGCTTCCATTTATATATTTGGTATGTAGGTTCCTTGCATGGTCAATTAGCTTATGGTAGGGTTTGAGGTCACTGGGTCAAGGTCAAGGTCACCACAGCTAATAATATATTTTTCTACTCTGTCATAGAGGCTTTATTTATTGACTGATATTTTAGATATTTGGTTTGCAGGCACCTACAAGTCTTCAATTAGAAAATGTAATACTGCTTTTGATGTTTGCTTTGTACTCAGGTGAGCGATCCAGGGGCATCATGGCCCTCTTGTTTCGTTTTTAGCTCAGCTGAGGACAATGTCCTCAAGGTGAGCTTTTGTGATGGCCCATTGTCCATTGTCCATCGTCCTTGCATCCGTGCGTCAACGATTTCTTTAAACAACTTCACCTCCTAAACCACTAGGCCAAATTTGTTGAAACTTTGCAAGGATGTTCCTTGCATGAAGCTCTACCAAAGTTTTTAAAAAAATTAAATTCCATCAAGAACTCTGGTTGCTATGGCAATTGAAAGGAAAAATTTTGAAAATTTTCTTGTCTGAAACCACAAGGCCCTGAGCCTTAAGATTTAGTATAAAGCATTGTCTATTGGACCTCTATCAAGTTTGTTCAAATTATGCCCCTGGGGTCAAATTTGGTCCCAACCCGGGGGTCAATTGATTTTTACATAGGTGTACATAGTGAAACTTTAAAAATCTTCTTGTCTGAAACCACAAGGCCCTGAGCCTTAAGATTTGGTATGTAGCATTGTCATGTGGACCTCTACCAAGTTTATTCAAATTATGCCTCTGGGGTCAAATTTGGCCCCGCCCCAGTGGTCGATTGATTTTACATAGGGAAAACTTTGAAAATTTTCTTGTCTGAAACCGCAAAATTTGGTATATAGCAAGGTCTAGTAAACCTCAACCAAGTTAGTTGAAATTATACCTCTGGGGTCAAATTTTTAATTTTTACATAAGTTCATATAGGGTAAACTTTGAAAAACCTTCTTGTATGAAACTACAAGGCCCTGAGCCTTACGATTAGGTATGTAGCAATTTCTGGAGGACATGTCTCAAGTATGTTAGAAAAATTTTCCTGGGGTCACTATTGGCCCCTCCCAAGGGGTCACAAATTTTAAATAGCAGTTTAGAAGATAATCTTAAAAAATCTTCATGTCTGAAACGACAAAGCCTAGAATTTTAAAATATGGCATGAATCAAGCTTTATCAAGCTTTTTAGAATAATTAGATTAGGATAAAGGTCACCAAGGCTAAAAAAAGGTTTAAATGCTGTACCTCATACAGCTTTCATTTAAAGACCAATAACTTTGATATTCGATATATAGAATCCTTGCATGGACCTCTACCCATGGGTAGGGTTTTAGGTCACTGGGTCAAGGTCACCATAGCTTATGATAGATATTTCTACTTTCTGTCATAGAGCCTTTATTTATTGACTGATATTTTACATATTTACATTACTTATATATTTTCAATTAAAACATGAAATACTGCTTAACTGCAAACCTACAGCCCAAATTCTCAGGTGAGCGATCTAGGGCCACCATGGCCTTCTTGTCTGGGATGAGTATTTACTTGCAAAAAACAAAATTTCATTTCTTTATTTTGCTTCTGTTTTTTGATGGGTAGGTTCTTGCAAGCTTGTTTCAGATAAATAAAACAGATGAGCGCCAGTGCTGCTCTGCAGTACTCTTGCATTAAAATACCGGTATGTGATTAAATTTGCATTATTTTGGCAGGGGATATAAATTCACCAAATTTGTTTTCAATTGTTTTAAGATCAGTCCTATGCTTAGTTGCTGGTATCTCCTTACCTTTGATTACATACCCTTATAGCTATATAAGTAGAACAGTAAAATATTGGCATCAAGTGCAAAACAAGCATTTTAGTTGTTGTTTCAATGGAACGAAAGTACTAACTGGGGTTACTTTCATTTCAGCATGCAGAACTCTAGTCACTTTTCTATGTTGGGCCTTGGTGATATTGTAAGTATTATTTTTGTTAACAGTTAAGGTCTTGTACATGTAACTCTTTCATAAAACATAAGAATAAATCATAATTAATGTCTCATTATTGAAAATCAAATGATCATCATTTTTAGATTGTTCTTTATTTTTGCTCAATTTGTTTGTGAAAAAGCCTTAACTGAAATTTCAGAGAACAATTCAAACATTTTGGATCCTATAATCACAGTTTGTTTGTTTGTTATGAAGGGAGGCACATTGTTTTTGAACTGTCTGTCCTGTCCGTCAGTTCATCTGAAAACTTAAACATTGGCCATAACTTCCTTATTAGTAAGTGGATTTACTTTATACTTGGACACAAGCCCCTTTGAACAAGACCTTCCCACTGATCTATATTTATTTGACCTTGACCCATGAATGACCTTCACCTTTGAAGATCCAATTGTCCAAAAACTTTAACATTGAACATAACTTCTTTATTAGTAAGTGGATTTACTTCATACTTAAACACAACACGCCTTTGGACAAGACCTTCCCATCGATCTATATTTATTTGACCTTGACCCTTGAATGACTGTCCTCAGCTAGAAGTCAAAGCACCACTTTGGGGGCATTGTCATCTTACAGTGACAGTTTTGGTTCAGTTAAGCACATTGTGACATGCTGACAATTGATAACGCTCTACCTCGATATCAAGTTATTGATGCTCAAGTTATCCGTGGTAATAAATAGTTAAACATACAGAGAAATTACCCCCTTGGAGTTATCCCGTGGTTTTGAGTTACTGATACTTGACTTAAACAAAGTTTTACTGAATGTAGATCAGAAACCTCTACTGGTCATAGGTGATGTTAAGATGATTGGTATTTATTCTTTTGTTTCCAGGTAATGCCAGGCCTATTGTTGTGTTTTGTGTTGAGATATGATGCTTATAAGCGATCACAGCTGAACAGTATTGACCAAGGGATTCCACCCCCACCCACTTATGTTCAGAAAATCACCTACTTCCACTGTTCCTTAATAGGGTACTTTCTAGGTATCATTTTTCTTATTTATTTGAAAAAAAAGAAAATCTTAACTTTTATGCTGAAGTTAGTATTTGCTGGTTGTAACTTAATATTTTCATTAAGTATTATTAAGTAATATTTAGCTTTTATATGAATTGTCTGTAGACCTAAATGGCTGTGCCTCTTTAAGTCTGTACAAATTTGAAATTCACTAAATACAGAGAGAGTGTCTAGTGAGTTTGTAGGATTTCTGTTTATTTTAAGGTTTATTAACTGCAACTGTATCATCTGAGGTGTTCAAGGCTGCCCAGCCTGCACTACTGTATCTCGTTCCCTTCACACTATTACCTTTGCTGACCATGGCCTATCTAAAGGTAAGTCACTGTCCATGGTTACATGGAAGAAGACTGACCATAAAAAACATTAGATTTAAAAAAAAGATCATTAAGGGACTAACAATATGTTTGCATTACAGTATTAGGTATATGATAATTATGCCCCACTTTGAAGAAGTGGAGGTATATTGCTTTGCACATGTCAGTCTGACTGTCCATCCGTAAATCAGACTTTTTCTGATCAATAACTCGAGCATTATTTGGCCCTCTGCCTTTAGGCTTCAAGGGTAGTTGCTCTTACTGAGTAGAAGGCCCCTATAGTTTTAGGGGTCAGTAGGTTTAAGATCAAGGTCACTATCACCTTGAAATTGAAAACTATGTCTGCTAAGTAACTGGAGTTCCATTTGGCCCACAGCTTTCATACTTCATAAGGTATTTCCTCTAAGTAGAAGACCCCTGTTGTTTTTAGGGTCAGTAGGTGAAAGGTCACTGTCACCTTGAAATTGGAAACATTGTCCCCTCAGTAATTTGAGTACCAGTTGACCCACAGCCTTCAAACTTCATAGGATGATTGCATTAATTGTGTAGAAGATCCCTATTTTTTTTGGTTCAGTAGGTCAAAGTCAAGGTCACGATCACCTTCAATCAATAACTAGAGAAAGTTCTGGTCTACAGTCCTCAGATTTGGTTTGGGAGGTTGGCAACGACCGGTAGATGACAGCTATTGATTTTGCAGTCAGTAGGTCAGAGGTCATGGTCACTGTGACCTTGATCACAAGAAGCTTGTATGATCAATAACTAGAGAAGCTTTGGCTTAAAGCCCTCAGATTTGGTTTAGGAGGTTGCTCATGACTGGTTACTGAACCCTTTTAATTTTGAGGTCAATATGTCAAGGTCACCTTGACCTTGACCCAGGAAAGCTTGTCTAACAAATAACTAGAGAATGCTTTGGCTTACAGTCCTCAGATTTGGTTTTGGAGGTTGGTAATGACCTGTAGATGACCCCTGTTTTGATGTCAAAGGTAAACATCACTGTGACCTTGAGCTCAAAAGCTTGTCTGATCAATAACTAAAGAACACTTTGGCCTACAGTCCTTAGATTTGGTTAGGTTGGTCTTGACTAGTAGATGACCCCTTTTGATTTTTAGGCAAAGGTCAAGGTCACTGACCTAGACCAAGGAAAGCTTGTCCAACAAAAATTGGAGAATGCTTTGGCTTACACCCCAGTTACACAGAGCCATCGGTGATTGATCGGTAGTTTTTTTAGCCAAATTATGGAGTGAACCGATGACAACGTATTTAACACCGATATCACCTATTGGTCACCTGTTTTCCACCTGTCAACTGTTATTGGGGAAAGATAAGTTTTATCGGTGAAAAATTACCGATTGGGATTTTTAAACATGTTTAAAATTCTCGATCGGTGAAAATATTTTACAAATAACCGACAGCAACCTATATCACGAGATATGCAAGCTCTTAATCACCGATATCGCCGATCGGACAAAGATAACCAAATATGAATCACCGGCCATATCTGACGGAAAGTGTTTAACCACTGATGACTAGCTATCAAACACCGATTAATCAGCGTTACGCCCGATTTAGCCCCGATTTACAAACGATAAAAACCGATAGTATTTCAGCATTTTTATTACTGATCCAACCCCGTTTGAGTTTGCTTTCTGTCACCGATGGCCGTTTACACAGAAAACCAGAAATAAAATCACGCATGACAACCGATCATAACAGCGAGTAAATTTAAAATTAAATGACCGATTGGGGACCGACCGTCTGTGTAACTGGCCCTTAACAGTGCTTAGATTTGGTTTAGGAGGTTTGGTCATGAGTTGTAGATGACCCCTTTTGATTTTTAGGTCAAAGGTCAAGGTCACTTTGACCTTGACCTTGACCACGAAAAGCTTGTCTGATCAATAACTAAAGAACTCTTTGGACTCCAGTCCTCAGATTTGGTTTGGGAAGCTGGTCATGACTGGCAAATGACTCCTTTTGATTTTAAGCTCAGTAAGTCAGATGTCAAGATAACTGTGACCTTGAGAAGTAAAAGAATGCTTTGGCTTTGGACATTGGTCGTGACAGGTAGATGACCCCTATTTATTTGAGTTCAGTAGATCAAAGGTCAAGGTCACAGTGTCCTGCTACAGGAAAGCTGATCTACAGTCATCGGATCACTAGTTTGGTTGGTCATTACCCTGTAGATGACCCATATTAATTTTGAGATCAGTAGGTCTAGGTCACATCAAGATGTTCATGTTACATGACTAATTGGTTGCCATTAGGGGAGCATACATGTTTCACAAACTTGTTTCTTTGCCACTATACAATATTATTGCAATAAACTTCTTTTTAGCTCGAATTTTTCTTCAAAAAATTCGAGTTATTGCTACAGTCATAGTGCCATTGCTGTTGCTGTTGCTGTTCCTGTCCAAAAACTTTAACATTGATCATAATTTTTATTGTGTCGCCCTTTCGAAGAAAAGGCGATACATAGGGATCGCTTTGTCCGTCGGTCCGTCACGAAAACTTAACATTGGCTATAACTTTGCCATTTCTAAACATTATCTTATCAAACTTTCAAATTGTATTGCTTATGACAACAGGGTCGGGTTGATGCCAAAATTTCGAGGTCAAGGTCACATTTGACAGAGTTATGCCCCTTTTTATACATGGATTTTGTCATGAAAACTTAACGTTGGGAATAACTTTGCCATTTCTTAACATTTCAACATCAAACTTTCAAATTATATTGCTTACAACAACAGGGTCGTGATGATGCCAAAATGTGTAGGTCAAGGTCACAATTGACAGAGTTATGCCCCGTTTTGTACTTGGATTTTGTCATGAAAACTTAACATTGGCTATAACTATTCCATTTCTTAATATTTCTCCATCAAACTTTCCAATTGTAATGCTTATAATTGTATCACTTCAGACAACACCATTTCTCAAGGGCAGATATATTTATTTTTGAAATGTTATGCCCTTTTTTCAAGTTAAAATTTCTTGGTTAACATTTTTAGCTCACCTGAGCGGGCTCAGGGTGAGATATTAGGATCGATGAATGTCCGTCGTCTGTTCACACTTAGTTCGTTAACACTCTACTGGTCACATTTTTGCTCCAATTGTCACAAAACTTGGTCAGGATGTTTGTCCCAGTAATTACTCGGATGAGTTCGAATATGGGTCATGTGGGGTCAAAAACTAGGTCACACATTCTGTATATGGAAAAACCTTGTTAACACTCTAGAGGTAACATTTTGAGCCCAAATATCCTGGAAATATGTCAGATAGGTTGTTTTGATGATTTCTAGGTCAAGTTCGAATATGGGTCATCTGGGATCAAAAACTAGGTCACACAGCCTAAATATGGAAAAACCTTGTTAACACTCTAGAGGTAACATTTTCAGCCCAAATATCCTGGAAATATGTCAGAAAGGTTGTATTGATGATTTCTAGGCCAAGTTCGAATATGGGTCATCTGGGGTCAAAAACTAGGTCACAGAGCCCAAATATGGTAAAACGTTGTTAACACTCTAGAGGTAACATTTTTAGACCAAGTTTCCTGAAAAATTGTCAGAAAGCTTGTTAAGATGATTTCTAGCTCAAGTTGGAATATGGGTCATGTGGGGTCAAAAACTAGGGCACACAGCCTGTTTATGGAAAAACCTTGTTAACACTCTAGAGGTAACATTTTCAGCCCAAATATCCTGGAAATATGTCAGATTGGTTGTTTCGATGATTTCTAGGTCAAGTTTGAATATGGGTCATCTGGGGTCAAAAACTAGGTCACAGAGCCCAAATATAGAAAAACCTTGTTTACACTTTAAAGGTCACATTTTAAGTCCAAATTTCCATGTAATATGTCAGAAAGGTTATTTAGGTGATTTCTAGCCCAGGTTCGAATATGGGTCATTTGGGGTCAAAAGCTACAGCCAAAGTACTCAGGTGAGCGATCCAGGGCCATCATGGCCCTCTTGTTTGTAAAACTCAAAAAGTACTGAAAATATTTTTAGGAAACATGAAGTATGGATAGGTGACAGTATGAAGATAATGCACCTCAATGTTCACAATTCTAGCTCCAAAATTATTAGATTTATCCCCGTTGAACTTAGAATTTTCATGAAAAAATGTGGTTTTTGTGTTGCCCTTTCGAAGAAATGGTGATACATAGGGATCGCTTTGTCTGTCGGTCTGGTGGTCCTGCAGTCCGTCGGTCCATCACGAAAACTTATCGTTGGCTATAACTTTGCCATTTCTAAACATTATCTTATCAAACTTTCAAATTGTATTGCTTATGACAACAGGGTCGGGATGATGCCAAAATCTTTAGGTCAGGGTCACAATTGACAGAGTTATGCCCCTTTTTGGACTTGGATTTTGTCATGAAAACTTAATATTGGCTATAACTATGCCATTTCTTAATATTTCTCCATCAAACTTTCCAATTGTAATGCTTCACTTAAGACAACACCATTTCTCAAGGGCAGATATATTTATTTTTGAAATGTTATGCCCTTTTTTCAAGTTAAAATTTCTTGGTTAACATTTTTAGCTCACCTGAGCGGGCTCAGGGTGAGATATTAGGATCAATGAATGTCCGTCGTCTGTTCACACTTAGTTCGTTAACACTCTACTGGTCACATTTTTGCTCCAATTGTCACAAAACTTGGTCAGGATGTTTGTCCCAGTAATTACTCGGATGAGTTCGAATATGGGTCATGTGGGGTCAAAAACTAGGTCACACATTCTGTATATGGAAAAACCTTGTTAACACTCTAGAGGTAACATTTTGAGCCCAAATATCCTGAAAATATGTCAGATAGGTTGTTTTGATGATTTCTAGGTCAAGTTTGAATATGGGTCATCTGGGGTCAAAAACTAGGTCACACAGCCTAAATATGGAAAAACCTTGTTTACACTCTACAGGTAACATTTTGAGCCCAAATATTCTGGAAATATGTCAGAAAGGTTATTTAGATGGTTTCTAGGTCAAGTTCGAATATGGGTCATCTGGGGTCAAAAACTAGGTCACAGAGCCCAAAAATAGAAATATCTTGTTAAGGCTCTAGAGGCTACTGTTTCAGTCCAAATATCCTGGCAGTTTGTCCGAAATGTTTAACCTGAAAACCCTTTGACATAATTTGTTTAAACTGCACTTAGTGGTAAAGGGCATTGACGCGGAGTGCAGTGCCAAAGAACCTTAACTCTATTTGCCCCGTTTTTTAATTATCTCCCTTTTTAGAAAATCTTGTCCGGAGCATAACCTGAAAACCATTGGAGATTATTATGCTTCTAGAAGGGCGAGCATATAGTTGCAGCTTTGTCTGTCCTTCCGTCCATTCATTCGTCCATCATAATTTTTTCCAGAGCATAACACAAAAACTATGAGAGATATCAAGTCCAAACTTCATAGGTAGTTAGATCTCATTAAGGAGCAGTGCAGTGCACAAGAACCATAACTCTTGCTTTATTAGTTTTTGAGTTATTGCCTTTGAAATTTCTCATACTTTTTTTTGGTCCGGGGCATATCTCACAAAGTATAAGAGTTATCAACTTGAAACTTTATAAGTAGATAGATGTCATTGATGAGCAGTGCAGTGCACAAAACCATAACTCTTGCTTTATTAATTTTTGAGTTATTGCCCTTTAAAATTTCTCATACTTATTTTTTGACCGGGGCATATCTTACAAAGTATAAGAGATATTAACATGAAACTTTATTGGTAGATAGATCTCTTTGAGGAGAAGTGCATCGTGTAAGAACCATAACTCTATTTTGCATAATTTAGGAGTTATTGCCGTTTATTATTTTTCATACTCTAAAAAAATACATATTCAACAATAGCCCTTTTGGAATTGGCATTTATTCGGGGAGCATCCATCTACCGATTTCTTGTTCTTTCAGATATGACCTTGACCTTTAAATGACCTTTACAGTCAAGGTCAGGTTATTGAATTTGCTAAACCTGGCCATAATTTTGTTATTTGTTGTTAGATTTTAATAATTCTTGGAAAAGAAACAACACTTATGACAAAGCCGACATAATAAATTATTTTAGTGTGACCTTTACCTTAAAATGACCGTGACCGTCAAGGTCAAATTATTGAAGTTTGCTCATATTATCATTATTTTTAGCTCACCTGAGCACAAAGTGCTCAGGGTGAGCTTTTCTGATCGGTCTTTGTCCGTCGTCCGTCAGTCCGTCCGTCCGTCCGTCGTCAACTTTTCATTCAAACGACATCTCCTCTGAAACCAATGGTGCAAATTTAATGAAACTTGCCTAGGATGTTCCTTGCATGAAGCTCTACCAAGATTGTTCAAATGGTTCTGGTCCATTGCATTTCTGGTTCACTGGAGCTAAAAAAAGATTTTATAAGTTGGATCTTTAAAAATCTTCTTCTCCGAAACCACAAGGCCTGGAGCTTTGATATTTGGTATGAAGCATCATCTAGTGGACCTCTACCAAGTTTGTTCAAATTATGTCCCTGGGGACAAAACTGACCCCACCCCAGGGGTCAGTTGATTTTAACATAGAGTGATATAGGGAAAACTGAAAACTCTGTCAGAAGCAAAGCTAGAGTTAAGATCGTCTAGTGTCACAAGTTGTCAAGCCAGTCAAAAATGGCCCCCCCCAGGGGCCACTAGTTTACAAGTATAAGGAAAATAAAAATCTTCTGTCAAACCGTAGTATAGAGTTAAATTTGTATGTAGCATTGTCTAGTGGACCTCTACCAAGTTTGTTCAAATCCTGTCCTCTGGGTCAAAAATGGCCCCGCCCCAGGGGCCACTAGTTTTACATAGAGTTATATAGGAAAATCTTAAAAAATCTTCTTGTCAGAAACCGTAAGTTATAGAGCTTAGATATTTGGTGTGTAGCATTTTCTAGTAGACCTCTACCAAGTTTGTTCAAATCCTGGCCTCTTGGCTAAAAATGACCCTGCCCCAGGGACCACTAGTTTTACATTAAGTTATATAGGAAAATCTTAAAAAATCTTCTTGTCAGAAACCGTAAGTTATAGAGCTTAGATATTTGGTGTGTAGCATTGTCTAGTGGACCTCTACCAAGTTTGTTCAAATCATGGCCTCTGGATGAAAAATGGCCCCGCCCCGGGGGTCACTTGTTTTACATAGAGTTATATAGGAAAAACTAAAAAATCTTCTTCTCAGAAACAAGAAGGCCTACAGTTAAGATATTTGGTATGTAGCATTGTCTAGTGGACCTCTACCAAGTTTGTTCAAATCCTGGCCTCTGGGTCAAAAATGGCCCCACCCCGGGGGTCACTTGTTTTACATAGAGTTATATAGGAAAATCTTAAAAAATTCTTCTTATCAGAAACCGTATGTTATAGATCTTAGATATTTGGTGTGTAGCATTGTCTAGTGGACCTCTACCAAGTTTGTTCAAACCCTGGCCTCTGGGTCAAAAATGGCCTCGCCCCAGGGGCCACTAGTTTTACATAGAGTTATATAAGAAAATCTAAAAAAATCTTCTTGTCAGAAACCGTAAGTTATAGAGCTTAGATATTTGGTGTGTAGCATTGTCTAGTGGACCTCTACCAAGTTTGTTAGAAAAATGTCCCTGGGGTCTATTCGCCCTGCCCGAGGGGTCACAAGTTTTAAATAACAATATAGAAGAAAATTTTTAAAAATCTTCTTGTCTGAAACTACAAGACCTAGAATTTTAAAATTTGGCATGAAGCAATCTTTATCAAGCTTTTTCAAATTATTGGATTAGGTTAAAGGTCACGGAGGCTAAAAGTAGATTTATCTACTGTACCTCATAGAGCCTTCATTTATAGACCAATATCTTTGATATTCAGTATAGAGGTTCCTTGCATGGACCTCTACCCATGGGTAGGGTTTGAGGTCACTGGGTCAAGGTCACCATAGCTTATAATAGATATTTCTACTTTCTGCCATAGAGCCTTTATTTATTGACTGATATTTTACATATTTGGTTTGTAGGCACTTACATATTTTCAATTAAAAAATGAAATACTGCTTAACTGCAAACCTACAGCCAAAGTACTCAGGTGAGCGATCCAGGGCCATCATGGCCCTCTTGTTTATTAATACTTGGACAAAACAACGCTCATGACAAAACCTACATGTTAAATTATTCAAGTTTGACCTTAACCTTTAAATGACCTTTACAGTCAAGTTCGAATTATTGCATTTTGCTAAAATAGCCAAACTTTAGTTATTAATGGATGGATTTCATCTATACCGGGACAAAACAACACTGAGAATAAAACAAACGTGTTGAACAATTCAAGCATTACCTTGACCTTTAAATGACCTTGACATTACTTAACTTAGCTATATCTTTGTTGTTAATGGATGTAGTGTGTTCATGCTTGTACATAACTACCTTTTAGACAATACCTCCAAAGAAGGTTAAACTGAACTTGACCTTGACCTTTAAGGTCAAATTTCTGAATGTTGCTAAAATTGGCCATAACTTTGTGATGTATAATTATATTTCCAAATGATGTTTCATTTGAAATCCCTTCACCACAACGTGCTTCCTCTGATGTGTTTGCCTTTGGAAATAGGAAAAAGTCGAGCGTGGCCCCCGCTTGCTGTGGCTCTTGTTTGTTTTTAGCTCACCTGAGCACAAAGTGCTCAGGGTGAGCTTTTCTGATCAGTCTTTGTCCGTCCGTCCCTCATCAACTTTTCATTCAAATGACATCTCCTCTGAAACAAAAAGGCCAAATTATATGAAACTTGCCTGATATGATCCTTGCATGAAGCTCTACCAAGATTGTTCAAAGGTTCTGGTCCATTGCATTTCTGGTTCGCTGAAGCTAAAATTAGATTTTAAAAATCTTCTTCTCCGAAACCTCATGGCCTGGAGCTTAGATATTTGGTATGAAGCATCATCTAGTGGACCTCTACTAAGTTTGTTCAAATTATGACCGTGGAGCCAAACTGACCCCTCCCCAAGGGTCAGTTGATTTTACATAGATTTATATAGGGAAAACTTAAAAGTCTTACTTGTAGGAAACCACAAGGCCTAGAGTTAAGATATTTGGTGTGCAGCATTGTCCAGTAGACCTCTACTAAGTTTGTTCAAATCATGACTCCTGGGTCAAAAATGGCCCCGCCCCAGGGGTCACATTTTTTATATAGAATTATTAGGAAAAACTTTAAAAAATCTTCTTGTCAGAAACCACAAGGCCTAGAGTTTATATTTTGGTGTGCAGCATTGTCCATTACCAAGTTTGTTCAAATCATGGCTCCTGGGTCAAAAATGGCCCAGTACCGGAGCTCACATGTTTTACATAGAGTTATATAGGAAAAACTTTAAAAAATCTTCCTTGTCAGAAACTGCAAGGCCTAGAGTTTAGATATTTGGTATGCAGCATTCTCCAGTATACCTCTACCAAGTTTGTTCAAATCATGGCTCCTGGAACAAACATTGCCCCGCCCCAGGAGTCACATGTTTTATATAGAGTTATATAGGAAAAACTTTAAAAAATCTTTTTGACAGAAACCGCAAGGCCTAGAGTTTAGATATTTCTTTGTAGCATAGTCCAGTGGACCTCTACTAAGTTTGTTCAAATCATAGCCACTGGGTCAAAATAGGCCCTGCCCCTGGTGTCACTTGTTTACATAGAGTAATATAGGAAAAAGTTTAAAAAGTCTTCACATCAGAAACCAAAAAGCATAGAGCTTAGATATTTTGTATGTACATTGTCAAGAGGACCTCTACCAAGTTTGTTCAAATCATAGCCCCTGGGTCAAAAAAGGCCCCGCCCCAGGGGTTACATGTTTTACATAGAGTTATATTGGAAAAGTTTTAAAAATCTTCTTGTCAGAAACCACATTGCGTAGAATTTAGATATTATGTGTACAGCATTGTCTATTGGACCTCTACCAAGTTTGTTCAAATCATGACCCTGGGGTCATAACTGACCCAACCTGGGGGGTCATTTGAATTTACACAAGGATTTATATAGGGAAAACTTAAAAAATCTGCTGCTCTGAAACACCAAGGGCTATACCTTCAATTGTTTTTGTTATGTCTCCCCCCAACCCCACCCTTCTGATGGAGACACATTGTTTTTGCCTTGTCCATGGGGGTCTGTTTGTCTGTCTGTCTGTCACACTTCGTTTCCTTTCAATAACTTGAGTACCAGTTGACCCAAAGCCTTCAAAGTTCACAGGGTTATTGCCCTTATTGAGTACAAAAAATCCCTTTTGTGTTTTGGGTCAGTAGGTCAAAGGTCAAGGTCAGAGGGACCTCTAGAGTGAAAACCATTTCCACTCAATAACAGGATTACCATTTCGCCCAGAGCCTCCAAACTTCATAGGATGATTGCTTTTACTAAATAGAAAAACCATGTTGTATTTGGGGCTAGTATGTCAAAGGTCAGGGTCACAGGGACCTGTAGAGTGAAAACTATTCCTGCAGAGTAACTGTAGTACCATTACACCCAGAGCATTCAAACTTTATAGGATAATTGTATTAGAAGAACCCTATTCTTTTGGGTCAGTTGGTCAAAGGTTAAGTTCACACAGACCTGTAGAGTGAAAACTGTTTCTGCTCAGTAACTGGAGTACCATTTTACCCAGAGCCTTCAAACTTCATAGGATGATTTTCTTTACTCAGTAAAAGAACCCAATCATTTTTGGGGTCAGTAGGTCAAAAGTCAAGGTCACAGGGACCTGTAGAGTGAAAACTATTTCTTCTCAGTAACTGGAGTATCATTACAGCCAGAACCTTCAAACTTTATAGGGTTATTATATTAGAAGAACCCTATTGTTTTTGGGGTCTGTAGGTCAAAGGTCAAAGTCACAGGGACCTGTAGAGTAAAACTATTTCTGCTAAAAAAAATTGAGTACCATTACACCCAGAGTCTTCAAACTTCCTGCAAACTTATTCAAACTTGCACCTATAAAAAAAATTTAAACCAATAACGATATTTGTAACATGAGCAATGAGACTCAGGTGAGCGATTTAGGGCCATCATGGCCCTCTTGTTTAGCTACAGCAATGAAATTTGGACCATGTGCACAGTTTTTCGTTTCGATTTCATAAATGTCATCTCATGACCTATTTTTTTGACCTATCGACCTACTTTTTGTTTTTGGAGCTATTGCAATGAAATTTGGACCATGTGTACAGTTTTATGTTCCGATTTAAAAAAAGGTCATAGCATGACCTATATTTTTGACCTACTGACCTACTTTTTAGCTCACTTGGCACAAAGTGCCAGAGTGAGCTTTTGTCATATACCCCGATGTCCGGTGTGCGTCGTGAGGCGTCAACAATTTCATTCAAACGACATCTCCTCTGAAACCACTGGGCCAAATTCAGTGAAACTTGCATGGGATGTTCCTTCCATGAAGCTCTTGCAAAGTTGTTCAAAGAATTCAATTCCATGCAGAACTCTGGTTGCTATGGCAACTTAAAGGAAAAACTTTGAAAATCTTCTTGTCTGAAACCACTAGGCCTGAAGCTTAGATATTTGGTATGAGGCATCATCTAGTGGACCTCTACCAAGATTGTTCAAATGATGCCCCTGGGGTCAGAACTGGCCCCGCCCTGGGGGTCACTTGATTAACATACAGTTATATAGGGAAAACTTTAAAAATCTTCCTGTCAGAAACCGCAAGGCATGAGGCTTAGATATTTGGTGTTGAGCATTGTCTAGTAGACCTCTACCAAGATTGTTCAAATAATGGCCCCTGGGTCAAAATTGGCTCAGCCCAAGGGGTCACATGTTTTACATAGAGTTATATAGCAAAAAAACTTTAAAGATCTTCTTGTCACAAACTGCAAGGCCTGGAGCTTAGATATTTGGTATGAGGCATCATCTAATGGACCTCTACAAAGATTGTTCAAATTATGACCCTGGGGTCAGAACTGACCCCAGCCCAGGGCTTACTTGATTTACATAGAGTTATATAGGGAAAACTTTAAAACGTTGACCATTGTCTAGTAGATCTCTACCAAGATTGTTCAGATCATGGCCCCTGGGTTAAAACTGGCCTCACGCAAGGGGTCACATGTTTTACATAGAGTTATATAGCAAAAAACTTTAAAAATCTTCTTGTCACAAACTGCAAGGCCTGGAGCTTAGATATTTGGTAGTATGCACTGTGACCACAGTGGGGTACTCCACCCTCCCCTGGGGGTCACACTCCCTCTCCCCCCCCCCCCCCTCCCCCGGGCCCAAATTTTCTTTTTCATTTTTTAGTTTTTCGCCATGGCAATAAAATTTTGACCATTTGTACAGTTTTTCAAGATGAATTCAAAAACTTCATAGCATGACCTATATTTTTGACCTACTGACCTACTTTTTTGTTTTTTAGCTACAGCAATGAAATTTGGACCATGTGCACAGTTTTTCGTTTCGATTTCAAAAATGTCATCGCATGACCTATATTTTTGACCTACTGACTTACTTTTTGTTTTTGGAGCTATGGCAATGAAATTTGGACCATATGTTCAGTTTTTTGTTCCGATTTCCAAAATGTCATCGCATGTCCTATATTTTTGACCTACTGACCTACTTATTTGTTTTAAAGCTACGGCAATGAAATTTGGACTGTGTGTACAGCTTTTCGTTCCAATTTCAAAAATGTCATCTCATGACCTATATTTTGACCTACTGACCTACTTTTTTGTTTTAGAGCAATGGCAGTGAAATTGCATTGGTCCATTTCTGTGATATGCATCATTGCATTCATACAAATTTCTTTCATCTTTGAACCCAGGTGAGCGCTTTAGGGCCATTGGCCCTCTTGTTTGTTTTAAAGCTACGGCAATGAAATTTGGACTGTGTGCAGCTTTTCGTTCTGATTTCAAAAATGTTGTCTCATGACCTATATTTTGACCTACTGACCTACTTTTTGTTTTTGGAGCTATGGCAATGAAATTGCATTGGTCCATTTCTGTGATATGCATCATTACATTCATAAAAATTTCTTTCATCTTTGAACCCAGGTGAGCTCTTTAGGGCTGTTGGCCCTGTTGTTTAGTTATTGCCCTTTTTAGCTCACCTGAGCACAAAGTGCTCAAGGTGAGCTTTTGTGATCACAATTTGTCAGTCGTCCGTCAGTGCGTCCGTGTGTCCATTATCAACTTTTTATACAAATGACTTCTTCTCAGAAACCACTGGGCCAAATTTGATGAAATTTTTCTGGGATGATCCTAGCATGAAGCTCTAGTAAAATTGTTCAAATGGTTCTACTCCATTGAACATCTGGGTCAGAAGGGCTTAAAGTAGATTTTAATATGAAGTCTTTAAAAATCTTCTCTGAAAGTGCAAGGCCTGGAGCTTAGATATTTTGTGTGTAGCATCATCTAATGAAACTCTACAAAAATTGTTCAAATTATAGCCCTGGGGTCAAAATTGGCCTGGCCCCAGCGGGTTATTGATTTTCCTTATCTGTATATAATAAAAACTAAATTGACAAAGGCTAGAGGTTAGATATTTGACATGAAACATTGTGTAGTGGACCTCTACTAAGATTGTTCAAATTATAGCCCTTGGGTCAAAACTGGGGTCTTTGATTTTAATTTAGTATGTATAGTAAAAAAATAAAATCATCTCCTCTAAAACTACAAAGCCTAGAGCTTAGATATTTTGTGTGTAGCATCATCTAATGAAACTCTACAAAAATTGTTCAAATTTTAGCCCTGGGGTCAAAATTGGCCTCACCCCAGGGGGTCATTGATTTTCCTTATATGTATATAGTAAAAACTTAAAAAGTCGTCCTATCTGTTTTGACAAAGGCTAGGGGTTAGATTTTTAGCTTGAAAATTTGTGTAGTGGACCACTACCAAGATTGTTCAAATTATAGCCCTTGGGTCAAAATATCCCCCGCCAAAGGGTCAGTTGATTTTACATAGAATTTTAAAGGGAAAACTTAAAAATCTTCTTGTCAGAAACTACATGGCCTAAGGTTAAGATATTTAGTGTGCAGCATTGTCTAGTCGACCTCTACCAAGTTTGTTAAAATCATGGCCCCTGGGTCAAAAATGGCCTCGCCCCAGGGGTCACATGTTTTATATATAGTTATATAGGGAAAACTTTAAAAATATCTTCTTGTCAGAAACTGCAAGGCCTAGAGATTAGTTATTTGGTGTGTAGCATTGTGTAGTGGACCTCTACTAAGATTGTTCAAATTATAGCTCTTGGGTCAAAACTGGAGTCATTGGTTTTAAGTATGTATAGTAAAAAATTAAAATCATCTCCTCTGAAACTGCAAGGCCTAGAGCTTAGATATTTTGTTTGTAGCATCATCTAATGAAACTCTACAAAAATTGTTCAAATTTTAGCCCTGGGGTCAAAATTAGCCTCACCCAAAGGGGGTCATTGATTTTCCTTATATGTATATAGTAAAAACTTAAAAAATCATCCTATCTGTTTTGACATAGATTTTTAGCATGAAAAATTGTGTAGTAGGGCCACTACCAAGATTGTTCAAATAATAGCCCTTAAGTCAAAATAGCCCCCGCCCCAGGGGTCAGTTGATTTTACATAGATTTATATAGGAAAAACTTAAAAATCTTCTTGTCAGAAACTACAAGGCCTAGAGTTAAGATATTTGGTCTAGTAGACCTCGACCAAGTTTGTTCATATCATAGCCACTGGGACAAAAAAAACGCGGGTCACTTTTTTACATACAGTTATATAGGAAAAAGTTTTAAAAATCTTCACATCAGAAACCAAAGGGCATAGAGCTTAGATATTTTGTATGTAGCATTGTCTAGAAAACCTCTACCAAGTTTGTTCAAATCGTGGCCCCTGGGTCGAAAATTGCCCCACCCCAGTGGTCACATTTTACATAGAGTTATATAGGAAAGACTTTAAAAAATCTTCTTTTCAGAAACCACAAGGCATAGAGTTTAGATATTTTGTATGTAGCATTGTCAAGAGGACCTCTACCATATTTGTTCAGTTAAGATATTTGATGTACAACATTGTCCCGTGGACCTTTGCCAAGTTTGTACAAATCATGACGCTGGGGTCAAATCTGGCCCCACCCGGTGTGGGGGGGTGTCATTTGATTTTACACAAGGACTTATATACGGAAAGCTTAAAAAATCTGCTGCTCTGAAACACCAAGGGCTAGACCGTCAATTGTTCATTGTTATGTCTCCCCCCACCCCCCCTCAAACCCGTCCTTCTGATTTAGACATATTGTTTTTGCCCTATCCATGGGTGACTGTTTGTCAGTCAGTCTGTCACACTTCGTTTCCTTTCAATAACATCAGTACCAGTTAACCAAGGCCTTCAAACTTCAGAGGGTTATTGCCTTTATTGAATAGAAAAAAAAACCTTTTGTTTTTTGGGTTAGTAGGTCAAAGGTCAGAGGGACCTCTAGAGTGAAAACCGTTTCCACTCAGTAACAGGAATACCATTTCACCCAGAACCTTCAAACTTCATAGGATGATTGCTACAAACTAGAAGAACCATTTTTTTTTTTTGAGGGTGGGGGGGGGGGCTAGTATTTCAAAGGTCAAGGTCACAGGGACCTGTTGAGTGAAAAGTTTTTCTTCAGAGTAACTGTAGTACTATTACACCCAGAGCCTTCAAATTTTATAGGATAATTGTATTAGAAGATCCCTATTGCTTTTAGGGTCCATATGTCAAAGGTTAAGTTCACAGGGACCTCTAAAGTGAAAATGTTTCTGCTCAGTAACTGGAGTACCATTTTACCCAGAGCCTTCAAACTTCATAGGATGATTGTCTTTACTCAGTAGAAAAACCCTATCATTTTTAGGGTCAGTAGGTCAAAAGTTAACGTCACAGGGACCTGTAGAGTGAAAACTATTTCTGCTCAGTAACTGGAGTACCATTACACCTAGAACCTTCAAACTTCATAGGATAATTATATTAGAAGAACCCTATTGATTTTGGGGTCAGTAGGTGAAAGATCAAGTTCACTGGGACCTGTAGAATAAAACTATTTCTGCTAAAACATTTGAGTACCATTACACCCAGAATCTTCAAACTTACTGCAAACTTATTCAAACTTGCAAACAACGAACACCCATAACAAAAAGTAATGATACTTGTAACATGAGACACAGGTGAGCAATTTAGGGCCCTCTTGTTTATTTTTCATGCTTAATTTTTGTTCGGTCAATAACTCAAATACTGTTTGAGATGTCAACTTGAAATGTCATAGGTTGATATATCTAATTAGGGAGGAGTGCTGTGCACTAGAATAGGAACTGAGCAAATGCATTCATTTTTGCAAGAGAGTTTTTTAGTGATCTCATTCCTGCTACAATATCATACCATCAAATCAAATAGCATCATAAGCAGTATTCTATTTATTTTAATTCCAACATTAATTCCAGCAATTTTATAATAGCCCCTTTTACTTACAAACCCATTAATCATATGACCAAGCAGAGTGTGGGGGTATTTGTCACTTCTGTGACAAGCTCTAGTTCAATTTATACCCCTGGGGTTATAAATGGCCTTGGCCTAGGGGCATACATGCCATAACATCCCAGACAGAAAGATTCTGTTGTGGGAAAAAAAAAACCCACCCAATATTCTTTTAATATCAACTTTTCAAAGACAATTGTACCAATCCACTTTTTGTAACTTACATGTAGTAATACTCAGGAAACATCGACACTAGCAAGTTTATTTGTGTACATCCCTTCCAGTTATCAATTATCCCCGACAATCATTACAGCACTTGTCACCAAATAACAATTGATGTTTGTGTTAAATTCGGCATCGTTTAATGGTCCATTATCGCTAATCCCTGGCAATCTTCTTGTCTGAAACTGTATGCCTTAGTGCTAACGTACTCTATATTTTGCATTGTCTGGGGACCTCTACCAGATATCTTCAGATTATTTCCATGGGGACAAAATTGGCCCCACTCTGAGGGTTCTGTTAGTGTAAAATATTTAAAATGTCAAAAATCTTCTTGTCTGAAACTGTATGTTCTAGAGCTAAGATATTTGCTATGTAGCATGGTCTAGTGGATACATACCAAGTATGTTCAAATTATGTGCCTGGGGTCAAAATTGGCCCTGCCCCAGTGGTTTTATTTGTGTAATAAATTAAAACTAGCTTTGCTTTATGTTTTTTATACTCCCCAAAAGGAGAGCATTATAGTTGCCGCTTTGTCCGTCCATATGTCTGCCCGTCCATCCGTCTGTCTGCATTTTCTTGTCCGGGACATAACTCTGAAACTACAAGAAGTATCAACAAGAAACTTTGTAGGTAGATAGATCTTATTGAGTAGAAGTGAAATGCATAAGAACCATAACTCTGCATTGCCTAATTTTTAGCTCACCTGTCACGTAGTGACAGAGTGAGCTTTTCTGATCACTTTTTGTCCGTCCGTCCACAATTAGTTTGTTAACTTTCTAGTGGTCACATTTTTGCCTCAATTGCATGAAACTTGGTCAGGATGTTTGTCTCATTAATATCTCGGACGAGTTTGAACATGGGTTATCAGGGTTGGAAATCTAGGTCACAGAGCCCAAATATAGAAAAACCTTGTTAACACTCTAGAGGCTACATTTTCAGTCCAAATATCCTGGAAATTTGTAGGAAAAGTTCTATCTATGATTTCTAGCTCAAGTTTTAATATGGGTCATCTGTAAACTTTGTAGGTAGATTGTCCGTCTGTATGTCAGTACGTCCATCCATCTGTCCATCCGCATTTTCTTGTTCGGGACATAACTCTGAAACTACAAGAAGTATCAACAAGAATCTTTGTAGGTAGATAGATCTTATTGAGTAGAAGTGCAGTGCATAAGAACCATAAACTCTGCATTGCCTAATTTTTGAGTTATTGCCCTTTGTTCATTTTTACACTTTGAACTTTGTCCGGGACATAACACTGAAACTACAAGAGGTATCAAAAACTTCTGGTTTACCTGTCACCAGCCTACTTCAGTGACCATGACACTGTCTGGATAGGACTTCCACTGTCTGAGTTGATAGAAAAATAAAGAATAAAATGGTAACTGTCTTACAGTCTTCATTGCATATTTTAACAGTTTTAACTAGGGATGGGAATGAATAGTAATATCAATATTCGAATATCGCTTTGTCATATTCGAATATATTCAAATATTCGTTTTTTCAGTTCACTCAGTTACCAGAATTTTGGTATCCGAACATTGGTACTGTTTTATCACCTGTACGTTGTCTCCTGTACTGTCATCTAGAAATGACGTAGAAATGGCTTGTTTAATGGAAGTTTCAAATACTTATTAATTGATTGGTAATACATAATATATTCCTTTCATTAAAACCGCATGAAATAAGTCCAAACACGCGATGGAGGCATTCCTTTTCTTTTTTTATAAAGCTTTTTTCAATATGTTAAGTGATGATCAAACATAAAGCGAGGATGATTTTTTTTTCAAATAAACTTATAAGAGGAAAATATTTGAGCTATTATAAACGGGCGCCAATTAAAATGGACAAAAAATTAAAAGGTACACAATTACACCTGTTGCAAACTGTTAATCCGTACCGATTGCCCCTGCCAGTTATGCATTGCAATTTTATTGTTAATTGGATAATTTTTGACACGCAATAAACAAACACAATACCAATCAGATTGGTGTTTTTTTCATAATCAGAATGCTTACATTTATAAAACAAATCAACAATGCTCTGTTTGAAAAAAAAAACATGATAGAATATTCGAATTTGATTTTTAGATTCGAATATTCTGTCGATTTTCGAATATTCGAATATTCGTTCCCACCCCTAGTTTTAACCTTTTTCAGCAACTACCAATAACATAATATCTGTAGGCTGAATTTGGCAAAGATTTTATGGACACTATTCTGTGTCCAAAACCTATTCGTGGAGCATCACCCAGTTCTAGTAATGATTCATAAATTGATGAAACAAAAAGTATTTTTTATAAGTAAATAAAAGGTACATCCTGTAAAAACTTTCTAGTATATTATGTTTGCCTCCTTCATATTTTGTAGGGTGATTTGAGAAGGATGTGGAATGAACCATTTATTGTTCAGCAACCTTCTAAAGATCTGGATGTTTAACACACTAAACATAGCTGAAACAACACAACAGGATCCAGTTTTACTATTTCTGAATATTGTCAGTATGTCTATGTACAAACCTGCAGTGGAATACTTTACAGTTAAATTCAAATATTTCTTAATTTAGAAGTGTTGCAGGTCATTGACTTTTCTTGTTTCTAATTTGATCTTCCTACAATCTTTCAATGGAATTACAATGGTATAAATTTTTATTAGCTCGACTTTTCCAAAGAAAAATAGAGCTATTGCTACAGTCATGGTGTCATTGCCATTGCTGCTGCCGTTCCCTTCCAAAAACTTTAACATTGATAGTAACTTTTTAGCTCCATTTTTCAAAGATAAAAGTGGAGCTATTGTTATGACACCCTCGTCAGCGTCGGCATTGGTTAACCTTTTTGTTAAGGTCCATTTCTCAGAAACTATCAAAGCTATTTACTTCAAATTAGGAATACGTGTTCACTTATCAAAATGCAACACCATTTCTCAAGGACAGATAACCTTCAATTTTTTTTTTTCAAAGTTATCCCCCTTTTCAACTTTAAATTTCTTGATTAACCTTTTTGTTGTGTCCATTTCTCAAAAAGTGTCCAAGATATTCCATTCAAACTTGGAATACTTGATCACCAGCAAGACCTCTGCAAAGATTGTTGGTACCCATGTTCCTGGGGTTAAAGTTAGTCCCACCCTAAGGGTCTCTTGATTTTGCTTATACTAATATATATAGGAAATAACTTCTTAAGCCTAGAAATAAACTATCAACTTACATAGGATGGGTAAGTACTCCCCCCCCCACCTCCACTGTCGTTCCTCCCCTCCCTGTGCATGGGGACCCCCCTTATCCACTTTATTCATACTGGGAAAACCCTTTTGACAAAACTGACACATTAAATCATTCAAGCATGACTTTGACCTTAAAATTACCCTGACTGTGAAGTTCAAGTTATTGAATTTTGCAAAAATTGGCCATAACTTTTTTGTTTTTAGTTCTTTTTTATTCATACTTGGACATAACAACAAGTATGTCAAAACCTACATGTTAAATTATTCAGTTGTGACCTTAACACTTACGACATACAGTATGACATTATGATTTATTCAGATATAACCTTGACCTTAAAATGACCTTCACAGTCAAGGTCAAATTATTGAAATTTGCTTAAATTGTAATAATATTGTCATTTATTTATGGATTTGATTCATACTTTTGGAAAAACAACACTTACAACAAACCTGACATGTTGAAGTTTGACCTTGACCTTAAAATGAACTTGAGCCTCAAGGTCAAGTTATTTTATTCAAATTTGATTCATACTTGGACACAACACCACTTATGACAAAACCTGCTTGTTAAATTATATTAGTATGACTTTCACTTTAAAGTGACATTGACCATCAAGGTCAAATTATTGAATTTTTGGCAAAATTGGCAAAATTTTGTTATTTATTGACCGATTTGATTTGTATTAGGACAAAACATTACTGAGAATAAAACGAACATACTGAATAATTCAAGTAATACCTTAACCTTTAAATGTCCTTGATACTGCTTAACTTTGCTATATCTGTGTTATTAATGGATGTATTGCCTTCATAATTGGACATAATTACCATTTTAGACAATACTTCAGAAGATAGTTTAAACTTAACCTGACCTTGACCTTTTTTTGACCTTGACATTCAAGGTCAAATTATTGAATTTTGTTAAAATTGGCCAAAACTTTGATTTTAGCTCATCTGAGCACTGCTCAGGGTGAGCTTTTGGGATCGTTGATTGTCCGGCCTCCTTCGGCCTGCGTCATCAACAATTTGAGGTAAACGACACCTCCTCCTAAACAGCTAAGCCAACATTGACTAAACATGCCTGGGATATTCCTTGCATGAAGCTCTACCAAAGTTGTTCAAAGAATTCAGTTCCATCAAGAACTCTGGTTGCTATGGCAACTAAATGGCAAAACTTTGAAAATCTTCTTGTCTGAATACACAAGGCCCTGAGCCTTAAGATTTGGTGTGTAGCATTGTCTAAGGACCTCTACCAAGTTTGTTCAAATTATGCCCCTGTGGTCAAATTTGGCCTTGCCCCTGGGGTCAATTGATTTTACATAGGCTTATATAGTAAAACTTTAAAAATCTTCTTGTTTGAAACCACAAGGGCCTGAGCCTTAAGATTTGGTGTGGAGCATTGTCTAGTGAACCTCTTCGAAGTTTGTTCAAATTACACCCATGGGGACAAATTTGACCCCGCCCAGGGGTCAATTGATTTTACATAGGCTTATATATTGAAACTTTAAAAAATATTCTTGTCTGAAACCACAAGGCCCTGAGCGGTATGATTTGGTATGTAGCATTGTCCAGTGGACCTCTACCAAGTTTGTTCAAATTATGCTGCTAAGGTCAAATTTGGCCCTGCCCCTGGGGTCAGTTGATGTTACCTAGGCTTATATAGGCAAAACTTTAAAAAAACCTCATGTCCGAAACCACAGAGCCTAGAACTTAGATATTTTTAATTGAGCATCAGTTAGAGGTCATCTACCAAGTTTGTTTAAATTATGCCCCTTGAGTGAAATTGGCCCTGCCCTTGGGTCACTTGTATTCATATAAATTTATATGGGGAGATTCTTAAAAAAGCTTTTGTTAGCACAACAGCAGACCCAAAGGCAAAGTATTCAGGTGAGCGATCTAGGGCCATCATGGCCCTCTTGTTTATGGATGGATTTGATAATTATATTTCCAAATGATGTTGCCTTTGAAATCCCTTCACCACAATGCGCTTCCTCCGATATGTTTGCCTTTGAAAATAGGAAGAAGTCATGCATGGCCTCTACTTGATGTGGCCCTTGTTAGCTCGACTTTTTTTGAAAAAAAAATGGAGTTATTGTCATAGTCATGGTGTCGTTGCCGTTGCCGTCTGAAAACTTTAACATTGGTCATAATTTTTTTATTCCTTGATGGATTATCTTCATACTTGGACACAACAACCTTTTGGACAAGACCTTCAAAATGACCAGACTAAACTTGACCTTGACTCTTAAATGACCTTCATATTCAAGGTCAAAATATTGAATTTTGCTAAAATTGGCCATATCTTTATTATTAGTAGGTGGTTTCTCTTAATTCTTGGACACAACAACCCTTTGGAGAAGACCTTCAAGCTGACCAGACTAAACTTGACCTTGACTCATAAATGACCTTCATATTCAAGGTCAAAATATTGAATTTTGCTAAAATTGGCCATAACTTTATTATTAATAGGTGGATTCTCTTTATGCTTGGACACAACAACCCTTTGGACAAGACCTTCAAGCTGACCAGACTAAACTTGACCTTGACTCATAAATGACCTTCACCTTCAAGGTCAAATTATTGAATTTTGCTAAAATTGACCATAACATTAGTATTTATGGTTGGATTTGATTTATACTTAGACAAAACAACACTTATGACAAAACCAACATGTTGAATAACTCAGATTTGACCATGACCTTAAAATTACCTTGACCGTCAAGGTCAGATGATTAAATTTTGCTTAAATTGTCATAACTTTCTCATTTATTTATAGATTTAATTCAAACTTGGACTAAACAACAGTTGTGACAAATCCGACATTATAATTTTTTCAAGTTTGACTTTGACCTTTAAATGACCTTGACGGTCAAGGTCAAATCATTGAATTTTGTTAAAACTGATCATAATTATGTAATTTATGGTTGGATTTGAATCAGACATAGACAAAACAACACTTTTTCGTTTCGATTTCAAAAAAGGTCATGGCATGACCTATAATTTTGACCTACTGACCTACTTTCTGGTTTTGAGCTACAGCAATGAAATTTGGACCTTGTATACAGTTTTTCCTTCCGATTTCAAAAACGTCATTTCATGACCTATATTTTTGACATACTGACCTACTTTTTTGTTTTTTAGCTACAGCAATGAAATTTGGACTGTGTGCACAGTTTTTCGTTTCAATT
Source organism: Cyclina sinensis (assembly GCA_012932295.1). Taxonomy (NCBI): domain Eukaryota; kingdom Metazoa; phylum Mollusca; class Bivalvia; order Venerida; family Veneridae; genus Cyclina; species Cyclina sinensis. The sequence goes on from JAAONU010000019.1 coordinate 33,696,337, forward strand.
TCAGAAATGTCATAGCATGACCTATATTTTTGACCTACTGACCTACTTTTTGATTTTGGAGCTGTGGCAATGAAATTTGGACAGTGTGCACAGTTTTTCATTTTGAATTCAAAAAAATCATGGCATGACCTATATTTTTGACCTACTGACCTACTTTTTTGTTTTTTAGCTACAGCAATGAAATTTTGACCGTGTGCACAGTTTCTCGTTTTGAATTCAAAAATGTCATGGCATGACCTAAATTTTTGACCTACTGACTTACTTTTTGTTTTTGGAGCTATGGCAATGAAATTTGGACCATGTACACAGTTTTTTGTTCCAATTTCAAAAATGTCATAGCACGACCTATATTTTTGACCTACTGACCTAATTTTGTGTTTTTTAGCTATAGCAATGAAATTTGGCCCGTGTGGACAGTTTTTCTTTTCGATTTCAAAAATGTCTATGAATGCCCTATTTTTTGACCTACTGACCTACTTTTTGGTTTTGGAGCTATGGCAATGAAATTTGGACCATGTACACAATTTCTTGTTCCAATTTCAAAAACGTCATAGCATGACCTATATTTTTGACCTACTGACCTTTTTTGTTTTTTAGCTACAGCAATGAAATTTGGACCATGTGCACAGTTTTTCGTTTTGATTTCAAAAATGTCATCGCATGACCTATATTTTTGACCTACTGACCTACTTTTTGTTTTTGGAGCTATGGCAATGAAATTTGGACCATGTATACAATTTTTGTTCAGATTTCAAAAAGATCATAGCATGACCTATATTTTTGACCTACTGACCTACTTTTTTGTTTTAAAGCTACAGCAATTAAATTTGGACTGTGTGTACAGCTTTTCGTTCGGATTTCAAAAATGTCATTTCATGACCTATATTTTTGACCTTACTGACCTCCTTTTTGTTTTTTTGGAACTATGGCAATGAAATTGCATTGGTCCATTTCTGTGATATGCATCATTACATTCATTAAAAATTTTTTCATCTTTGAACCCAGGTTAGTGCTTTAGGGCCATTGGCCCTCTTGTTTATTAATACTTGGACAAAACAAGGCTTATGACAAAACCTACATGTTAAATTATTCAAGTATGACCTTAACCTTTAAATGACCTTTACAGTCAAATTTCTAATTATTGCATTTTGCTAAAATAGCCAAACTTCTGGTTTTATGGACGGATTTGATCTATACAGGGACAAAACAACACTGAGAATAAAAGAAACGTGCTAAACAATTCAAGCATTACCTTGACCTTTAAATGACCTTGACATTACTTAACTTGCTATATCTTTGTTGTTAAAGGATGTAGTGTCTTCATGCTTGGACATAACTACTTTTTAGACAATACCTCCAGAGAAGGTTAAACTGAACTTGACCTAGACCTTTAAGGTCAAATTTTTGAATGTTGCTAAAATTGGCCATAACTTTGTTATGTATAATTATATTTCCAAATGATGTTTCATTTGAAATCCCTTCACCACAATGTGCTTCCTCTGATGTGTTTGCCTTTGGAAATAGAAAAAAGTCGAGCGTGGCCCCCGCTTGCGGTGGCTCTTGTTGAAGAATGCTTTAAGGTTTACCAACAGGGCTCTACTATGTTAAGAATGATAGTAATATGCTGCATGCATTGCAAAAGCAATGCTGTGATAGAAGTCATAACATATGTTAAAAGCTACACACATCTTGGGTAAATAAACACTTAAGCTTTAAGTTTCACTTAGATACAATGTCTTATACCAAACAAATAGCTTTAGTGGCATTGACAGGGCTTTTCATCCTTATATAACAGAGGCCGATATTCGGCCACTTCCCAGTCCGAAAAATATAGATTTTTTCCCAATTGTGGCAGAGTTTCTTCCCATAATGCAAGACATGATTTCCAGTAATCTTAGAAATTCCCCCTAGATTAGTTTAAAAAAATGATAAATTTGTTTACATTTGTTATTTCCGGAAGAAGCGTTTGTCTGGTACCCGTGTTACGCAAAACCAGTCTAATCCGTTAAGTTCCGATAGACTCTTACTCAGTAGTTATCAGTAAATAAAAGTAGAAACATGTGCAGTGAAACAGTCAAACGTTCCGAAAGTCTGGATTTTATTCCGTTTCAGGGGAGATAAATCGGTGTTTATTTCCGGTTGCAGAAACAAATGAACAATCATCGCGCATAAATTTCCCAAAATGAACAATAATCGCGCATAAATTTCCCAATTTGAAAGGCCAGGGCCTCTTCCCAATTTCCTGATGAAAAGCCCTGATTGAGAATTTACAAAACTAACATGTCTTCATCATTTACTTTGTGAGGGGAAACATACTGATTTTGTCCATGTCTGTCTGTCACAATTTGTCAGCACAACTCCCCCCTGTATGATTGGATTTTGTCCATGTCTGTCTGTCACAATTTGTCAGCACAACTCCCCCTGTATGATTGGATTTTGTCCATGTCTGTCTGTCACAATTTGTCAGCACAACTCCCCCTGTATGATTGGATTTTGTCTTTTGAGGAATCTTCATGTACACATATTTAACTCAGTCCATGACCTTTATGTGACCTTGCTTTTTATTGTGACCTACTGACCATTTTTAAGCTCACCTCACCACATGAGAAACCGTAATCTGTAGACTTTAGATATTTTGCATGGAGCTTCATCTAGAGGTTGTCTACTAAGATTGTTCTGAAAATGCCCCTGGGGTCATAAATGGCCCTGTTTTGGGGTCACATAATTTTATATAGGCTTATATAGCCAAGATTAAAAAAAAATTCTTGTCTGAAAATGTATTCCCTGGAGCTTTTATATTTTGTATGTTGATTTGTCTAGGGGACCTCTACCAAATTATGTCCCTGTCAATATTTTGCTTCAAATGACATCTCTTCCAAAACCACTTGGCCATTTTAAACCAAATTTGACAGAAATGATCCTTATACTGCCCTTTTCTAAAATTGCTTAAACCATCCTGTTCCATTGCACAAGCTAGATATAGAAAAAAAATTGAAACAGCATCTCATCCTTAACTGCATGGTAATTTTCCACCAAATTTCACAGAAATGTTCCACATAATTATAGCCTTTATTAAAATTGCTCAAAAGGTTATGCTCCATTGAACAAAATAGCTGCCATGGCCAAGAATAGATTTTGGTCAGTATTTTGCTTCAGATGAGATCTTCTCCAAAACCACAAGGCCATTTTTAATTAACCTTGACAGAGATGTTCTTTATATTGCCCTTTTCTAAAATTGCGCAAAATATTCTCTTCCATTTCACATAAGGGCTGCAAAAGCTAAAAATAGAAAAATATTCAAGCAGAATCTGCACCAAAACAGCAAGGTCATTTTCCACCAAATTTCACAGAAATGTTCCTTGCATACCTTCTATTAAAATTGCCAAAATGGTTTCACTCCATTAAATAAAATGGCCACCAGAGCTAAAAATAGAAATTTGTCACTATTAGATTTAAATGACATCAAACTGCTAGGCCATTTTTAACCACAATTGACAGACAAAAGGGCCTTACCCCAGGGGTCCTATTTGTATGAAATACAAAGTCTTTGGTTAACAAACTGTAATACTGCGTCTGATGTTTGCTCAACAGCAGACCCACAAGAAAGCCATCCAGAGCAGTCATGGCCCTCTTGTTGTGACACTTCTTTAACAGTTTAAAGGTTTAAAACTGGTTGTTGTTTTTTTGGGGGTTTTTTTTAAAAAGGTCATTTCAGGTATCAAGAATTGTTACCCAGCTTTAACTGAAGTTCATTAAGCTTTTTAAATTCAATCTCTGTCACCAAAAAAAATAGAATATTCAAGTCATGTTTTACCAGGTATACCTGTCAACCAATGGTGTGAATGATGTCCCCTTTTGAAATGAACGTCTTACTTAAACTTTCATTGATTCAAAGGCCCCTTGCTTTTCTGTAAATCTTCTGTTGTTTATATATCCTGTATCTTTAATAAAAAGGGAAATGATTATTATTTTAGATGGTGAAATAATTTTTTGGTGTAGGAAATTATTTATATCAGAACTGTGTAAAGTGATTTGATGTTTTAAATGGTTATAATGTATTGTATATATAAGTGCAATGAAATTAATATATGTAAAGTTGTGTAAATGTTACGTGATTTTTATGTATGATCAAGCTGTACATAAGTCTTACCATTATTTAAGATTGAAATAATCAACAAGAATATCAGTGTTGTTGAAGGCTAAAACTTCTAGTTGATTTTTATGCCCCACCATGGTAATGGCGAGCGGGCATATAGTGTTTACCCTGTCCGTGTATGTGTGTGTGTGTGGGCACATATAATAGATGTTCATGTCCGGCTCATAACTTTGTTGTGGATGGTTGGATTTCAAAATAATTTGGCTTAAGCTATCATCTTATGAAGTCGCACTGTTGTGTGCAAGAAATATGTTGCTCGCTCAAAGGTGAAGGTCACAGTGGACACTTGAAGTTTTGGCTAATTCCTTATATTGATATAGTGAAAAAGTTGTTTGTGTCCAGCTCATAACTTCCTCATGCATGGTGGGATTTCAAAAAAAAAATGTGTTTATTATGTCTCTCCCCCATGTGGGGGAGACATATTGTTTTTGCCCTGTGCATCTGTCTGTCTCTCACACTTTGTTTCAACGCAATAACTTGAGTTCTATTTGACCTAGGGTCTTCAAACTTCATAGGATGATTGTCTTTAATGAGTAGAAGAAGCCTATTGATTTTGGGGTCAGTCAGTCAAAGGTTAAGGTCACAGTGAGCTTTAACTTGAAATAGGTTTCCACTCAATAATTTGAGTTCTATTTGATCCAGAGTCTTCAAACTTCATAGGATGATTGTCTTTAATGAGTAGAAAAAGCCTATTGATTTTGAGGTCAGCTGGTTGAAAGGTCAAGGTCACAGTGATCTTTAACTTGAAAATAGTTTCTGCTCATTAAATTCAGTTCTATTTGACCCAGAGTCTTCACACTGCATAGTATAATCGTCCTTGTTGGGTAGAAAAAAGCCTATTGTTTTTGGGGTCAGCTGATCAAAGGTCAAGGTCATACTGACCTTATCTTCTGCAGCAGTAGTACTCCTTGTTATACCACAGCTTTTTTCCGACACACTCATTCCTATTCTCCAGTTTACAATTCTGTCACTAGCTGACCTCTCATCTATTCTGTGCCCCTGTTTCAATGACATGAGTTTTTTTTTTACAAAAATGTCTAGTTATAATATGATGACGACACATCCCAGCCATGATAATTTCTTTTTTCTTGCCCATAATTTCAACATTTTCAGCATGCTCATCATGTCATTTTAGTAAGGTAGCAGATCTTGAATATGGAATTATCACACAAGGCAGGTGAGCAACAAAGAACATACATGAATGTAATAGACATTTGTAGTGGGCGACAGGTATATATGCTTTGATATAATTATTAAATGGGCGCAACAGATATAACAATAGATTGCTACGTAGGTTTTATCCCTTACCATTTTGTTGCCTTGATGCAATCTGTTAAAGGATATAAGAGAGACTGAAGATTTTATACCTGTAAGAGTCTGCTGAACTTGTCTTTGAAAATGCACCACTTACATGTTCCTTTAGTTTGTGTCCAGTGTCATTTAGCGGGGGCATCTGTGTCCTTTGGACACATTTCTAGTTTCCTACATAAAGACTATATGGAATGACATAATGAAAAAAATCAAAAATTAAAAGCACATAATTTTATTATATGAAATATAATCTCTTTATGTTTTAACACATGCAGATTATTAGCACACCTGACCAAAGGTCAGGTTTAGCTTTTAGTATGCTATTTTTTCCATTGTCCATGTGTCATCAACAATTGACTTTAAACAACATCTCTCCTATACCACTTGGTAAGTTGCAATTAAACTTTACAGAAATGATGCTTGTATGGTCCACTTTCAAATTTATTTTAAGAAATGGAATTCCATGTAGAACACTGAAATGTAGAACTTCAAAAATCTTGTCTGAAACCACAGGACCTAGAGCTTAGATATTTAGTTGATAACATCATCTAGTAGACCTCAGTCAGAGTTAAATAAATCATGGCCCTGGCACTAGGGTCAAATTTATCCCCACTCCATAGATCACTTGATTTTACATAGACTTTTATAGATGAAAATTTTAAAAATCTTCTTGTCAGAAACCATAAGGCCTAGAGATAAGATATTTGGTGTGGACCTCTACCAAGTTTATACAAATCGTAGCCCCAGATCAAAATTGGCCCTGCCCCAGGGGTCACTTTATCTTACATAAAGTTATATAGGAAAAGGTTTTAAAAAATCTTTTGTTCTGAAACCATAAGGCCTAGCTTACATATTTGGTTGATAGCATCATCTGGTGGACCTCTACCAAAGTTTTATCAATCTTGGCTGTGGGTTCAGAAACAACAAAACAACTCTTATGACAAAACCTTTGTGTTGAATTATTCAAGTATGACCTCCACCTTATAATGACCTTGACCGTCAAGGTCAAATTATTGAATTTTGCTAAAATAGCCAAAACTTCGGTTTGTATGCACTGATTGGATTTGTACTGGAACAGAAACAATACTGAGAATAAAACCGAATATTGAATAATTAAGTATTACCTTGACCTTTAAATGACCTTAACATTGCTTAACTTTGCTGTATCTTGGTTATTAATGGATTTAGTATGTTCATAGTTGGACATAACTACCTTTTAGACAATACTTCCAAAGGAGGTTAAACTGAACTTGACCTTGACCTTTATTTGATCTTGACCTTCAATGTTGCTAAAATTGGCCATAACTTTTTTATTCATGGATGAATTTGATAATTATATTTCCAAATGATGTTGCCTTTGAAATCCCTTCACCACAATGTGCTTCCTCGGATGTGTTTGCCTTTGGAAACAGAAAAAAGTTGAGGGTGGCCTCTGCTTGTGGTGGGTCTTGTTCAAATGATGCTCCTGGGGTCAGAACTGACCAAGATCTGCAGATCACTTGATTTTTGTAAAGACTTTCATAGAAAAAAATCTCATCAGTATCCACAAGGCCTAGTGTTAAGATATTTGATGTGTAACATGGGCATACATGTGAATTTTTCCCTGTGCCAGGTAGGGAGATTTGAGTCGAAAGTAGGGAGATTGGGTCTGTTAAGTGGGAGATTTACCAACACAACATTATTTCAGGCATGGTCCAAGTACAGATGCTAAGGATGTATTGATAACAGAGAAAGAACTGTTATTAGTTTTATATTGATTGAAAATAAACAACAAACATTCATTATTAATAGTGAATAGTCACTCTACCTTTATCAGTTAACAGTCATATTTGTCTTATTTACACTCAAGTTAAACATTGGTACCTTTTCTCATTACTCTTCACACTCTCCCTTTTGACACATGCCTTTTCCACTTCACCACACACTTCCTTGATCATATAGAAGTCAGCTTGCAACAGAATGTCATGCACAACAATACATTCAGAGTCGTATTTGATAGACTATGGTTTGTTTTACTTTTGAAAACCTGGGTAGGATCTCTAGAGGTCTCCATTGCTTTGTGGCAGTGAAAGTACAGTAACTGCTAGTTTCTAGTCTCCCTATCTATCTATCTCTGTATACTGCCAACCCCTCTATCGAGTGTTAAAGGCAGGTGTCTTTGATGTGAGCCTTATTATGTTTACAATTAACAACTTCATAACTGCAAGCGCTGAAGTTGTCAAACTTCCCACTACTAAGGTCAAGGTATAATTAGACTGGTTCTCGTTTTCCAATACAGCAGTATGGTTCATGTATAGTGTTACCTGTAAACCAGTAAAAAGATTGTTGACCCTCATCAATGTCACTCAAGTGTTTGTATTTTTAGCTCACCTAAGCACTGCTCAGGGTGAGCTTTTGGGATCGTTGATTGTCCAGAGACTGCATGCATCGTCAACAATTTGACTTGAACAACATCTCCTAAACCACTAAGCCTACATTGACGAAACATGCCTGAGATATTCCTTGCATGAAGCTCTACCAAAATTATTCAAAGAATTTAATTCCATCGAAAACTGGTTGCTGTGGCAACTGAAAGGAAAACCTTTGAAAATCTACTTGTCTGAAACCACAAGGCCCTGAGCCTTAAGATTGATATGTAGCATTGTCTAGTGGACCTCTACCAAGTTTGTTCAAATTATACCCCTGAGGTCAAATTTGGCCCCGCCCCAGGGGTCAATTGATTTTACATAGGCTTATATAGTGAAACTTTAAAAATCTTCTTGTCTGAAACCACAAAGCTCTGAGCCTTAAGATTTGGTATGTAGCATTGTCTATTGAACCTCTACAAAGTTTGTTAAAATTATTCCCCTGTGGTCAAATTTTGCCCTGCCCCGGGGGTCAGTTGATTTTTACATAGGCTTATATAGGAAAAACTTTACCAAAATTATTCAAAGAATTTAATTCCATCGAAAACTGGTTGCTGTGGCAACTGAAAGGAAAACCTTTGAAAATCTACTTGTCTGAAACCACAAGGCACTGAGCCTTAAGATTTGGTATGTAGCATTGTCCAGTGGACCTCTACCAAGTTTGTTCAAATTATGCCCCTGGGGTCAAATTTGGCCCCACCTCGGGTTGCATAGGGAAAACTTTGAAAATCTTCTTGTCTGAAACGACATGGGCCTGAGCCTTAAGATTTCGTATGTAGCTTTGTCTAGTGGACCTCTACAAAGTTTGTTCAAATTATACCCCTGGGGTCAAATTTGGCCCCACCCAATGGTCTTTGGTTTTACATAGGCTTATATAGTGAAAACTTTGAAAATCTTCTTGTAGAAGGAGAGGTAACATTATCAGTCCAAATAATCTGGAAATTTGTCAGGAAGGTTGTTTCTCTGATTTCTAGCTCAAATTTGATTGAGGGTCATCTGGGTTCAAAAACTAGGTCACAGAGTAGGAAAATAGAAAAACCTTGTTAACACTCTAGAGTTTAAATTTTCAGTCCAAATATCCTGGAAATTTGTCAGAAAGGTTATTTTGATGATTTCTAGATTAAGTTCAAATATGGGTCATCAGGGATCAAAAACTAGGTGATATAGCCCAAATATGGAAAAACCTTGTTAACACTCTAGAGGTAACATTTTCAGTCCAAATAATCTGGAAATCTGTCTGAAAGGTTGATTCTATGATTTTTAGGTCAAGTTTGAATATTGGTCATCTGGAGTCAAAAACTAGGTCACAGAGCCCAAAAATAGAGAAAACAAACTTGTTGACACTGTAGAGGCTACTTTTCAGTCCAAATATTCTGGAAATTTGTCAGAAAGGTGGTTTTGATGATTTCTAGCTCAGATTCGAATATGGGTCATCTGGGGTCAAAAACTAGGTCACAGACCCCAAATATGGAAAAATCTTGTTAGAGGTATCATTTTCAGTCCAAATATCCTTGAAATGTGTCAGAAAGGTTGTTTCAATGATTTCTAGCTCAGATTTGGATATGGGTCATTTGGGATCAAAAACTGGGTTACAGAGCCCTAAAATGTAAAAATTAGGGATGTCAACGAGTATCCGAGTACTCGGATATCTGGATACTATGTTGGTATTCGGATACTAATATTCTATACGAATATTCATATACAAAATAAAAATAACAGTGAAATTTAACTTTGATAGAAAAAAATCAAACACTGGCAAAATTAATTTGACAATTTCATGACGCTAAACAAATTCGTGTCTACTGACTGCCCGCGGCATATCACTTAATTGGTTTATTGTCGCACGCCGTGTATTCGTAAGCCTAGGAATTGGAACATTGAGATCGTCTAGTCGTCTATTTTATACGAGTATCCGGATAGTATCCGGATAGTCTATACGAGTATCCGGATACCGTTTTAGGTATTTGTTTACATCCCTACTAAAAAACATTTTAACACTCCAGAGGTTACATTTTAAGTCCAAATATCCTGGAAATTTTTCAGACAGGTTGTTTTGATGATTTCTAGCTCAAGTACTAGTATGGGTCATCTTTGGTCAAAAACTAGGTCACAGCCCAAATATGGAAAAACCTTGTTAACACTCTAGAGGTAACATTTTCAGCCCAAATAATCTGGAAATTTGTCAGAAAGATTGCTTTTAATATTTCTAGCACAAGTTCAAATATTGGTCATCTGGGTTCAAAAACTAGGTCACAGAGCCCAAAAATAGAAAAATCTTGTTAACACTCTAGAGGTTACATTTTCAGCCCAAATAATCTGGAAATTTGTAAGAAAGGTTGCCCTGAGGATTTCTAGATCAAGTTCGAATATGGGTCATCTGGGGTCACAAACTACTTCACAGAGTCCAAATATGGAAAAACCTTGTTTATTCTAAAGATTTTAATTCCAAATAGCCTGAAAGTTTGTCAGAAAGGTTGCTTCTATGATTTCTAGCTCAACTTTGAATATGGGTCATCTGGAGTAAAAAACCAGATCACAGAGCCCAAATATCGAAAAACTTTGTAAACACTCTGGAGGCTACATTTTCAGTCCAAATGTCCTAAAAATTTGTCAGAAAGGTTGTTTGGATGATTTGTAGCTCAAATTTGGATATGGGTCATCTGGGGTCAAAAACTAGGTCAAAGAGCCCAAATATCGAAAAACTTTGTAAACACTCTGGAGGCTACATTTTCAGTCCAAATGTCCTAAAATAATTTGTCCGAAAGGTTGATGGATATGGGTCTTCTGGGGTCAAAAACTAGGTCACAGAGCCCAAATATTGAAAAACCTTGTTTGCACTCTATAGGCTAAGGCTACATTTTCAGTCCAAATAACCTGGAAATTTGTCAGAAAGATTGTTTCAGTAATTTCTTGGTCAAGTTCGAATATGAGTCATCTGGGGTCAATTAACCAGGTCCATAGCATCTTTGTTAAAGCAGTCATATTCAGGTGAGTGATACAGGGCCATCATGGCCCTCTTGTTTTAAGTATTGTAATTTTATTTTATTTTATTAATTCTTTCAGGTTTAAAGTTGATTTTCAAACATTAAAATAAAGACTTCAAAGTCATGATGAACTTACCTTGTGATCCTGCGAACAAAAATCAGAATCATAATATGCATTCTTTACTATTAATCCTAGGTTGAACATTGTTCACTCCAGGAAAAAAAAAACAACATCTTACTTCTTTCAGTTTGATGTTTGCACATTTATTTCAAATAAGATTGAAATACAAAGCCGTATCTCTGGAATAATGACATTTAATTCCTAATTTGTGCTTACCAAAGCTGAAAATGCTAACAGGATGGCAATTGTAATGATGCAATTATCATAATGTGATTACTTGACATATCCGTGTTTAGATAAGCAACTTTGAATTGTTGTTTGATCTTCTATGACCCATTATACTTGGTTGGTTTCAAGTTTGACCTAATTTGCACATCATCAAAAAAAATGCTACAGGCTTTATAATAACCTGTCAGAAAAAAATGATACTAATTTACCGCTTTATAACAAAGTTATAACAAAGACACCCAAGGTAAAACCTATTATAATTACACTGAATTTAGTAATAAGCATTGTAAATCTGTGAATTAAAAACATTTTTGGCGGAAACTGTTTTACAAATATTAATTTTTGAAAAATATCAAATAAGCTATCAATTTATTTAACATATTTTCATCGTCGTTATTACTGTAAAATTCCTAATAAACACCCCTTCCCTAATAAACCCCCTCCACCCCAGTTTTTTTTGTTTTAATTTGTTGGTTTTTTTTAGCGTGTTTTTTTAGCTCACCTGTCACGTAGTGACAGATTGAGCTTTTGTGATCGCCTTTTGTCCCTCGTCTGTCCGTCTGTCGTCCGTCCATCCACAATTAGTTTGTTAACAATCTAGTGGTCACATTTTTGCCTCAATTATCATGAAACTTAGCCAGCATGTTTGCCACAGTAATTACTTGGACCAGTTCAATCAATGGTTATCTTGGATGAAAACCTAGGTCACAAGGCCCATAAATAGAAAAATCTTGTAAACACTCTAGTGGCTAAATTTTCAGACCAAATATCCTGGAAATTTGTCAGAAAGGTTGCTTTGATGATTTCTAGCTCAAGTTCAAATATGGGTCATCTGGGGTCAAAAACTAGATCACTGAGCCCAAATATTGAAAAACCTTGTTAACAATCTAGAGGTAACATTTACGAAATTACCTGCAAATTTGTCACAAATTACCTGCAAATTTGTCACAAATTTGAATATGGGTGATCTGGGGTCAAAAACTAGATCCTAAATCCCAAATATGGAAATACCTTGTTAACACTCTAGAGGCTACTTTTTCAGTCCAAAGATACTTGGTGTGCAGCATTGTCCAGTGGACCTGTACCAAATTTGTTCAAATCATGGCCCCTGGGTCAAAAATGGCCCCGCCCCAGGGGTCACATGTTTTACATAGAGTTATATAGGAAAAACTGTTAAAAAATCTTTAGATATTTGGTGTATAGCTTTGTCTAGTGGACCTCTACTAAGTTTGTTCAAATCATAGCCACTGGGTCAAAATATGCCCTGCCCCAGGGGTCACTTGTTTACTTAGTGTCGTATAGGAAAAAGTTTTAAAAATCTTCACATCAGAAACCAAAAGGCATAGAGCTTAGATATTTTGTATGTAGCATTGTCAAGAGGATCTCTACCAAGTTTGTTCAAATCATGGGCCCTGGGTCAAAAATGGCCCCACCCCAGTGGTCACATGTTTTACATAGAGTTCTATAGGAAAAACTATAGAAATCTTCTTTTCAGATACCACAAGCACTACAGTTAAGATATTTGGTGTACAGCATTGTCTATTGGACCTCTACCAAGTTAATTCAAATCATAGCCCCTGGGTCAAAAAAGGCCCCGGCCCAGGGGTCACATGTTTTACATAAAGTTATATATGTATATAGGAATAATTTTATAAATCTTTTTGTCAGAAACCACAAGGCCTACAGTTTAGATATTTGTTGTGCAGCATTTTCTAGTGGACCTTTACCAAATTTGTTCAAACCATGACCCTGGGGTCAAAACTCGCCCCACCAGGGGGGTCATTTTATTTTACACAAGGACTTACATGTATATAGGGAAAACTTAAAAAATCTGCTGCTCTGAAACACCAAGGGCTAAACTTTAAACAGTTCATTGTTATGTCTCTCCCCAACACCGCCCATCTGATGGAAACATATTGTTTCTGCCTTGTCCATGGATGTCTGTCTGTCACACTACGTTTCCTTTCAATAAAAATACCAGTTGACCCAAAGCCTTCAAACTTTACAGGGTTATTGCCCTTATTGAGTAGAAAAAACTTTTGTTTTTTGGGTCAGTAGGTCAAAGGTCAAGGTCACAGGGACCTCTAGAGTGAAAACCATTTTCACTCAATAACAGGAGTACCATTTCACCCCGGAATCTTCAAACTTCATAGGATGATTGCTTTTTCTAAATAGAAGAACTATAATTTTTTGGGGGCTAGTATGTCAAAGGTCAGGGTCACAGGGACTTGTAGAGTAAAAAGTATTTCTGCAGAGTAACTGTAGTACCATTACACTCAGAGCCTTCAAACGTTATAGGATTAGAAAAACCCTATTGGTTTTAGGGTCCGTAGGTCAAAGGTTAAGTTTCTGCTCAGTAACTGGAGTACCATTTTACCCAGAGCCTTCAAACTTCATAGGATGATTGTCTTTACTCAGTAAAAGAACCGTATCATTTTTAGTGTCAGTAGGTCAAAAGTCAAGGTCACAGGGACCTGTAGAGTGAAAACTATTTCTGCTCAGTAACTGGAGTACCATTACACCCAAAACCTTCAAACTTCATGGGTAATTATATTAGAAGAACCCTATTGTTTTTGGGGTCTGTAGGTCAAAGGTCAAGTTCACTGGGACCTGTAGAGTAAAACTATTTCTGCTCAAAAATTTGAGTACCCGGTACCCAGAGTCTTCAAACTTATCGCAAACTTATTCAAACTTGCGAACTGCGAACACCCATAACAACCAATAACAATACTTGTAACATGAGCAATGAGACTCAGGTGAGTGCTTTAGGGCCATCATTGCCCTCTTGTTTATACTAGTCCCACGCATACCTGCAGCAGTTAATTGACATTCAAAAATTGTGTGTCATTGTCGTCCAAATCAGCCAAAGATCAAAAATACAGGGATCAGAGAAAAGAAAGGAAAATCAGAATTGTATGATAGGTCCCTTAGGATCCTACATGTTTCATTGCAAGTCTTGACCCTCTGGAATGTTGATAATGAAGAGCTTGTTGAGTCCGTCATATTTGTTTACAATGAGGCTGGATCGAGACCACTTGTTTGAGTCACATGATCATTAATTTGTTCATGTACTTTCCTTGTAAAAATATTTTCAAGCAGAAATAAAGTTGTTAGTGGTGTTTCACATTGATAGACTATTCATTTTCAAAGTAAGAGTTGTTCCGTATTACATAGATAAAAAAACCTGTTTCATAACATGGAAAAGATATTGCCCCTTTAAGCATAGGTTAACATCATTGAAGATAATTTAGTCCATAACAGTACTTCAGTTATAAACCTATTTTTAAAATGTTAAAGTTTACAATGACAGATGGGAGCAAATAAGAACAGTCAAAAGTAGTTTGCAGTGACATCACATTGCTTGTATTCATCGTGATAATACGTACAGGATATATCACGGTTAATTTCTTCATGTTTATTGTTGGCCAGTTGTGGATAGTGTTAGAATATAGTGTTTGTAACTTACTAGTAATAATTGCATTAGAATATAGTGTTTACAACATATTAGTAATAATTACATCTACAAACAGTCCTAAGCCTATATCACTCTAAGTATATTAATGTGGGGAGGTGGGGGGGTATGAATCACATTCAGCAATAGTTTTAGTTCTTATTATCTTGAAACTAGTTCATACATGTTTTCCAGCACTATAGAACTGGGTCTGACAGTAAAGTAAGAGACCTACCTTTCTGTATGAACTTCTGCTTGATTATGGACTTTGTTTGTCTTTGCCTTCAGTTTTTGCCTGCAGTTGGTTGAAGAGGTTTGTGATGACTATACAGAAGCTAGATTGATTAAACTCTGATTCATATACATTTGTCTCTTGGCAGTGCATTTTATTAGGTTCAACAACAATTACTGGTGGGCACTGAGGGTGTAATACCAAGCAATAATATGCCTTCTTTTAACTTGTAAAACTTTATCAGTCTTCACAGCATTTGGTAGTAGTTAGTGTTGTTTAAATGATTTTATGCTCTCTGTGAGAGCATACAGTTGCCACTTTGTCCGTCTGACATTTCGTACTTCATTCACACATTTGCTTGTCTGGGCTGTAGCTTGGCCTTGGTTGGAATGATTTCAGAATTACTTGGCATAAATGTTTTCCTCAACCAAACAGTGTGTGACCAACATGAATCTGGTCAGTATCAAAGGTCAAGGTCACACCTAGATGTCAGTTGGCTACATTTGTGCTTGTCCAGGCCTTGGTTGGAGGGATTTCAAAATTACTTGGCACAAATGTTTTCCTTATTAAGACAGTGTGCTGTACCCATAATTTAGGTCAGTACCCCGAAGGTCTTGGTTATATTCTGGCTAAAATTCTGCTTTTATGGGCTGGTTGGAGGGATTTCAAAATTGCTTGGCACTAATGTTCGTCTGAATGAGACTGTTTGTCACATGCATGAATCAGATTGGTTACTCAAAGGACAAGGTCACACTTAGAGGTCAAAGGTCATGATTGGCTGGCATGAATGTCCCTCAGCTAAATAAACATAATTTTATTCATTGAATTGCCAAATTTGTTTTCATTCACTTTTACTTGACAGTGTTTTCTAGCCTTGTCAAAGTGACACCATGGAGCATCCATCAATGTCACTGACATTCTTGTTTCTAACTGTTTATGTCTATTTAAGGCATAGATGTTTTGAAAGCAAGTTAATAGTCATAGTGAGGTATATGAAAAAAAGTTTCTTAAAAATTTAGAAATATTTTACATTTTCATCATTTCAGTTGTCAACTCTGTGAGAGAGTCATTCATTTAGATGTGTATCATTCAACACATCAGTTTGGTTATTTTTAGCTCACCTGAGCAAATGCTCAGGGTGAGCTATTGTGATCAACCTGTGTCCGGCGTCAGTCATCAACATTTTACTTTAAATGACATCTCCTCCTAAACCACAAAGCTATTTTTAACCAAACTTTACAGAAATGTTCCTTATATTGCCCTTTCCTAAAATTGCTCAAACCGTTCTGCTCCATTGCACATAAGGGCTGCAAAAGCTAAAAAAAGGAACAAATTCAAACAACATCTCCTCCTAAACGGCTGGGTGATTTTCAACCAAATTTTACAGAAATGTTCCATACATAGCCCTTTATTAAAATTGCTGAAACGGTTCCGCTCCATTGAACAAATTGGCCGCCAGAGCTAAAAATAGATTTTCATCAATATTTGGCTTCAAAAGACATTTCCTCCAAAACTATTTGGCCATTTTAAACCAAATTTGACAGAAATGTTCTTTATAATGCTCTTTTCTAAAATGCTCAAACCATTCTGCTTCATTACACATAAGGGCTGCAAAAGCTAAAAGTAGAAAAGAAATCAAACAGCATCTCTTCCTCAATGGCAAGGTAATTTTCCATCAAATTTCACAGAAAGGTTCCTTACATACCTCTGCTTTAAAATTGCTAAAAGGGTTCTGCTCCATTGAACAAAATGGCAACCGGAGCTATAAATAGGTTTTCTTCAATATATGGCTTCAAATGACATCTCCTCACAAGCTGTTATCATGGAATTGCCTCTGCCCCATTAATTTTTTTGTATAAAGTATGAGATCTTTGAATATCTTCAGTTAGAAAATGTAATGTTGCATCTGATGTTTGCTTAACGGTAGACCCTCAGGCAAAGTACTCAAGTGAGCGATCGAGGGCCAACATGGCCCTCTTGTTTACTTTTCATGTATTATATTTTTATGTATGCTCTATATTTGCTAAGTATTTGTATTTCGTGGAATAAACATTACAAACTCAGATAGTTTGTCATTGTGTTAATGATACAAATATTTCCATTTAAGACTGTGCTGACTAAGCTTTTCAGCCCAACACATTGACAGTTTCCATTCCTTACCTA
Organism: Cyclina sinensis; assembly: GCA_012932295.1. Classification (NCBI taxonomy): domain Eukaryota; kingdom Metazoa; phylum Mollusca; class Bivalvia; order Venerida; family Veneridae; genus Cyclina; species Cyclina sinensis. Next base: position 33,713,388 of record JAAONU010000019.1, read on the forward strand.
CTGGAACTAATTACACACTTTAATACATGTCTACTAATTTCTGAAGTTTTGGACAAAAACTTTCAAACTGCTGGCCGATTAACAAGAAGTTATAACATACCTGTTTTCTAAGCCATTCACTGGGACTTTGACTCCGTCAGAAATTGTTCAGTCACTTCAAATTAAGTCTCCTTAGAAATAATATGTTATGCTGCAGACATTCCTACTAAATGAAAGTTCAGCTCTGAAAAAAAAAAGAAAAACTATTTTTCCTGCAGGCATGAAGTCTGAGTTCTATCACTACATCTGTCAAGAATAGACATGCCGGCCTGGCTAGCTCAATCTGTAGAGCATTGGATTTTCAATCCTGGAGTTCCTGGTTCGATCCCCATCTGGGCCGGCAAAATTTCTTTGTGATAATTGATCTCAGACGATGCGTCTTTAGGTCATTTGTCCTTCACTTCTGAAACAAGTGAGGAAGTAGTCAGTCACTAGCGGAGAAATTGGTTAGTAAACTGGTTGCATACCCAGGAACACTTGTTAGGTGGACTGACTGCCGGGATATGACCACAGCTCAAGGTCAAGGTCACACTGGAAGGTAAAATATCTGACAACTAAAAAAAGACAGTGTGTCTTGTTTCCTCTGTAAATTCTTTACCCCTTGAAGGATTTTGTTCTTACTTAGCTCAAATATTCAACTCAACAAAGCAATGTGCAGAACCCATGTTGCCCTTGTATCAGGTCGAGGTCGTGGAAGCTCAGACAATTTTCGTGTCCACTCTGTAAATTTTATAACCTTACATGGATTTTCTTCAAACTTAGCTTAAATGTTCACCTCATGATAGCAATATGCAGAACCAATGTTGTCCTTGTACCAGCTCAAAGTCACACTTGAAGGTCAAATTTTTAACAATGAATTATAAGACAAGAATTTTTTACTAACTCTGCTCAAATGTTCACCTCAACAAGGCAATGTGCATAACCCATATTGCCCTTCTGTCAGCTCAAGGTCACACTGGAAAGTCAGACAATTTTTTTGTCCGCTCTTTAAATCCTATATCCCTTGAATAATTTTATTCAAACTTAGCTCAAATGTTTCCCTGATGAAGAGAATATGCAGAACTGGTGTTCAACTTGTGTTGCCCTTGTACTAGCTCATTGTCAAGGTCACACTTGAAAGTCAAATATTAGACAATCAAATTAAGATGAGGACTTTTTTCTTACTTGGCTAAATGCATGATATTCTTTATTTTAGTAAATTTGCAAAATCAAAGGTTATTCCTGATTTGATGATTCAAATTTAGTCATTACTATTACCTGTGAAGTGTTGTCTTTTTTTTCCATCAAACACAACTATTTTATGCCACAAAAGTTATTCCCTTTTCCAGATATTCAAATATCCAAGTCACCTTCTGTCAATGACATTGGTGGGGGTATGAATCACATTCAGTGATAGTTTAAGTTATAGAAATGAAAACAAGAAATTCAACAGGATGGGAAAATTATTGAATGTATTAAAGGTTACGAATGTAAACAACTTGTTCACCTGTCTTTAAAAACATTAACTTTTTACCCATTATTTTACATTTCATTGCATTTTAATAAAAGAAATGTGACTTATTGAATATAAAACTGGATTTAAGCCAACAAGTCATATACACTAGTTGCTGAGCAACAGAACTTCCATGCTTCCAAACTGTACGAATGATGTTTGGTTTCATAAAATAACTAAGCAAAAAATTTGGCTCGTGCATATAACCGTTTTGGTTTGGTATGGTTTGTTTGGGATTATCGTCGATTTAAACATCATGTTGGTCTGTCTCTCTCTCTCCTCTCTCTCTCTCTCTCTCTCTTTCTGTCTCTCCCTCCGATCTCTCTATCCATCTATTCATCCTATCTGGTATAATGTGCAGGTGATCTCGACAGTCAGTCCACCTAACCGTTGTTCCAGGATATCTAACCTGTAATGACGAGTTTTTCTACAAGTGGCTGACTACTTACCCAACACGATTTTCTCTGAATCAGAGGTGAGAGGCAAATGACCATGTAACACAATGTATGGGATAAATTGTATAACTGAATACAATGTAATTACAAATGGCATAGGCTCGTTGGAAAGGTAGTCTAGTTGTAACGCTTTGGACATTAAACTGGGGATTCAGGTTCGATTAATGCGTGTGCCAATTTTCAGTGTCTTTTTTCCAACGTAGTAATGGTTTATAACCTAGGAAGTTGGAGCATTCTATAGAGTGACTGTACATCTTGCCCATTAAGGAACTCCTCTGGGAGTCTTTTTGTAAAAATGAGCTAAGGATATCCAGGACCTCTAAGGATTGTACTTCAATGTTAATGGAGGAACTTACCTGTATGCATACATACTGGGTACACTTGACTAGACATGGGGTTGATAACATTGCAATGTAATTAATTAAATTACAAATTACTTCAGATTTCCCCAATTACAATTACATTCAGAATTACAAATTACATTTCCAAAATTTCTTTTATGTACACATACAAGGAGCTGCTTCATAATATGGCATGGATGGGTTACAAAGTTTGATGTTGTTTTTGTACTTCCACTGATGACTGACAAACAATGTTTGCATTTTGCTCTAAAATTTCCATCTTCTGATATATTATTTGCCACTTCAAAATGTTTATGTACTTTACTATCCATTGTTCAAGCTTCAACTGATTTCCAATACACAACAAGAATTTGCATATTAGGCTTTAAAATGTCCTATCTATCTGCTCAGCCAGTATAATTCAGTTAACACTTAACAAATAAATAAGGATATTTAGTCAATAATTACCTTGCCAGGACATGGTTTGGTGAAATTGGTCAACATACTGCCCAGGAGCAACAGTCATAATTATTACAACAGTGTTTTCTCACCTAATCAACACGGTACATTGTATTAAATAGTTGCTTTATGTATGTTAGAATTCAGGAAATATTGTCCACAATACTAGCACAACAGTTTAGTTCTTAAAAAATAATGTAATTGAAGTTATAATTAAAATCAATTACAAATTACACATAATTTTCATTGTAATTTTAAAATTACAGTTCAATTACAAGTAATTTAAGTTTGCGGTACGTTACGATACCGAAACACTTTACCGAAATCAACTTTTCATTACCGAAATCAACTCATAAAATCACAAATAAATGTTTTATTAGATTTTTTTCATCATAATTTCGTACAATAGGTTTAGTTTGACTTTCATGCAAAAAATCAGTTTGAAATATTTTATTATTATGAAATTAAAAACAAATATCTAAATATCAAGATTCCTTCCTTATTTGTCACGAACCGAAATATATGTTATCATACCGAAATCGGCTTGTAAGAGTGAATTTAAACATTTTAATTTTTTTAATTATTTAATATAAAATAATTCAAATTGAACCATGAACAAAGGAAAAGAATATATAATGATAAAAAATGATGATGTTATAGACGAATATATATGATATATTAGGATTACTTCCTTTGTTATTAATATGTCGCATTACCGAAATCAAATCAAATAGCTAATATTGTATTGATAATTTTATTACGATTTCATTTCAATGAAAAGGACCCCTAAATAATTTGAGGATAGATACCTCACAAATATGCCAATTGTTGTCCTTTGATTATAATTGATTGTTAGCTCACCTGAGCACAAAGTGCACAGGGTGAGCTTTTCTGATCAGTCTTTGTCCGTCGTCCGTCTGTCCATCATCAACTTTTCATTCAAATGACATCTCCTCTGAAACCCAAGGGCCAAATTAAATGAAACTTGCCTGGGATGTTCCTTGCATGAAGCTCTACCAAGATTGTTCAAATGGTTCTGGTCCATTGCATTTCTGGTTCACTGGAGTTAAAATTAGATTTTATAAGTTGGATCTTTTAAAATCTTCTTCTCCAAAACCTCAAGGCCTGGAGCTTAGATATTTGGTATGAAGCATCATCTAGTGGACCTCTTCCAAGTTTGTTCAAATCATGGCTCCTGGGTCAAAATTGGCCCCGCCCCAGGGTCACATGTTTTACATAGAGTTATATAGGAAAAACTTTAAAAAATCTTCTTGTCAGAAACTGCAAGGCCAAGAGTTTTGATATTTGGTGTGTAGCATTGTCCAGTGGACCTTTACCAAGTTTGTTCAAATCATGGCTCCTGGGTCAAAAATGGCCCCGCCCCAGGGGTCACATGTTTTACATAGAGTTATATAGGAAAAACTTTTAAAAATCTTCTTGTCAGAAACCACAAGGTTAGAGTTTAGATATTTGGTGTGTAGCACTGTCCATTGGACCTCTACAAAGTTTGTTCAAATCATAGCCACTGGGTCAATAGGCCCTGGCACGGGGGTCACATGTTTTACATAGAGTTTTATAGGAAAAAGTTTAAAAAGACTTCAAATCAGAAACCAAAAGGCATAGAGCTTAGATATTTTGTATGTAGCATTGTCAATAGGCCCAGGGGTCACATGTTTTACATAGAGTTATATAGGAAAAACTTAAAAAAATCTTCTTGTCAGAAACTGCAAGGCCTTGAGTTTAGATATTTGGTGTGCAGCATTGTCCAGTGAACCTTTACCAAGTTTGTTCAAATCATGGCTCCTGGGTCTAAAATGGCCCCGCCCCAGGGGTCACATGTTTTACATAGAGTTATATAGGAAAAACTTAAAAAATCTTCTTTTCAGATACCACAAGGCCTAGAGTTAAGATATTTGGTGTACTGCATTGTCTACAAGACCTCTACCAAGTTTGTTCAAATCATGGCTCCTGGGTCAAAAAAGGCCCCGTCCAAGGGGTCACATGTTTTACATAGAGTTTTATAGGAAAAGTTTTAACAATCTTCTTGTCAGAAATCACAAGGCCTAGAGTTTAGATATTTGGTTTGTTACATTGTCTAGTGGACCTCTACCAAGTTTGTTCAAATCATGACCCTGGGGTCAAAACTGGCCCCACCCGGGGGGGCATTTGATTTTACACAAGGATTCAGATAGGGAAAAAATCTGCTGCTCTGAAACACCAAAGGCTATACCTTCAATTGTTCATTGTTATGTCTCCCCCCAAACCCCGCCCTTCTGATGGAGACATATTGTGTTTGCCTTGTGCATAAGTGTCTGTTTGTCTGTCTGTCTTTCACACTTCGTTTCCTTTCAATAACTTGAGTACAAGTTGACCCAAAGCCTTCAAACTTCACAGGGTTATTGCCCTTATTGAGTACAAAAAATCGCTTTTGTGTTTTGGGTCAGTAGGTCAAAGATCAATGTCAGAGGGACCTCCAGAGTGAAAACCGTTTCCACTCATTAACAGGAGTACCATTTCACCCAGAGCCTCCAAACTTCATAAGATGATTGCTTTTACTAAATAGAAGAACCATATTGTTTTTGGGGCTAGTATGTCAAAGGTCAGGGTCACAGGGACCTGTAGAGTGAAAACTATTTCTGCAGAGTAACTGTAGTGCCATTACACCCAGAGCCTTCAAACAATATAGGATAATTGTATTAGAAGAACCATATTGTTTTTAGGGTCCATAGGTCAAAGGTTAAGTTCACAGGGACTTGTAGAGTGAAAACTGTTTCTGCTCAGTAACTGGAGTACCATTTTACTCAGAGCCTTCAAACTTTATAGGATGATTTTCTTTACTCAGTAAAAGAACCCAATCATTTTTGGGGTCAGTAGGTCAAAAGTCAAGGTCACCGGGACCTGTAGAGTGGGAAATATTTCTTCTCAGTAACTGGAGTATCATTACACCCAGAACCTTCAAACATTATAGGGTATTTATGTTAGAAGAACCCTATTTTTTGTGGTCTGTAGGTCAAAGGTCAAAGTCACTGGGACTTGTAGAGTAAAACTATTTCTGATAAAAAAATTGAGTACCATTACACCTAGAGTCTTCAAACTTCTTGCAAACTTATTCAAACTTACACCCATAAAAACCTATAACAATATTTGTATCATGAACAATGAGACTCAGGTTAGCGATTTAGGGCCATCATGGCCCTCTTGTTTTTGTTATAAATCCTTATAATTAATTATATGACTACAATTTACATGAATTTCAAAATTCTATGAAAAAGATATTTGAATGAGTTTTCAACATCGAATTTCACTTATTTTCAATGTTTTTATATTCCCTTTAGTCAGATAGGATAAATGTGATTAACTTGATCATGGAAGCACATCATTTCTTTGATGTTTCTTAATAATTAATCCAAAAATAATATAAGAGTAAACAAAATGAAAACTGTGTTTGAAGTTATCCGCCTAATCTCGATAACTATTAAAATAGTTGATTGGAAATTTATTATTATTATTTATTTATTATCCTTCATCATACATGAAGATTTGAACGACAATTACACAACCAATTTTTAAATAACTACAGACAGAACAAGTATACAAATGTGATATATACATTACAAGACAGAATATAGATAAACAAATGCAAGTAATCTATAAAATGTATACATTGGACAGCACAATTATATGATTTGCCCCTGAATAAGAATGAAGACGGGGAGAAATAAAAAGCGCTTGTATATGATTTAGACTTCCCTCTAACCCTAGTACGAAAACGAAACACTAGGAAATAGAGAGCAGGGAAACAAATCTACAAGTTTTAATTTAATGACATTTTTATGAAAACCTAGACCAGTTCACTAGATAATCGAAATGTCATTTACATAAACAATATAAACGGTTACTGTTTAATTCACTACTATAGTAATCCAAGTTACACCAATTGAATAATTCATTAAAAAAAAATATTTTTAAGCAACGCTAAATGGAAAGTTCTGATGTTTGAAATGAATTATTTAACAAAATGATTTTAAATTCCTATGAATTATTTAACAAAATGATTTTTAATTCCTATAACCACTTAATTAATGGAAAATATCATTCATTTTTTAACTTAAATCTGCTATGCTACTGCTATAAATGGAGTATGAAACAACTGTATAATACAGTCCAAATCGATACACTGTTGCAATTATATTATTATTACAGTAAATTTGCAATTAAATGAAAAAGATATGTATATTATTATTGTTGATGAAAAAGTGTATTATTATGTAAATGAAGAATATTATTATTGCTGAAAAAAAATAAAAAAAATAAAAAGATAGATTGGATTGGACAAAAATCAAAGCAAATGAAAAGAACTGTATATAATTATTTAAAAAAAAAAGAAAAAGAAAGACATAAAAAAAAGAAAAAAAGGAATAAAAAAGAAGGGCCATAAAGAGAGCACCTCCCCATGGTGTGGCCTGGATGCACTGAACAGATAATGCACACGATTTCTATTCAGTTGCAACTGAACGCTCTCATAAACACAGTCGGTTTTTCTTTAATTTCAAAAACATCACTTATCTTAAATAAACACTATATATGCATTATATATACAGAATTTAAACTTCAAAGCTGATTTCGGTAATGCTAAACAAGTTCGGTTAGTATAAAACAAGGGAACTTACTCAATAATTACATTTTTGTTAATAACATCATTGAAATAAAATATTTTCACTAGATTTTTTAACTGAAAGTCAATTTCAATAATTTTCATCAAATAATGAAAAAATAATTGCAATATTTTATCTATAAGGCTAGTTTTTACGAGTTGATTTCGGTAATGAAAAGTTGATTTTGGTAAATCAACTTGATTTCGGTATCGTAACAAATAGAAAACAAATAGAAACAAAATGTCAGTTAAAATGTCAATTATCCCATGTCTGCAGTTGACACCAAAGAAGTTATTTTATTTAGTGGTTTTAACCAGATGGCAGTTTATTAAATTGAAGAATTGTAAAGCTGTGTTATTTCTGGGCCATATGTAAAGACCATGTTAATAAAATTTCTGATAGACTACCCGCGTAATTATTTCAATTCTATCATAACTGACGTTACCGGTGATAAATATTCACGAGTATTTGGTATAAATACAGGATATAAGCTACTTCCCTCTGAAGTACTTGCGTGGCAGCCACTAAATGTAAGTCGTCACGTACTTCCTCTCACTGTTGAACATTTATTTTAAATACCTCTAGTCGTTTGAGATTAATGATCTCCAAGTGTAATTTCTCAGAAAACCAACAAACAAACAAAACAAAACAAAAACATATGAACTCGATGCTTATGCACTTAAAAAATGAGTCGTTAAAAATGAAAATTTGAGTCCGGTACTTTTTTCTATTTATTTGAACGATCTTGAATCATATCTTATATCAAATGGTGCTAAAGGCGTAGATTTAAAAGATACTATTACTAATGAAACATGGCTTAAACTTTTACTATTACTCTACGCAGATGACACTATAGTAATGTCGGATTCTGCGACGGACTTTCAAAAATGCTTATCTTCTTTTTATTCATACTGTAATGAGTGGAAACTTAAAGTCAATGTAGATAAAACTAAAATAGTTGTTTTTGGAAGTAGAAATGCTAAAAATAGATATAACTTTACTCTAGGTGACCAGATAATAGCTATTGAAGATTGTTATCATTATCTTGGAATGACTTTTACTACCAACGGATCTTTTTTAAGTGCAAGGAAACATGTGACACAACAAGCAAATAAGGCCCTTCATTTACTGTATTTAAGATGCAATAATGCAGATTTACCAATTGATTTTACACTAGAACTTTTTGACCACACTGTGTTACCTATCTTAATTTATGGTTCTGAAGTTTTTGGCTTTGAAAACTTGGAGCTACTTGAAAAAGTGCATTTTACTTTTCTAAGAAAATTAACATCTGCTAGGAAAAGTACTCCAAAATACATGTTATTAGGTGAACTTGGCAGATATCCTGTAGAAATTACAGTTAAAACTAGGATGATATCTTTTTGGGTTAGACTTTTACTCGGAAAACAAAGTAAACTTTCTTATATCCTATATCAATATATGCTTAACAATACAAATCAAAGTTTTAGATGGGTAAATAAAATTAAAGAAAATTTAAACTCTGTTGGTAGGACGGACCTGTGGATTAACAGAACACTATCGTCAATAAGAGTACCCCCATTACGTATAAAACTGACTCTAATTGACCAGTATAAACAATTCTGGCATGAACAAATGCAAATATCAAATAAAGGTCGTGTATAAAATACTTTTAAAACAACACTTATTTATGAAAAGTATTTTAATTTAATCCCACGCAGTGACTATATTACTCTATTTAAATTTAGAACATGTAATACAAGAATCCCGTCTGGGTCGGGAATTTATGATGGTACTGCTATTTTAGACAGAACCTGCCCTCTGTGCGCAAGTAGTTCCCCAGGTACAGAAAAACACTACATCTTTAATTGCAGCTATTTCAATAATCAGCGTAATATGTACCTTAACAACTTTCAATAAGTAGATACCGACAACAGTTTCGCAAATATAATGAATGTAATCGATGAAAAAAAAACTGCTGAACTTATGTAAATGTATACGTATTGTTTTAGCTAAATTCTGATTTGCGTGGGCGCGGAGCGAAATTTAAGGAATTAAATGGCGGGGTCGCGGGGCAAAAACACGCTAATTAGCGGGGGCGCGGGGCGAGATTTAAGAAATAAAACGGCGGGGTCGCGTGGCGAAAACACGCTAATTAGCGGGTACGCGGGGCGAGATTTAAGAAATAAAACTTCGCCCCGCGGGGTCGCGGAGCGAGATTTAAGAAATAAAACCGCGGGGGCGCGGGGCGAAAACACACTTATTAGCGGCGGCGCCAAACGAGGTTTAAAAAATAAATAAAACCGCGGGGGCGCGGAGCGAAAAGACGAGATTTTAACTACAAAAAACGGCGGGGCGCGGAGCGAAAACTCGAGTCGAGTTTTTAAAGAATAATTTGGCGGAGGCGCGAACAACAGCACGCTAATTATCGCCCTATAACAATAAATATTTCGCTTCGCGGCCCCGCAGTTTTACAATTAAATCTCGACTTTTCACCCCGCGCCTCCGTTAATTAGCGTGGTTTCGCTCCGCGCCCCCGCCATTTTAACTTGTTACTTCTCGACTTTTCGCTTGGCGGGGTCGCGGGGCGAAAACACGAATGGCACAAATCAGCCACCATACATTTTAGTTTCTTGATCATTTTTGTACCATGCGCTGACGTAATCAATTTGGGAGAATCTTGGATCATTATCAATGTAAAATAATCCGATTATTCTGTACATCACTTAAAATATGTCACTTCATAAATCGTATTGATTAATTTTAAAAATAAGTTGATCCAAATCAGGTAAGTTTGTATTTTTAATTAAAAGTTTTTGATGCAAAAATTACAGATTTAATGACTTTCCCCAAAACAAATCAAAGCGCTGCAAGTACTTGTGTATTCACTGCATGTATCTAGCAGTGTGTTGCTACTTAATCTGAAATGCAATCTTTGTTAATTCTTTCAACTATAGCTATATAAAGAAAGGTGAAGCCGAGTGGTTAAAAGGTCGGACTTGTAATCTAAGGATCGCTAGTCAAGACACGGGTTCGAACCCCGTCAGCGGTCGTGTCGGCATCGGTTATTTCCTTCAGCAAGAAACTTTATTCTCATTACTTAGTACTGGTTGGTTCCAGGGACGGATTTGAGAATGATTCTATTAGCTAAAAGATTGAATTAAGAATAGATCTTATTTTACACATCCATTTCAAATCATAATTAGTGGTTTCTAATGAATATTTGTAAATGTTGTATGATAACTTCTTGTATTCGATTCCAGAAAGATATCATTCCTGACTGTATTGTAATTGAGATAGGGTAACGGCCTAACTCGCCATAGAGTATGTACATCGGGGTGCTTTTCCTGGATTTAGTGATTTTTCGGAGGAAGTCGTTATGAACTTTTTCGATAATGTCTATATTCAATTGAAAGTTTATCATCTGTATTCATATTTTGAAAATCTGATAAATTTATCATCCCACCGGTACCACTTTGACCACTACTACTCAGTCTTGAGCGTTTTTCGGGTTTCTTACGAAGCAAAAATATCTCACACACAGAATAGAAATGGTCCAAAGGTCAGCTGCAAGGTACGTTCATAATGATTACCACTTTACAAGCAGTGTAACAAGATTAATTTTGATGCAAAGCATCAAAGGCGGCGCACATGGTTTTGAAATAAGATAAATAATAAGTGTATAAATTAACCTAAACAGTTGTACACGTGTGTAGTTCATGTTGTACATTTTGATGATATAATCATGTTATTTACAGATGGGATGTAAAAAGATTTTAAAGGGGACATTTGAATTATATCCATGTTTTAATCACTTTTATTGAAGTTGTGAAATCACTTTTCTTCAAGAAAATGACCAGATATGAATGACTATATTCTCATAAAAATCATTTGATCTTTCACTTTTATGAAAATTGCATATTGTCTCCCTTTAAAATTAAAATTGGGATAGTAATCAAGTGTTCTTCGTCTGCGACACAATTCAGCACTTAAATATTCCAAATGTCTACTTTTGCTTTATTTCAACAATCTATACCCTTTTAATTATTTTAGTCTGTATAAATCCTACTGTTTTGTGTCTTTTTCTTTTCTATCATGGTCGCAACCATGATAGACAGGATATAATCCAATTTTTACAAACTCACATTTTCAATCTATTTCTTGAAGAAATGTTATGTTTTCATTGTTTATATTGTATGCATGAAGAAAATACCATCACACATGCTCAAGCAGTGGTCATAAGCCTTCAACGTACATTAAATACTATACTTTATATAGATTTGCTGCGATTGACCAAGGAACATTTTGGAACCATCAATAGCAAATTAAATAAATAAGTAAATTGAAACAAGGATGACTTCAGTGATCGGAAAGTTTGAAAAGGGTTGCTAAGTTTACTTTCCAAAGTTTTTAGGCAGCCCAAGACATGTCAAAATTTCAAATTTAAACCTTGAATGGCAATTCCAAGAATATGTTTTTCTTCCCACGGAGATTGAGAATTTGAGATCCATGGACAATTATTTCTGTAGAAGAGAACTGTAGAAGAGAATGGTCATTATACATTATTTAAAATCACCTCGTAATCTTGCTTTTTCCCCGGTCTGTGTATAATAGAAAATTATATCTAAGGAATTACCATCTCTGGTAGGTAACGGGAAACGAATTTTTGTGTAGCAGTAGCAGTAATACAGTGTATTTCTGAAATTGGAACAAAGAGAGCTGCCGACCTGACAGTGCTTCCGATAGGTAACCAACTATGGAGTACACATTCTCCTATAATAGATGAAGGGCTTTACTACTAAATATTTTCTTGTATGCATAATATTCCCAGATTTGGTGAAACATATACCAAGATACTTGTCTCTGAAGGCGTGTCCTTGATTTTGAAATAACAATTCCTATGTTATCGACATCCAAAAAATAAAACCTTACATATAACATCTTTGTTCGAATTCCACATTTCACAGTATGGTATTACATCATTTCAAATATTTTGTAATTTGTCTGCACTAGGTAACACCCGAAGTACAACTGGTACTCTATCATATTCATGGTTTAACGGTTTAGTGGCGTAGTGAACAGATATGTTTTTTGTAACTATAACGACAAAAATGACTCCAGCAAAGTAAAAATGTTCTTCAAATTCACCCTTGTGTCTGTATTCACAAAGACAGACTTATATCTTTATTATTGCATTAAAACGACAGATTTTGTACAATTTCTATTTTCAAGTTAGTTTATACAAAATTTGTATTACAAATCAATTTTATTTCGATTGTGACGAAATCTTTTAGCTAATAGAATCATTCTCAAATCCGTCCCTGGAACCAACCAGTACTAAGTAATGAGAATAAAGTTTCTTGCTGAAGGAAATAACCGATGCCGACACGACCGCTGACGGGGTTCGAACCCGTGTCTTGACTAGCGATCCTTAGATTACAAGTCCGACCTTTTAACCACTCGGCTTCACCTTTCTTTATATAGCTATAGTTGAAAGAATTAACAAAGATTGCATTTCAGATTAAGTAGCAACACACTGCTAGATACATGCAGTGAATACACAAGTACTTGCAGCGCTTTGATTTGTTTTGGGGAAAGTCATTAAATCTGTAATTTTTGCATCAAAAACTTTTAATTAAAAATACAAACTTACCTGATTTGGATCAACTTATTTTTAAAATTAATCAATACGATTTATGAAGTGACATATTTTAAGTGATGTACAGAATAATCGGATTATTTTACATTGATAATGATCCAAGATTCTCCCAAATTGATTACGTCAGCGCATGGTACAAAATGAAACACTATCCAAATATAGGCGTCGCCGTTCTCGGCGCCGCCAACAAAAATGATCAAGAAACTAAAATGTATGGTGGCTGATTTGTGCCATTCGTGTTTTCGCCCCGCGACCCCGCCAAGCGAAAAGTCGAGAAGTAACAAGTTAAAATGGCGGGGGCGCGGAGCGAAACCACGCTAATTAGCGGAGGCGCGGGGTGAAAAGTCGAGATTTAATTGTAAAACTGCGGGGCCGCGAAGCGAAATATTTATTGTTATGGGGCGATAATTAGCGTGCTGTTGTTCGCGCCTCCGCCAAATTATTCTTTAAAAACTCGACTCAGTTTTCGCTCCGCGCCCCGCCGTTTTTTGTAGTTAAAATCTCGTCTTTTCGCTCCGCGCCCCCGCGGTTTTATTTATTTTTTAAACCTCGTTTGGCGCCGCCGCTAATAAGTGTGTTTTCGCCCCGCGCCCCCGCGGTTTTATTTCTTAAATCTCGCTCCGCGACCCCGCGGGGCGAAGTTTTATTTCTTAAATCTCCCCCCGCGCCCCCGCTAATTAGCGTGTTTTCGCCACGCGACCCCGCCGTTTTATTTCTTAAATCTCGCCCCGCGCCCCCGCTAATTAGCGTGTTTTTGCCCCGCGACCCCGCCATTTAATTCCTTTTATTTCGCTCCGCGCCCACGCGGGGCGAAGTTTTTGTTTCTTAATTTTCGTGTTTTCGTCTTCCGGTGTTTCAGTTGTGTCATGCGCGTTAGAATATTATTGTTTTTTTCAATATGTCGGATAATTTATACACGTCTTTATCTGGTAACACATTTGTAGACAGTATCCGGGGTCGCGGGACGAGATTGAAGAAATAAAACGGCGCGGGCGCGGGGCGAAAACACGCTAATTAGCGGGGGCGCGGGGCGAGATTTAAGAAATAAAACTTCGCCCCGCGGGGGCGCCGAGCGAGATTTAAGAAATAAAACGGCGGGGACGCGGAGCGAAAACACGCTAATTATCGGGGGCGCCTTTAATAAATGTATAAAACGGCGGGGGCGCGAAGCGAAAACACGCTAATTAGCGGGGGCGAGGGGCAAAAACACGAGATTTTAACAACAAAAACGGCGGGGGCGAGGAGCGAAAACACGCTAATTAGCGGGGGCGCGGAGCGAAAAGTCGCTGTTTTTTAGAATAATTTGGCGGGGGCGCGAACAACAGCACAGCGCCCTATAACAATAAATATTTCGCTTCGCGACCTCGCCGTTTTACGATTAAATCTCGACTTTTCGCCCTGCGCCCCCGCTAATTAGTGTGTTTTCGCTCCGCGCACTCGCCATTTTAACTTGTTAATTTTCGACTTTTCGCTTGGCGGGGTCGCGGGGCGAAAACGCGAAATGGCACAAATCAGCCACCATAAAAATGGTCATTTTTAGAACAAAGGCGAAACCATGCCAGCCTGATCATGCTACACAAAATAACAAAACAAACAGGTCAATGTCGATCACAATCATCTTACAAACACAAGAAACGGCAAATTCCTCATCCCACAATCAAAAGCACAACATCACATGAACTCATTCTTCCCAAGGACTATACGACTCTGGAACGAATTACCGGCCGAGATTAAGGCTACCCCAACTGTGCAAGCTTTTATCAGTGGACTAAACAAGTTTTATAGATTTTAAGTATTTAAAATAAATGTTTAAGTAAGATCTTCAGTTAAATCTTGTTTTCTTTGTTATTATCTTTTATAATTTTAATGTTCCTGTCACGCGCCTGCCTAGTATAGTCAGTATTGACTTTTGGCAGTAATAAGTTGAAGTTGATAAGTTGAAGTTGACTGTCGGGAACTATTTTCCTGTTCTCTGGGAAGGATGTAAAAATTAATGCGCCACTCATTTTATACAGACGGACTTCTTGCGGATTTGGTCACTAAGAAGTGATAGAGGCTGAAGTTGTGCTACCATTATTTGTTTGGTCTGACGACCCAAACAAATAAAAATTATGGAGCATGGAATTCACAGTTTGATAGTCTTTTTTTGTGATCAGAAACAGATAGACAGACAGACAGACAGATAACTTTATTCACTCAAGTACTTGTGTACAATATGAGGATTTTCTAATATAGTGATAAAAAGCAGTAGTTTTCCAGTGGTAAACATACAAATAAATGCACAATTCTATACAATATCAAATTCTATACAGCATAAAACAATGCACGTATAGTGACTATAAAACTTGTTTGAGGGGGGAATTCAATAAATGTTATAATATGTACATTTGAATAAGTATTAAAGGGAAACTTATTACAAAACAAACAATAATGAAACAAGAGTTTTCTTTCAATAACCTTGAGATGGTCCCTTGATTAGTACTTTTAAATGTCATGCCTTATCTATACAGAGTATGACCTTGGATAAAAAAAATGCATTTATCTCATACACTCATAACATAATGATTTATTTCAAGATTAACAGTTGTAACTTTGGTTATTAACTTCTTCAATATATCTTTAAATAATTTCAAAAGATAACTGATAATAAAACATGTACGAATCATTGTATCAATTATTGGAACCACAGAGCTGTTAACATACCAATGTATTAGAATTTAGCTAAAACAATACGTATACATTTACATAAGTTCAGCAGTTTTTTTTTTCATCGATTACATTCATTATATTTGCGAAACTGTTGTCGGTATCTACTTATTGAAAGTTGTTAAGGTACATATTACGCTGATTATTGAAATAGCTGCAATTAAAGATGTAGTGTTTTCCTGTACCTGGGGAACTACTTGCGCACAGAGGGCAGGTTCTGTCTAAAATAGCAGTACCATCATAAATTTCCGTCTCAGACGGGATTCTTGTATTACATGTTCTAAATTTAAATAAAGTAATATAGTCACTGCGTGGGATTAAATTAAAATACTTTTCATAAATAAGTGTTGTTTTAAAAGTATTTTATACACGACCTTTATTTGATATTTGCATTTGTTCATGCCAGATTTGTTTATACTGGTCAATTAGAGTCAGTTTTATACGTAATGGGGGTACTCTTATTGACGATAGTGTTCTGTTAATCCACAGGTCCGTCCTACCAACAGAGTTTAAATTTTCTTTAATTTTATTTACCCATCTAAAACTTTGATTTGTATTGTTAAGCATATATTGATATAGGATATAAGAAAGTTTACTTTGTTTTCCGAGTAAAAGTCTAACCCAAAAAGATATCATCCTAGTTTTAACTGTAATTTCTACAGGATATCTGCCAAGTTCACCTAATAACATGTATTTTGGAGTACTTTTCCTAGCAGATGTTAATTTTCTTAGAAAAGTAAAATGCACTTTTTCAAGTAGCTCCAAGTTTTCAAAGCCAAAAACTTCAGAACCATAAATTAAGATAGGTAACACAGTGTGGTCAAAAAGTTCTAGTGTAAAATCAATTGGTAAATCTGCATTATTGCATCTTAAATACAGTAAATGAAGGGCCTTATTTGCTTGTTGTGTCACATGTTTCCTTGCACTTAAAAAAGATCCGTTGGTAGTAAAAGTCATTCCAAGATAATGATAACAATCTTCAATAGCTATTATCTGGTCACCTAGAGTAAAGTTATATCTATTTTTAGCATTTCTACTTCCAAAAACAACTATTTTAGTTTTATCTACATTGACTTTAAGTTTCCACTCATTACAGTATGAATAAAAAGAAGATAAGCATTTTTGAAAGTCCGTCGCAGAATCCGACATTACTATAGTGTCATCTGCGTAGAGTAATAGTAAAAGTTTAAGCCATGTTTCATTAGTAATAGTATCTTTTAAATCTACGCCTTTAGCACCATTTGATATAAGATATGATTCAAGATCGTTCAAATAAATAGAAAAAAGTACCGGACTCAAATTTTCATTTTTAACGACTCATTTTTTAAGTGCATAAGCATCGAGTTCATATGTTTTTGTTTTGTTTTGTTTGTTTGTTGGTTTTCTGAGAAATTACACTTGGAGATCATTAATCTCAAACGACTAGAGGTATTTAAAATAAATGTTCAACAGTGAGAGGAAGTACGTGACGACTTACATTTAGTGGCTGCCACTGCAAGTACTTCAGAGGGAAGTAGCTTATATCCTGTATTTATACCAAATACTCGTGAATATTTATCACCGGTAACGTCAGTTATGATAGAATTGAAATAATTACGCGGGTAGTCTATCAGAAATTTTATTAACATGGTCTTTACATATGGCCCAGAAATAACACAGCTTTACAATTCTTCAATTTAATAAACTGCCATCTGGTTAAAACCACTAAATAAAATAACTTCTTTGGTGTCAACTGCAGACATGGGATAATTGACATTTTAACTGACATTTTGTTTCTATTTGTTTTCTATTTGTTACGATACCGAAATCAAGTTGATTTACCAAAATCAACTTTTCATTACCGAAATCAACTCGTAAAAACTAGCCTTATAGATAAAATATTGCAATTATTTTTTCATTATTTGATGAAAATTATTGAAATTGACTTTCAGTTAAAAAATCTAGTGAAAATATTTTATTTCAATGATGTTATTAACAAAAATGTAATTATTGAGTAAGTTCCCTTGTTTTATACTAACCGAACTTGTTTAGCATTACCGAAATCAGCTTTGAAGTTTAAATTCTGTATCTATAATGCATATATAGTGTTTATTTAAGATAAGTGATGTTTTTGAAATTAAAGAAAAACCGACTGTGTTTATGAGAGCGTTCAGTTGCAACTGAATAGAAATCGTGTGCATTATCTGTTCAGTGCATCCAGGCCACACCATGGGGAGGTGCTCTCTTTATGGCCCTTCTTTTTTATTCCTTTTTTTCTTTTTTTTATGTCTTTCTTTTTCTTTTTTTTTAAATAATTATATACAGTTCTTTTCATTTGCTTTGATTTTTGTCCAATCCAATCTATCTTTTTATTTTTTTTATTTTTTTTCAGCAATAATAATATTCTTCATTTACATAATAATACACTTTTTCATCAACAATAATAATATACATATCTTTTTCATTTAATTGCAAATTTACTGTAATAATAATATAATTGCAACAGTGTATCGATTTGGACTGTATTATACAGTTGTTTCATACTCCATTTATAGCAGTAGCATAGCAGATTTAAGTTAAAAAATGAATGATATTTTCCATTAATTAAGTGGTTATAGGAATTAAAAATCATTTTGTTAAATAATTCATAGGAATTTAAAATCATTTTGTTAAATAATTCATTTCAAACATCAGAACTTTCCATTTAGCGTTGCTTAAAAATATTTTTTTTTAATGAATTATTCAATTGGTGTAACTTGGATTACTATAGTAGTGAATTAAACAGTAACCGTTTATATTGTTTATGTAAATGACATTTCGATTATCTAGTGAACTGGTCTAGGTTTTCATAAAAATGTCATTAAATTAAAACTTGTAGATTTGTTTCCCTGCTCTCTATTTCCTAGTGTTTCGTTTTCGTACTAGGGTTAGAGGGAAGTCTAAATCATATACAAGCGCTTTTTATTTCTCCCCGTCTTCATTCTTATTCAGGGGCAAATCATATAATTGTGCTGTCCAATGTATACATTTTATAGATTACTTGCATTTGTTTATCTATATTCTGTCTTGTAATGTATATATCACATTTGTATACTTGTTCTGTCTGTAGTTATTTAAAAATTGGTTGTGTAATTGTCGTTCAAATCTTCATGTATGATGAAGGATAATAAATAAATAATAATAATAAATTTCCAATCAACTATTTTAATAGTTATCGAGATTAGGCGGATAACTTCAAACACAGTTTTCATTTTGTTTACTCTTATATTATTTTTGGATTAATTATTAAGAAACATCAAAGAAATGATGTGCTTCCATGATCAAGTTAATCACATTTATCCTATCTGACTAAAGGGAATATAAAAACATTGAAAATAAGTGAAATTCGATGTTGAAAACTCATTCAAATATCTTTTTCATAGAATTTTGAAATTCATGTAAATTGTAGTCATATAATTAATTATAAGGATTTATAACAAAAACAAGAGGGCCATGATGGCCCTAAATCGCTAACCTGAGTCTCATTGTTCATGATACAAATATCGTTATAGGTTTTTATGGGTGCAAGTTTGAATAAGTTTGCAAGAAGTTTGAAGACTCTAGGTGTAATGGTACTCAATTTTTTTTATCAGAAATAGTTTTACTCTACAAGTCCCAGTGACTTTGACCTATGACCTACAGACCACAAAAAAATAGGGTTCTTCTAACATAAATACCCTATAATGTTTGAAGGTTCTGGGTGTAATGATACTCCAGTTACTGAGAAGAAATATTTCCCACTCTACAGGTCCCGGTGACCTTGACTTTTGACCTACTGACCCCAAAAATGATTGGGTTCTTTTACTGAGTAAAGAAAATCATCCTATAAAGTTTGAAGGCTCTGAGTAAAATGGTACTCCAGTTACTGAGCAGAAACAGTTTTCACTCTACAAGTCCCTGTGAACTTAACCTTTGACCTATGGACCCTAAAAACAATATGGTTCTTCTAATACAATTATCCTATATTGTTTGAAGGCTCTGGGTGTAATGGTACTACAGTTACTCTGCAGAAATAGTTTTCACTCTACAGGTCCCTGTGACCCTGACCTTTGACATACTAGCCCCAAAAACAATATGATTCTTCTATTTAGTAAAAAAGCAATCATCTTATGAAGTTTGGAATGGTACTCTTGTTATTGAGTGGAAACGGTTTTCACTCTGGAGGTCCCTCTGACATTGATCTTTGACCTACTGACCCAAAACACAAAAGCGATTTTTTGTACTCAATAAGGGCAATAACCCTGTGAAGTTTGAAGGCTTTGGGTCAGCTTGTACTCAAGTTATTGAAAGGAAACGAAGTGTGAAAGACAGACAGACAAACAGACACTTATGCACAAGGCAAACACAATATGTCTCCATCAGAAGGGCGGGGTTTGGGGGGAGACATAACAATGAACAATTGCCTTTGGTGTTTCAGAGCAGCAGATTTTTTCCTATATGAATCCTTGTGTAAAATCAAATGCCCCCCGGGTGGGGCCAGTTTTGACCCCAGGGTCATGATTTGAACAAACTTGGTAGAGGTCCACTAGACAATGTAACAAACCAAATATCTAAACTCTAGGCCTTGTGATTTCTGACAAGAAGATTGTTAAAACTTTTCCTATATAACTCTATGTAAAACATGTGACCCCTTGGACGGGGCCTTTTTTGACCCAGGAGCCATGATTTGAACAAACTTGGTAGAGGTCTTGTAGACAATGCAGTACACCAAATATCTTAACTCTAGGCCTTGTGGTATCTGAAAAGAAGATTTTTAAGTTTTTCCTATATAACTCTATGTAAAACATGTGACCCCTGGGGCGGGGCCATTTTAGACCCAGGAGCCATGATTTGAACAAACTTGGTAAAGGTCCACTGGACAATGCTGCACACCAAATATCTAAACTCTAGGCCTTGCAGTTTCTGACAAGAAGATTTTTTAAAGTTTTTCCTATATAACTCTATGTAAAACATGTGACCCCTGGGCTCTTGACAATGCTACATACAAAATATCTAAGCTCTATGCCTTTTGGTTTCTGATTTGAAGTCTTTTGAAACTTTTTCCTATAAAACTCTATGTAAAACATGTGACCCCCGTGCCAGGGCCTATTGACCCAGTGGCTATGATTTGAACAAACTTTGTAGAGGTCCACTGGACAATGCTACACACCAAATATCAAAACTCTTGGCCTTGCAGTTTCTGATAAGAAGATTTTTTAAAGTTTTTCCTATATAACTCTATGTAAAACATGTGACCCTGGGGCGGGGCCATTTTTGACCCAGGAGCCATGATTTGAACAAATTTGGTAGAGGTCCACTAGATGATGCTTCATACCAAATATCTAAGCTCCAGGCCTTGAGGTTTTGGAGAAGAAGATTTTTAAAGATCCAACTTATAAAATCTAATTTTAACTCCAGTGAACCAGAAATGCAATGGACCAGAACCATTTGAACAATCTTGGTAGAGCTTCATGCAAGGAACATCCCAGGCAAGTTTCATTTAATTTGGCCCTCGGGTTTCAGAGGAGATGTCATTTGAATGAAAAGTTGATGATGGACAGACGGACGACGGACAAAGACTGATCAGAAAAGCTCACCCTGTGCACTTTGTGCTCAGGTGAGCTAACAATCAATTATAATCAAAGGACAACAATTGGCATATTTGTGAGGTATCTATCCTCAAATTATTTAGGGGTCCTTTTCATTGAAATGAAATCGTAATAAAATTATCAATACAATATTAGCTATTTGATTTGATTTCGGTAATGCGACATATTAATAACAAAGGAAGTAATCCTAATATATCATATATATTCGTCTATAACATCATCATTTTTTATCATTATATATTCTTTTCCTTTGTTTATGGTTCAATTTGAATTATTTTATATTAAATAATTAAAAAAATTAAAATGTTTAAATTCACTCTTACAAGCCGATTTCGGTATGATAACATATATTTCGGTTCGTGACAAATAAGGAAGGAATCTTGATATTTAGATATTTGTTTTTAATTTCATAATAATAAAATATTTCAAACTGATGTTTTGCATAAAAGTCAAACTAAACCTATTGTACGAAATTATGATGAAAAAAATCTAATAAAACATTTATTTGTGATTTTATGAGTTGATTTCGGTAATGAAAAGTTGATTTCGGTAAAGTGTTTCGGTATCGTAACGTACCGCAAACTTAAATTACTTGTAATTGAACTGTAATTTTAAAATTACAATGAAAATTATGTGTAATTTGTAATTGATTTTAATTATAACTTCAATTACATTATTTTTTAAGAACTAAACTGTTGTGCTAGTATTGTGGACAATATTTCCTGAATTCTAACATACATAAAGCAACTATTTAATACAATGTACCGTGTTGATTAGGTGAGAAAACACTGTTGTAATAATTATGACTGTTGCTCCTGGGCAGTATGTTGACCAATTTCACCAAACCATGTCCTGGCAAGGTAATTATTGACTAAATATCCTTATTTATTTGTTAAGTGTTAACTGAATTATACTGGCTGAGCAGATTTAAGATAGGACATTTTAAAGCCTAATATGCAAATTCTTGTTGTGTATTGGAAATCAGTTGAAGCTTGAACAATGGATAGTAAAGTACATAAACATTTTGAAGTGGCAAATAATATATCAGAAGATGGAAATTTTAGAGCAAAATGCAAACATTGTCAGTCATCAGTGGAAGTACAAAAACAACATCAAACTTTGTAACCCATCCATGCCATATTATGAAGCAGCTACTTGTATGTGTACATAAAAGAAATTTTGGAAATGTAATTTGTAATTCTGAACGTAATTGTAATTGGGGAAATCTGAAGTAATTTGTAATTTAATTAATTACATTGCAATGTTATCAACCCCATGTCTAGTCAAGTGTACCCAGTATGTATGCATACAGGTAAGTTCCTCCATTAACATTGAAGTACAATCCTTAGAGGTCCTGGATATCCTTAGCTCATTTTTACAAAAAGACTCCCAGAGGAGTTCCTTAATGGGCAAGATGTACAGTCACTCTATAGAATGCTCCAACTTCCTAGGTTATAAACCATTACTACGTTGGAAAAAAGACACTGAAAATTGGCACACGCATTAATCGAACCTGAATCCCCAGTTTAATGTCCAAAGCGTTACAACTAGACTACCTTTCCAACGAGCCTATGCCATTTGTAATTACATTGTATTCAGTTATACAATTTATCCCATACATTGTGTTACATGGTCATTTGCCTCTCACCGCTGATTCAGAGAAAATCGTGTTGGGTAAGTAGTCAGCCACTTGTAGAAAAACTCGTCATTACAGGTTAGATATCCTGGAACAACGGTTAGGTGGACTGACTGTCGAGATCACCTGCACATTATACCAGATAGGATGAATAGATGGATAGAGAGATCGAGGGAGAGACAGACAGAGAGAGAGAGAGAGAGAGAGAGAGAGGAGAGAGAGAGACAGACCAACATGATGTTTAAATCGACGATAATCCCAAACAAACCATACCAAACCAAAACGGTTATATGCACGAGCCAAATTTTTTGCTTAGTTATTTTATGAAACCAAACATCATTCGTACAGTTTGGAAGCATGGAAGTTCTGTTGCTCAGCAACTAGTGTATATGACTTGTTGGCTTAAATCCAGTTTTATATTCAATAAGTCACATTTCTTTTATTAAAATGCAATGAAATGTAAAATAATGGGTAAAAAGTTAATGTTTTTAAAGACAGGTGAACAAGTTGTTTACATTCGTAACCTTTAATACATTCAATAATTTTCCCATCCTGTTGAATTTCTTGTTTTCATTTCTATAACTTAAACTATCACTGAATGTGATTCATACCCCCACCAATGACATTGACAGAAGGTGACTTGGATATTTGAATATCTGGAAAAGGGAATAACTTTTGTGGCATAAAATAGTTGTGTTTGATGGAAAAAAAAGACAACACTTCACAGGTAATAGTAATGACTAAATTTGGATCATCAAATCAGGAATAACCTTTGATTTTGCAAATTTACTAAAATAAAGAATATCATGCATTTAGCCAAGTAAGAAAAAAGTCCTCATCTTAATTTGATTGTCTAATATTTGACTTTCAAGTGTGACCTTGACAATGAGCTAGTACAAGGGCAACACAAGTTGAACACCAGTTCTGCATATTCTCTTCATCAGGGAAACATTTGAGCTAAGTTTGAATAAAATTATTCAAGGGATATAGGATTTAAAGAGCGGACAAAAAAATTGTCTGACTTTCCAGTGTGACCTTGAGCTGACAGAAGGGCAATATGGGTTATGCACATTGCCTTGTTGAGGTGAACATTTGAGCAGAGTTAGTAAAAAATTCTTGTCTTATAATTCATTGTTAAAAATTTGACCTTCAAGTGTGACTTTGAGCTGGTACAAGGACAACATTGGTTCTGCATATTGCTATCATGAGGGTGAACATTTAAGCTAAGTTTGAAGAAAATCCATGTAAGGTTATAAAATTTACAGAGTGGACACGAAAATTGTCTGAGCTTCCACGACCTCGACCTGATACACGGGCAACATGGGTTCTGCACATTGCTTTGTTGAGTTGAATATTTGAGCTAAGTAAGAACAAAATCCTTCAAGGGGTAAAGAATTTACAGAGGAAACAAGACACACTGTCTTTTTTTAGTTGTCAGATATTTTACCTTCCAGTGTGACCTTGACCTTGAGTTGTGGTCATATCCCGGCAGTCAGTCCACCTAACAAGTGTTCCTGGGTATGCAACCAGTTTACTAACCAATTTCTCCGCTAGTGACTGACTACTTCCTCACTTGTTTCAGAAGTGAAGGACAAATGACCTAAAGACGCATCGTCTGAGATCAATTATCACAAAGAAATTTTGCCGGCCCAGATGGGGATCGAACCAGGAACTCCAGGATTGAAAATCCAATGCTCTACAGATTGAGCTAGCCAGGCCGGCATGTCTATTCTTGACAGATGTAGTGATAGAACTCAGACTTCATGCCTGCAGGAAAAATAGTTTTTCTTTTTTTTTCAGAGCTGAACTTTCATTTAGTAGGAATGTCTGCAGCATAACATATTATTTCTAAGGAGACTTAATTTGAAGTGACTGAACAATTTCTGACGGAGTCCAAGTCCCAGTGAATGGCTTAGAAAACAGGTATGTTATAACTTCTTGTTAATCGGCCAGCAGTTTGAAAGTTTTTGTCCAAAACTTCAGAAATTAGTAGACATGTATTAAAGTGTGTAATTAGTTCCAGTAGGTAAGGAATGGAAACTGTCAATGTGTTGGGCTGAAAAGCTTAGTCAGCACAGTCTTAAATGGAAATATTTGTATCATTAACACAATGACAAACTATCTGAGTTTGTAATGTTTATTCCACGAAATACAAATACTTAGCAAATATAGAGCATACATAAAAATATAATACATGAAAAGTAAACAAGAGGGCCATGTTGGCCCTGGATCGCTCACTTGAGTACTTTGCCTGAGGGTCTACCGTTAAGCAAACATCAGATGCAACATTACATTTTCTAACTGAAGATATTCAAAGATCTCATACTTTATACAAAAAAATTCATGGGGCAGAGGCAATTCCATGATAACAACTTGTCATTTGAAGCCATATATTGAAGAAAACCTATTTATAGCTCCGGTTGCCATTTTGTTCAATGGAGCAGAACCCTTTTAGCAATTTTAAAGCAGAGGTATGTAAGGAACCTTTCTGTGAAATTTGATGGAAAATTACCTTGCCATTGAGGAAGAGATGCTGTTTGATTTCTTTTCTACTTTTAGCTTTTGCAGCCCTTATGTGTAATGAAGCAGAATGGTTTGAGCATTTTAGAAAAGAGCATTATAAAGAACATTTCTGTCAAATTTGGTTTAAAATGGCCAAATAGTTTTGGAGGAAATGTCTTTTGAAGCCAAATATTGATGAAAATCTATTTTTAGCTCTGGCGGCCAATTTGTTCAATGGAGCGGAACCGTTTCAGCAATTTTAATAAAGGGCTATGTATGGAACATTTCTGTAAAATTTGGTTGAAAATCACCCAGCCGTTTAGGAGGAGATGTTGTTTGAATTTGTTCCTTTTTTTAGCTTTTGCAGCCCTTATGTGCAATGGAGCAGAACGGTTTGAGCAATTTTAGGAAAAGGCAATATAAGGAACATTTCTGTAAAGTTTGGTTAAAAATAGCTTTGTGGTTTAGGAGGAGATGTCATTTAAAGTAAAATGTTGATGACTGACGCCGGACACAGGTTGATCACAATAGCTCACCCTGAGCATTTGCTCAGGTGAGCTAAAAATAACCAAACTGATGTGTTGAATGATACACATCTAAATGAATGACTCTCTCACAGAGTTGACAACTGAAATGATGAAAATGTAAAATATTTCTAAATTTTTAAGAAACTTTTTTTCATATACCTCACTATGACTATTAACTTGCTTTCAAAACATCTATGCCTTAAATAGACATAAACAGTTAGAAACAAGAATGTCAGTGACATTGATGGATGCTCCATGGTGTCACTTTGACAAGGCTAGAAAACACTGTCAAGTAAAAGTGAATGAAAACAAATTTGGCAATTCAATGAATAAAATTATGTTTATTTAGCTGAGGGACATTCATACCAGCCAATCATGACCTTTGACCTCTAAGTGTGACCTTGTCCTTTGAGTAACCAATCTGATTCATGCATGTGACAAACAGTCTCATTCAGACGAACATTAGTGCCAAGCAATTTTGAAATCCCTCCAACCAGCCCATAAAAGCAGAATTTTAGCCAGAATATAACCAAGACCTTCGGGGTACTGACCTAAATTATGGGTACAGCACACTGTCTTAATAAGGAAAACATTTGTGCCAAGTAATTTTGAAATCCCTCCAACCAAGGCCTGGACAAGCACAAATGTAGCCAACTGACATCTAGGTGTGACCTTGACCTTTGATACTGACCAGATTCATGTTGGTCACACACTGTTTGGTTGAGAAAAGCATTTATGCCAAGTAATTCTGAAATCATTCAAGGCCAAGCTACAGCCCAGACAAGCAAATGTGTGAATGAAGTACGAAATGTCAGACGGACAAAGTGGCAACTGTATGCTCTCACAGAGAGCATAAAATCATTTAAACAACAATAACTACTACCAAATGCTGTGAAGACTGATAAAGTTTTACAAGTTAAAAGAAGGCATATTATTGCTTGGTATTACACCCTCAGTGCCCACCAGTAATTGTTGTTGAACCTAATAAAATGCACTGCCAAGAGACAAATGTATATGAATCAGAGTTTAATCAATCTAGCTTCTGTATAGTCATCACAAACCTCTTCAACCAACTGCAGGCAAAAACTGAAGGCAAAGACAAACAAAGTCCATAATCAAGCAGAAGTTCATACAGAAAGGTAGGTCTCTTACTTTACTGTCAGACCCAGTTCTCTAGTGCTGGAAAACATGTATGAACTAGTTTCAAGATAATAAGAACTAAAACTATTGCTGAATGTGATTCATACCCCCCCACCTCCCCACATTAATATACTTAGAGTGATATAGGCTTAGGACTGTTTGTAGATGTAATTATTACTAATATGTTGTAAACACTATATTCTAATACTATCCACAACTGGCCAACAATAAACATGAAGAAATTAACCGTGATATATCCTGTACGTATTATCACGATGAATACAAGCAATGTGATGTCACTGCAAACTACTTTTGACTGTTCTTATTTGCTCCCATCTGTCATTGTAAACTTTAACATTTTAAAAATAGGTTTATAACTGAAGTACTGTTATGGACTAAATTATCTTCAATGATGTTAACCTATGCTTAAAGGGGCAATATCTTTTCCATGTTATGAAACAGGTTTTTTTATCTATGTAATACGGAACAACTCTTACTTTGAAAATGAATAGTCTATCAATGTGAAACACCACTAACAACTTTATTTCTGCTTGAAAATATTTTTACAAGGAAAGTACATGAACAAATTAATGATCATGTGACTCAAACAAGTGGTCTCGATCCAGCCTCATTGTAAACAAATATGACGGACTCAACAAGCTCTTCATTATCAACATTCCAGTGGGTCAAGACTTGCAATGAAACATTGAGGATCCTAAGGGACCTATCATACAATTCTGATTTTCCTTTCTTTTCTCTGATCCCTGTATTTTTGATCTTTGGCTGATTTGGACGACAATGACACACAATTTTTGAATGTCAATTAACTGCTGCAGGTATGCGTGGGACTAGTATAAACAAGAGGGCAATGATGGCCCTAAAGCACTCACCTGAGTCTCATTGCTCATGTTACAAGTATTGTTATTGGTTGTTATGGGTGTTCGCAGTTCGCAAGTTTGAATAAGTTTGCAATAAGTTTGAAGACTCTGGGTACCGGGTACTCAAATTTTTGAGCAGAAATAGTTTTACTCTACAGGTCCCAGTGAACTTGACCTTTGACCTACAGACCCCAAAAACAATAGGGTTCTTCTAATATAATTACCCATGAAGTTTGAAGGTTTTGGGTGTAATGGTACTCCAGTTACTGAGCAGAAATAGTTTTCACTCTACAGGTCCCTGTGACCTTGACTTTTGGCCTACTGACACTAAAAATGATACGGTTCTTTTACTGAGTAAAGACAATCATCCTATGAAGTTTGAAGGCTCTGGGTAAAATGGTACTCCAGTTACTGAGCAGAAACTTAACCTTTGACCTACGGACCCTAAAACCAATAGGGTTTTTCTAATACAATTATCCTATAACGTTTGAAGGCTCTGAGTGTAATGGTACTACAGTTACTCTGCAGAAATACTTTTCACTCTACAAGTCCCTGTGACCCTGACCTTTGACATACTAGCCCCCAAAAAATTATAGTTCTTCTATTTAGAAAAAGCAATCATCCTATGAAGTTTGAAGATTCCGGGGTGAAATGGTACTCCTGTTATTGAGTGAAAATGGTTTTCACTCTAGAGGTCCCTGTGACCTTGACCTTTGACCTACTGACCCAAAAAACAAAAGTTTTTTCTACTCAATAAGGGCAATAACCCTGTAAAGTTTGAAGGCTTTGGGTCAACTGGTATTTTTATTGAAAGGAAACGTAGTGTGACAGACAGACATCCATGGACAAGGCAGAAACAATATGTTTCCATCAGATGGGCGGTGTTGGGGAGAGACATAACAATGAACTGTTTAAGGTTTAGCCCTTGGTGTTACAGAGCAGAGATTTTTTAAGTTTTCCCTATATACATGTAAGTCCTTGTGTAAAATAAAATGACCCCCCTGGTGGGGCGAGTTTTGACCCCAGGGTCATGGTTTGAACAAATTTGGTAAAGGTCCACTAGACAATGCTGCACAACAAATATCTAAACTGTAGGCCTTGTGGTTTCTGACAAAAAGATTTATAAAATTATTCCTATATACATATATAACTTTATGTAAAACATGTGACCCCTGGGCCGGGGCCTTTTTTGACCCAGGGGCTATGATTTGAATTAACTTGGTAGAGGTCCAATAGACAATGCTGTACACCAAATATCTTAACTGTAGGCCTTGTGGTTTCTGACAAGAAGATTTTTAAAATTATTCCTATATACATGTAACTTTATGTAAAACATGTGACCCCTGGGCCGGGGCCTTTTTTGACCCAGGGGCTATGATTTGAATTAACTTGGTAGAGGTCCAATAGACAATGCTGTACACCAAATATCTTAACTGTAGTGCTTGTGGTATCTGAAAAGAAGATTTCTATAGTTTTTCCTATAGAACTCTATGTAAAACATGTGACCACTGGGGTGGGGCTATTTTTGACCCAGGGCCCATGATTTGAACAAACTTGGTAGAGATCCTCTTGACAATGCTACATACAAAATATCTAAGCTCTATGCCTTTTGGTTTCTGATGTGAAGATTTTAAAAACTTTTTCCTATACAACACTAAGTAAACAAGTGACCCCTGGGGCAGGGCATATTTTGACCCAGTGGCTATGATTTGAACAAACTTAGTAGAGGTCCACTAGACAAAGCTATACACCAAATATCTAAAGATTTTTTAACAGTTTTTCCTATATAACTCTATGTAAAACATGTGACCCCTGGGGCGGGGCCATTTTTGACCCAGGGGCCATGATTTGAACAAATTTGGTACAGGTCCACTGGACAATGCTGCACACCAAGTATCTTTGGACTGAAAAAGTAGCCTCTAGAGTGTTAACAAGGTAATTCCATATTTGGGATTTAGGATCTAGTTTTTGACCCCAGATCACCCATATTCAAATTTGTGACAAATTTGCAGGTAATTTGTGACAAATTTGCAGGTAATTTCGTAAATGTTACCTCTAGATTGTTAACAAGGTTTTTCAATATTTGGGCTCAGTGATCTAGTTTTTGACCCCAGATGACCCATATTTGAACTTGAGCTAGAAATCATCAAAGCAACCTTTCTGACAAATTTCCAGGATATTTGGTCTGAAAATGTAGCCACTAGAGTGTTTACAAGATTTTTCTATTTATGGGCCTTGTGACCTAGGTTTTCATCCAAGATAACCATTGATTGAACTGGTCCAAGTAATTACTGTGGCAAACATGCTGGCTAAGTTTCATGATAATTGAGGCAAAAATGTGACCACTAGATTGTTAACAAACTAATTGTGGATGGACGGACGACAGACGGACAGACGAGGGACAAAAGGCGATCACAAAAGCTCAATCTGTCACTACGTGACAGGTGAGCTAAATAAACACGCTAAAAAAAACCAACAAATTAAAACAAAAAAAACTGGGGTGGAGGGGGTTTATTAGGGAAGGGGTGTTTATTAGGAATTTTACAGTAATAACGACGATGAAAATATGTTAAATAAATTGATAGCTTATTTGATATTTTTCAAAAATTAATATTTGTAAAACAGTTTCCGCCAAAAATGTTTTTAATTCACAGATTTACAATGCTAATTACTAAATTCAGTGTAATTATAATAGGTTTTACCTTGGGTGTCTTTGTTATAACTTTGTTATAAAGCGGTAAATTAGTATCATTTTTTTCTGACAGGTGATTATAAAGCCTGTAGCATTTTTTTTGATGATTGTCGTTTCATGAAAGAAGTTTCAAATTGATACCGCCAATACTTTTGAATTCAGCCCTCGATAAATAACTAAACTCGGTCAGTACATATAATTCGGATTGGGCACATTGCAAACAAACAAATGCAAACTTAATACATTGTTTTAGAAAGTTTGGTTTTTGCATTCAGCCTTTTTTTTATCCTCCAGCGTTTGAAATGTTCCAATGACCACGCCAAGAAATAAAGAATCTCTATCTCGATTAGTGATTCTCCTTGCAGATGACACACTTACATCATTAACCTTCAGGTAATTTTCAATAATATGGTTCAAAGTTTCTTTTAAATTTTCATTTACTGTTTCAGGCAATTTTCTGAACACCAAATTCAATGATCTGTCAACATCTTGTGTATTTACTGCCTGGACTGCTTCTGTTATCGACTCGACATTGCCTGTTAAAATTTCTATATCTCCGTCAAAGTCCTTGCGTAAGCTGTCTAACCGATCATCTAAGTTTTTGTTTATCTTATTTGCTTCAATGTTAATTCTCTTGTATAACATATTAGAGAAATTTTGTGTTAGATTGCTTATAATTTTTTATTATAGCTCTGTTTCTATCTTTTACACTTTCTATTTCTTTATTTAAACTGTTCTTGACACATTCAAGACATTCAAACTTCTGGATGATAAATTATCATTAATATTTCCCCAATTTCCACTCAATTCAATATAGTCAAATTCACTTACATTTTTTTTCTGGTGTTGAGCCATATAATGTCCATCTAGCCTAGGCTAGTGTGTTCGCTGACTGGGCTTCAGTATCCACTCTCGACTTATTTATTTTCACCACTGTCCGTGTCAGTTGCATGGCGCTTTCGCCCCATAATATTAACTTGAGTCCCAGTAGAGGTCGCTATTGGCTGTGATGCTGCCATTACTGAATCAACTTATTCCCTCAACAGAGTCACCCATTTCCACACACAATCCGCGCAACGTTACCCGTAATTAACCGGAAATGGAACATTATATGTAAAGGCTCAAGTTAATATAGATACCAAATCTATTACTTCAGCACACGTAGTAATGAAGGAACTTACAGCCTTTTCCATGATTAGCTAGTTTTCTCGTGCGGCAGTATTTTACGGCTGTGGTAATGCTATTTTCACGAGCTTGATAATATACATTTCTCTTAAGCAGATATATGTATCATATATATATATATATGTGTGTGTATATATATATGTATGTATATATGTAATATCTGCTTAAGAGGAATTTATATTTATATTATATATAAACATGAAAAAACTGTGTCTCTAGTTAATATAGAACTTTTTTTTATTCTAGCACACGTATTTAGGAAAATATAGCCTTTTCCATTATTTCCGGGTTTTCTCGTACGGCTGTATTTTAGGGCAGCGGTAATGCTATTTTCAGGAGCTTTAGAACTTATATTTCCCTTAGGTAAATATAATTATTTACATATATGTAAAAGCTGAGAGTTTCTAGTTTTTATAGATACCAAATGTATGATTCTAATACACGTATTACGGCACTTACATCCTTTTCCATGATTTCCGGAAAATCGTTATGTTTTTTCCGGGTTTCGGGTTTTATACTTTGCTCAGATCTGTCGCCTCATAGCCAATATAAAGTATCGAGTATCATAATCATTTTCAAAATTTCGTTCAAAATCATTACAATTATTTACGTATTTGAAAGCAGTAGACTGAACAAATTGATTGTGAATGCAAGGGCAACAACCATTAATATGTTGTTGCTTTTTTTTCACAGAGCGTAAATCTTATGATAGCCGTTTATGTCTGAAAGTTAATCTAAGGGGGCAGGGGACATATTCGAACTTTGGGCACGGTGAAATTTCTTAATAAAACAGCTTTGAAGGCATTGAAAATGTTTTGTCATTGTAATTCTTTGTCATTTGTTTGTAGGAAATGAGCAATATTTCTGGATTTGTGCACGAAACTAAACATTTGGTAGCTTTGTATGTATTTGTGACTCTTCTAAAGGTCCCTTGTCCCCTTAATATTTACGACCGATGATGTTAAATTTCAATTTCTATTTTTTCTTTGCGCTATAAGTATGTCTCATACTTAACAATAAAATTAGTTTAAAAAAACCTGTCTTTTATCTGTATTGAGGTATATTTCAAGTGTGTTGGGTATATTTGCGTGTATTTGGGTATTTTGTGCCGCAGATCCACAATAACTAATTGATTCTTTAGCTAAGTGGTTAGAGTGTTAGCCTTCCATGCGCTACGATCGGGATTCGAATCCCATTCTAG
The DNA here is from genome assembly GCA_012932295.1 of Cyclina sinensis. NCBI lineage: Eukaryota > Metazoa > Mollusca > Bivalvia > Venerida > Veneridae > Cyclina > Cyclina sinensis. Next base: position 33,746,540 of record JAAONU010000019.1, read on the forward strand.
CTATTTTTGTATTCTGATCAATCATTTTAAAAGTTTGCATTTGTTTGTTTACAATGTACCCAATCCGAATTATATATATTGACCGACCAATAATCCATTAATACAGTATTCACTAGGTAATCTGGTTTCTTATAAATACTGATTTGCACACTAAAATTAACACTATCTAGTATTTCAACGTCATTTTTACATGATCTTAGGCAATTACCATTTGGATTTAATTTCCAGTTTCATTATATCACCCGCCAACCTCCAACACAGGGAATGGAGGCCGCGGGGTCGGGGGGGGGGGGGGGCGGGGAGAGGATAATGGAATCAGCTTAACCAGCTAACTGCCTGGTTTAGTTATTTGTCGAGGGCATAATTAAAAAATATTGGCGGTATCAATTTGAAACTTCTTGGATGAAACGACAGATGGATAGACCTCATTGGGAAAATATAGATCTCTTCTGCATAATTTTACAGTTATTGCCATTTGTAATTTATCAAACTTGCCTACACAGATGGACAGGTCTTACTAAGGAGATCGACCACAACTTCCTTATGCATAAGTTTTATGTCCCCCTTTGAAAAACGGAGGGCATATAGCTTTGATGCTGTCTGTTGGTTGGTCTGACTGCATGTATGTCCACCAACAGTTTCCGTTCATTTTCTTCGCAGAGGTTGCACATACTGAAATAAAATTTGGTACACAGATTTATCAGAAGAATATCTAGGTCAAGTTCTGTTTAAGATACGATCGAGCAATTTTTGACAGAGTTATGTCCCTTGGACTTAAAGAAATTCCAATTATTTGCAGTTTCCGTTCATTTTCTTCACAGAGATTGCACATACCGAAATGAAGTTTAGTATACAGATTTATCATTATGAATATCCAGGTCAAATTTTATTTTGGGTACAATCGAGCAGTTTTTGACAGAGTTATGCCCCTTGGACTTAGAAAAATTACAATTATTGGCCGTTTCCGTTCATTTTCTTTGCAGAGATTGCACATACTGAAATAAAATTTGTATACTGAACGCATGGGCAGGAGGCATTTTTGAAACACCCGTTTTTTCAATGGATATCTCGTATAAAAATCGATAATTTGACCGTCAAATTTCCGAATACTCGTTGCAAATGTCTTAAACTTACAGTTTAATCCCTTCTTTCGTATCCGCACGACATATTTTGTTCGGAAAGTCTACCAAAATGCAAAAAAAATGTTAAGTAATATGTTTGCTTCTTGACCACCAAGTGACGTGAGCGTTGAAATGCACATGGCTACGCAGTACATACTACACGACGTTACCGCAATGTTTGATGTCATGCACATCAAATATCGACGTTATGCGACTTCCGAAAAGAAAGTTGAATCAGTTTAAACAGCTGAGTTGCTTAAAATTAACGGAACCTTAAAATATCTTTGCTATGTATATTCGTGTCTTTTTTTTCAATTATCAGTCAAGGCGCTTCGAAACTGTTGTTCAGTGACATGAACAGATCTTCAGAACTTTCTACCGGCTGAAACGAGTTATTACTTTGATAACGTACATAACAATCCCATCAAACATATTCACTGTTCAATATTCTTCAAGAAAGTTCTAATATTTATTAAGAAATCGTGTACACCCTCTACTTTCGGTTTTGATGGTGCACAGGAGGTCTCTCTGCACAGCAGGTTTTAAAGCACAGGTACACTCTCTCCATACAGCACAGGCAGGCTCTCTGCCTGCGACAGATTTAAGCAGGAAAGGAGTCTTATATCAATCATTGTGTTAATTATAAAAAGTTCGACCTTATATCTTTATACCCCTTACACTACATGGTGTTTCTAAAATAAACTTTTTCATTCTCTGTAATGCAAGAAGCACAAGTTACACAAATTTTTTCCGCAGTCAGTCGGTGTACAAATCTACCATATATTCTTATTGTAACTTTTTGTCAATTTTAGCTCAGAATTTTATCAACAACAAGTTTTAAGATAAATATTGTCTGTGTTACATTAACAATTATAAACTGAACTGATTAGGGCTCGAATTACAGTTTTTCCATTCCAAACAAGGGCGATAAGTGATCACAAGTGTCGCCTGATGATAGCCAATTAAACACCCATAAATATAAAAGTTATGGCTAATATTAGCAAAATTCAATATTTTGACGTTGAAGGTGAAGGTCATTTATGAGTCAAGGTCAAGTTTAGTCTGGAGTTGTTTCTAAATATGAAGACAATCCATAAAGGAATAAAAGAAATATGATCAATGTTAAAGTTTTCGGAAGGCAACGGCACCATGACCTGTAGCAATAACTGGAAGGGATGAAGCAGGGCTTAGGGGACAAGGGGGAGGGGGTGGGATGCAGTAGCCATGGACCAGACCCCAAGCATCTGTGATCACGAATGAACAAATCACAAAAATGATTGCTGTAAATAAAAATGCATTTTTAACTAAAAGAATGAAAAAGTACAACCTCAGACACAAAAATTTCGTCTTTATTTGCTCAGTTCTTTGTTTCGATATTTCGTCTTAACAAAAAGTAATCCGATTAATTGGCGGAAAGGTCATGTGAAAATTTCGTGGTGGCTGTTGCTTGAATCAGCACCGCATATAATTTTCGTATCATTTCATCATTTTTTGAAAGGACTAGGCGAAAGAATTAAGGCTATTTCGAGGCTCTGAGGGCATATGTTATTCTTTTAGGCAGGCTTCATTCTGTCTGCATACAGATAATTGAGGATGAGCTGGAACAATGGATCCTTTGCACTAATCGTCCAATTTATACTATACTAATGATTATCTCCCTTAGACTGTCAGAAAGGTATATAAAGAAATCCCGTTTCTATATTATCGAGTTTTACTCTTTGTTTGTCTTAACACCAACCTCCACATTAAAGCACAAAAGTAATCGGAAGACAATTTTGCTTGCTGCATGCTTTTAAACTTAAATTTTCCTTAGGCAAATACTATTATTTACATATATGTAAAATTGAGACTCTCTAGTTTATATAGATATCAAATTTATGACTCTAATAATATTACTGCATCGTCAAACATCGATTCTAAATTTTGAACATATATTCATTTGTAAATGCCAAACAAATAGAATTACAAACTATGTAAAAATATTGGAACACACAAAAACAGACTACAACCATTTCTTGTATACTACATTAATGGAGACAAACTATATCTCAACATAGACATGAGGAAGTCGTTCTTAAACAATTAAGAGCTTGTGAAAACATGAAACTGGCATTGTCGTAAATGATATTCGGTGTAAATATCGACATAAGTTTATCATGACATTGTTCTTTCATGATTGTATGGATTCAAGTTGCGATAAAATGCATTACCGCACGATTAATGAAGACCGTAATGTTCCTTTTATGTTATGCCCGTAATGTAACTAACATAATGTTAAAAATAATAAGAAAGAAACCTATTATTGTGTGTGGCTTGCAGCTATTATTTTCTTTCTGCATGCACAAACTCACATGTTGTACATATAAATACTTCAAGCAAAAACAGATTTCCGAAATGCAAGAAATAAAGGATAAAAAAGGGTCATATGGCAATTAGATGCAGAATTTCATACGGTCTTAAAATTCTTGCTTGTAAGAAAGAATATATTTTTTTAATTTCATATAACAATCACGAACAAACAAAACCCATACCCTTCAGGCATTTTCTCAAGAGTAGATGTCGTTATTACAGTGTTTTACTGATCAAGCAAACCCGACAATAACAATTAACAGTGACTTATCAAAACAAAGACAGTATGTCACCCCCATATTTTGTAACCACACACCACAGAACACCGCGAAAGACAAAAGACAGTTTGATAATTAAAGAAGCGCTTTAAGAAATGCATATTTATTGTCAAGTATTCTTTGAAACTGTAATAGAATAGAACAAGTTTATTTAAAATAGAGCGAACATGCGGTTGATGAGCGAGATGTTTAATTTTCTCATTTTGTAAGCTTTCAGAGTTGTTCAAATAATTGAAATCATAGTTTCAGCTTTCGAAAAGCTTTCAATATCATTTGTGTTTTACCCGTATTGCTTGTGTTTTACACAACACAACCTTCCATTTTGACAGTCCTGGGTCTTTTTTCATAGTCTTTCATGTGTTGAAAATTCAAGTTAAAGATATGTTCAAGTAATGAAATAATGATTATTCTGCAACAAAATTCACGCGATATAAGGCAGTATGTCACCTTGAAATGTACTAAAATTTTACAGAGTTGTACGGAACTTAAGCATCACATCAAGGTTTAGCAATCCTTTAATGGCGGACGGTCACGTGACCTTCGTAATGGCGGCGGTCAATTTATTAATTCTGGAACGGTCTATTAATAAGATTCTAAGTACATACTTTTCTTTAAAAATGTCATGGTTACTGAAATCGACTGTCCGACCACTGATGAAATTAGTAGCTTTTTAAATGTAAGCTGCCATTCTTATTGAAAACAGGTTGTAAAATGGATGTATCAGTATGATTATTTTGGAAACTATAGGGTCAATTCTTTAAAAATAGAGGAAAACAATAAAAAAATCTTACAATTAATTGTACGGAATTTTTCGTTGCATTCAACGCGTAGAAAATCATACTGAAAAAAAGTTTAATCACCTTCGAACACTATTGATAACAGATGAAATTAATTTATAGGTAGGATAACTCTTGTGTTCAACTAGGACTAATGCATGAATGGACTGCAAATTTCTCACATCACGAAACCTTTTATATTTTCTCAAGCAAATAAGATGTATTGTGCATTTTTTGTCCATTAATGTTTATATTTCGTGGGTATTTGTATTGTCTTATCGAAAATCTTTCATACTGAACTATATTTCAATTTCTTTAGTCTTAATTTGTTTGCACAAAATGCATAGTTGTTGGAGAAATCTGACCCACAAGTGTATTCAGTAGAGATAATATACAGGCTTTTTTATCCATTTTGAATCAGAACTCATTATCAACTCGTTGATTTTTTTTCTTTTAAGAATTATACGTGACTTAAACTGGTGATTCAGGGTATTACAACAGTCTTACTAGACATTTTCAACAAAAAAAGTTAACTGTTCACCTAATGACTGCTCTGCAGTAATCTAATCTTAAACATCCTGGAACTTATTAATTCTTCATGGTTTGTTGTTGAAACCTGACATCAGATCAAAACCAATTTATGGCCTGTCAGCTGTGGTCAGTACTGATGGAATAATCAAACTCTTTTAAAATAGATGGGTATGAATCAGTATTAGTACCCCGTAACGACAGTTTGTCATCTCGTAGAGGTCACGGTGGTATTTGTTTATTCATCAGAGAAAACTTGAAGCCTGGAATGAATGTTATAGATGTTGATAAATCAGGAATTTTATGGGTAAAGTTCTGTAAGAATTTTTTTTATTTGTCGGAGGATCTTTATGTATGTTTCATATATATTCCTCCAAATAATTCTGTTTATTTTAATATGCACGAAATAGGATTCTTTGAAATTTTAGAAATAAATGTTCGAAAATACTCTGAATTTGGTTCAGTTTCAGTTATCGGAGATTTAAATGCAAGATGTGGTAACAGAAGCGATTATTTGCAAAATGAGTCGAATTTCAGTAAATATATACATGTTATGAATAGAGATAATGAAAATACCTTTTATGACTTTCCACATAGGTTTACAATGGATGAATGTGTTAACACTTCTGGTATTAAACTTCTAGATATTTGTGCTAATAGCACATTAAAAATTGTCAATGGTCGTTGTGGAGACGATGCTGGAATAGGGAGTTTTACAAATTTAAATCAAAATGGTAATAGCCTGATAGATTATGTATTATGCTCGTATGATTTATTTCCCTTTATTAGCGATTTTATTGTTCATTCTCTATATACTTTTTCTACACATGTACCGTTACAAGTTTGTTTTAATGCAAAATGTATGTTGAATCCATCTGAAAGTCAGAGTGTTAGTTCTGATGCTAAGTTGAAGTATGACGAAGGCAAAGTACAAGAGTTTAGAGATATTATGAATTGTGAATATAATAGTATTGATGTAATTGTGGATAAGATAATTTCGTCTGATATAGACTTTGATATAGGTATTAATGATATAGCTAAGTGTTTATATGATAAAGCTAGATCTGTTTTTGGTACGAAAAAAATTGTACATTGTTTTAAGAATAATATTCTTAAATGTAATAATCAATGGTTTAACTATGAATGTAAAGTTGCAAGAAAAGAATTACGTAGTGCAAATAGAAATTATAAAACATGTATGTCTGTAGATAATAGAGATTTACTTGTTATTAAGCGAAGACGATATAAACAGTCAAAACGAAGAGCTAAGGCACAATACGGAAACAGACAAAAGAATAATCTTCATAATTTAGCGAAAAATAGTCCTCAACAATTTTGGTCTGAGATTAAGAAGCTTAAAACTAATTATCCAAAAGGGTCTAAAATAAGCAAAGATCAATTTTATGAACATTTTAAAGATTTGTATGGTGACAGAGATATTTTTACGGTAGATGATGTGGAAGACTTTGTTAATAATTCGGAAACATATGATATTTTAGTTGATGAATTAGATGTAGATTTTTCAATTGAAGAAATTGAAAGTGCAATTTCTTCTCTGAAAAAAGGCAAAAGTGGTGGAAATGATTTACTTACACCTGAACTATTTATAGATTGTAAACAAATAATTTCACCATTATTATGTAAACTATTTAACCACATGTATTCAAAATGTATATATCCAGAAAGTTGGACTAAAGGTATTGTGGTACCTGTACCTAAAAAGGGTGACCCAACCAATGTAAATAATTATAGAGGTATAACACTTACAAGTATTTTTTCAAAAATATTTTCAATAATATTAGATAATAGACTAAGAAAGTGGTCGCAAAATGTAAATGTACTAGACGAATGTCAGTTTGGTTTCAGTAAAGGAAAAAGCACTGTTGATTGCATTTTTGTTTTAAAGTAGGATATTGAATTATGAAAAGAAGAAAATGTATATAGCTTTTGTTGATTTTAAAAAGGCGTTCGACGTCGTATACAGAAATGGTATATGGTTCAAGTTGGTGTCTTATGGTGCATCATCAAAAATTGTAAATATGCTTAGAGTCATGTATGAAAATGTAAAAGCATGTGTTAAAGTAAATGGCTGTTTATCTGATTATTTCGATACATATATGGGTGTAAAGCAGGGAGAGCCATTATCCCCTTTATTGTTTCTGTTTTTTATTAATGATATGCGTACTCAACTAAGTGAAGACACTATAGATACTTTTACTGTAGACGAATTACAGATATTTCTGTTGTTATTTGCTGACGATACAGTATTATTTTCTTACTCTGTAGATGGTTTACAACATTTGTTAAACAAATTACATCACTACTGTGCCCAGTGGGGTATTATGGTAAATACAAACAAAACAGTAGTAATGCTTTGCAAAAATGGAAATAGGAATGAAAATTTTAATGTATTTTATAATAATGAGAGATTGAATATTGTTAAGACATTTACATATCTTGGTGTTACTTTATCTTCAAATGGTAAATTTTATCAAACACAGAAAGCCTTATCAAAGCAGGCAAACAAAGCTCTATATTCACTAAATGCTCTGTTTGATACAGTACCAATGGATATCTCTGAAAAGATAAAATTGTTTGATGCTATGGTATTACCAATCTTAAATTATGGCTCTGAAATTTGGGGCCTTCATAAAGCTCCAGATATTGAGCGTATACATATTAAGTTTTTAAAGCAAATATTAAATGTGCGACAACAAACTGTAAATGCAACTGTTTATGGTGAACTTGGAAGATTTCCTCTGTATGTGTATAGAAAAATAAGAATTTTGAAATATTGGCAAAAGTTGAAGAATAATCATGATTCTTTGATGTATAAAGTTTATGAAATGGTTGATGTTAATGGTATTATTGAAAATAGATGGACTTTGGAAGTTAAAGAATTATTAGATGATCTTGGTTTCTCGTATATGTGGAACTATCTTGTTATTTCAAATGTACAATTGCAACAATTAATACAAAGAGTAAAAGATCAATACATTCAAATGTGGTTTAACGATATACATAGTATTTCAAAATTAGATACATATTGCTTGTTTAAAAGTGAATTTTTCGTAGAGAAATATCTTAATTGTATTAACAATGTAAATTACAGAAATGCACTTTGTAGATTTAGATGCTCTGCTCATGACTTGTTGATTGAAGAAGGCCGACATCGTAATATTGATAGAAATAATAGAAAATGCACTAAATGTAACATGAATGTGGTTGAAAACGAATACCATTTTTTGATGGTATGTCCATATTATAGAACAATAAGAATGAAACATCTGCCTAAATATTACAATTCTTGGCCAAGTATACAGAAATTTAAAAATTTGTTGAAATGTGAACATAAATGCACACTTAACGAACTTGCCAAATATATATATATTGCTAATTGCAAACGTAGAAATGTACGATTAAACGATGAAATATAGTAATGTTATATAATATGTAATAATTTAATTTATGTAAAGTAAACACTTGCAAATATGTATTCGTACAGTCTTTCCCACATGTATTTTCTTAACTTTCTTAACTTTATTTCTTTTTGTTGTGAAATTGCCCACACGTATTGAACTCTTAAAGTACGATTAACATGTCAGTCAATCTGTTTAAAATATACACAAAAAGCCTACAAGTATATGTTGTGTAAGATGTGTATTTATATGTATGCATATGTGTATATGTATATGTATATACATATGTGTGTGTGTGTGTGTGTGTGTGTGTGTGTGTGTGTGTTATTAGTGTATATCTGTAACTTTTTGAATGTATTGTAAATATGTTTATGTGATTAATTATGTCATACTTTTCTCATGATTGTTAATCTCTACCGCCGTTCATTGTAACAACGTATTGGCGTTGAACATGTATATGTTTGTGCCAAATAAAATATTGAATTGAAATTGAATTGAATTGGTGTTGAAAATATACGAAGCTTTTAAACCTGATTCTGTGAAACAAGTTACCAAGTTATTGATAAAATATATACCCACAAAACAGTTCTTTAGAAACCCATGAAATGGTTGTAAATCCATTAATGCCCATAATATAGTGTCCAATAAAAAATATGTTTGCAAACAGCATAGACATTGGGAAAAAAAAACAATATATTCAATGTCCCTAATTTTGAAAATGCACTAGATTTGAATTGGTCAAGATTTTATAGATTCATAACCTGATAGAGATGTAATTTGCGGCATTTGATGTAGTCTGGTATGTTAAAAATTGCATGTTTTATTTATAGCTGGGCTTTTAAGTATGATTTGGAACTTTTACGATAACCTAAAAATAAGCCCTCTTTTAACTTGACGGGGCTCAATTAATTTTTCAATTTTAATTAATTATAAATATTCAGGACTACATGCATGCATACAATCACCAAAAATTAACTTGGGCCACTTCATATACCATAAGGCCTTGCGAATGGATAAAACATTAATATAAAAAATAAATGGAAAATAGAATAAAATGAATCAAATTTCCACAGTATGAGTGGTGCAGCCTTGATCAAGGATACTAATTTGGCATTTGGATGCCCTTATTACAACAACTTCAGTTCTTTTGAGGGCATCGCCCTTTTAAATGCAAGTTGTGCTCAAATGATATAACATATTAAATGGAATAACATTAATAATTTTGAACCAAAAGGTTCATAGTCTGCTATTGCCACTTGTGAAATATTTATTTTCATACCACTCGATGAAAATAAATCCCATATTTATACAAAAAAAACTTGAATATCCTCTATGAACTGTACTGATTGTGAAAAGTCGTTCTCGAACCAGCATATGCGAACCAGCACTCTGACTCATTGAAATGTTGCTTGTAATTCCACGACTGATGTAGGATTATCATTTTCATTAATAATTAAAGTTTTAAATAAGGTCCTAATATCTGTGTTTTTGGCAATTAATTCATTAAGTTCCAGAGATGTTGTCTGAGAAGTGCACTGTCCGCGTACTTGTAAGTTCTTGTTCAATAATTTCCAGTATCTTTCTACGCAAGTTCTTTGAATTATGTTGGCATAAATATTTGAATCAATTTTCTTGCCTTTTCAAATGTAGATCAATATGACTGTTTAAATGTATCCATTATGATAATTGCTTCTGAAATGTATGAACAAATAGTCTGTAATTGCATCTGTAGTTTATCAAACTGATAAATACTTTTACAAACAGACAAATCTTGTGTGGTGAATTTTTTGGCTTATCAGATTGCTACTGGAAATTAACTGCTCTCTTGCTCTGCTTCTATTCACACTGACCACTTGATGAACTCATTGTAATTCTAGAAGTTATGGTACAGGCTTCCTCACTAGTGAGGAAAATTTAGGACCTATCTGTAAGACTGACAATGTAGATTCCTTTATTTATGGAGGATAACAGAAAAAAAGCTGCTAATAACCCGTTATTAGATGACGCTTTTCCCATGTTGCTTTACAGTGTTTTTGCGGCACTACAGAGATGAATCAAAACTAATTAATTATAAAATTCATATTACCATTATAGAAAATCTGAATATAAAAACTTTTGTTTTCTTAAGAGATTGTTATGTTATGAAACAGACTGTTGCAGTCCTAAATGGTATTCAAATTATTTCATCTGTAAGTTGACTGGTTATCATTTGCGGCTTGAAAACATTAAAGACCCTTTTTATCTTTTGTTCAGATTTGTAAAATTATTTCAAGTTACAGCAAGTTCAGTTGATCTGCAGTTCCGCGTTTTTAGACTCTTAAGACGCAGACTGCATTTTCCGCGTTTTAGACCATCATCCTCATCAAATAGTCATTAAGTTTAAAGTGTTGGCATTTATCCCAAATCTTTGGGCGAGCAGTTGTATTAGATGTATTAGGAGGACTATGTACCTGAGGACTATGTATCTGAGTAGATGTGTTAGGACTATATGTCTTATGCTTCGTGGAATATTAAAATATTAAAAACATGTCTGTTTTGCATATCATTATTTAGACATGGCTTAATATGTTTAAGAACTCGGATATATTTTTATTTGCCACATTATACTATGAATAAGTATAATATTTATGACGACTAAAAAAGGAAAGCCAGAGAAGACACTGTTTTTGCATCGGCTTTCGCTGAATTTTTTTTTGTCGCTCAGTATGGATGTTCTATGTTTTGATCTGTTGCTATATTCTCAAGTGATAAAAAGAATCTATCAATTGTATCCTGAAAACCAGGTACAGTTAAAAAGACAAACGTTTGAAATAAAACATATGCTATGGATTTAAAATACTGAAAGCTATGACATTATTAATATAATATTATTTGCCTTTTATCCATAATATGTATATTTTTTTATTTTTGCAAGGACCTGTTTGCAAGGCGCCTGCATAAAACATTTCACTACTATCTTGTCAGAACATTTTGACATACTGATTTATTCGTTACATCTAAATGTATCGGTGGATAATTAATTTCAAGACAGGAACGTGAGAGCAATAAATTTGCATGTCAAAAATTACCGCTTGATTCAAATTGTTTATCGTTCAAAGTTCAGTTCTTTTATAACATAAAGAGCTCTTAAAGAACTGACACCCTAGAAACTGATGACTGGGAATATATTCCAAGAACAGTTCAAAGCGAGATTTGAAACAGATGAATATTTCGGACATATTACTGAAAGTGGTAAAAAGCTATTGAAATCTGATACAGAAATAATGAGTTGGGATTTGAACAGCACCCGAAAACAAAATCGGAGCCAGCCTACTGAAGCTTAAAGCAAGTAATTTAATCCATAATTTTCTGTTAAGATCACATTACTTGTTACAATTTTTTTCAGGTTTTTGCAGTCACATGGTCTCTGTAAAAGGTGACTGTGTTGCAATTATAGCTAAATGTATATACCTGGCTGATGACACAGTGGAAAAGTCTAGAGTACAACTATGGCATGACATTTCTGTTGACTGCAACAAGCAGAACAGCTGTAGAGGTATATGTAACCACTTTATCCAGTTATTGGGAATTTAATATATTTTGTTTATTTTTAGTTTGTTTATCTATTAGACCAATAAATGTGAATTCTAGAACAGTTTTTGTACTCCCTTCAAAAGAAAACTTCCAAAGAACAACTCTAGCAGACTAGCAGACTAACCCCAGCAGACTAGCAGACTAACTCCAGGAGACTAGCAGACTAACTTCAGCAGACTAGCAGACTAACTTCAGCAGACTAGCAGACTTGTGTCCAAGATGATTTAAGTAATTCAAAATTTTCATTTTACTAAGTTGTAAAAATCGCATAAAAATCAGTTAAACCGAAATAAAGTCACAATTATTTTAGCAGACTAACTCCAGCAGACTAGCAGACTAACTTCAGCAGACTAGCAGTCTAACTTCAGCAGACTAACATCAGCAGACTAGCAAATTACCGAATACAGTCGTTTATACCACGGACTTATGTCTTTGATAGACTATTAGAACATTTGGACATTTTAGTAGGCGCTTGCAATATTTCCACGTTTCTTAAGACGTATGGAAAAATAAACAAAAGACAACTCAGATGTGAAGTAACTAATCTATTTTGAGCAGCAAAACAAAAATGCAATAACAAGAAAATAACAAGAGCTTTCTCTGTAGAGTGACTGTCGCCCCCGAAATGAAGCTTTAAATTTCTGGACAAATTGATCTTAAAAATGGAGGTCATTAAGGGGTCAAGGTCACATATCTACCGAAGTATATCAAGTTAATAAGGAAGTAACGGGCAATGTTACAGTTTTCGGACAAATGGATCTTAAAGGAAAGGATCATTCATTGGTCCAGGTCAAACAAATATAGGTTAAAGGGAAGCTGTTTTTAAAGTTTTGTTGAGTCCAAGTATAAAGTAGACCCATTTACTAATAAACAATGTATTACAAATGTTAGCAATTCTGGACACTTAGATTTCCAAGGTCATTCAATTGCCAAGGTCAAATAAATACAGGTCAGTTGGAAAGCTGTCCAAAGAGGTTTTCAAGTATGAAATATATCAATTTACTATTAAGGGAGTTATGTCCAATATAAAAGTTTTTTGTACAATTCGATCTAGAAGGTGAAGGTGATTCAGAGGTCAGGGTCAAATAAATATGTCAGTCAGAATGTCTTGTCCAAAGACTTGGTGTCTCTAAGCCTGAACCATTAACTTATATGGAAGTTATGACCAATGTTGGACAATTTTACATTCGCGGTAAAAAGAAAGAAGACATGTGGACTATGGATATAACACTTTAGACTGTGATTTAACATATGTTTGGGGTGTCCTTTTTACAACAAAAAGAAATATAAAGAAATATCTCCACTCACTACCTATTAGCTGTGTAAAGAGGCCGTGTGTTTATTGTAGCTGTTCCTGATGTGCAATTTCTTTGCTTTTTTTTGCTCATTTTTCATAGATTTGAAACGTGACGGATCTGTTCGACAAACTATAGGAGATGTGGGTTGACTCACATTTGTCACATGTTATGTATCCAGCAAATACTAAAAAAACTGTCAAACTTTTCACGATTTTATTTAGATCATTTTTTTTTAATTACAATAAACACGGAGAAGGAATAATGGCAAACTCAAAGACCACATATCTTTTTTTCATTTACTTTTCTTAATTAACCGGACTTAAAACAATTAATGTGTTATAATGGCGGTGAATAAGCCACATTGATTTAACATGATCACAGTTAAGCCACTGCATCGTTCCTGGGCTGGCTGTCAAGTAGTTTACCAGTACCCGATGCCTTCACATTCGATAGGAACTGATAACTTCTGTACATGCCAGAGCAGAGGTACAATGCGAATGACCGTAGAGAAGAGTTCATAATCAATCACAACGAAAGTGACCTGCAACGTTCTGGAATCGAACCCAGGTCGCCCGATTCACAGTCCAATGCTCTACATATTGAGCTAACCGGACGGTTCATTCACAGTGTTATTGTATTTATATATTGAATTTGAAGGAACATAAGGAAAATCAAATACACAGCAAAAGAAGCATATATCTTGCGTCAATGCGCTTTGGGTTATTTCCCAGTTATTGATATTTGATCATGCTCTATGCGCTCTTATCATTCAAGAGGATTTTAACCGATTCCACACATTACTATTAAGGAGTACAGTGCACAAGACTCATAACAAAAAAAATCTTGAATATGAGTAACGTCTCTATCCCTCTCTTAATTCGAACAGCACAGGAACGTGAACGGCTGGTGACGAGAAGACCCGGTGCATAAGAACAGGTGTGACGAGGGTGGCCGTATTCATCCCACGTGTGACAAATGTGATGCATGACAAATGTGCACCTAAGTACATACCTATTTCGCTTAAGAAACTGAATATCTAATTCAGGTATTTTAATGAGTTAGTTTCTTGGTAAATGTCATCTCTTTTCTCAGACCAACAAGTCGACATAATGAACAAATGTGTATTCGTCCAGAATGGAGAAATATGAAGATCGGGAGAGAATCTCGCCTCTGACAAGAACTGAATCCGCGACCCTCGGACTCCTGTGCTCTACCCACGGAACACCGTACTGACTCGTCAATTGCCAATCAATGTTATCATTTTTGAGTCCTTCCAGTGGTAAAAAATGAACTGGACGTGCAATTATACTGACCACTGACTTCAAAGAAGATGTAGCTATTTGTAGCTATTTGTTCAATGATCCAAAAGATGCACAGCTAAATACTTTGAGCTTAATTTTGGTCAAATGGGATAAACAACTATACTAAAATTCACTTATTGCGAATACGGTTATAGCGGCTATCACGTACATCGGGATATAAGGAACAAGTATTTCGGGTCCGAATGTCGTCCTTTTTTATTCAATGTAAGAATGGTTATAATCACGGTTTTAAGACATTGTTAGCAACAAGGAATACTTTTGTCACAAAATATTAAAAAATGCATGGTTCCAACGAACTCCAAAATGTCGACTACATAAAAATAAATCACGAATTCACTACTTTCTGTTTCTTTGGCACGGATTCGGCCGAATGTATTAGGTGCTTTTAATAACAATTATTTTGATTCATCTGATGATGTATATTACCCATTCCTACATGTACATGTCAACAAAAAGGAAACATTTTATACAACCTTAGGCATGTTAGTGCCAGATATAGAAAAAAGATTAAGAAAAAATCAGTTTTCCTTTATTGAATAATTTCAAGGGCGATAACAATCACAAACACATATTTCTTAAGAAATACTCCTCAGAATGAAGGCCGATTATGGTGATACAAGGATACTAATTCACAATATGCTAACTACGATCTTCGAATATAAGGAACAAAAGATGAATGTTTCAGTGAATTTACTATACGCAAAGTTTACTGTATTTGAAAAATTATGATGGTCTGTAGGGCGTATCTCTTGGGTCCGAGAGTACCAATAAGTTGGTGCTAACTGGGTCCCAACACCATCTGTAAACTTGATTTGACCGAAATATCAAGTAAATGCGTTGTTGCTCAAGTTTAACAACTCAACTTATCACTGCCAACAGTCAATTCTGACTATACTCAGCAGGCAAGTTCTTGCAACTTACTGCTTCCTGGGTTCAAACCAGTACTTGCGCCGAAAGTGAGGACTGAGGAATGTCACTGGAGACTCTCACCTCTGGTGGGATTCCAACCAGCAACCTCCGAATCGGGAGTCCGGCGCTCTAACCCCTCGACCACTGCTCCTCCTTGCTAGTTCAAAGGTAGGAAGACGTGACATATGCGTTCGTTTAGAATAAAACAGAGGTGACAAATGTGATTCTGTGACACCTGAAAAACTCAACCCGAACAGAAACGTCACAGTAGATGTGAGGAATGTGTTTTGAAAGTGAGACATATGCGATCGCAAATGTCAAAGGAGTGACAAATGCGGTCGTATTATTTACACTTGTGACAAATGTTAGGCGTGACAAAAGTGCTCATACAGTGCACGATAACGGTCTGTTAATAACTGGGGTTCAAAACTGCAGATGAAACAGGTTACATCTCAATTTACTTAAAATGATACTAATCTTTATATTTATTTGTCAATTTTAACTACAGAATATATTTTACTAAATTTTTCCGATAAAGTTTATTATTATCCAATCAATCTCACATCTTCAGCCATCTGCCATATGACATTAAACAGTTGCCACAAGGTTATTTAACACTACATTACAATGGAGGTAAAGGAGTTTACTTTGTAAATTTACCATGTCCTTTATTGCTCTGTAATGTTGTTTATCTAACAGTCAAAGAAAAAAGAACGTATTCTTGAAAGTTCAACAATAATCGAAGCGGTTCTCGTCGTGAGCGTGGGCTGGGGTTGGGTCTCGTCCGGGGCGCGGGGGCACAGCAGGCGATAAAATAAACAGCGTATTTCTTCTTTCACTCTCCTTTTCTTAAGGACCTTCTACCGTTCTCTTATACTCATCACAAATTCGAATATATGACTCTTATTACTAAATTCAAAGTATTCATTTCAAATTGAACTTGAAATATAGTTATTACTGAGTGATCTTCACCATAAAACTGACATTATGACAAAGAGGAGAAGAATTAATTTAAGATGTCAATTGACAGCTTGTTTTCTCATCCTCTCAAATACATGTATATATGTATTAGCTTTTTATGTTATATCGTAACATATATGTAACATTTTAAATAAATACTGTTTAAAATAAAGACCATTATGTATTGTGTAGCCTGGTATAATATCAGGCGTATTCATTATTGCTATTTTGCTATTCTGCTAGAGTTGTTCTGCTATTCTGCTAGAGTTGTTATGCCATTCTGCTAGAGTTGTTCTGCCATTCTGTTATTCTGCTAGAGTTGCTCTGTGGACGTTTTCCTTTGAAGGGAGTACAGTGAATTATAAAATAATTGTGACTTTATTTCAGTTTTAAACGATTTTTATACATTTCCAGGCTATTTAAGGTTTTACTGTTTTTCGTTTATTTCAAATTCATAAAACATTTTTATGGTTCTAAAAGTAATTTTGATACACTTTCGCGCGTTTTCAGATGTCGGTGTTTCAGGCTGCTAGGAATGCTAACCTCAGGCTGCTAATTTCAGGCTGCAAGTCTGCTAACTTCAAGCTGCTAGGCTACGAGGCTGCTAACTTTACGGTTATGCGAGTTTTACAACATAGTAAAATGAAAATTATGAATTACTTAAAACAGCTTGGACACAAGTCTGCTAGTCTGCTGAAGTTAGTCTGCTAGACTGCTTGTCTGCTGAAGTTAGTCTGCTAGTCTTCTGAAGTAAGTCTGCTAGTCTGCTGGAGTTAGTCTTCTAGTCTGCAGGAGTTAGTCTGCTAGTCTACTAGTCTGCTGGAGTTGTTTTCCATTCTGTTATTCTACTAGAGTTGTTCTGTGGAGAACAATGAATTATAATAAAATTATTATGAATTACTTACAACATCTTGGACACAAGTTTGCTAGTCTGCTGAATTTAGTCTGCTAGTCTGCTGAAGTTAATCTACTAGTCTGCTAGAGATGTTTTGGCATTCTGTTATTCTGCTAAAGTTGTTCTGTGGAAGTTTTACTTTGAAGGGAGTACAATGAATTATAAAATAATTGTGACTTTATTCCGGTTTAAACGATTTTTATGCGGGTTTTACAACATAGTAAAATGAAAATTATGAATTACTTAAAACATCTTGGACACAACTCTGCTAGTCTGCTAAATTTAGTCTGGTAGTCTGCTAGGTTGCTGAAGTTAGTCTGCTAGTCTGCTAAATGACCTTGATCTTGAGGTCAAATTGTCAAAAAAGAAAAATGTTTTTGAAGGATCTACAATTACTCTGTGTGGCCCAGATCTCAAAGTTTTAGGCACAATTTCAGGTGAATTATAAGCTTTCAGTGACAGTTCTTGCTAGTAATTAGAATTTTTTTTTTTTCACTTTTCAGAAAGTTGAAACCACTTTCCTTCAAAAAATTATATACAATCGAGGAGAATGCTGTGGAGCAGATGTAACTAATGAATTTTTTCTGGACAATGATGGCGTTAAAAATTTTCTCTTTCGAAAAGACGAAGAAAGCAGTGGTATATAAAGACAGCAAAGAAAATTTCATGTGAATGGTCTGATATTATAGTTTTATTTCATGGACACTGGACAGGGAGTGATATTCTTTTTAGTTTGAAATAAAGAGATAATCCAAAAAGTAATTACACTATATTTGTACATATAGATGACAGTTTTTGCTTTTTGCTGGGTTTGTAGACATGAATATAAATATTTTCTTGTGAACAATGATGACATCAAGTTAATCTGAAACCATTTTTCATTGGCTGAAATAATCATATGATTGAAGAAATTATTAATAGACAGGTGTTTTCTAACACTTTTGTAACACATTTCAACTACGCGTTTACGTTAACATCTTAATACAGCAATTTAACGTCTAAAACAACCATACCATTGTGATTTTAACCTATTTTTATATTTTTGCTGATTTATTTACGTATAAACATGAAAAAACACTTTGAAAAGTGAAATACAAAAGTTACATGCACACATGCATTGTTTACATATTGGGTTGTCAAATGTATGTATGGACAATTCGTTGTAAGGTATTCACTGATTGGTTGAAAAGTAACTGCGGATTTCCCTCTCTAAAAATAAAAATATCGTTTTGAAAATAGAATTTTAGCAGAGGTAAGAAAGTGAATCGTTCGAGAGTAGAAATGATGTAGAAAGCAGTGCCAGAAGAAGACAATATAGAGAATCTCACTCCATTTCTACACATTTAAATGAAAATGCTTGCACAGATTTCATTCATATTTGCATTTAGATGTGTATACATATGGTTCCTCCTTTTGACTTATTTTCTATTAAAATGAAATTTCTGCACATTTCAAGAAAAATGAGTTAACAATTTTTTTTTCATATTTTGCATGTATGTGTATCTAATGAAACTACAGGTTACTTGCAAAATTGGGCAGGGCACCTCCAAATTTATCAGAGTTTTGACCTTAATAGACTAAATTTCTGATAAAAACCAAATGTCTTCACATTTATAGTGTTATTTTTGTAGCACGCTGTTACAATTAAATGTTACAATTATACTGCTTTTGACATTCCACATGCTACTTTAATTTTTATAATCTGCTTGTGATACATGGCTTGAGCAAATGTGTCCTATGAGCACATTTCTTGTGAATTGTTATTTTTTGATAGTTTTATTTTTTAAAAAAACATGTTAACAAGTATTGCTTTATTGTGTTTGTGGTAAACTTATTGTCAGCTAAAGTTTTACCCCCTCTTTTCAGTTTACCTATCTATAATTACTGGAAAGAACCTGTACTAGACTGCAAATGTTACCAGTAAACTACCAACAGAACTTACAATATTGGTCAGTATGCATAAGTCAAGGTAAAATAGTACTCTTGTACTTTTCTAGAACATAAAAGTTGAAGTACCACATGGGCTAAGAAAATAAGTGGAATAGTCAATACCAAATTTGATAAGTGTTGAAAAATGATCAAGATCAGTGATGGTCAGTATTGAATAGTGTTCAGTAATTATGTTGAAAAAAATTTCCAGTGAAGTTGGCAGGGCAGGTAAAAAAACAGATTTTTATCATATTCAGGTTAATGAGACTAGCTCCAATGGACCTCTGTTGCACAGAGATAAATTCTCTCGGATAAAGGGTATTGGATTACAAGCATGTATCCATTACTTGAAAACATAAACCCAGCACTACGCTGGCAGGTTTTTAAGTACTTTCAGTGCTTTGATTTTCCGCGTTTTTCACGAGCTTGGTTATCTCTTCTGTTTACTTTTCGGCGAGGTTTGGTCACGTTACAAACTAATGCGTAATTTCATGTAAACGAACGCCTTTTCATTCAAGAGTGCGAAATCGCATGTTTATAATCAAAACTGTTTGAATACATTACCGATGTCCTGAAATGTAAAGAATTGCACAATATTAGGAATCTTTTATCTTTTAGTCAGTATTGACTTTTGGCAGTAATACCGTTACGTGTGGGCACAATTTTTCTGTTCTGTTCTGAAGGCTGTAAAAATTAATGCGCCAGACGAACTTTTTGCGGATTTGGCTATCTAAGAGTAATTGAGGCTGAAATTGCGCTAACATTATTTGTTTGGTCTGACGACCCAAACAAATAAAAATGCTCTTTTTAAAAACAAGAGGGCCATGATTGCCCTAAATCGCTCACCTGAGACTCCTTGATCATTTTACAGGTAACTGGTTGTTATGGGTGTTCGCTGTTCGCAAGTTTGAATACGTTTGCAATAAGTTTGAAGACTCTGTGTGTAATGGTACTCAATTTTTTTTAGCAGAAATACTTTTATTTTTACAGGTCCCAGTGAACTTGATCTTTGACCTACAGACCCCAAACACAATAGGGTTCTTCTAGTATAATTACCCTATGAAGTTTGAGGGTTCTATGTGTAATGGTACTCCAGTTACTGAGCAGAAATAGTTTTCACTCTACAGGTCCATGTGACCTTGACTTTCGACCTACTGACCCCAAAAATGATAGGGTTCTTGTGAAGTTTGAAGGCTCTGGGTAAAATGATACTCCAGTTACTGAGCAAAACAGTTTTCACTCTAGAGGTCCCTGTGAAGTTAACCTTTGACCTATGGGTCCTAAAAACAATAGGGTTCTTCTAATACAGTTATCCTATAAATTTTGAAGGCTCTGGCTCTAATGGTATTACAGTTACTCTGCAGAAAAACTTTTCACTCTATAGGTCCCTGTGTCCTTGCCCTTTGATATACTAGCCCCCCCCCCCCCCCCCCCCGCAAAAAAAACAAAACAATATGGTTTTTCTGTTTAGTAAAAGCAATCATCCTATGAAGTTTTAAGGCTCTGGGTGAAATGATACTCCTGTTATTGCGTGGAAACAGTTTTCACTCTAGAGGTCCCTTTGACCTTGACCTTTGACATACCAACCCAAAAAACAAAAAGGTTTTTTTTTCTACTCAATAAGGGGAATAACCCTGTGAAGTATGAAGGCCTAGGGTCAACTGGTACTCAAATTATTGAAAGGAAACGAAGTGTGACAGACAGACACCCATGGACAGGGCAAATCAATAGAAGAACGGGGTTTGGTGGGGGGGGGGGGAATAACAACGAACAATTGAAAGTCTAGCCCTTGGTGTTTCAAAGCAGCAGATTTATTTAAGTTTTCCCTATATAAGTCCTTGTGTAAAATCAAATGACTTCCCCACCCCTTAGGAACAAACTTGGTAAAGATCCTCTAGACAATGCTGCACACCCAATATCTAAACTCTAGGCCTTGTGTTTTCTGTCAAGAATACTTTTTAAGTTTTTCCTATATAACTCTATGTAAAGTATGTTACCCCTGGGGTGGGGCCATTTTTGACCCAGGGGCCATGATTTGAACAAACTTGGTAGAGGTCCACTGGACAATGCTGCACATCAAATATCTAAACTCAAGGGCTTGTGGTTTCTGACAAGAAGATTTTTAAGTTTTCCCTATATAAGTCCTTGTGTAAAATCAAATGACTTCCCCACCCCCCAGGGTCATGATTTGAACAAACTTGGTAAAGGTCCACTGGACAATGCCTGCATACCAAATATCTTTACTCTAGGCCTTGCAGTTTCAGACAAGAAGATTTTAAAAAGTTTTTCCTATATAACTCTATGTAAAACATGTGACCCCTGGGGCGGGGCCATTTTTGACCCAGGAGCCATGATTTGAACAAACTTAGTAAAGGTCCACTATACAATGCTGCACACCAAATATCTTAACTCTAGGCTTTGCAGTTTCATACAAGAAGATTTTTTAAAGATTTCCTATATGACTCTATGTAAAATATGTTACCCCTGGGTGGGGCCATTTTTTCCAAGGGGCCATGATTTGAACAAACTTGGTAGAGGTCCACTGGACAATGCTGCACATCAAATATCTAAACTCTAGGGCTTGTGGTTTCTGACAAGAAGATTTTTAAGTTTTCCCTATATAAATCTATGTAAAATCAACTGACCCCTTGGGTGGGTCAGTTTTCACACGAGGGTCATAATATGAACAAACTTGGTAGAGGTCCTCTACATAATGCTTCATACCAAACATCTAAGCTCCAGCCTTTGAGGTTTCGGAGAAGAAGATTTTTAAAGATCCAACTTTTAAAATCTAATTTTAGCTCAGTGAACCAGAAATGCAATGGACCAGAACCATTTGAAAAATCTTGGTAGAGCTTCATCAAAGGAACATCTCTTGCAAGTTTCATTAAATCTGGCTCATTGGTTTCAGAGGAGATGTCGTTTGAATGAACAAATGACGACACTTTTCATTATAATTCATTACGTCATTACAAGTATTGATACAAGGCATGAAAAGGCACTAAAATATCAATGAACTGCTAAATTCACTCTTTCGTTCAGTTCAGTGTTACACTGTTTAATTTTTTAATAATATTATGTCTAAAATATATTGTTGGTACAGTAATAGAATGTGTATGCTCGTTTTCTTTGTGTATTGCCCCTGCGTTTGGATTCTTGACTGTATCATCTGAATGTCGTTTTCTGTTTGGCTAGCTACACGTAGTCTATCTAATAGTGAAGTGATGCACGGCAACACAAATCATAATCACAGCACTGAAGGCACTGAATTTGTTTGGGTGACTGAACCTTTTCTTTTCCTTCCATTTTGAAGAAAGGTTGTTTAAAAGTGTTCATATCTCATAATTATTGGTTGATCCTGTAAGAGTCTGAATTCTCCTCTACATGCTGCACCAGTGTACTCAGTATAAAACTTTGACAACCACTGTCCTGTCGAAAATACTCCCACAGGTCACTTTGTCAGTAGAGTACTGTGTAGTTCCGTGTTAATACATAATACTCCATGTTATGGACAAAAATTTAAATATGAAAAATTACAACGGACATTGATTGCAAAATTATGCAGAAGAATGTAATGGTTCATATGGCACTGCACTTTATCAATGAAATTTATCTAAGTGTGAAGTTTCAAGTTGATATAATCAATACTTTTGAGTGATTCCTCGGTCATAAATTAAGAATGAAAAATTACAAAGGACAATAACTACAAAATTATGCATAAGAAAGTTGTGGTCGATCTCCTCAGTAAGATCTGTCCATCTATGTAGGCAAGTTTGATAAATTACACATGGCAATAACTCTAAAATATTGAGAAATATTGATGAATTAAATTGCGTAATTCATTTTCCGTATTTTCACTGTAAAAATTTATTTTTCACTGCAGTGAAACATATTTTCTGTATTTTCACTGGTGTCTTGCCGGACTACTTTCTTCTAAATTCAGCCAATACTCTAAATTAAAGGGAAATTCTTTCGAATCTTAAGGTCAAAAAAAAGAAAAGTATATAATAAACAGAAAATTCAAGTTAATTCTATAAATACGGGATTTATTTTCATCTCGTGGTATGAAAATTATCATATTTCACTCGTGGCTATCGCCACTCATGAAATATTTATTTTCATACCACTCGATGAAAATAAATCCCATATTTATAGAAAAAACTTGAATATCCTCTATATATTTTCCAAATGAGGTCTATCCATCTGTCTTTTCATCAAAAAAGTTTCTATACCGCCAATACTTTTGAATTATACCCCGACAAAAAATCAAACCAGGCAGTTAGCTGGTCAAGTTGATTCCAGTATCCCACCTCCCCCGGCTTCCCTTCCCTATATGGGAGGTTGGCGGGGGATATAATGAAATTGGAAATGAAATCAATGTAGAAATTGCCTAAGATCAGGTGTAAGAAGTTGAAATACTAGACAGTGTTAGTGTTAGTGTGCAAATCAGTATTTATAAGTAACCAAATTACACCTAGTGAATGCTGTATTAATGGATTTTTGGTCGGTCAATACATATAATTCGGAGTGGGTACATTGCAAACAAACAAATGCAAACCTTTTAAATGATGGATCAGACGCGAATCTGTTTTCCAATTTAATATCTTAGAATGAATTAACACTGTTTGCTAGATTCCCATTTAGATTTTGTTGGAATCTGCCATTGGAAGTTATATGGCATTATCTTTGATAGTATTGAAATATAATAACTTAATCATGCTAAACTAAAAAATGAAACTTAGTTTTCGTACAGTAATCTTAAACCTCGTCCAGTGACAACAAAAACCATCCAGTGGTAGTGGACCATGGAAAGTTACACAGAACAACTTTGTCATTATTTGCAGGCTTCCTATTACATTCAGTTAGTACAGTGTCATACTTTAAACAATGTTTCAGAACAATTTTTCATGTTCTTTAATTTGATCTTGACTGTTAAGGCTACTGTTTTATATATAAATACATTTTATACAAACTTATATTTTGATGTCTTATTTATTTTTTGCTGTAAAATTTATTCTCTAATACAAACATTTTGAAAAAAAAAATATTAAAGTGTACTGAATGGAAAAGAATTAAAGAATACATGTTCTGGCGATGTATGAATGTAATAGTTCTAACAGGTCTTCGTGTTCATAAACCATTCTTTAACAGTTAGTATGTAAAAGGAACAAGGAATTAAATATACAAGTGGAATAGGAAATACAAAGATGTCACAAAAATGCAAGGCAATTCCGTAAAGAAAGATGCAGTGCATTTACGAATACAAAAATAGCTAGAATGGGATTCAAATCCCGATCGTAGCGCATCGAAGGGTTACACTCTAACCACTTAGCTAAAGAATCAATTAGTTATTGTGAATCCGCGGCACGAAGTACCCCAAAACACGCAAATATTCCTTTACACACTTGAAATATAAGTCAGTACAGATAAAAGACAGGTTTTTAAAACAAATATTGTCGCGTGCCGGCACTACAGGTCTTACAGGTGTTGTTTTCCTTACTCTTTTACTGGTAGCGTTATCTGTTACAACCTTACATGCGATGTAACTGTTCTAGTGGTTGGCTCTTAAACAAGTGGTTTAAGAATAGATAAGGGTAGATTATCTACTTGTATTTATGCACAAATCAGATGTAACACTTCATCAATTTTATTCACATATATGGTTAAGTTATAAATATGCCATCTCACAATAACAGCAACAGTTACAAACATTTATTACAATGTGATAAATACAGATGTTTAATGACAGCAGTCACAATTAATCATATAGACTTCAGTTGTCAAGTTGTTCAATCAACATATGAGTCACTGATATCAATGGAAAATGTGCAGGAGTTCTGTATATGAAATAACCAAGATGAAATTCTGCTTTTATTATCGCGCATTAATTTAAGACGAAAACGGCGTTCCATAGATGTGCGAGTCAGTGAACCGTAGCCACTAATGTCATTTATCAATACAAGCACAAAATAATGTAAGAAATCGGTAAACATATTGTGAGGCAGTATTTAATTATGCTGTAAAAAACTTATAAAATGCAGGTCTTGCAAATAAATTGTCTTTCTATAAAGAATCTAGCTTACTTAAATTACTGGCGAAATTGCAGACGAAACCTATTCAATGACCGTTAAAATTTCTAACACTTGTAAATATCTGACTTAAATGTCAAACAGCGTAACAGACGTTGCTTAAAAGAAAGACAAGACTAGACTGACTTAAACGGCTGATTTCGCTGTATTTATATGAAAACACCCAACCACTGCCCAAAAGTGGTTGAAATGGTAGAAAAACGATCAACCAGCCAAAAATGGTTGGTGGTTGTCAGGCAAAAATGGTTGAAGACGATCAAAAATTGATCGGACTGCACTTTAACTTTAATGGAGGAAAATTTACAGTAACTAAGTTATAAGTAAATACAATAATGACTTTCCAAAAATTCTCTACCTTTTGTGGAGTAATTCGAGATGCACAAAACTGAAACATCTTCCGTCTATGGTCCTTTTTACTAGTCGTTAGGGAAACTAACCGATACAACAGCTATAAATAGCACGTAATGCATAGTACAAAATGGCGGCCTGCAGTAAAATTGCCTCACATGTAAAGTTACATTTTAAGGAAATTACAGTGAATTATATGGATTTTAACAAGGTTACTTGGCAGTTTGATAGAAGATTAAATTCTTCATCTAAGGAAATCAGACATTAATTGAAAATACAAACAATAAAGGAATTAAAACAGAATAAAATCAACACAAGATGATTGTTTACAAAAGAATACAACTCAAGTGTCACGATAAGGATTTCTTGCACATAAGAGTACCAGCATATAATACCATGGGTATAACCTGTTTAAATGAGCTAAAGTGTTTTGTTTGAAAGTCAAGGCACAGTTCATTTATCATTTTATGCCCGGTTAAAGTCAACAACTGGTAATGACTTATACAACTTTTACAACTTGATAAAGCAAAGTTCATGTAGATCTAGGTAAGTTTCTTAATAGTTGAATGGTTAGTTAAAGTTTTAGTCCTGGTACCTGGGGTCACATCAATATTATTGTCAATTTTTTCTCTACAACGCAAAGAAAAAATAGAAATTGAAATTCAGCATCATCAGTTGTACATATTAAGGGGGCAAGGGACATTTGGAAGAGTCACAGATACATACAAAGCTACCAAATGTTTGGTTCTCAGAAATATTGCTCGTTTCCTACTCACAAATGACAAAGAATTGCACTGACCAAACATTCTCAATAATTTTCAATGCCTTCAAAGCACCAAGTCTGTTTTATTAAGACATTTCACCGTGGCCAAAGTTGGAATATGTCCCCTGCCCCCTTAGCTAACTTTCGGACATGAACGGCTATCATAAGATTTACGCTCTGTGAAAAACAAGAGGGCCGTGATGGCCCTTAATCGCTCACCTGAGTCTCATTGCTCATGTTACGAATATCGTTATTGCTTTTATGGGTGCAAGTTTGAATAAGTTTGCAATAAGTTTGAAGAAATAGTTTTAGCAGAAATAGTTTTACTCTAGAGGTCCCAGTGACTTTGACCTACAGACCCTAAAAACAATAGGGTTCTTCTAATATAATTACCCTGTAAAGTTTGAAGATTCCGGGTGTAATGATACTCCAGTTACTGAGAAGAAATAGTTTTCACTCTAAAGTGACCTTGACTTTTGACCTACTGACCCCAAAAATGATTGGGTTCTTTTACTGAGTAAAGAAAATCATCCTATGAAGTTTGAAGGCTCTGGGTATAATGGTACTCCTGTTACTGAGCAGGAACAGTTTTCACTCTACAGGTCCCTGTGAACTTAACCTTTGACCTATGGACCTTAAAAACAATACGGTTCTTCTAATACAATTATCCAATAACGTTTGAAGGCTCTGGGTGTAATGGTACTACAGTTACTCTGCAGAAATAGTTTTCACTCTACAGGTCCCTGTGACCCTGACCTTTGACATACTAGCCCCAAAAACTATATAGTTCTTCTATTTAGTAAAAGCAATCATCCTATGAAGTTTGGAGGCTCTGGGTGAAATGGTTATTCTGTTATTGAGTGAAAACAGTTTTCACTCTAGAGGTCCCTCTGACCTTGACCTTTGACCTACTGACCCAAAACACAAAAGGGATTTTTGTACTCAATCAGGGCAATAACCCTGTGAAGTTTGAAGGCTTTGGGTCAACTGGTACTCAAGCTATTGAAAGGAAACGAAGTGTGAAAGTCAGACACACATGGACAAGGAAAAAAACAATATGTCTCCATCAGAAGGGCGGGGTTGGGGGGAGACATAACAACGAACAATTGAAGGTATAGCCCTGGTGTTTCAGAGCAGCAGATTTTTAAAGTTTTCCCTATATAAATCCTTGTGTAAAATCAAATGACCCCCCGGGTGGGGCCAGTTTTAACCCTAGGATCATGATTTGAACAAACTTGGTAGAGGTCCAGTAGACAATGCTGCAAACCAAATATCTAAACTCTAGGCCTTGTGGTTTCTGACAAGAAGATTTTTAAAACTTTTCCTATATAACTCTATGTAAAACATGTGACCCCTGGGGCAGGGTCTTTTTTGACCCAGGGGCTACAAACTTGGTAGAGATCCACTAGACAATGCTGCACACCAAATATCTTAACTCTAGGGTATGCGGTTTCAGACAAGAAGATTTTTAAGTTTTCCATATATAAAACTATGTAAAATCAACTGACCCCTGGGGTGGGGTTAGTTTTGACCCCAGGGTCATAATTTGAACAAACGTGGTAGAGGGCCACTAGATGATGCTTCATACCAAATATCTAAGCTCCAGGCCTTGATGTTTCGGAGAAGAAGATTTTTAAATATCCAACTTTTAAAATCTAATTTTAGCTCCAGTGAACCAGAAATGCAATGGACCAGAACCATTTGAACAATCTTGTTAGAGCTTCATGCAAGTTTCATTTAATTTGGCCCTTTGGTTTCAGAGGAGATGTCATTTGAATGAAAAGTTGACAACGGAGGATGGACTGACGGACGGACGGACGGACGACGGACAAGACTGATCAGAAAAGCTCACTTTGTGCTCAGGTGAGCTAAAAATAAACATATCAATGGTTGCTGTCCTTCCATTCACAATCAATCTGCTCAGCCGACTGCTTTCAAACACGGCAATAATTTCGAAGAAAATGCTGAAAATGATTATGTTACTCGATACTTTGTTTTGGTTATTAGGCGACACATCTGGGCAAAGTGTAAAACCCAAACCCGGAAAAAATATAGCGATTTTCCGGAAACCATGGAACCATAAGGCTATATTTTCCTAAATACGTGAGCTAGAATAACAAAATTTCTATATTAACTAGAGACTCAGCTTATATATATATATATATACAAAATTTCTATATTAACTAGAGACTTAGCTTATATATATATATATATATATATATATATATATATATATATATATATATATATATACAAAAGTTTAAAAATGTGCCGGGCAAGTAATTAAATATGAAAAAATAAAAACATCACATGGGTTTTTGAATATGTAATTGCCAACCGGTTTCTTTTATCATCAGGGCAATAAAACAAAAACCCTTAGCAACGTGTGTACACGTGTATACAACGTCAAAAATGATGACATCATCAATAACTGTATAACATATATATATATATATATATGCTTAAGAGGAATTCATATTATCAAGCTCCTGAAACCGCAGCCGTAAAATTCTGCCGTACGAGAAAACCAGGTAATCCTGGAGAAGGCTCTGAGTTCCTTAATTACTACATATATGAAAATAATTATATTTGCCTGAGAGGAATTTATGTTATAAAGCCCCAAAAAATAGCATTACTGATGCCGCGAAATACGGCCGTACGAGAAAATCCGGAAATTGGGAAAAGGCTATAAGCAGTCGAATAATAATATGTTATTAGTTACATCTTTTTAAGATTGTCTTTTGTTAATTAGAAAATTCATATTCATGGGTGTCTCTGGAATGGGATGCTTTCTGTATCTTGCACTACTCCCTTATAGCATAAAATAACTAATCTCATGGGCAACCGGTAACGACGGTAAATAAGCTCAGATAGATAGATCAAATTCGATCAGTTAGATGTGCTATCTTAATCATGCATACAGCAAGCAAAATTGTCTTCTGATTATTGCCTTTCTCACAGACTAAGGAAGATAATCATTACTATAAATCAGTGGTCCAGTGGTAACGCGCTGGACTGGTAACCCGGGGCTCCTCCACTAACATTACTAATTGCCTTTCGGATGATACGTTAAAGGGATATACAGGCAAAAGTTCAAATATTTAAATACTGGGAATTTAAAGTTCTTAATATTGAACGTGATTTGAGCAAATGATATCAGTTTTAATTTTTTGAGCACTCATTTGCCTGTGTATCCCTTTAAACCGAGGTATCAGTGAGCATGCAAA
This sequence comes from Cyclina sinensis, assembly GCA_012932295.1. NCBI lineage: Eukaryota > Metazoa > Mollusca > Bivalvia > Venerida > Veneridae > Cyclina > Cyclina sinensis. The sequence continues at coordinate 33,776,324 of JAAONU010000019.1, forward strand.
AGAACCAGGGGTGTCTGAAATGGGATCCTTTCAGTATCTTGCTCTACACCCACAAATTAAAATAACTAATCTCTTCAGGGGGCGTCCGTCAGATTGGCAACCGGTACCGATGATAAATAAGCTCAAATAAGATAAGCTGTCTGCTTATCGTGCATATTATTTATTAATCTAAACTTATTTAAAATCATTTCCAGAAAGTCCGTATTTTCCGTAGAATCATGATAATTCTTTATCAAATTAAACTCACTTCACGTCATTAAATCAAGCTAAAGTTCATAATTGTTTCATATTGAAACGTAATTTAAACATATATGGTATTTTCTTTAATCTATCTTTACTACTTTTTTTACCAAGAGCATCTTAAATGATTTCCGGAAATTCAATGTTTCTTTGCGCGTTTTCCGTAGAATCGGGCTTTTTCTTTATCAATTTAAACTTACTGAGCGTCATTAAATCAACCTCATTTTTATAAATGTTTGATATTGAAAGGAAAATAAAGCGTATATAGTATTTTTAGAAATTTATCTTTGTTTTTTTTTTTTAAAATAAGAACGTCAAAATGAAATCCGGAAAATCGATGATTTTTCTAGGTTGTCCGGGTTTTACACTTGTCAACAGAAATGACTCCTATCAAAATGAATTTAAAACAGTATCGAGAAAGAGAAAAAAGGGTAGCAGTGGCAGCATAGATGGATTTGCAGGTATGCAGACTAATGATAAATTGATCTGTATCTTTGAACAATTAAACAGAAACTATGACAAGATCAAAGACTTAGAATTAAAACAAACATCGTATCGAGACGAGGTGAGAATGGTCAATGAATGTGTCAGTAGTTTAAATGACAGAGTGACAAAAATGGAAGAGTTATTATGTGAAGCCCAGAGGAGGAATGCTAAGATACTTTCTTATAAGTCCATTGATAGTGAGGCTCGAAGTATGAGAAATAACGTTGTGATTTATGGGTTGACTGAGAAATGTAGATACAATAGTAAGAGCCTAGTTTTCAATTTCCTTGAGGATGAACTAGATATTGACACTAGTGAAATGCATATTGACAGGGCGCATAGGTTGGGACAAGTCCCAGATGAAGTGCATAGAAAAAGACAGGACCCAAAGCGTCCTATGGTAGTACGGTTTCGAGATTATGTTGACACTGGTATCCAGCCAGACTCTTTATTGATGGCAAGTTGGTTTATATCTGTCCAGCCTTTCATGAGTTATTAACCGGAAACCAGTTTTTCTATTTTCAGTTTAAGCGAACAGTGACCTTGACCCAACTGGCAAAATTTTCAATCCAAAGCGTCGTCTTCATAGAAGCTACATTTACAGCAAATTTCATCACGATATCTCATTCTTAACTCAAGTTATTGAGCAGAAATCATTTATTTTTAATTTTTAACAGTGACCTTGACTTTGGCCCCACCAGCCCCAATATCAAACTTGACCTGTATCCTGTGATGTTACACCTGTGTACCGAAAATTGCTAAAATATGTCAAGATTTCATGAGTTATCATCCGGAAACCATTTTTCAACCATTTTATTATTTTAAGTAACAGTGACATTGACCTAGGCCCTACAAGCCCCAATAGCAAAGTTAACCTGTATGATGTGATGTTACACCTGTGTACCAACATTTTTTTAATCTTTCAAGCCATTCATGAGTTATTGTCCGGAAACCGTTTTTCTTCTTTTAGTAACAGTGACCTTGACCCCACCAGCCCCAATATCGAACTTGACCTGTATATTATGATGTTACACCTGTGTACCAAATTTTTTTTTAATCTGTCAAGCCATTCATGAGTTATTGTCCGGAAACAGTTTTTTTTATTTTTTGTAACAGTGACCTTGACCTTGGCCCCATCAGCCCCAATATCGAACGTGACCTGTATCTTATGATGGTACACACGTGAACCAAATTTTTTTTAATCTGTCTAGCCTTCCATGCGTAATCATCCAAAAACCGTTTTTGTATTTTGAGTAACAGTGACATTGACCTTGGCCCCACAAGCCCCAATATCGAACTTGACCTGTTTCTTGTGATGTTACAACTGTGTACCAAAATATTTTAAAATCTGTCAAGCCTTTCATGAGTAATTGTTCGGAAACCGTTTTTCTATTTTTAGTAACAGTGACTTTGACTTTGGCCCCACCAGTCCCAATATCGAACTTGACCTGTATCTTATGATGTTACACCTGTGTACCAAAAATTGTTTAAATCTGTCAAGCCTTTCATGAGTTATCGTCCGGAAACCGTTTTTCTAATTTTAGTCACTGTGATCTTGACCTTGTCCCCACCAGCCCCAATTTCGAACTTGACCTGTATCTTATGATGTTACAGCTGTGTACCAAAATTGTTTAAATCTGTCAAGCCTTTCATGAGTTATCGTCCGGAATCATGAAGGACCGACAGACTAACCGACCGACCGCCAAGCTCCTATATACCCCCTCAAACTTTGTTTGTGGGGGTATAATTAATGCGTGAACGCCTTTCATTCAAGAGTACGAAATCGACATGATTATAATCACTAGATGGGTGTTCAGTGGAACACTTGTGTCGCCCTTGGGTACTCTGTTAGAATAACTAAAAAGGTAAACAAGAGCCTGCTGGAAAAGACAGCATGCTAGTCAAAGTACAACAATACCTCTCCACAGACAACATGCTCCACTTTTCTCAGTGCTGGATAATTAATTATAAGCCAAGTTAAACAAGAGGCCCAAAAAAAAATTTGGGCCCCGATAGTGGGGTGTGTGTGGGGGTGTGGGTGATGGGAAGTGAAGTACCTATGTATTAAAAAAAAATAATAAAAAAATTTGGGTCGGGTGGGCGGGTTGAGGGTGGATGGGGAGTCAAGTACCTATGTATAAAAATTTAAAAAAAAAAGAACCCGGCGGGGGGAAGGGGGGGGGGGGGGGAGTGGAGGGGAAAGTGGAGGGTGGACTGGTTGTGTGATCAGATGGGGAGTCAAGTACCTATGTATTATAAAAAAAATTGGGCCGGGGGCGGTGGGGGTTGAGGATGGATGGGGAGTCAAGTACCTATGTATTAAAATTAAAAAAAAAAAAATTGGGAGCGGCGGGGGGGGGAGGGGAGAGGTTTTGGGGGGGGGGGGGGGGGGGGTGGCTGAGGTAGGATGGGGAGTAAAGTACCTATGTTTTAAAATTTAGAAAATAAATGGGCCCAGGGGGGGGGTGGGGGTGACTGGTTGGGGGGGCGGGTCCCCATGCAGAGGGGACGGTGGGGGGGGGGGGAGTACTTACCCATCTCATGTCAGTTAATATTTTATTTCTAGGCTTAAGAAGTTTTTTTTCCTATATATAAGTATAAGCACAATCAAGTGACCCCTGGGGGTGGGGCTAACTGTGACCTTAGGGACATGGGTACCAACAATCTTTGCAGAGGTCTTGCTTGTGATCAAGTATTCCAAGTTTGAATGGAATATCCTTGACACTTTTTGAGACATGGACATAAAGAAAAAGGTTAACAAAGAAATTTTAACTTGAAAAAGGGGCATAGCATTGAACAAATAAATTTGAGGGTTATCTGCCCTTGAGAAATGGTGTTGTGATACAATTGTAAGCATTACAACTGGAAAGTTTGATAAAGAAACATTAAGAAATGGCATAGTTATAGCCAATGTTAAGTTTTCATTACAAAATCCAAGTACAAAAAGGGGCATAACTCTGTCAATTGTGACCTTGACCTATACATTTTGGTATCATCATGACCCTGTTGGCGTAAGCAATATAATTTGAAAGTTTGATGTTGAAATGTTAAGAAATGGCAAAGTTATTCCCAACGTTAAGTTATCATGACAAATCCATGTATAAAAAGGGGCATAACTCTGTCAAATGTGACCTTGACCTAGAAATTTTGGCATCAACCCGACCCTGTTGTCATAAGCAATACAATTTGAAAGTTTGATAAGATAATGTTTAGAAATGGCAAAGTTATAGCCAACGTTAAGTTTTCGTGACGGACCGACAGGACAAAGCGATCGCTATGTATCGCCTTTTCTTCGAAAGGGCGACACAAAAATTGTTTGAATATATTACCGATAATTTGCTAAAGTGTAAAGAATTACACAATATTAGGAATCTTTAATCTTTTAGTCAGTACTGACTTTTGGTAGTTATAAGTCGGGAACTATTTTTCTGTTCTCTGATAAGGGTGAAAAAATTAATGCGCCAGTCATTTTATACAGACGTACTACGGATTTGGTAACTTAGAAGAGATAGAAGCTGAAATTATGCTATCATTATTTGTTTGGTCTGACGACCCAAACAAATAAAAGCAAGAAAAACAGTGATACAAAAGTATCACAGCGGACCGACGAACAGAGCCGCATGCAAATATTTTGAATTAGCTGTTTTGACTTAAGGCAGGTATATCAGTAGTTTGTTAACTTAATTGGCGGCGCCGAGAACGGCGACGCCTATATTTGGATAGTGTTTCATTTTGTACCATGCGCTGACGTAATCAAATTGGGAGAATCTTGGATCATTATCAATGTAAAAAAATCCGATTATTCTGTACATCACTTAAAATCTGTCACTTCCTAAATCGTATTTATTAATTTTTAAAATAAATTGATCCAAATCAGGTAAGTTTGTATTTTAATTAAAAGTTTTTGATGCAAAAATTACAGATTTAATGATTTTCCCATGAACAAATCAAAGCGCTGCAAGTACTTGTGTATTCACTGCATGTATCTAGCAGTGTGTTGCTACTTAATTTGAAATGCAAATCTTTGTTAATTCTTTCAACTTTAGCTATATAAAGAAAGCCGAGTGGTTAAAAGGTCGGACTTATAATCTAAGGATCGCTAGTCAAGACAAGAGTTCGAACCCCGTCAGTGGCCTTGTCTGCATCGGTTATTACCTTCAGCAAGAAACTTTATTCTCATTACTTAGTACTGGTTGGATTTGAAAATGATTCTATTAGCTAAAAGCTTTCGTCACAATCGAAATAAAATTGATTTGTATAAACTAACTTGAAAATAGAAATTGTACAAAATCTGTCGTTCTAATGCAATAATAAAGATATGAGTCTGTCTTTGTGAATACAGACACAAGGATGAATTTGAAAAACATTCTTACTTTGCTAGAGTCAATTCAGTTGTTATAGTTACAAAAAACATATCTGTTCACTACGCCACTAAACCGTGAAACCATGAATATGATAAGAGTACCAGTTGTACTTCGGGTGTTATCTAGTGCAGACAAATTACAAAATATTTGAAATGATGTAATACCATACTGTGAAAAATGGAATTCGAACAAAGATATTACATGTAAGGTTTTATTTTTTGGATGTCGATAACATAGGAATTGTTATTTCAAAATTGAGGACACACCTTCAGAGACAAGTATCTTGGTATATTTTTCACCAAATCTAGGAATATTATGCATACAAGAAAATATTTAGTAGTAAAGCCCTTCATCTATTAAAGGAGAATGTGTACTCCATAGTTGATTACCTATCGGAAGCACTGTCAGGTCGGCAGCTCTCTTTGTTCCAATTCCAGAAATACACTCACACTGTATTACTGCTACTGCTACACAAAAATTCGTTTCCCGTTTCCTACCAGAGATGGTAATTCCTTAGATATAATTTTCTATTAAACACAGACCGGGGAAAAAGCAAGATTACGAGGTGATTTTAAATGATTTATAATGACCATTCTCTTCTACAGTTCTCTTCTACAGAAATAATTGTCCATGGATCTCAAATTCTCATTCTCTGTGGGAAGAAAAACATATTCTTGGAATTGTCATTCAAGGCTTAAATTTGAAATTTTGACATGTCTTGGGCTGCCTGGAAGCTTTGGAAAGTAAACTTAGCAACCCTTTTCAAACTTTCCGATCACTGAAGTCATCCTTTTTACTTAATTTGCTACTGATGGTTCCAAAATGTTCCTTGGTCAATCGCAGTTAATCTATATAAAGTATAGTATTTAATGTACGTTGAAGGCTTATGACCACTGCATGTGCATGTGTGATGGTATTTTTTTCATGCATACAATATAAACAATGAAAACATAACATTTCTCCAAGAAATAGATTGAAAATCTGAGTTTGTAAATATCGGATTATATCCAGTCTATCATGGTTGGGCAACCAGGATAGAATAGAAAAAGACACAAAACAGTAGGATTTAAACAGACTAAAATCATTAAAAGGGTAAAGATTGTTGAAATAAAGCAAAAGTAGACATTTGGAATATTCAAGTGCTGAATTGTGTCGCAGACGAAGAACACTTGATTATTATCCCAATTTTTAATTTTAAAGGGAGACAATATGCAATTTTCATTTTATGAGAATATAGTCATTCATTCAAGTGAATTCACATGATTTCACAACTTCAATAAAAGTGATTAAAACATGGATATAATTCAAATGTCCCCCTTTAAAATCTTTTTACATCCCATCTGTAAATAACTTGATTATATCATCAAAATGTACAATATGTACTACACACGTGTACAATTGTTTAGGTTAATTTATACACTTATCAGCTCACCTGAGCACAAAGTGCTCAAGGTGAGCTTTTGTGATCGCCTGATGTCCGTCGTCCGTAGGTCGTCAACTTTTTTTTCAAACAACTTCTTCTCCTGAACTGCTGGGCCAATCTTGCTGAAACTTGGCAGGAATGTTACTTGCATGAAGCTTTACCAAAATTGTTCAAATGGTTCAGGTCCATTGCATTTTTGGCATCAGGAGCTTCTTCTCCAGAACTACAAGGCCTGGAGCTTAGACATTTGGTATGAAGCATCATCAGGTGGACCTTTACCAAGTTTGTTCAAATCATGACCCCTAGGTCAAAAATGGCCCTGTCCCAGGGGTCATTAGTTTAACTTAGAATTATATAGGAAAAACTTTAAAAATCTTCTTGTCTGAAACCACAAGGCCTAGAGTTTAGATATTTGGTGTGCAGCATTGTCCAGTGAACCTCTACTAAGTTTGTATAAATCATGGCTCCAGGGTCAAAAATGGCCCAGCCCCGGGGATCTCATGTTTTACATAGAGTTATATAGGAAAAACTTTAAAAAATCTTATTGTCAGAAACCGCCAGGCGTAGAGTTTAGATATTTGGTGTGCAGCATTGTCTAGTGGACCTCTATCAAGTTTGTTCAAATTATGTCCCCTTGGTCAAAATTGGCCACGCCCCAGGGTTCTATTGATTTACATATAGTTATATAGGAAAAACATGAAAATTTTTTTCTCCGAAACTAATAGGACTAGACCTTAGATATTTGGTGTGGAGTATTGTGTTAAGAACTTTTACCAGTATTGTTTATATGTTGGCCCCGGGGTCAAAATTGGCCCCGCCCCGGGGGCGCTTAATATGTAAAAAAGGCAATCTTTAAAAATCTTCTTACTGGAAACCTCAATGCCTACAACTTAGATATTTGGTATGCAGCATTGTCTAGTAGATGTCTATCAAGTTTGTTCAAATTATGTCCCCTGGGTCAAAATTGGCCATGCCCCAGGGTTCTCTTGCTTTACATATAGTTATATTGGAACAAGAGGGCCATGATGGCCCTGGATCGCTCACCTGAGTACTTTGGCTGTAGGTTTGCTGTTAAGCAGTATTTCATTTTTTAATTGAAAATATGTAAGTGCCTACAAACCAAATATGTAAAATATCAGTCAATAAATAAAGGCTCTATGACAGAAAGTAGAAATATCTATTATAAGCTATAGTGACTTTGACCTTGACCCAGTGACCTCAAACCTACTCATGGATAGAGGTCCATGCAAGGAACCTATATAAAGAATATCAAAGATATTGATCTAGAAATGAAGGCTCTATGAGGTACAGTAGATAAATCTACTTTAAGCCTCCGTGACCTTTAACCTAATCTAATAATTTGAAAAAGCTTGATAAAGCTTGCTTTGTCCCAAATTTTAAAATTCTAGGCCTTGTGGTTTCAGACAAGAAGATTTTTAAAAATTTTCTTCTACATTGTTATTTAAAACATGTGACCCCTCGGGCGGGGATAATAGTGACCCCAGGGGCATTTTTCTCATAAACTTGTTAGAGGTCCACTAGACAATGCTGCATACCAAATATCTTAACTCTAGGCCTTGTGATTTCTGACAAAAAGATTTTTCAAGTTTTTCCTATATATTTCTATGTAAAACATGTGACCCCTAGGGCGGGGCCTATTTTGACCAAGAGGCCATGATTTGAACAAACTTGATAGAGGTCCATTAGATAATGCTGCACACTAAATATCTTAACTCTAGGCTTTGTTGTTAATGACAAGAAGATTTTTCAAGTTTTTCCTATATAACTCTATGTAAAATATGTGACGCCTGGGGCAGGGCCATTTTTGACCTAGGGTCCATGACTTGAAAAACTTGGTAGAGGTCTACTAGACAATGCTTCATACAAAATATCTTATCTCTAAGCCTAATGGTTTCTTCTTTGAAGATTTTTAAAACTTTTCCTATATAACTCTATGTACATTGTAAACAAGTGACCCCCAGGGCTGGGCCAATTTTCACCCAGTGGCTATGGTTTGAACAAACTTAGTAAAGGTCCACTAGACAATGCTACACACCAAATATCTAAGCTCTATAACTTACGGTTTCTGACAAGAACATTTTTTAAAGATTTTTCTATATAACTCTCTGTAAAACAAGTGACCCCTGGGGCGGGGACATTTTTGACCAAGAGGCCATGATTTGAACAAATTTGCTAGAGGTCCACTACACAATGCTACACACCAAATATCTTAGCTCTATAACTTACAGTTTATGACAAGAAGATTTTTCAAGTTTTTCCTATATAACTCTATGTAAAACAAGTAACCCCTGGGGCGGGGCTATTTTTTACCCAGAGGCCATGATTTGAACAAACTTGGTAGAGGTCTACTAGAAAATGCTACCCACCAAATATCTAAGCTCTATAACTTACGGTTTCTGACAAGAAGATTTTTTAAGATTTACCTATATAACTCTATGTAAAACAAGTGATCCCTGGGGTGGGGCCATTTTTGATCCAGAGGCCATTATTTGAGCAAATTTGGTAGAGGTCCACTAGACAATGCTACACACCAAATATCTAAGCTCTATAGCATACGGTTTCTGACAAGAAGATTTTTCAAGTTTTTCCTATATAACTCTATGTAAAACAAGTGACCCCTGGGGCGTGCCATTTTTGACCTAGAGGCCATGATTTGAACTAACTTGGTAGAGGGCTACTAGACAATGCTACACACCAAATATCTAAGCTCTATAACTTACGGTTTCTGACAAGAAGATTTTTAGCTCACCTGTGCAGGTAGTGCACAAGGTGAGGTATTGTGATCAGTCAATGTCCGTCGTCCGTCGTCGGTGCGTGCGTGCGTAAACTTTTGTTTTAAAGAACATCTCCTCCTAAACCACTGGGCCAATTTCAACAAAACTTCACAGAAATGTTCCTTGCATGAAGCTCTTCCAAAATTGTTCAAAGAATTTGATTCCATGCAGAACTCTGGTTGCCATGGCAACCAAAAGGAAAATCTTTAAAAATCTTCTTGTCTAAAACCATAAGGCCTAGAGCTTTGATATTTGGTGTGTAGCATCACCTAGTGGTCCTCTACCAAGATTGTTCAAATTAATGCCCTTGGATCAAAAACAGCCCCGCCCCAGGGGTTGCCCATTTTACATAGAGTTATATAGGGAAAATCTTAAAAAATCTTCTTGTCAGAATCTGTCGGGCCTAGAGATTTGATATTTTGCATGTATCATTGGGTAGAGGTCCTCTACAAAGATTGTTCAAATTATGCTCCTGGGTTCAAAATTCGCCCCGCCACAGGGGTTTGTTGTTTTGTCTATACGTTTATAGTAAAATCTTAAAAATCTTTTTCTCTAGAAAAATAAGGCTTAGAGCTCAACTTTTTGGCATGTAGCATTACCTTGTGGACCTCTACCAAGGTTGTTCAAATCATGACCCCTGGGGTCAAATTGGCCTCACCCCGGGGCTTATCAGTTTTACACAGAAATATATAGTAGAATCTTCAAAAATCTTCTTCTCTAGAACCATAAGGCACAGAGCTTAGATTTTTTGCATGTAATATTACTTTGTGGGCCTCTACCAAAGTTGGTCAAATTATGGCCCTGGGGTCAAAATTGGCCCCACCCCAGAGGTCAGGGGTTTTCCTTATATGTACATAGCAAAAACTTCAAAAATCTTCTTGTCTGAAACCGCAAAAGTTAGGGCTAAGATATTTTGCATGATACATTGTCTAGTTGACCTCTACTGAGATTGTTCAAATTATGGCCCTGGGGTAAAAAATTGCCCCACCCCGGGGGTCATTTGATCTTACATAGACTAAATAGGATCTTTTTGGTTCTTTTTAAGCTACAACTATGAAACTTGAGATATTCAGAAAACTTTTGATGCAGATTTTATTTTTGACCTTGAGCTTGACCTAATGACCTACTTTTCTGTTTTTCAAGCTACAGCTTTGAAACTTGAGATATTAAGATAACTTTGGATGCAGATTTTATCTTTGACCTTGGTTGACCTTGATTTTGCCCTACTGACCTGCTTTACTGGTTTTGCATTTAGGTTTTTTATCTTTGACCTTGGCTGACCTTGACCTTGAGCTGCTGACTTACTTTACTGTTTTTAAATGAAAATTGGAAATTCTTCACTAGAAGGCATAGAGGCACAAGGTTTTTCCATATTTGGGCTCTATGACCTAGTTTTTTAACCTAGATGTCCCATATTCAAAGTTGAGCTAGAAATTATCGAAACAATCTCTCTGACAAATTTCCAGGATATTTGGACTGAAAAAGTAGCCTCTAGAGTGATAACAAGGTTTTTCGACATTTAGGCTCTGTGACCTAGTTTTTGACCCCAGATAACCCGTATCCAAACTTGAGCTACAAATCATCAAAACAACCTTTCTGACAAATTTCCAGGACATTTGGACTTAAAACGTAGCCTCTAGAGTGTTTACAAAGTTTTTTGATATTTGGGCTCTGTGACCTAGATGTTTCGACTTCAGATGACCCATATTCAAACTTGAGCTAGAAACCATAGAATTAAGCTTTCTGACAAATTTCCAGGTTATGTGGAATTAAAATGTTACCTCTAGAGTGTTAACAAGGTTTTTCCATATTTGGGCTCTGTGACCTAGTTTTTGATCCCAGAGGACCCATATCCAAATCTAAGCTAGAATTCCTTGAAACAACCTTTCTGACAAATTTCAAGGACATTTGGACTAAAAATGTAACCTCTAGAAAATTAATAAGGTTTTTCTACTTTCGGGCTCTGTGACCTAGTTTTTGACCCCAGAAAACCTATATTCAAAACTGAGCTAGAAATCATCGATCGAATCTTTCTGACAAATTTCCAGGTTATTTGGACTGAAAATGCTACCTTTAGAATGTTAACAAGGTTTTTCCATATTTGGACTCTGTGACCTAGTTTGTGACCCCAGATGACCCATATTGGAACTTGATCTAGAAGTTTTCAAGGCAACCTTTCTGACAAATTTCCAGATTATTTGGGCTGAAAATGTAACCTCTAGAGCTAAAACAAGATTTTTTTATTTTTGGGCACTGTGACCTAGTTTTTGAACCAAGATGACCCATATTTGAACTTGTGCTAGAAATCTTTGAAGCAACCTTTCTGACAAATCTCCAGATTATTTTAGCTGAAAATGTAACCTCTAAAGTGTTAACAAGATGTTTTTATTTTTGGGCTCTGTGACCTATTTTTTGAACCCAGATGACCCATATTCAAACTTGAGCTAGAAATCATAGAAGCAACCTTCCTGACAAATTCCCAGATTATTTTGTGTAAAAGTGTAACCTTTAGAGTGTTAACAAGGTTTTTCAATATTTGGGCTCTGTGACCTAGTTTTTGACCCCAGATGACCCATATTTAAACCTGACCTAGAAATCGTCAAAACAACCTTTCTGACAAATTTCCAGATTATTTGGGCTGAAAATGTAACCTCTAGAGTGTTAACAAGATTTATCTATTTTTGGGCTCCGTGACCTAGTTTTTGAACCCAGATGACCCATATTTGAACTTGAGCTAGAAACCATCGAAAGAACCTTTTTGACAAATTTCCAGGATATTTGGACTGAAAAAGTAGCCTCTAGAGTGTTAACAAGGTTTTTCTATATTTGGGCTCTGTGACCTAGTTTTCCAACCCTGATAACCCATGTTCGAACTCGTCCGAGATTTTAATGAGACAAACATCCTGACCAAGTTTCATGACAATTGAGGCAAAAATGTGACCACTAGAGTGTTAACAAACTAATTGTGGACGGACGGACGGACGGACGGACGACGGACAAAAAGTGATCAGAAAAGCTCACTCTGTCACTACGTTGCTATAGACCTGGTTAATTGACCCCAGATGACCCATATTCGAACTTGACCTAGAAATTATTGAAACAATCTTTCTGACAAATTTCAAGGTTATTTGGACTGAAAGTGTAGCCTCTTTAGTGTTAGCAAGATTTTTCCATATTTGGGCTCTGTGACCTAAGTTTAGACCCCAGATGATCCATATCCAAACATGACCACCAAAACAATCATCAAAACAACCTTTCTGACAAATTTCCAGGATATTTGGACTGAAAATGTAGCCTCTAGAGTGTTTACAAAGTTTTTCGATATTTAGGCTCTGTGACCTAGTTTTTTAATCCAGATGACCCATATTCAAAGTTGAGCTGGAAATCATAGAAGCAACCTTTCTGACAAATTTTCAGGTTATTTGGAATTAAAATCTTAACTCTAGAGTGTTAACAAGGTTTTTCCATATTTGGGCTCTTTGACTTTTTGAAAAAAGATGACCCATATTAGTACTTTAGCTAGAAATCATCAAAACAACCTGTCTGACAAATTTCCAGGATATTTGGACTGAAAATGTAACCTCTGAAGTGTTAAAATGGTTTTAACATTTTAAGGCTCTTAGACCTAGTTTTAGATCCCAGATGACCCATATCCTAATCTGGGCTAGAAATCATTGAAACAACCTTTCTGACAAATTTCAAGGACATTTGGACTGAAAATGTAACCTCTAGAGCATTAACAAGGACTTTCTACTTTTTGGCCCTGTGTCCTAGTTTTTGACCCCAGATAACCCATAATCAAAACTGAGCTAGAAATCATTAAAACAATCTTTCTGACAAATTTCAAAGTTATTTGAACTGAAAATGTTACCTCAATGCGTGTTTACAAGGTTTTTCCATATTTGTGGTTTGTGACCTAGTTTTTGACCCCAGATGACCTTTATTCGAATCTGAGCTAGAAATCATTAAAACATTCTTTCTGACAAATTTCTAGAATATTTGGACTGAAAAAAAAGCTTCTAGAGTGTTAACAAGTTTTTTTCTATTTTTGGGCTCTGTGACCTAGTTTTTGATTTCAGATGACCCATATTCAAATTTAACCTAGAAATCATTGAAACAACCTTTGTGACAGATTCCAGGTTATTTGGACTGAAAATGTTACCTCTAGAGTGTAAACAAGGTTTTTCCATATTTGGGCTCTATGACCTAGTTTTTGACTCCAGATGACCCAATTTTGAACTTGAGCTAAAAATCATCAAAACAACATTTCTGACAAATTTCTGGCATATTTTGACTGAAAATGTAACCTCTAGAGTTTTAACAAGGTTTTGCTATTTCTGGGCTCTGTGACCTAATTTTTGAACCCAGATGACCCATATTCGAACTTGAGCTAGAAATCATAGAAACAACCTGTCTGACAAATTTCCAGATTATTTGGACTGAAAATTTTACTTCTCCTTTCAAAGTTTTCGCTATATAAGCCTATGTAAAACCAATGACCCCGGGCTGGGGCCAAATTTGACCCCAGGGGCATAATTTGAACAAACTTGGTAGAGGTCCACTAGACAATGCTACATACCAAATCTTAAGGCTCAGGGCCTTGTGGTTTCAGACAAGAACATTTTCAAAGTTTTTCCTATATAAGCCAATGTAAAACCAATGACCCCAGGGTGGGGCCAAATTTGACCCCAGAGGTATAATTTGAACAAACTTGGTAGAGGTCCGCTAGACAATGCTACATACCAAATATCTAAGCTGTATACCTTACGGTTTCTGACAAGAAGATTTTTAAAGTTTTTCCTATATAACTCTAAGTAAAACAAGTTACCCCTGGGGCGGGGCCATTTTTGACCCAGAGGACATGATTTGAACAAACTTGGTAGAGGTCCACTAGACAATGGTACACACCAAATATCTTAGCTCTATGCCTTACGGTTTCTGACAAGAAGATTTTTAAAGTTTTTCCTATATAACTCTATGTAAAACAAGTTACCCCTGGGGCGGGGCCATTTTTGACCCCAGGATCATAATTTGAACAAACTTGGTAGAGGTCCACTAGATGATGCTTTATACCAAATATCAGAGCTCAAGGCCTTGTGGTTTCTGACAAGAAGATTTTTAAAGATCCAACTTTTAAAATCTGCTTTTAGCTCCTGTGACCCAGAAATGCAATGAACCGGAACCATTTGAACAAACTTTGTAGATCTTCATGCAAGGAACATTCTAGGCAAGTTTCATGAATGAATTGTGGACGACGGACGGACGGACGGACGGACACCGGACAATCAAGGATCCTAAAAGCTCACATGAGCATGCTCAGGTGAGCTAAAAAGGCAATCTTTTAAAATCTTCTTACTGGAAATCTCAATGCCTACAGCTTAGATATTTGGTATGTAGCATTGTCTTGTGGATGTTTACCATGTTTGTTCAAATTATGTCCCCCTGGTCAAAGTTGGCCACGCCCCAGGATTCTCTTGTTTTACATTGATTTATATAGGAAAAACATGAAAAATAATTTTTCTCCAAAACAAATAGGTGTAGACCTTAGATATTTGGTGTTGAGTATTGTGTAAAGAACCTTTACCAATATTGTTTAAATGTTGGCCCTTGGGTCAAATTTTGCCCCGCCCCAGGGGCCCTTAATATGTTAAAAAGGAAATCTTTAAAAATCTTCTTGTCTGAAACCACAAGGCCTTAAATTTTAAAATTTGGCATGAAGCAAGCTTTATCAAGCTTTTTCAAATTATTGGATTAGGTTAAAGGTCACGGAGGCTAAAAATAGATTTATCTACTGTACCTCATAAAGCCTTCGGTTATAGACCAATATCTTTGATATTCAGTATATAGGTTCCTTGCATGAACCTCTACCAATGGGTAAGGTTTGAGGTCACTGGGTCAAGGTCAAGGTCACCATAGCTTATAATAGATATTTCTACTTTCTGTCATAGAGCCTTTATTTATTGACATATATTTTACATATTTGGTTTGTAGGCACTTATATATTTTCAATTAAAAAATGAAATACTCCTTAACAGCAAACCTACAGCCAAAGTACTCAGGTGAGCGATCCAGAGCCATCATGGCCCTCTTGTTTAAAGATTTTCCTATATAACTTTATGTAAAACAAGTGACCCCCAGGGCGGGGCCATTTTTGACCCAAAGGCCATGATTTGAACAAACTTGGTAGAGGTCCACTAGACAATGCTACATATTAAATATCTTAACTCTAGGCCTTCTTGTTTCTGACAAGAAGATTTTCAAGTTTTCCCTATATAACTCTATGTAAAATCAATTGACCCCTGGGGTTGGGTCAGTTTTGACCCCAGGGACATTAGTTGAACAAACTTTGTAGAGGTCCACTAGATGATGCTTCATACCAAATATCAAAGCTCCAGGCCTTGTGGTTTCGGAGAAGAAGATTTTTAAAGATCCAACTTATAAAATCTATTTTTAGCTCCAGTGAACCAGAAATGCAATGGACCAGAACCATTTGAACAATCTTGGTAGAGCTTCATGCAAGGAACATCCCAGGCAAGTTTCATTAAATTTGCCCCTTTGGTTTCAGAGGAGATGTCATTTGAATGAAAAGTTGACGACGGACGGACGACAAAGACCGATCGGAAAAGCTCACCCTGATCAGGTGAGCTAAAAAAAAAATACAAACTTAAAGCTTTGTATTTATTTAAAAATAAAAAGATATTTGACAAAAATCACATACAGAAATACTTTAAAAAATAACAAACACTTGGGAGTTTCATGAAAAAGCAACTATCAAACAAACATCACTCATGTGTGAAATATGAGATGTCGAAAGTACCTACAGTACTTTAAGTCTAATTTCAGATATTCTGAATGATGGATTTATTGTACATAGGATTTGTAATATAAAAATTATTTAAAACAATGTTACTATCAAAAAGTTTGAAGCAATCTAATGTAACATCATCTTAATTATAATGTGAAATTACCAAATATACATAGACAGATGCACTACACATTGGTGTTACAAAGCGTTAAAATGATTCTTTCATAAATGTATATTAGGATATAGAGTTAACCCTGGTTGAAAATTTCTTTATTTCTTTGCTAAGTTGTTTGATTTTCTGATTTCATGTGAAATTTTATTGTTTTATAGCAAAACAAAGGCAAGATATCCAGTAGCAAAATTATAATTTCTGTAGCTAAATTAATACAATTTTTAGCAAATGGCTAGAATGTCTAACAGCAGGTAAGCCTTGAGGATATAAAGGGAAGAAAATGACAGTTTTCATAGAAATTGATCTCACCTGTAATATTTTGCCTAATTAAGGGAACAATTTAGTAGGTAACAGGATCATTGCTAACCTGTGGTAGGTTTGTACAATTAAATGAGTTGTTCTCAAGGTCCTCAGAGAGACAGGGCAGATGAACAACAGAACCATGTTGATTTAACCTGTAAGTAATTAATCAAAAGATTTACAAAGCAATTATTTGAAAATATAACTTGCAAAGACACAAAAATTACAAAAGATGTCATGCAGGGCCATCGATTTTTCTGAGTACTACAATCCATGTTAATTCAGTAAGAATATTGAAAATGTTGTAATTTTCACAATAAATATATTCTAAATAAATTATCTGCACGATATTTTGAAAATCAGTCCAATACCTTGCGAGCAATGACTAAATATGTAAAATACCTAGTCGACATCACTGACTAGGAATCTGGGTAAAATTCCTTGAAATCTCCTAAAAATTGGTGTTTCTAGCACTGTCTGTATAGGAATTTATGTCAGTATTTACTGAAAATAATAGATCATCATTTTTACCCACTTAAATTCCTTCACTTATATTGTTTGTTTGTGCTTCGCGTGAAAATCTTTTCTTTTTTCAGGTAATCCTACTTTCATTTCACCATGTTTGACGTCAGTTTTACGTCTAGTTTTTTCATTGGCTTAGTGGGACACACCTCCGGATAATTAACTAATGAAAACAGGGCGAGGGGAAAATCCCGGGATCCGGGACCCGGGACGCCCGGGATCCGGGATCGTATTAAACATATAGGGAAACAATAAACAGTGTTGGTTTTGATATAAATTGTCGTAATTTGTGGCAATAAAAAAGTTACATTATTTGATTTTTGTGATAATGAAATAAACAAATGTTTATTCAAAACCTATTTTGCTTAGATATTTTTTTTTAATTACCGCGTACTTTTGGTAATGCTTTATAAAGAATTTCAATACGATATTAAAATGCTAATATAATAATAAAAAGAATGTCGCAACTTTATCCACTATAAAAAATATAATCCATCAACGATAAAATTAATTTACTGAAAAAAAAAAAGATTTTCACGCCTATACTATACATGCTTATCTATAACAAAAGGCAAGCGATAATCGATAATTTATCGATGACACCTATGGCAGGTGGTGTATACCGGTATTACTATATGTTTAATACGATCCCGGATCCCGGCTTTTCTAAAGACGATCCCGGAATTTTCCCCTCGCCTGAAAAGAGTAATAACAAAAACCATTCGGGATATTTCGAAAGCGATAAAGTGCAGCAAGAAAACAAAACAACGGTTATGGGAAGAAAACACTCTGATGTGTTTAACAAAACAATCTGTGTCAGTGCATTAAATTGTTCAGTATGTTGATACATCGTAAAGATGTTGATCTTTAACTTTCTTACCATTTTCTAACAAAAATAAATGCAAACATGTTCGAAAACAAAAGTCACCTCAGTGATGTTCCTGGTTGTTCCGTATGATATACACCTTGTAGATATATAAGTAAAAAGTTTAAAACATTTTTTTTTCGACTCTAGATGTTGTATGCTTAGTGATACTGTCACCTGTGTATTTAGGTAGTCAGTTATATTGAATTATTCAAATTAAAATTAAAGCAAAGAATAATTGATTTTTGCATCATTGACAACTGACACAAAAACAAGTAGTTTGTAAGTATCAATATATTAGACTCAGAAACAGTTTTCTCATTAATCATTTTCATACTTGAATAATTATTTTAATTAATGGAATTTTTAATTTACTTTTTAAAAAACTGCCTTTTAATTTATTTAAAAAAAAATCAAAATCAGTTTACGAGTCTTTCACGCCGTACGTTTCTCACGGTCTGACAGATCTCACGCTACCGTTTTCTCATATGATACATACAAAATAAAATATAGGTAGCGAAACCTCTACTCATTAGGTAGCGAAACCTCTAGGCGCGAAACGTCCAGGTAGCGAAACCTCCGACGACCGCGATAATCACGTGATAACAACTTGTAAACAAAATGGAAGCGAC
This sequence comes from Cyclina sinensis, assembly GCA_012932295.1. Classification (NCBI taxonomy): domain Eukaryota; kingdom Metazoa; phylum Mollusca; class Bivalvia; order Venerida; family Veneridae; genus Cyclina; species Cyclina sinensis. The sequence continues at coordinate 33,794,928 of JAAONU010000019.1, forward strand.
ATTTCGACGAACGATGACTTCAGTTTCAGAAACCTTATTTCCAGCTTCTAAAACAGCTCGAGATCCACAGAAGCATCAGATTTTGAAAGCAGGTCAACTGTTTATAAATGACGCATATAGCCATAACAGATTTGCGCTCACATTTATTTAAATTCTGTATAATATACATTATACGGTACAAGTTGTGTCATGTCACTGGATTAACTCTAGAGTGGCCAGACCAATGCTCGGCGTAAAATCAAAGGAATTTCTTTGAAGAGACTAAACAGATTACTCACTAATTATATCCCAGAGTAAACTTTGCTAAATCCTTACGAAGTTTCCCCATGTGAAACAACCGTGACGTAAAGAACAGGGCAGGCTATAAATAGACCGAGTAAAACATGTGCAAATTGTACCAATGCTCGGCGTACTCTAGATAACCTGATCGGTGACCTTTCAAAAAGAAATCTTTTGTAATTATGCAAAGAACCTTTCTTGAACACAAAATGAATAAAGTATTAGATAGATTGTTTCTATTCATTGCGTATCAAACAGCGGAAGTACATGATCTCGCGTAGAAAACAATGCGTTTTTTCTGTTTTATCCAATGGGATCCCCTTCCGTCTGCTATGCTTAAGACATGTGATGATACTGGAAGTTCAGAAAACCGTGAAAAGATAGACGAAATGACACTTAACTCGAATTAAAGAAGAGTTTTACTTAAATCACTTCTAAGAAAAAATATCCATTCCGTGAAAAAATAGATTTACGCCGAGTGTTGGTATATGCCGAGCGTTGGTCCAAGCACTCTAGGTGAAAAACATCTTTTAAAAAGCTTTCTTTTACCTACATACTCTTGTAGATCTGTGTCTGTGCTCATGACAAATAGCAAGAAAAGTGGGGGTTGTGTTACAAACAAGAAAGATATTTCTGCTCATGTGAACTCGCCCATAAAATTAGGAAAGATTTGAGCTAATTTTCTGATGGGCGTATATGAATTAATTTCCGATTGTGAATTCTAATCTGAATGTATAGGAGGATAAAATTGCTACCACACTATCAGAAAGAGTCAAAGAAAATGATTCCAGCAAAAAAAATAGTCAGGGCAAAAATGTTAAAAGTAGCTAAGAAAACTGAGATATATTTTTAGCTGCCATTATGCCGATTCCATTTTTTGAGCTCCAGTAGACTGAATTGGTGGTTTCAGAAGAAAAGAAGAAAACTTTTTTTTCTGATACTTTGATTTTTTTGTTTCTACATCAAGAGTAACCAATTTCAACTTAAGGAAACCTAATTTCAATCCAGAAATACTAGTACTTTTCATAAAATGAAGCTTTTAGAATGACTCAACATGTCTGTGCAGACTGCGAACAAGAGCAGCAAAATGAAAGAAAGTGTCTGTGGTGAAATTTCTGTTATTTTTAAAATGCATCATATATTTGAACCAAAGCTGTCTCAGCTTATGTGTGAATACTTAATTTATCCATTTTTATCAAATTTAGGGCTAAACATTTGTAAAAAATGCATATTATTCTCAGTTGCATTAAGGTGTTTGGTAAAAAAGGAACATTTTTAAAATTATTCTGACTTTCAAGTCATATTTTGTCCTAATAAGCATGACTGAACAGCATTTTTTTTATCTTATATGTGAAAAGGCAACACACTAGATTATTTCAAGAGGTTACTGTTATACAATGTACCTCCAGGATAAAAATCAGCAAATAGATTTCAAAAGCTGTGGTCCTTCTGTCTGCCAAAAAAGATGAAAACTTCTCTGGTCCTCTGTCTTGTACCCCCTATCTGTCTCAAATGATAGTTTATTATGTCCATGTCTTCTTTAAACCTAAGACTGAACCATTTACATACACTTTAACAGAATAAAAGCTAAATTTTTCTTCTTTCATGCCAATTACATCTCTTTGAAGGAGGGAATTTTAACAATTTTAATTCAGAAAACGCCAGGAATACCACCATACAAGTACAAATTGTTCTTTTAACTTCCTGAGCAGTGTTCAACTGCAAGTATGAATGAAAATGACTGTTTGACCTTGACCTTTAAATGACCTTGACAGTCATGGTCAAATTATTTAATTTTGTTAAAACTGGCCATACTTTGTTATTTATGGTTTGATTTGAATCAAACTTGGACAAAACAACACTTATGACAAAGCCGACATGATAAATTATTCAAGTATGACCTTAACCTTAAAATGACCATGAACGTCAAGGTCAAATGATTGAATTTTAGCTTCACTTTTTTCGAAGAAAAAATTGAATTATTGCTATAGTCATGGTGTCGTTGCCGTTGCCGTTGCCTTCCAAAAACTTAAACATTTGATCATATTTTTTTTATTCCTTTATGGATTGTCTTCATACTTGGACACAACAACCCTTTGGACAAGACCTTTAAGTAGACCAGACTAAACTTGACGTTGACTCACAAATGACCTTCACCTTCAAGGTCAAATTTCTGAATTGTGCTAAAATTTGCCATAACTTTATTATTAATAGGTGGATTGTCTTCATACTTGGACACAACAACCCTTTGGACAAGACCTTCAAGTAGACTAGACTGAACTTGACCTTGACTCATAAATGACCTTCACCTTCAAGGTCAAATTACTGAATAGTGCTAAAATTTGCCATAACTTTGTTATTTGTAGTTGATTTATACTTGGAAAAAACAACACTTGCGACAAATCTGACATTATGATTCTTTCTTGTATGACTTGACCTTAAAATGACCTTCACAGTCAAGGTCAAATTATTGAATTTTGCTAAAATTGGCCATAACTTTGTTGTTTATGGTTCGATTTGATTTATACTTGGACAAAAACAACACTTATGACAAATCCGACATTAGGATTCTTTCAGGTTTGATCTGGACCTTAAAATGACCTTCACAATCAAGGTCAAATTATTCAGTTTTGCTACAATTTGCCATAACTTTGTTATTAATAGGTGGATTGTCTTCATACTTGGACAAAACAACTCTTATGGCAAAACCAACATGTTCATTGACTCAATTTGACCATGACCTAAAATGACCATGACCTAAAAATGACCTTGACCATCAAGGTCAGATAATTAGATTTTGCTTAAATTGTCATAACTTTGTCATTTATTTGTGGATTTGATTCATACTTGGACCAAAGAGCACTATGACAAATCTGACATTATGATTATTTCAGATTTGACCTTGACCTTTAAATGACCTTGACAGTCAAATTATTGAATTTTGCTAAAACTGGCCATTACTTTGTTATTTATGGTGGGATTTGAATCAGACATGGACAAAACAACACTTACGACAAATCCGACATGATTAATTATTCAGGTATGACCTTAACCTTAAAATGACCTTGACAGTCAAGGTCAAATTATTGAATTTTGCTCAGACTGTCATTACTTTGTCATTTATTTATGGATTTGATTCATACTTGGACAAAACAACACTTATGACAAATCTGACATTATGATTCTTTCATGTATGACTTTGACCTTTAAATGACCTTCACAGTCAAGGTCAAATTATTGAATTTGCCATAACTTTGTAATTATATTTCCAAATGATGTTTCATTTGAAATCCTTTCACCACAATGTGCTTCCTGTGATGTGTTTGCCTTTGGAAATGGGAAAAAGCTGAGCGTTGCCCCTGCATGCGGTGGCTCTTATTATTATGCCCCCACTTCAAAGAAGAGGGGGTATATTGCTTTGCATTTGTCTGTCTGTCGGTCGGTCCGTAGACCAAATGGTTTCCGACCAATAACTAAAGAATGCTTAGGCCTAGGAACTTCAAACTTGGTAGGATGATTGTCCATCACCAGTAGATGACCCCTATTGATTTTGGGGTCAAGGGGACAAAGGTCAAGGTCACATTGACCTTGTAGGTAGAAACGGTTTCCGACCAATAACTAAAGAACGCTTAGGCTTAGGAACTTCAAACTTGGTAGGATGATTGTCCATTACCAGTAGATGACCCCTATTGATTTTGGGGTCAAGGGGTCAAAGGCAAGGTCACATTGACCTTGTAGGTAGAAACAGTTTCCGACCAATAACTAGAGAACGCTTTGACCTAGGTTCACCAAACTTAGTATGCTGGTTGGTCATCACCAGTAGATAACCCCTATTGATTTTGAGGTCATTAGGTCAAAGGTCAAGCTCACAGGGACCTTCATCCTTAAAACGGTTTCCAATCAATAACTAGAGAACGCTTTGACCTACGTTCACCAAACTTGGTATACTGGTTGGTCATCACCAGTAGATGACCCCTATTGACTTTGAGGTCATTAGGTCAAAGGTCAAGATCACAGAGACTTTCATCCTTAAAACGGTTTCCGATCAATAACTAGAGAATGCTTTGACCTAGGTTCACCAAACTTGGTATGCTGGTTGGTCATCACCAGTAGATGACCCCTATTGATTTTGAGGTCATTAGGTCAAAGGTCAAGCTCACAGAGACTTTGACTCTAAAAACGGTTTCTGATCAATAACTAAATATGCTTTGACCTAGGTTCACCAAACTTGGTATGCTGGTTGGTCATGACCAGTTAATGACCCCTATTGATTTTGAGGTCATTAGGTTAAAGGTCAAGGCCACAGGGACCTTGGTCCTAAAAACGGTTTCTGATCAATAACTAGAGAACGCTTTGGCCCAACCACAAGCAATTAGGTGCTGCCGGGGGGCATTTATGTTTTACAAACATTTCTTGTTACTAGGTATTTTGTCATTGTCACATGGATATGTGTCGTTATTTGTTATAAATTTGATCATTTATTCTAAAATGATTATTTCAAAGTATTTCAAATATATTAAGTTAAAGTCTAGAGAATGCAGTTTTGAGACAAGCTTTTGGTTTCTTTTGGGGGAAAATGTGAAGTATTAAATGTATTTTGATCTGGAATTTGTAATGGTCTTTATTATTATGTCAACTTGACTTTGAAAACAATTTCCACACAATAACTGGAGTACCATTTGTCTGGAAGCCTTCAAACTTCAAAGGGTGGTTGCACTTATTGAGTAGAATATTATTTAGTTATCATTTTGGTGGTCGGTAGGTCAAACGTCATGGTCACTGTCACCTTCAATTTGAAAACTGTTTCTACTCAGTAACTCAAGTACTATATGACCCACAGCTTTCAAACTTAATAGAGTGATTGCCCTTTTTGTGTAGAAGACCCCTGTTGTTTTTAGTTCACCTGAGACGTAGGCTCGTGGTGTGCTTTTAGGATCGATCAATGTCCATCGTCCTTCTTCTGTTGTCCATCCACACTTAGTTTGTTAACTCTCTAGTGGTCACATTTTTGTCTCAATTGTCATGAAACTTAGCCAGAATGTTTGTCCCAATAATAACTCAGACAAGTTCGAACATTGGTTATCTGGGGTCAAAAACTAGGTCACAGAGCCCTGATATGGGAAAACGTTGTTAACACTTTAGAGGTTACATTTTCAGACCAAAATAATCTGAAATTTTGTCAGAAAAGTTGTTTCAATGATTTCTAGCTCAAGTTCAAATATGGGTCATCTGGGTTCAAAAACTAGGTCACAGAGCCTAAAAATGGAAAAACCTTGTTATCACTCTAAAGGCTAATTTTTCAGTTCAAATATCCTTTAAATTTGTCAGAAAGGTTGTTTCAATGATTTCTAGCTCAAAATCGAGTATGGTTGATCTGGGGTCAAAAACTAGGAGACAGAGCCCAAATTTGGAAAAACATTGTTATCACTCTAGAGGCTACATTTTCAGTCCAAATAACCAGGAAATTTGTCAGAAAGGTGAACATGAGTTATCTGAGGTCAAAAACAAGGTCACAGAGCCCAGATATGGAAAAACCTTGTTAACACTTTAGAGGTTACATTTTCAGTCCAAATAACCTGGAAATTTTTTAGAAAGGTTGTTTCAATGATTTCTAGCTCAAGTTCAAATATGGGTCATCTGGGGTCAAAAACTAGGTCACAGAGCCCATATATGGAAAAACCTTGTTAACACTCTAGAGGCTACTTTTTCAGTACAAATATCCTTGAAATTTGTCAGAAAGGTTGTTTCGATGATTTCTAGCTCAGAATCGAGTATGGTTCATCTGGGGTCAAAAACTAGGACACAGAGCCCAAATATGGAAAAACATTGTTAACATTCTAGATGTTGCATTTTCAGTCCAAATAACCTGGAAATTTGTCAGAAAGGTTGTTTTTATGATTTCTAGCTCAGTTTTTAATTATGGGTCATCTGGGATAAAATCTGGGTCACAGAGCCCAAAAATGGAAAAACCTTGTTAACACTCTTGAGGTAACATTTTCAGTCCAGAAAACCTGGAAAGCTGTCAGAAAGGTTGCCTTAAGATTTCTATCTCAAATGCGAATATGGGTCATGTACAGTGTAAGTTCAAAAACTAAGTCGCAGAGCCCAAATATGGAAAAACCTTCTTAACACTCTAGAGGTAACATTTTAAGTCCAAATATCCTGGAAATTTGTCAGTAAAGTTGTTTCTATAATATTTCTTCCTCAGTTTCAAATAAGGGACATCTAGGTTCAAAAACTAGGTCACAGAGCCCAAATATGAAAAAACCTTGTTTACACTCTAGTGGTAACATTTTCAGTCCAAATATACTGGAAATTTGTCATAAAGGTTGTTTCGATGATTTCTAGCTCGAGTTTGAATATGGGTCATCTGGGTCAAAAACTAGGTAGTAGAGCCCAGATATGGAAAAACCTTCTTAACACTATAGAGGTAACATTTTCAGTCCAATTAACCTGGAAATTTGTCAGAAAGGTTGTTTCGATAATTTCTAGGTCAAGTTTAATATGGTCATCTAGGGTCAATTAACCAGGTCCATAACAACTTTGTTAAAAGCAGTCATACTCAGGTGAGTGATAAAGGGCCATAATGGCCCACTTGTTTAGGTCAGTAGGTCAAAGGTTTATGATTACCTTGAATTTAGAAACCATTTTCACTCTATAACTTACCATTTGACCAACAGCCTTCGGCTTTCATAGGATGATTGCCATTATTGATAAAAAAAAAATCTCTATTGTTTTCAAGGCTATAAAATAAACCTAAAAAAACCCCTGGGGTAGGGGCATACATGTCACTCTGTCATCTCTTGTATTTTTTTTTAAGATTTCAGTGTTTAAAGGAGCATGTGCTGGGTTAAAAATTAACTGAAAAGGCCACTTGCATTTTTAGCTCACCTGAGCACAAAGTGCTCAGGGTGAGCTTTTCTGATCGGTCTTTGTCCGTCGTCCGTCCGTCCGTCCGTCCGTCGTCAACTTTTCATTCAAACGACATCTCCTCTGAAACCAATGAGGCAAATTTAATGAAACTTGCCTGGGATGTTCCTTGCATGAAGCTCTACCAAGATTGTTCAAATGGTTCTGGTCCATTGCATTTCTGGTTCACTGGAGCTAAAAATAGATTTTATAAGTTGGATCTTTAAAAATCTTCTTCTCCGAAACCACAAGGCCTGGAGCTTTGATATTTGGTATGAAGCATCATCTAGTGGACCTCTACCAAGTTTGTTCAAATAATGTCCCTGGGGACAAAACTGACCCCACCCCAGAGGTCAGTTGATTTTACATAGAGTTATACAGTACGCGCCAGGAGGAACTCTCGTTTTCCTCGAGGTCGTCGCGGACTACCCATTCCTTAAAACACGAACTAATCCGCCGCATTTCGAGGATCACCGCCGCGGACATGGTCACCAAATATCGCGGCGGACGTCCGCTAAATGGTTCCGCGAACTTTTTCACAGGTAAGAACTGACGTATCGAGGGTCACAAAGTTCCTGATTACACGCATTTCGGCGAATTTTACGCTTTAAAATATCATTTAATGTATAAAACTCTCATTCTGATGCATTTGCTTACGAATGCTCGTATTTGTTAACGGAAGGAATGACAATTCAAAACCGAAAGTAATTGCTTCTCGGAACAGCTGACCTTATTTTCAGAAAATAAATTGACTGGTTTTCTATTTACACGTGTTAAAACTGCTTTCCTATATTTAAAGAAAACATACAACATGTACACCCTACTGCAACATCTGTATCGTCTATGCGCTTGACAAAATTATTGATCGATTTTGCTGTACAATAACGAGCGTTTTCAACGACGGAATACACAGCAAATGTATTAGAAATTTGGTTTTAATTTTACCAAATGTCACATAATTGGCAGACGTAAAATGCATAGTTTTATTACGGTCATTTCATTAAATGTTCAGCTTATCCAGGTGAGTTATGACTCTAATTATTTTCGCGCTGTTCGTCAAATATCGCCGAGATATTTCGCGATGTCAAGACATCGAGGAAATCCGTTTTTTTCCTCGATGTCGCGGCGGATATTTTTTTTTCCGCGGCCGCGAAATAGAGCGGAAAATGTGAGTTCCTCCTGGCGCGTACTGTATAGGGAAAACTTGAAAATCTTCTTGTCAGAAACCACAAGGCCTAGAGTTAAGATATTTGGTATGTAGCATTGTCTAGTGGACCTCTACAAAGTTTGTTCAAATCATGGCCTCTGGGTCAAAAATGGCCCCGCCCCGGGGGTCACTTGTTTAACATAGAGTTATATAGCAAAAACTTTAAAAAATCTTCTTGTCAGAAACCGTAAGTTGTAGAGCTTAGATATTTGGTGTGTAGCATTGTCTAGTGGACCTCTACCAAGTTTGTTCAAATCCTGGCCTCTGGGTCAAAAATGGCCCCGCCCCAGGGGCCACTAGTTTTACATAGAGTTATATAAGAAAATCTTAAAAAATCTTCTTGTCAGAAACCGTAAGTTATAGAGCTTAGATATTTGGTGTGTAGCATTGTCTAGTAGACCTCTACCAAGTTTGTTCAAATCCTGGCCTCTGGGTCAAAAATGACCCCGCCCCAGGGGCCACTAGTTTTACATAGAGTTATATAGGAAAATCTTAAAAAATCTTCTTGTCAGAAACCGTAAGTTATAGAGCTTAGATATTTGGTGTGTAGCATTGTCTAGTGGACTTCTATCAAGTTTGTTCAAATCCTGGCCTCTTTATCAAAAATGGCCCCGCCCCGGGGGTCACTAGTTTTACATAGAGTTATATAGGAAAAACTAAAAAATCTTCTTGTCAGAAACAAGAAGGCTTACAGTTAAGATATTTGGTATGTAGCATTGTCTAGCGGACCCCTACCAAGTTTGTTCAAATTCTGGCCTCTGAGTCAAAAATGGCCCCGCCCCAGGGGCCACTAGTTTTACATAGAGTTATATGAGAAAATCTTAAAAAATCTTCTTGTCAGAAACCGTAAGTTATAGAGCTTAGATATTTGGTGTGTAGCATTGTCTAGTGGACCTCTACCAAGTTTGTTAGAAAAATGTCCCTGGGGTCACTATTGGCCCCGCCCGAGGGGTCACAAGTTTTAAATAACAATATAGAAGAAAATCTTTAAAAATCTTCTTGTCTGAAACCACAAGACCTAGAATTTTAAAAATTGGCATGAAGCAAGCTTTATCAAGCTTTTTCAAATTATTGGATTAGGTTAAAGGTCGCGGAGGCTAAAAGTAGATTTATCTACTGTACCTCATAGAGCCTTCATTTATAGACTAATATCTTTGATATTCAGTATAGAGGTTCCTTGCATGGACCTCTACCCATGGGTAGGGTTTGAGGTCACTGGGTCAAGGTCAAGGTCACCATAGCTTATAATAGATATTTCTACTTTCTGTCATAGAGCCTTTATTTATTGACATATATTTTACATATTTGGTTTGTAGGCACTTACATATTTTCAATTAAAAAATGAAATACTGCTTAACAGCAAACCTACAGCCAAAGTACTCAGGTGAGCGATCCAGGGCCATCATGGCCCTCTTGTTTTGCGAGTGACATTGGATTTACTTGCAGAAGTCAAAACTTACTCGCAAATATTGTTTTCATATTTATTCACAGGCTTATTTTATCGTACTGCATAGTAATTAGAACATACACAACATTTATTTAGTTAATGCCTCATTCCATAAGACTTCATATTCAGACATACTATTTATCCACAAGTGCAACCTTCAATGGTTTTAAGATGAAATACTATCAAGACATAAATGGAAATTATTGTTCTTTGGTCATATCTGTAACTAAGACAGTGATAAAAAAAGCTGAAAGATTATTATATTTTCCAAACGCTAAACAATGGAAATGGACAGTTCAACAATTTGTTAGCTCACCTGAGCACACAATGCTCATGTGAGCTTTAAGGATCATTGATTGTCCATCATCCATGCATCCATTGTCCACTATTACTTCAAAAGACATCTCCTCTGAAACCACCAGACCAAATTTAATAAAACTTGCTTAGAATTTTCATTGCATAAAACTCTATCAAAGTTGTTCAAATGGTTCCAGTCCATTTCACATCTGGGTCACAGGAGCTAAAATTTCTTGTGAAAACTTTAAAAATCTTTATCTCTGAAACTACAAGGCCTCGAGCTGACATTTTAGTATGTATCATCATCTGGTGGACCTCTACCAAGTTTGTACAAAAGGTGGCCCCAGGGTCAAAATTGACCCTGCCCCAGATTTTACAAAGGCTTATATAGGGCAAACTTCAAAAGTCCTCTTGTCTGAAACCACAAGGCAAAGGGCTAAGATATTTGGTACGTAGTATTGTCTAGTGGACCTCTACCAAGTTTGTTCAAGTCAAAGATTAAAAAAAGACACGGCCCTAGGGGCAACATTATTTTACATAGGATTTTAAAGCTAAAACTTCAAAAATCTTCTTGTTTGAAACCATAAGGCTTAGGGCTAAGATATTTTGTATGTAGCATTGTCTAGTGGTCTTCTACGTTTGTTCAAATCATGTTGAAAATTGACCTGCCTCAGGGGCCACATTATTTTTCATAAGCTTATATAGGGAAAACTAACATCTTGTATGAAACCACAAGGTCAAGAGCTAAGATATTTGGTTTGTAGTATTGTCTAATGGATGTCTACCAAGTTTGTTTAAATCATTGCCCTAGGATCAAAATTGGCCTCTGCCCCAGGGGCCACATTATTTTACATAGGCTTTTATAGCGAAAACTTCAAAAATCTTTTTGTCTGAAACCTCAAGGGCTAGGGCTAAGATATTTTGTATGTAGCATTGTCAAGTTGACCTCTACCACATTTTCCAAAGCATGGCCTCAGGGTCAAAACTCATCTTGCCACAGGGCCCCATGATTTTATATAGGGTTGTATAGGGAAAACTTAAAAAAATCTTCTCGTCTTAAAATGACCTATATTTTGACCTACTGACATACTTTTGTTTTTGGAGCTACTGCAATGAAATTGCATTGGTCAATTTCTGTGATATGCATCGTTACATGTACATTCATAAAAATTTCTTTCATCTTTGAACCCAGGTGAGCGCTTTAGGGCCATTGGCCCTCTTGTTTTTAAAATTCCAGAGGAAAAAAAACTTTAAAAATCTTCTTGTCAGTAACCACAAGGCCTACATGTAGTGTTAACATATTTGATATGTAACCTAGCCTAGTAAACCTCTACCAAACTTTTACCAAGTTTGTTTGAATCTCGTTCCTGGGTTCAAAAATGGCCAAGCCCCTGGAGTCACCAAGGCTAAGAATAGACCTTTTGACTTTTCATCATAGAGCCATAAGTTATTGACAGATATCCTAGATATTTGATATATAGGCACCTTGCATTAACCTCTGCCATTTACTTTGCTCAAGGTCAAGGCCATTGAGACTAAAAATATATTTTTGTACTTTCACCATGGAGTGGTCATGATCACTAATACTAAAAAATAGATTTTTCTACTTTCTGTTATGGAGCCTTCATTAATTGACAAATATCTTTGATATCGTACCATGCATTGATCTCGAGCACTAGATGGGGTTTGAGGTTACTGGAGTAAAGGTAAAGGTCACAGAGGTTAAAAAAACATTCCTCTACCTTACGTCATAGTGTTATGTTCGCAGCTGGTTCAATTCCAAGCAAACTTTGACAAACATTTATAAATAAAAGATCTCCTTTCTTTTCCTGAACTGACCTGATCCAATCATGTGTTACAGAGGAATGGGGGCCAGAATAGGCTTATTTTGCTATGTCTATGTATGGTTTCACAGCTTCGACAAACCACTTGCTTGAATCTTCATTTATTGACATAATATCTTATATTTTTGGTATGTATCTATCATAAGCATCTGTCCTCAGGTTTGATTTTAGGTCACTAGGGTCAAGGTCACCAAGGCCATAAAAATCATAATTGGCCCCAACCCAGGAGTCACTGACTTTAATATGGACTGACATAGATAAAACTTAAAAAAATCTTCTTGTCTGAAACCACAAGGCCTGGAATTTATATATTTGGTATGAGAATTAAAGTACCATAGTTGCATGTTGTTTTCTGGTGAGCAATAAAAGGGCAATCATGGCCCTCTCGTTTTAGCTTTTTGCTCATTGTTGATTTTCATTGTTACAGTCTAGTGCACACCTTCCTGTAATTGTATAAATACAACCTCTGACAACTGCATCAGGGAATCGATGCTTTGGCTCAGTGGTTGGTATGTCACGTGGGAGATTGGGGTTTGATTCCCGCTCTGTGTTGTGTATTCTAAGCTGCATTGCATGTTTCTGTTACGGACTTTCATGTTCTTAAGATAAGGGCTCGTCCAGGATAACCCCTCCTGGACTTAGTTGTAAAAATTTAAATAAAAATTTAAAAATCTTGAAAGATTTCTGTCTGATCCATTGATCTAAAAAAACACAACACCATTTGTCATCATAAATGATGACTTTCTCAAAAGGGGGATGTGTTACGGTCTAGTGTACACCTTCCTGTAATTGTATAAATACAACCTCTAACAACTGTGTCAGGGAATTGATTCTTTGGCTCAGTGGTTAGAGCGTTGGCGTTTCACGCGGGATATCGGGATTCGATTGCTCTGGATTGTGTATTCTAAGATGCAGTGCATCTTTCTGTTATGGACTTTCATGTTTGTAAGATCATACTAACATTTTTGTCCAGAGCATAACTCAAATACAGTAAAGTCTCTCTTTGCGACCGACCCTTTTTTGCGGGCAAATCGATATTACGACCGCTTTTTTCCGGTCCTGACTTTTTTGCTATATAATTCAATGGTCGTAAGGTCCGATATTACGACCGACCCGCTACTATGTATTACGACCACTTTTTCGGGTCCGAATTCCCATTTTACAATGAAAGTGGGACCCCATAAGACGACCATTAACTGTTTACTAAAATGACACGTGTCACCAATTATCACCAATAAACAACATAATACGACAATCGTCATCAAGGTGTGAACGATTTGCTGTACCAATTTATAAAAATTAATATTAATAAACATTAGGCTATTAGCAATTTAAGTTATTATATACTTCAATGTTTGTATCATAAAAATGGAACTGATTAATGCAGAACAAAGAAATACAATATAAAAGACGAAATAGGTGTTAATAATGCCCCATTTCGGATAGGTACGTTATTACGGCTACGAGTGAAAAAATGTCAAAAATAAATCGTGTACAGTAGGATTTCAGTGTTGCTAATTATGAAAACAGCTTGAAAGAAAAATTGCACTGTATACTTTCGAGTTTTAATTCATTTTATGTCGCACTAACATGAAAATTATGTGAAAAAATATCATGTTATTTTAGAATAAAATTGATGCCATTAGTTAGTATTTTCCATAATTTACCTTTTCAACAAGGTTATTATAGCTAATGATTACCCTTTACAACAAATGAGAAATTGATTGAAGGCTAGCACGGGACTCGGAATTAAGACCGACTCGATAATAAGACCACTTCTCCCAGGCCCCCAAAGTGGTCTTAATAGCGAGACTTTACTGTACTATAAGAGATATGAACATAAAACTTCAAAGGTAAATAGATCTCCTTTAGGAGAAGTGCAGTGCTTAAGAACAGTAACCTCCATTGTGTAGTTTTTTAGTTATTGCTCCATGTTAATTTTAATATCATATTTATGTCCAGCGTATACTAGTAACTCAAGACAGGTATCAACATGAAATTTGATAGGTGAATATATTTCATTGTGGAAAAGTGCAGTGCATAGAAATATTTCTTCCCCTTTGTTAATTTTTGTGCGTTTTTAGCTCACCTGAGCCTGCTCAGGGTGAGCTATTGGAATCGGTGAATGTCCGGCATGCGTCGTGCGTCGTCAACAATTGGACTTAAACAACATCTCCTCCTAACCCGCTGAGCCAACATTGATGAAACATGCCTGGGATATTCCTTGCATGAAGCTCTACCAAAGTTGTTCAAAGAATTCAATTCCATCAAGAACTCTGGTTGCTTTGACAACTTAAAGGAAAAACTTTGAAAATCTTCTTGTCTGAAACCACAAGGCCCTGAGCCTTAAGATTTGGTATGTAGCATTGTCTAGTGGACCTCTATTAAGTTTGTTCAAATTATGCCCCTGGGGTCAAATTTCGCCCCGCACGGGGGGGTTAAATAAATTTTTCATAGGCTTATATAGGAAAACTTTAAAAATCTTCTTGTCTGAAACCACAAGGCCTAGAGTTTAGATATTTGGTGTGCAGCATTGTCCAGTGAACCTCTACCAAGTTTGTTCAAATCATGGCTCCTGGGTCAAAAATGGCTTCGCCCTGGGGGTCACTTGATTTACATAGAGTTATATAGGGAAAACTTTAAAAATCTTCTTGTCTGAAACCACAAAGCCTGGAGCTTAGATATTTATTATACCCCCACCACAAAATGTGGGGGGGGCTATAATGGATTCGCTTTGTCGCGTCCGTCGGTCCGTCAGTCCGTCCGTCCGTCTCCATTATCGTGTCCGCTCTATAAATCCTATACCAACTGAAGGATTTTCTTCAAACTTGGCTGAAATGTTCACCTCAACAAGGGGATGTGCAAAACCCATGTTGCCCATGTGTCAGCTCAATGTCAAGGTCACAATTGAAGGTCAAATATCAAACAATCAAATATTAGACATTATGTCGTGTCCGCTCTATAAATCCTATACCAATTGAAGGATTTTCTTCAAACTTAGCTGAAATGTTCACCTCAACAAGGGGATGTGCAGAACCCATGTTGCCCATGTGTCAGCTCAAGGTCAAGGTCACAAATGAAGGTCAAATATCAAACAATCAAATATTAGACATTATGTCGTGTCCGCTCTGTAAGTCCTACACTAATTGAAAGATTTTCTTTAATCTTGGCTCAAATGTTCACCTCAACAAGGGGATGTGCAGAACCCATGTTACCCTTTTGCCGGTTTAAGGTCAAGGTCACACTTGAAGGTCAAAAATTGACTTAGAAAATATTCTTAAATTTTAACATGTATTTGAATTTTTCTGAAACTAGAAAACGTATTTGCTTGAAACTTAAAATATATATGAAGTGTCACAATTAGGATATGCAGGTCAAGTTTCATAACTCTGTATTGCATTTTGACAAAGTTATGCCCCTTTTTAAGTCTTCAAATTTATATACAATCAAATATTAGACAATATGTCGTGTCCGCTCTATAAATCCTATACTAATGGAAGAAATATCTTCAAACTTTACGCAAATGTTCAACTCAACAAAGTTATGTGCAGAACCCATGTTACCTTTGTGCCGGCTTTAGGTCAAGGTCACACTTGAAGGTCAAAATTGACTTAGAAAATGTTCTTAAATTTTAACATGTACTTGAATATTTCTGAAACTAGCACAGGTATTTGCTTAAAACTTAAAAGATATATGAGGTATCATAAGTAAGATATGCAGGTCAAGTTTCATAACTCTGTATTGCATTTTGACAAAGTTATGCCCCTTTTTAAGTCTTTTAATTTACTTACAATCAATACTAGACAATATGTCGTGTCCGCTCTATAAATTCTATACTAATGGAAGGATTTTCTTCAAACTTGACTCAAATGTTCACCCCAACTGGGCAATGTGCAGAACCCATTTTACCCTTGTGCCAGCTTAAGGTCAAGGCCACACTTAAAGGTCAAAAATTGACTTAGAAAATGTTCTGAAATTTTAACATGTACTTGAATATTTCTAAAACTAGAACAAGTAAGCTCAGTATGCAAAGCTTTTCCACTCTTAATTACGTTTTGATATAATTATGCTATTTTCTTAACTTCACTGCTTTTGTTTGTTTTAGTACATTGGGAAAATGAAAGGTTATTTGTAACTGTTTCGAACATGATTTGACAATATATATTTATACTATTACCTGTACAATTTGTTTGTTTTTTTCACCAGAGATAATTTCTTTTTATGTATATGTATTTGTGCCACTAAAGTTATTCCCTTAACCACCTTTCCATGTCGTCTTCTGTCAAGGACATTTGTGGGGGTATGAATCGCATTCAGCGATAGTTCTAGTTTCACCAGAGATAATTTCTTTTTATGTATATGTATTTGTGCCACTAAAGTTATTCCCTTAACCACCTTTCCATGTTGTCTTCTGTCAAGGACATTAATGGGGGTATGAATCGCATTCAGCGATAGTTCTAGTTGGTATGAGGCATCATCTAGTGGACCTCTACAAAGATTGTTCAAATTATGACCCTGGGGTCAGAACTGGCCCCGCCCTGGGGGTCACTTGATTTACATAGAGTTTTTAGGGAAAACTTTAAAAATCTTCTTGTCAGAAACAGCAAGGCATGGAGCTTAGATATTTGGTGTAGTCTAGTAGACCTCTACCAAGATTGTTCAAATCATGGCCCCTGGGTCAAAATTGGCTCCGCCCAAGGGGTCACATGTTTTACATAGAGTTATATAGTAAATTCTTTAAAAATCTTCTTGTCAGAAACTCCAATGCCTGGAGCTTAGATATTTGGTATGAGGCATCATCTAGTGGACCTCTACAAAGATTGTTGAAATTGTGACCCTGGCGTAATAACTGACCCCGCCCAGGGCTTATTTAATTTTCATAGAGTTATATACTTGTAGGGAAAACTTTAAAAATCTTCTTATAAGAAACTACAGGGCGTGGAGCTTAGATATTTAGTGTTGAGCATTGTCTAGTAGACCTCTACCAAGATTGTTAAAATCATGGCCCCTGGGTCAAAACTGGCTCCGCCCAAGAGGTTACATGTTTTACATAGAGTTATATAGCAAAAAACTTTTAAAATCTTCTTGTCACAAACTGCAAGGCCTGGAGCTTAGATATTTGGTAGTATGCATCGTGACCTTAGTGGGGTCATCTCCCCTCTTGTTGGGGTCACTCCCCCCCTCACCCCACGGGCGCAAAAATTTTTATCTCATTTTTTAAGTTTTTTATCCCCCCGCCAAAGGCGGAGGGGATATTAGGAATGCCGTCCGTGTGTCTGTCCAAAACAATTTTGTCCGGAGCATAACTCCAAAACTACTTGAGGGATTTTATTCAAACTTCATACACTGACAGAGCACATTGGTAGGTAGTGCAGTATGAAAGTGCAATAACTCTACCTTGCCTTTTTTTAGAGTTATTCCGCTTTATCAAATTTACTTGATAAATTTTGTCCGCAGCATAACTCCAAAACTGCCAGAGGGATTTTATTCAAACTTCATACACTGACAGAGCACTTTAGTAGGTAGTGCAGTGTGCAAGTCCAATAACTCTACCTTGCCTATTTTTAGAGTAACTCCCCTTTATCAGAATTACTTGATAAATTTTGTCCGGAGCATAACTCCAAAACTACCTGAGGGATTTTATTCAAACTTCATACACTGACAGAGCACATTGGTAGGGAGTGCAGTGTGCAAGTGCAATAACTCTACCTTGCCTATTTTTAGAGTTATTCCCCTTTATCAGAATTACTTGATAAATTTTGTCCGGAGCATAACTCCAAAACTACTTGAGGGATTTTATTCAAATTTCATACACTCACAGAGCACATTGGTAGGTAGTGCAGTGTGCAAGTCCAATAACTCTACCTTGCCTATTTTTTAGAGTTATTCCCCTTTATGAGATTTACTTGTTTACATTTTAAAAATCCCAGCATATACATGTTTATCTAATTCTTGAATTCTTGAACTTATTATCCCCCCGCCAAAGGTGAAGGGGATATTAGAAATGGTCTCTGTCCATCCGTGTGTCCGTCCGTTCCAGTTTTGTCCGGAGCATAACTCCAAAAGTACTTGAGTGATTTTCTTCAAACTTCATATACTGAAAGAGCACATTTGGAGAAGGTGCAGTGTGAAAGAATAATAACTCTACCTTGCCTACTTTTAGAATTATTCCCCTTTATCAGATTTAATTGAAAAACTTAGTCCGAAGCATAACTCCAAAAGTGCTTGAGCAATTTTCTTCAAACTTAATACACTGACATAGCACATTGGTAGGAAGTGCAGTTTGCAAGAACAATATTTCTACCTTGCCTATTTTTTGTGGGATTTTCTTCAAACATTATTACATTGAGTGTTTGAAAGTACAACCTTCAGGTAGCTTCTTCCCAGCGGGGGGATTAACCATGTGTAACATGGCTCTTGTTTGCTATGGCAATAAAATTTGGACCATTTGTACTTTTTTTCAAGATGATTTCAAAAACATTATATTTATTATAAAACTATATTTTTGACCTACTGACCTACTGTTTTGTCTTTTAGCTACAGCAATGAAATTTGGACCCTGTGCACAGTTTTTCGTTTTGATTTTAAAAATGTCATCGCATGACCTTTACTTTTGACCTACTGACCTACTTTTTTGTTTTTTTGAGCTGTGGCAATGAAATTTGGATCATGTATACGGTTTTTTGTTCCAATTTCAAAAATGTCATATCATGACCTATATTTTTGACCTACTGACCTACTTTTTTGTTTTGGAGCTACAGCAATATAATTTAAACCGTTTGCACAGTTTTTTGTTTGGATTTCAAAAATGTCATCGCATGACCTATATATTTGACCTACTGACCTACTTTTTTGTTTTAAAGCTATGGCTATGAGATTTGGACCATGTGTACAGTTTTTTGTTCCGATTTCAAAGAGGTTATTGCATGACCTACATTTTTGACCTACTGACCTACTTTTTTCTTTTTTAGCTACAGAAATGAAATTTGGACCACATGCACAGTTTTTCGTTTCGATTTCAAAAATGTCATAACATGACCTATATATTTGACCAACTGACCTACTTTTTGTTTTTGGAGCTATGGCAATTAAATTTGGACCATGTGTACATTTTTTTGTTCCGATTTCAAAAATGTCATTGCATGACCTATATTTTTGACCTACTTTTTGTTGTTGGAGCTATGGGAATGAAATTTGGACCATGTGTAGATTTTTTTATTCCGATTTTCAAAAATGTCATCGCATGACCTATATTTTTGACCTACTGACCTACTTTTTTGTTTTTTAGCTACAGCAATGAAATTTGGACCATGTGCACAGTTTTTTATTTCGATTTCAAAAATTTAATAGCATGGCCTATATTTTTGTCCTTCTGACCTACGTTTTGTTTTTTGAGCTATGGCAATGAAATTTGGACCATGTGTACGATTTTTTGTTCCGATTTCAAAAACGTCATTGCATGACCTGTATTTTTGACCTACTTTTAGTTTTTGGATCAATGGCAATGAAATTTGGACCATGTGCACAGTTTTTTGCTCCGATTTCAAAAATGTCATCGCATGACCTATATTTTTGACCTACTGACCTAGTTTTTTTGTTTTTGGAGCTATGGCAATGAAATTTGGACCATGTGTACCGTTTTTTGTTCATCCAAAACATCATAGCATGACCTATATTTTTGACCTACTTTTTGTTTTAAAGCTACAGCAAATTTTCCCCTGCATGGATCCTATATTCCGTGGGTAGGGTTTGAGGTCACTGGGTTAAGGTCAAAGTCACCATAGCTTATGATAGATATTTCTACTTTTTTGTCATTGAGCCTGTATTTATTGACTGATATTTTACATGTTTACATATTTATATTTACATTACTTACATATTTTCAATTAAAACATGAAGTACTGCTTAACAGCAAACCTACAGCCAAAATACTCAGGTGAGCGATCTAGGGCCATCATGGCCCTCTTGTTTTGTCTGTCCAACACAACCAGATCATAATTCTTACATCAGATATAATAGCTTTTGGATCTAATTATTCAGGTAAAGTTACTTTTCAGATTGATTTGTGCTGATTTGTGATTACCCTAACCCTTGGTCAGATTTAGATGAAACTTCAAGAATGATTATTTCAGAATTAGTTTTCAGGTCAGATGTAGCTATAAGTATGCTAGTTTGTCTGTTGTCGGTCCGTCAACCACGATTGACTTTAAACCACATCTTCCCCTTACCACTGGGTCAGTTGCAATTAAACTTTACAGAAATGATGCTTGTATGGTCCTCTTTCAAACTTACCATATACACTTGTTTAAATGCCCCAGGGGCAATGCATTTTGCAGCTAGGGGGCATTTATTTTGCACCAAAACTGCAAACAGTAAAGTTTTTGAAAAGTGCTGAAGTAATTTATATTTCTATGGAAAGTGGTCAACATTGTGTTTAAACATCAAATATACTGAAAAAGACCCCATACATATTCACAAGTAAATAGGTCTTTAACACTTTTAGAATGATTACAGTAATACAAAGTGACCTTACTTAACCGAGTTCTAGAACATGTAAAGGTAAAGGTTTCTTATTTAACGTTGGTAGTCAACGAAAGTCCCAACCTGGTATGGATGAAACAGTTTATTTTCAGAAGAGCCCACGGTGCGTGTATTTTATCTCACGATCCCCAGTCTAGGCCTATACTACTGGAAACAGTACCCAGTTAGGTTACCACCCAGTCCTGGGAAATTAGTCGGTAACTCAGTAGCTACCCAGAATCGAACCTGGTTGCTATCAAGTCTAGACATGTATTATTGTCTAGAGGACCTGTACCAAGTTTATACACATCATGGCCCCTGGATCAAAATTGGCCCTGCCCCAGGGGTCAATTGATCTTACATAGAGTTATTTAGGAAAAAAGTTTTTAAAAATCTTGTCTGAAACCAAAACCCCTAGAGCTTACACATTTGGTCTTTAGCATCATATAGTGGACCTCTACCAAAGTTATGTAAATCATGGCTCTGGGGTGAGAATTGGCCCCACCCCAGGAGACACTTGATTTTACATAGACTTCTTTAGGAAAACTTTCCTTATTGGTTAGATATACATGCAATATCTTTTTATGCCCCACATCAAAGATGAAGGGGCATATAGTTTTGCAAATGTTGGTCGGTCTGTAGACACTTTGGTTTCCAATCAATATCTAGAGAACCCTTGGACCCACCTTCCTCAGACCTGGTATGAAGGTTGATCATGACTAATAGATGACCCTTACAGTTTTTTAGGTCACCAGTCAAAGGTCAAGGTCACACTGACCTTGAATAGCAAAATGGTTTCCGATCAATAACTATATAATGCTTAATCCCAGGTTGTTCAAACTTAGTGTGTAGGTTGGTCATGCCCAGTAGATGACCACTATAGTTTTTCAGGTCACTGGGTCAAAGGTCAGGGTCAGAGTGACCTTGAGTAGTAAAACAGTTTCTGATCAAAAACTAACGAACCTTTGGTCCCAGGCTCTTCAGACTTAGTGTGTAGGTTGGTCATGTCAAATAAATGACCCCTATAGTTTTTCAGGTCACCAAGTCAAAGGTCAGGGTCAGAGTTTCCTTGAACAGCAAAATGGTTTCCAATCAATAACTATAGATCCCTTTGTCCCAGGTTCTTCAAACTTAGTATGTAGGTTGATCATGACCAGTAGATAACCCCTGTAGCTTTTCAGGTCAAAGGTCAAGGTCACAGTGATCTTGTATAGCAAAATAGTGTCCAATCAAATACTATAGAATGCTTGGGCCCAGCTCCTCAAAACTTCAGTTAGGTTGGTCATGACAATTAGATGACCCCTGTAGTTTTTAGGGTTATAAGGTCAAAGGTCAAGGTCACAGTAACATTGAAAAGTAAAATGGTTTCCGATGAATAAGTGTAGAATGCTTGGGCCCACGTTCCTAAAACTTTGTATATAAGTTGTTCATGACTTTAGTGAGCCCTTTAGTTTTTCAGGTCACCAGGTCAAAGGCAAGGTCACAGTGTCCTTTAATAGCAGAATGGTCTCCGATCAATAGCTATAGAATGCTTAGTCCCAGCTCCTCAAAACTTCATTGCCGCCTCTAGGGGATAAGCACTAGGGGGTCATATATGTTTTACAAATATCTCTTGTCTTTCAGGCAATGACTATGTGACAAACCTGCCATTACAGATGGCCATCTACTTCAATGCTTTCTTTTCACCATTCTGGATCATTGTTACACTGGTTGGATTTGAACTTAAGGTACTGAAATCTTTTCAACATAATCAAAATTGTTGTGAATGTCATTGTTTAAGAATTTACTTCATTATGAGGTTTTAGCTCACCTGTGCATTGCTCAAATTGAGCTTTAAAGATCACCCTGTGTCCGACTGGCATTCTGTGGTATGTGTCATGCATCATCCGTTTTTACCTTTAAACAGCATCTCCTCCTGTGTGTGTGTGGTTGAATGGTTGGATTTCAAAACAGCATGGCACTGGCAATTAGATTACGTCATATGCAACAACCATGTTGTCATTGCTGGCTACACTCAATCAATTTAAAGCTGACCTATATGTACAAAAGACTTATTCAATTATCTTTTGAAACAAATCAGTTTTGGAAATTTATTCATTTCACCAGCCATGCAAATAGGTAAAGGGCATATAATACTGTTACCCTTGGTCATATGTGTACTTTGTTCAGTTTACAGACTGCAAAATATTTTGGCATAATGATCAAGGTAATATCAAGTTATAAGCTAACATAACAGTGACCATTGCCATGTTTTTGGGGCATTCATGCCTGTGACACATTTTTTGTTTTTTTTATTATGCCCCAAAAGGGTGGCATATAGTAGTTGCACTGACAGTCTTTTATTTAGTCTGTCTGAGCTTACAAATAGATACTTAGGTGCCTTTGAGAACAATACTTAACAGTTAATTTCTTTGATGCTATTTGTTCTGTAAGCTCTTAGGTGGCTATTTTATAAATGCTCTTACGTGGCTAAAAGAACAATGGGGAGAACATAAGAGTAGCCTTGTTAGAATATTGCTGAAAACATTGGAATACTGCCAAGTATTCCAAACAATTTAAAACAATGAGAAAGAAATTGGTGATTCATACCAGGATTCCTTGCTCTCCACTAGTAGAAAGAGGCACCATTCTGGAAATTATGAGGACATAAAAAAGGCACTTTTTAGGATCGATCAATGTCCGTTGTCTGTCATCCGTTGGACATCCACACTTAGTTTGTTAACACTCTAGTGGTCACATTTTTGTCTCAATTGTCATGAAACTAGGTCACAGAGCCCAAATATGGAAAAACATTTTTAACACTATAAAGGCTACATTTTTAGTCCAAATATCCTGGAAATTTGTCAGAAAGGTTACTTTGATGATTTCTTGCTCCGTTTTGAATATGGGTCATCTGGTGTCAAAAACTAGGTCAAAGCACCCAAATATGAAAAAACTAGGGATTTGAACGAATACTAATATCAATATTCGAATATTCACTTTGCCATATTCGAATATATTTGAATATTCGTTTTTTTTCAGTTCAGTCAGTTACCCGAATTTTGGTATCTGACCATTGGTACTGTTTTATCACCTGTACGTTGTCGGGGGAAAGAGCTATGTATTATCTAGAAATGGCATAGAAATGGCTTGTTTTAAAGAAGTTTTAAATATATATTAAGTGATTGGCAATACATAATATATTCCGTTCATTAAAACCTCGTGAAATAATTCCAAACATGAGAGGGGTGCATTTTTCTTTTTTCTTCTTTTTTTCCTATACAACTTATTTCAGTATTGTAAAGCGGTGATCAAACATAAAGCGAGGATAATTTTTGTTTCAAATATGCTTATAAGAGGAAAATATTTAAGCTATTCTACTGATTGTGCAACTAAAAAGCAATATCACTAAAGTTATAAGCGTGACTATAGTGTTCGTTTTCGTAAAACTTTAAGTTAATCCTTGAATATTGTGAGACAAACAACCTTCTAAATAAGAAACCTTGTGAAATAAAAGGGCGCCAATTAAAATGAACAAAAGATTAAAAGGTATCACAATTACGCCTGTGGCAAACTGTTAATCCGTAACGATTGCCCCTGCAAATTATGCATTGCAATTTTATTGTTAATTGGGTCATTTTTGACACACGATAAAAAAAACACAATACCAAACAGATTGGGGTTTTTGCATAATCAGAATGCTTACATTTATAAAAATCAATGATGCTTTATTTGAAAAAAAAAAATCATTTTAGAATATTTGAATATGATTTTCAGATTCGAATATTCGGTGGATTTTCGAATATTAGAATATTCGAACATTCGTTTCCATCCCTAGAAAAAACCTTGTTAACACTCTAGAGGCTAGTTTCTCAGTCTAAATAACTTGGAATTCGTCAGAAAAATTGTTTGAATGATTTCTAGCTCAAGTTCAAATATGGGTCATCTGGGGTCAAAAACTAGGTCACAGAGCCCAAACATGGAAAAAACCTTCATAACACTCCAGAGGTTACATTATCAGTCAAAATGACCTTGAAATTTGTCAGAAAGATTGCCTTGATGATTTCTTTCTCAATTTTTAATATGGGTCATTGTGGTCAAAATCTAGGTCACAGAGCCCAAATATGGAAAAACCTTGTAAAGACTCTAGAGGCTACATTTTCTGTCAAAATATCCTTGAAATTTGTTAGAAAGGTTGCTTTGATGATTTCTAGCTCAAGTTCGAATATGGATCATCTAGGTCACAGAGCCCAAATATAGAAAAAAACCTTTTAACACTCTTGTGGTAACAATGAGGGACATTCCTGATAACAAGTTATCTCCCTTAATCAGATAACATCAAAGGTAGACCAAATAGTGCATTGGTCCTTTCATTTGGAATCCTCTGACTTTATCCTTGTTTCTTAATGTGATGGTCTTGACTTTTACTTGTGAAAATTGTCACTTATATATAAAATAAAAAATTAGGATTACCAAAAACAAAGATAATGGTGTTAACAAAACATGTTGCTAAACTTAATGTGTAATCTGACTACCACTATTGCAAATAATTAGGTTTAATTATCACCATACCAAAAGAGAAAATAGCGATAAAAGCAGAGGAATCCAAATGGAAGGACCAATGTAATATCAGAGAGCATTCAGGGTAGATAATCCACTAATGTCCCCCATTTCAGTCCAAATATCCTGGACATTTGTCAGAAAGGTTGTTTCAATGATTTCTAGCTCAGGCTTGAATATGGATCATCTAGGGTCAAAATTCTAGGTCACAAAGCCCAAATATGGAAAAACCTTGTAAACACTCTAGAGGCTACACTTTCTGTCCAAATATCCTGGAAATTTGTCAGAGAGGTTGCTTTGATGATTTCTAGGTCAGTTTCAAATATGGGTCGTCAAGGTTCAAAAACTAGGTCACAGAGCCCAAATATGGAAAAACCTCTTTAATACTCTTGAGGTAACAATTTCAGTCCAAATATCCTGGACATTGGTCAGAAAAGTTGTTTCGATAATTTCTAGCTCAGGTTCGAATATGGGTCATGTACGTTCAAAAACTAGGTCACAGAGCCCAATTATGGACAAAGTTGTCAACAGTCTAGAGGTAACATTTCCAGTCCAAATAACCTGTAAATTTGTCAGAAAGGTTGATTCTATGATTTTTAGGTCAAGTTTGAATTTGGGTCATCTGGGGCCAATTAACCAGGTCCATAACAACTTTGTTAAAAGCAGTCATACTCAGTTGAGTGATATAATCCTATCATGGCCCTCTTTTTACATTGTTTAAGGAAGCTCGAGCTCACAATTTACCTATATCTGGACAGATTTTATTGACCAAATGACCTTGGAAACAAAAGGGAACTTAAATTCATGCCAAATCATGGTTGGATTGATCGATTTAAGTTATGACACTGAATAGTTTCTAAATCTGTGGTGAAGCTGCAGTTGATGATAGGGAAATGACAGAGAATTGGAAGACAAATAAGTTGCCTAAAATGATTGATGGATTTCCTCCTGAAAACATCTTTAATGCTGACGAGACTGGATTTTTTTACAAACTTTTACCTAACAGATCTCTAGATATATAATGGGCGTGACTTATGTGGGTGGAGAAAAGGCTAAGGAAAGACTTATATTTCTTGTTGCCTGCAACATGACAGGAACTGAGAAGCCTCCACCTGTAGCCATAGGCATATTTAAAATCCTAGATGTTTTAAGGGGGTGAAGTCTCTGCCCGTGACATACAGAGCTAATTGACGTGCATGGATGATGAGCCAGTTATTTTGAGAGTGACTTATACATCTTGACAAGCAGTTCAAATGTTAAAATAGGAAGGTGGGTCAATTAATATATATTTTACAATAAATATCATCATATAATTGTTTATTCTCCCTTGCATTAAATATCATTCATATAAAAAATTTGACAACAAGAACAACAATAATAATAATAATACATGTACATGTATTTATTTTATTTTATGAAGGTAGCATGTGAAGATACAAAATCAAACAAAATGCAAATAACATATCTTGATTTAAAATGTGGCCTTCTGAACAATAACAAAAAAACAACAACAACAACTACTACAATAAGTCAATTGAAATAACAAATCACATTTTTAAACAAATGCTCCTTTTAAATATGATGCAGGTGATGTAAATAAAAAAAATTGTGCCTCCAAACACAACATCCATACTCCAACCATGTGATCAGGGCATTATCTACAGTTTAAAGGTCCAGAGATTGGTACAGCAGGTGATAGAGGTAAGTTTATTTATGCATCGATTACTTTTGACCACATCTGAGCAGCAGAATTCACTAGCCCGGTGTCCGTCAGTGTCATGAAACGATTAATTTACTTCATAATTATGGTAACCATTCATATTTTCAAGTCTTTATTGATTGATAAATTTGTTTTGCTAAACAATGAAATTCGTCATAGAGAGTGCATTTTCATATCTCCATTATATCATTAATAATATGTAAATATTTCATGTTTTGACAAGGGCATCAAAACAGCAATCAATATACTTATGGTCATTAGATATGAATATGTGCCATGGCAAGTGTAGACGCCAACTTTATTCAAAAATGTTTCTGGAAGAGAGGATTTGTGGTGCAAGATGATGACACTGATGATGATAATGATTTGATGCTAGCGGTCTGATGGACCTCGTTGAACACTACCAAGAGTCGTTACCCCTTGCAATGTTGTGCAGAAAGATGCAGACAATGGTTTGTTTCATAAGCATTTCTAGGATTGACAGATAAAACAATGGATGTAATAAAAACCTTTCATTACTTTCTTACAAAAGTAAATTTCTTAAATACTTCAGATATGATTAACCAGATCATTGGTTAGTTGATGTACTGTATTACTGTAGCGAATTTTAAGGCCTCAAAATGTCAAGTATATAGTTTTTACATCTATTTTTTATCACTTAAATATGTTCAGGTATAACTGTCTAATGTGTTTGACGTCGACGTCAGTGTTGTGGCTCCAGAAGAAAATGATGGCTGATGAAAATGTTGCTGATCTCCAGCTTCTATCACGGTTGCCTTGTATGCTCAGTGATAGGACAATGAGGTGGAGAAGCTGGTCATTGACATCTCGAGAGAAGATGTATTAGCCTCCATGTCAATGATACGGTCTTTCTTCGAAAAGAAAAAGGAGTTTTTTCAGTGAAGCAAGCTAAAATCAGTGATTTCTATAGAAAAAACTAACTAACTTTATTAAACAGATTGACAAGAAAAACGTGTGAGAAATTACAGAATTTTCACATTTTTGTATTTGTGTCCATTGATTAAAATTATTGTCATCATTGATTTAATTTATTATCATTTGTTTTGTGTTTTTAACCAGGTTTTCAAAAAAGTTGGCTGGTGGGCGTCAAACTGATGGTTTCTGTTCAATAACTTTAGTTCGGATTGACCAATCTTAATGAAACTTTGTATATAGCATCCTTGCTTGCAAACCTAGCTTGGGATTATATTTGGGTTAAGTCGAGTCAAGTTCACTGTTACTAAAAATAGAAAATTGGTTTCTGGTCAATAACTTAAGTTTTTACTGGTCAATCATGACCAAACTTTGTAAATAATACAGTTGCATGACAACCTATCTTTGCATTATATTTGAGACCAGTCTGCTCAAGGTCAAGGTCACTGTTACGAAAAATAGAAAATTGATTCCGGTCATAGACTTAGGCTGAAATGACTCATGTTGACTAAACATGGTATATAGCACCCTTGCTATGAAAATCTAGCTTTGGATTGTATTATGGGTCAGTTTGGTCAAGGTCACTGTAACAAAAATAGAAAATTGGATTCCAGTCATTAACTTAAGATTTGAATGGCTAATTTTGACTAAACTTGGTATAAAGGACTCTTGCATGAAAACCTAGCTTGTGATTTTATTTGCAGTCGGTCTGGTCAAGGTCAGGGTCACTGTTACTAAAATGGAAAATGGTTTCCAGTCAATAACTTAAGTATTTATTGGTCAATCTTGACCAAACTTGGTATATATATCACCCCTGCATGGAACCTAGCTTAGGATTGTATTTAGGATCAGTTTGGTCAAGGTCAAGTTCACTGTTACTAAAAATAGAAAATGAGTTATCGTTAAATAATTGGGTTTAAATTGACCAATCATGACGATACTTTGTGTATAGCATCCTTGTAGCTTCCTGACACCTGCATTCATTTTGTACGCACTCAAAATTATTTTTATGGTTTCATGCAGATTATACATATATGTTGCATTGTTTTTATGGTATGGTTATGGATTTTTAGGAGTCCTCTGTCATGAGTTCTTGGGTTTAGATAAGGTTAACAATTGTCTTTAAAAAGGAACATTTTTCTTTTGTCAAATTATTTGGTGAAATGTGGTTTTGTCGCATGACGGTGTTTAATGTTTATTATGTAAGTTATCCTTATGTTTTTTAAACAGCAAAAATATTGAAGCAGTATCATTAAATTACCATAATGAGATACATTATATCCAAGCATTATAATGAAATTTTGTTGTGTCGATACAACACATTTTGGATATTCAGAACCAATTTGCTGTGTTCCTAGGCATGTTTCACTGTATTTGATTTGAAAGCACCTACAAATATTCAGTTAGAAAATGTAATAATGCTTTTGATGTTTGCTTATCATCAAACCCACAGCCAAAGTACTCTGGTGAGCAATACAGGGCTATCATGGCCCTCTTGTTTATTGGCTGACATAGGTAGAGAAACTACAAGGC
This sequence comes from Cyclina sinensis, assembly GCA_012932295.1. Classification (NCBI taxonomy): domain Eukaryota; kingdom Metazoa; phylum Mollusca; class Bivalvia; order Venerida; family Veneridae; genus Cyclina; species Cyclina sinensis. Next base: position 33,824,156 of record JAAONU010000019.1, read on the forward strand.
CAATGAAAGTAGTTTGAGTTGTACTCAGGTGAACAATAAAATGGCAATCATGGCCCTCTTGTTGACTTTATGGGACAATTTTAAAAATCTAATCTGATAGGGGCAGAGCTTATGAACATCATTATGGAACCCCTTGGGCATTGTTTGATAGCCCCTTTCCAGGTGAGCAACCCAGAATCATTTGGTCTCTTTGTTATTTGAATTTTGGTGTTTGAACTTGAGTATTGAATCGGTAGTAATTGATTTCAATTACATTGTATATGCATTTAATAATGATTTGTTTAAAATGGAACTATAAGAAGACACTTTCAGTACTTGAATTCAAAGTAGACCTGTATGCTTGTTTATCTTTGTGCCTAGCAGGCATGTGACAGAAAGAAGCTTACATCTTTAAATCGAAATTGTTAAGAATTTTAAAAATTCAAGCACTTATATAATTCAAGGAATTTATTCTGCTCAAGCGACTAAAGATTTGCTATGTTGTCCTGTCAATATATATTATTTATGTTTACAGTATGACCACATCAGTATTCTTTACAAAATTACCCTGATTGCGGTGTACATCACCTTTACCATCATAGAAGTTGTTAGACTGTATATTGGTTATATCGGCAATCTAATGGAGAGGGTTTGTACACATTTCTTCAGATCAGTTCCTTGATTATTTAACAACATTCAGATGATATGTTAATACACTTACCAGTAAATATATCCGAACACACAAAGTGTGTGAGGGCTATATTGGATTCTCCTTGGAGAGAGGTGTGAGGGCTATATTGGATTCTGTCTATCCCGTTTGTTGTTTGGACCATAACTTCTCTTTACATTGATGGATTTTAAAATACCTTGGCATATTGTTTCATCTTGACAAGACGGTGTGTCGCATGTAAGACCCCAGTCCATAGCTCAGATGTCAAGGTCACAGTAAGATGTAAAAAATGTTGATGATAGACCTTGTCTGGGCCATAGCTTCTCCATCCATGGAAGAATTCTGAAATATTTTGGCATATTTGTTCACCTTGATGAGAAGGTGTGTCACGTGTAAGACCTAGGTCCGTAGCTCAAAGGCTAAGGTCTTAGTCCCTGGTCAAATGTAAATAATTTTGATGATAGACCTTGTCAGGGCCATAACGTCTTCATGCATGAATGGATTTTGAAATACCATTGCATATTTGTTACCATTTAAGTATACTATTTTGTCCGTCATCTGTCATCCATTATCTACAATTGACTTAAACAACATCACCGCCTAAACCACTGGGTTTACCATTGGCCATATTTTCCTTACTTCTGAATGGAATTACTTCAAACTTGGCCACAACAATACCTTGGACAAGACCATTCCAATGAAGTACATTTCTGTGACTTTGACCTCTGTAATGACCTTGACCTTTAAAGTTTTCTTGTCCAAAAACTATAAGTTTGGCCATAATTTCCTTATTTCTGAACAGAATTACTTCAAACTTGGTCACAACAACCCCTTCGATAAGACCTTTTCAACAACATATATTTCTGTGACCTTAACCTCTAAATGACCTTGACCTATGACGTTTTCTTCTTTGATGATACTTTGTACATGGATAGAGGATCATATGGAGATTATGCATGTCTCAGACAAATTCTTTAGTCAATTTCCACATATGGGTTGAAGTTAGGGAGATGGACATTGCACCAGTAGGGGACTGTTGCTTTGTCTCTGACAAGCTCTTGTTTGGACTATTTCTCAGCAACGACTGACTGGAATTCATTAAAACTTCATAGGAAGGTGTGCATATTACAGGCATGTTCCGGTTCAGTGATTTTTCACAAAGTTATGCCCCTTTAATGCTTTTTAGCTCGACTTTTTTTCGAAAACTTTAACATTGATCATAACTTTTTGGTTCCTTTATGGATTGTCTTCATACTTGGACACAATAATCGTTTGGACAAGACCTTCAAGTAGACCAGACTAAACTAGTCCTTGAGTCACCTTCAAGGTCAAAATTTGAATTTTGCTAAAATTGGCCATAACTTTATTATTAGTAAATGGATTGTCTTCATGCTTGGACACAACAACCCTTTGGACAAGACCTTCAAGTAGACCAGACTTAACTTGACCTTGACTCTTAAATGACCTTCACCTTCAAGGTCATATTATTGAATTTTGGTAAAATTGGCCATAACTTAATTATAAATAAGTGGATTGTCTTCATACTTGGACACAACAACCCTATGGACAAGATGTTTAAGTGGACTAGACTGAACATGACCTTAAAGGTCAAATTATTGAATTTTGCTACAATTTGCCATAACTTTGTTGTTTATGGTTGAATTTGATTTATACTTGGCCAAAACAACACTTACGACAAAACTGACAAATTTGACCATTGCTTTAAAATTACCTTTACCGTCAAGGTCATATGATTGAATTTTGCTTAAATTGTCATAACTTTCTCGTTTATTAATGCCTTTGGTTCATATTTGGACAAAACAACACTTACGACAAATCAGACATTATGGTTATTTCAATTTTGACCTTTACCTTTAAATGACCTTGACAGTCAAGGTCAAATTATTGAATTTTGTTAAAACTGGCCATATCTTTGTTATTTATGGTTGGATTTGAATGAAACTTGGGAAAAACAACACTTATGACAAAGCTAACATGATAAATTATTCAAGTGTGACCTTAACCTTATAATGACCATGACAGTCTAGGTCAAATGATTGAATTTTTCTTAAACTGTCTAAACTTTGTTCTTTACGGTTATATTTGATTCATACTTGGACAAAACGACAATTATGACAAAACAGACATGTTGAATAACTCAGGTATGAACATAACCTTAAAATGACCTTGACCGTCAAGGTCAGATGATTGAATTTTGCTTAAATTGTCATAACTTTCCCATTTATTTATAGATCTGATTCATACTTAGACAAAACAACACTTATGACAAATCCGACATTTGGTTCTTTCAAGTTTGGCCTTGACCTTTAAATGATCTTGATGCTCAAGGTCAAATTATTGAATTTTGTCAAACCTGGCCATAACATTGTTATTTGTGGTTGGATTTTAATCATTCTGGGACAAAACAACACTTATGACAAAGCCAACATGTTAAATTATTCAAGTGTGATCTTAACCTTAAAATGACCATGACTATCAAGGTCAAATTATTGAATTTTGCTCAAATTACCATAACTTTTTATGCCCCATGAAGGGAGGCATATAGTTTTTGAACTGTCTGTTCGTTAGTCCATCCAAAAACTTTAACTTTGGCCATAACTTCCTTATTAGTAAGTGGATTTACTTCATACTTGGACACAACACCCATTTGGACAAGACCTTTCCCCTGAACTATATTTGTTTGACCTTGATCCCTGAATGACCATCACCTTGAAGCTCCAATTGTTCAAAAATTTTAACATTGGCCATAACTTCATAATTAGTAAGTGGATATACTTCATACTTGGAAACAACACCCCTTTGGACAAGACCTTCCCACTGACCTATATTTGTTTGACCTTGACCCCTGAATGACCTTCACCTTAAAGATCCAATTGTCCAAAAACTTTAACATTTAGCCATAACTTCCACATTAGGAAGCGGATATACTTCATACTTAGAAACAACATCCCTTTGGACAAGACCTTCCCCCTGACCTAAATTTGTTTGACCTTGACACCTGAATGACTGGTTCTCAGCTCAAAGGTCAAAGCACCACTTCGTGGGCATAGTCATCTTACAGTGACAGTTCTCTTTATTATGCTCCTCAACAGGGATGCATATAATCACCGCCTTGTTGGTCCATCTGTCTGATTGTCCTTCCATCTGTCTGTCCTTTCGTTCGTCCCAAAATTTTGTCAATTCCTCAACAACCACTGGCTTGAATTTACTACAACTTAATAGGAAGCTTCACTCTGAAGAAGAGCTGTGCATATAAGCAGCCTGTTCCAGTTCAATGATTTTTCACAGTTATGCCCCTTTAATGCCTTTTTCAACTGTCATTTTTGTTCGGACTATTTCTCAGCAACGACTGACTGGAATTCATCAAAACTTCATAGGAAGCTTCACTACCAAGAGGAGGTATGCATATAACAGGCATGTTCCGGTTTAGTGATAAGTTATGCCCCTTTGATGCTTTTTATAGCTGTAATTTTTGTCCTGACAGTTTCTCAGCAGCTACAACTGCAATTCAATGAAACTTTATAGGAAGTTTCACTACCAAGAGGAGGTGTGCATATTACAGGCATGATCCAGTTCAGTGATTTTTCACAAAGTTATGCCCCTTTGATGCCTTTTTAGCTGGAATTTTTGTAAGGACAATTTCTTAGCAGCTATTAACTGCAATTCACTGAAACTCAATAGGAAGCTTCACTACCAAGAGGAGGTATGCATGATACTGGCATGTTTCCGTTCAGTGATTTTTCACAAATTTATACCCCTTTGATGTTTTTTAAGCTGTATTTTTTTTCCGGACTATTTCTCAGCAACCGTTGACTGGAATTTATTGAAATTCAATTGGAAGTTTCACTATCAAAGAATTCAATTTCATCAAGAACTCTGGTTGCTATGGCAACTTAAAGGAAAAAACTTTGAAAATCTTCTTGTCTGAAACCACAAGGCCCTGAGCCTTAAGATTTGGTATGTAGCATTGTCTAGTGGACCTCTACCAATTTTGTTCAAATTATGCCCCTGGGATCAAATTTGGCCCCGCCCGGGGGGTCAATTGATTTTACATAGGCTTATATAGGAAAACTTTAAAAATCTTCTTGTTTGAAACCACAAGGCCTAGAGTTTAGATATTTGGTGTGCAGCATTGTCCAGTGGACCTCTACCAAGTTTGTTCAAATCATAGCTCCTGGGTAAAAAATGGCCGGCCCTGGGGGTCACTTGATTTACATAGAGTTATATAAGGAAAACTTTAAAAATCTTCTTGTCTGAAACCACAAGGCCTGGAGCTTAGAAATTTGGTATGAGGCATCATCTAGTGGACCTCTACAAAGATTGTTCAAATTATGACCCTTGGGTCAGAACTGGCCCCGCCCTGGGGGTCACTTGATTTACATAGAGTTATATAGGGTAAACTTTAAAAAACTTCTTGTCAGAAACCGCAAGGCATGGAGCTTAGATATTTGGTGTTGAGCATCATCTAGTAGACCTCTACCAAGATTTTTCAAATAATGACCCTGGGGTCAGAACTGGCCCGTCCTGGAGGTCACTTGATTTACAAAGAGTTATATAGGGAAAACTTTAAAAATCTTCTTGTCTGAAACCACAAGGCCTGGAGCTTGTGTATATGAGTATTTGGTATGAGGCATCATCTAGTGGACCTCTACAAAGAATGTTCAAATTATGGCCCCTTGGTCAAAATAGGCCCCGCCCTAGGGGTCAGATGTTTTACATAGAATTATATAGGAAGAAACCACAAAGCCTAGAGTTAAGATGTTTGCTATGCAGCATTGTCTAGTGGACCTCTACCAAGTTTGTTAGAAAAATGTCCCTGAGGTCACGATTGGCCCCGCCCGAGGGGTCACAAGTTTTAAATAACAATATAGAAGAAAATCTTTAAAAATCTTCTTGTCTGAAACCACAAGACCTAGAATTTTAAAATTTGGCACGAAGCAAGCTTTATCAAATTTTTTCAAATTATTAGATTAGGTTAAAGGTCACTGAGGCTAAAAGTAGATTCATCTACTGTACCTCATAGAGCCTTCATTTAAAGACCAATATCTTTGATATTCAGTATAGAGGTTCCTTGCATGGACCTCTACCCATGGGTAGGATTTGAAGTCACTGGGTCAAGGTCAAGGTCACCATAGCTTATAATAGATATTTCTTCTTTCTGTTATAGAGCCTTTATTTATTGACTGATATTTGGTTTGTAGGCACTTACATATTTTCAATTAAAAAATGAAATACTGCTTAACAGCAAACCTACAGCCAAATACTCAGGTGAGCGATTCAGGACCATCATGGCCCTCTTGTCCTTATATGTATATAGTAAAAACTTAAAAAATCTTCTTCTCTGAAATGACAAAGGCTAGAGATTTGATATTTGGTGTATGATATCATCTATAGGTCCTCTACCAAAATTGTTCAAATTATGCCCCTAGTCTCAAAATTGGCCCCGTCTCAGGGGGTCATATGTTTTCTATATATGTATATAGTAAAAACTTAAAAAATCTTCTCCTCTGAAATGACAAAGCCTTAAGCTTAATTATTTGGCATGAAATATTGTCTAGTGAACCTGTTCCAAGTTTGTACAAATTATATCTGGGGTAAAAATTGGGCCTGCCCGGGGGTCATAGATATTCATTATTTGCATATAGTAAAATCTTATAAGAAAATTTTCCTTTGAAGCTTCAAAGGCTAGAGCTTAGACATCTGGCATGAAACATTGTGGACCTTTACAGACATTGTTTCAAGTATGGCCCTAGGGTCAAAATTGACCCTGCCCTTGGGGACAGGGGTTTTCTTTATATACATATAAAAAAAGTGATCTCTGAAACTAAGAATGCTAGGAGCTTAGATATTTAACATGAAACACAAATAACAGTCTGTCCGCAGGTGAGCGCTTTGGGGCCAATGGCCCCCTTGTTTTGTTGATTGTTGGCGAATTGCAGAGTGTTAGAATATTAGATAAAACATGGAGTGAAATTTGTTCCCTGTGACATAGTAATAAATGTAAAGTAGTTAGAAATGCATACATGAACATTGATAATTACTATTATTTCATTGTTTCTATCTGCAGGTTCCGGAGCTAGCAGGTTTCTGGTTGTTGACTTTGTTGATACAGCAGCCTCTTATACTGCTGGTTCTCTTCAATGAAGATGCCAAAGTTCTGCCTATGGAAAGAGCTGTAAACATTATTGAAGGACTTTTTGTACTTTTTGAGATCATTTGTGGTTATGTAGCTATAAGATTCATGGTTAACTACCAAGTAACAAAGTTCCATTTAAGACAGTTTACAGACCTTGAACAAATGCCAGACAATGACTACTGGTTGGATGATGGAGAGGAAGCTCATGAACATTATTCATAGGTTTAAATGGACAGAAAATGCATAACATTGTTTCTGTATGTGACACATAACTTATATAAGTTGAGTATGTTTCAGTGGACTCAGCAGCAATTGTTAGAATTTACATGGACCTCATCATCTGTCATCAACATTTTTCTTCAAACGCATCTCCTAAACCACTGGGCCAGTTTTAATCAAACTTTACAGGATTATTCATCAGTTGGTCTTTCTTCAAATTCCTTTAAATAAAATTCTGCCATAAAGAACTGGTTGCTGTGGCAACCATAAAGAAAATCTGAAAATCTCCTAAGAAACCACCTGCCTGATTTCAAAATAATTCACCAGTGTGTAAACAGAATAATCTTTGATAATGAAAGGAAGTTAAACAAAAAGTTTATGTTTGGATATTGTATGCTCACAAGAACACATGGTTTTTCATATGTCATATACAGAAGCCTTTTGACTTCTTCAATTTCCCAATCTCTTCAGGAAGAAGTCTATGCAAAAGGAAGTGACACCTTAGTTGGGGCCAGTTCTGACCCCAGAGCCAAGATTTGTATGATTTTTGTAGGGGTCCACTAGATGATAATACAAATCAAATATCTAAGCTCCAGGTCTTGCAGTTTCAGATAGGTAGGCTTCTAAAGTTTCCTGTCAGTTGCCATGGCAACCAGAGGTCTAATTTTGAAAGGAGCTATCCAAGGAATATTCCTGTAAAGTTTTATTGCAATTGGCTGAGTGGTATAAGAGGAGATGTTGTTTGAAGTTAATTGTGGACAACAGATGGACTACAGACAAAAGAGCATACCAACCAAAGGTCAGGTGAACAAAAAACTAAATGGTTAACCACTGGAATTATTTTTATTTTTCCATTTCTTCACTTTGTTATTTACAGATCGATTTTGAAATAATTTTGCATAAATGTGTAGCAAATTGAGATGATGGTTCACATGCAAGACCCAGGTCTGAAGTTCAAAGGTGAAGGTCACACTTTGACTCCGAAGGAAGATTTTCATAAAAGTGCAATGGTGCATGTTTGGTCAAACAATTCTTTCATTCCTTGATGGCTATGCATAAATGTGTTGGACATAATGATGATGTGTGGTGTGCAAGAATCAGGTCTCTAGGTCAAAGGTCAAGATCACACTTATATGTCAAAAGTCATGATATGATTGTAAGTAAATTGTGGTGTCCGGTCCATAATTTTTTCATTTATTGATGGATTTTAAAACAATTTTGCATATACATATACATGCAGCTCATTAAGACATTGTGTCATGTGTAATTCCCAGGTCTATAGCACAAAGGTCAAGGTCACACTTAGACTTCATAGGAAATTTTTCATAAAAGTGCATTGATGGTCGTGTTTGGTCAGCAATTTTGTAATTCATTGATGAATTTTGAAATAAGTTGGTATGAATGTGTTGTACATTAAGATGTCATGCACAGGAATCAGGTCTGCAGCTCAAAGGTCAAGGTCACACTTATTATGCTCCCCGAAGGGCGAGCATATAGTTGCCACTTTGTCCGTCCGTCCATTTGTTTGTTCCTCCATCCCTCCATCATAATTTTGTCTGGAGCATAACACAAAAACTATGAGAGATATCAAGACCAAACTTCATAGGTAGTTAGATCTCATTAAGGAGCAGTGCAGTGCACAAGAACCATAACTCTTGCTTTATTAATTTTTGAGTTATTGCCTATTTGAAATTTCTCATACTTATTTTTTGTCCGGGGCATATCTCACAAAGTATAAAAGATATTAACATGAAACTTTATTGGTAGATAGATCTCTATGAGGAGAAGTGCAGCGTGCAAGAACCGTAACTCTATTTTGGGTAATTTAGGAGTAATTGCCCTTTGTTATATTTCATACTTGAAAAAAAATACATATTAAACAATAGCCCTTTTGGAATTGGCATTTATTCAGGGAGCATCCATCTGCATCTCTACCGATTTCTTGTATGTCGAAAGTCATGATATGATTGTCAATAGATGGTCAAGTCCAGTCAATAACATAATTATTTATTGATGGATTTGAAATATGAAAAAACAACCCTGTTCTTTTCACAGTTTGAGGCAAAGAAAATAACAACAAATGAAGGGATACAAAAACATCTCCATTATTCTTTGAGTTTTTAAGCAATGAGGTTAAACTATTATAACATCAGTTTTCAATATAAGATCCTACCAACATCATCAGAATGATTTTATGAATGATCCGGTATTTCTTGCATCAGATTTAATCATCCTTACTGAAATGTGGTTGAATGATCAAAGTTCTAATTATCCAGTCACCTTGATTCTCATTCTGGTGGAGTTCTGGTATTAGCTGAAGAAAGCTTGTTTCTTCATTGTGAACAAATAGACAGTTTTGAAAGTAAATTTGTGCAAATTGTATTAGCTAAGTTAGTGACAAGATCAAATAGACATATCTGTTATTGATGTCACCAAATTCAATGAACCGAAAGGGAAAGTATGAAGCTGAACATATTAAATGCTTGGAAGACCAGCCACATATCATATGCACTGGGGATTTCAACCAACCTTTAACAGAACAGTGTCCTGCTGAAAAAGCAGTGACTTGTCATCTCAGGGTTTTACTCAGCATGTTTCAAACCCAACACATTCATCAGGTTCTTCAAGTTTTAGACACAAGAACAATGCGTGTTATTACAGTGACCATAAATGGGTCACATCATCAGTAACATTGACTAATAATATCATAAATCATTAATAGAACTAACCATTTACTGATAAACATTTTTACTAAATATGTATCAGAAGAACAGACTACTAATGAATATTAAAGAAACATGATTTGTGTAGAACTTGTAATTGTTGCAAGTTTTATATACGGAACCTGTCCAAAAGCTAAACATTATTTGGCAAACAATGACAATTTATTCAACAGGACTGGAGCATCTAACTCTTGAATCATATTGACTATAAGAAAAATATCCAAAATAGTTATATGTCTACAAATTGTTTTGTTTTAAAATTTCAAAAAAATATTTGTTATTCTCAGACAGAATGGGGGTGGGGGCATTGGACACTTGCTGGTGACATTTCTTGTTCTGATCTTGACAAGCACAAACTCCATTGCACCAGCTTTTCTGCATGTAAAAAGAAACTACATGAACATGAAAAAAGATTATTAAAGTTATTTTCAATTAATTATGCTAAGTCGTACCGGCAAAATGATGATTATGCTAAAAAGGATATATCAACAGATAAAATAAATGGGAATTATCCTCACCAACAAAGCATAAGTATTAAGAATGTAAGATACTTGACTGAATACTTTTCATGGATAAAAAATTCAAAGTTTTATATATGTACTACACATTCTTCAGTTATCTGGTAATCTTGCTGCAGCAGACTTCTGTGCACTCAGCCATTAGTATTCCAATATCCTATAGGACTCAATCCATTTTCAACAAACTTCACAGCTCATAGGTCTGATTTGTATGTGATATATCTTTTTCCATTCATTAGTACTTTTGAACTTACAGGTCCTTGCCATAAGGCCCATTTCCCTTTCCCTCAAAATTATATATCTGTTGCTTTGCATCAAAAGTATAAAAATTCACTGTTTAAAGACAATAATGATTAGCTAGATTTCACTGACAATGTTATTTCAAGCTTATATTATACCTAAGACAGCATTGATATGAGGTCAGCTTAATTCATAAACATTAACATTGTAAAGAGCTGCCTAATAAAAAGATAAACAAGAAAATCGGTAGAACCAAAAGATGCTCAACACAGTTGCACTAATTCAAAATGAATGTATTTTTATATGCCCGAATGGACAATATGTTATGCCCCCATCTGTCTGTCCATCCATTAGCAGTTTCATGTCCGCTCTGTATCTTTTGAACCGATTTAATCAAATTGAATCTACTTGGCAGAAATGCTCCAGCTTTCTCAGATCAAGGCCAAGGTCACACTTAGTCATTATAATTCTGTGTGTCAAATTTCATGTTCGCTATTTATCTTTTGAACCGATTAAATCAAATTGAAATTACTTATCACAAATGTTAACCATAATGAGATGATATGCTGGGCGCAGATTCCGGCTTTCTCAGATTAAGATCAAAGTCACACAATTTAAGGAAATTGAAACTACTTGGCTGAAATGTTAACCATTATGAGACAATGTGCAGAGTGCAGGTTCTGGCTTCCATGGATCAAGGTCAAGGTCACAATTAGTCATGATTGAATGTGTCAAAATTTGTGACCACTATATCTGGAACCAATTTAAGGAAATTGAAACTGCTTGGCAGAAATGTTAACCGTTATGAGGCAATGTGCAGAGTACAGGTTCTGGCTTCCATGGATCAAGGTCAAGGTCACAATTAGTCATTATGATTGAATGTGTCAAAATTTGTGACCACTCTATATCTGGAACCAATTTAAGGAAATTGAAACTGCTTGGCAGAAATGTTAACCATTATGAGGCAATGTGCAGAGTGCAGGTTCTGGCTTCCTTGGATCATGGTCAAAGTCACAGTCATTAAGATTTAATGTGTCAAGTTTCTTGTCCACTATGTATCTTTTGAACAGTTTGATGGAGATTGAAACTTCTTCGTGGAAATGGTAACCATTCTGAGAAGATGTGCAAAGCACAGGTTCAGCTTGTTCAGGTCAGGGTCATGGTCACACTTTGTCATTCTGATTTTATGTTTAATATTTGTTGTCCACACTGTATCTCCTGAACCGATTGAAGGTAATTGAAGCTAGTTTGCAGAAATGGTATCTATTGTGAGACAGTGTGCAGAGTGCAGGTTCCAACTTCTTGGGATCAAGGTCAAGCTCATGCTGAGTCATTATGATTCTATATGTGATATTTTGTGTTTGCTGTTTATCTCTTGAACTGATTGAAGGAAGTTGAAAATAATTTTCAGAAATAGTATAAAGTATATTTTTATGCCCCTGAAGGGAGGCATACAGTTTTTGAACTGTCCGTCAGTCCGTCCGAAAACTTTAACATTGGCAATAACTTTCTTATTAGTAAGTGGATTTACATCATACTTGGACACAACACTCCTTTGGACAAGACCTTTCCACTGACCAATATTTATTTGACCTTGACTCCTGAATGACCTTTATCTTGAAGATCCAATTGTCCAAAAACTTTAACATTGCCCGTAACTTCTTTATTAGGAAGTGGATTTACTTCATACTTGGACACAACACCCCTTTGGACAAGGCCTTCGCACTGACCTATATTTGTTTGACCTTGACCCCTGAATAACCTTAAAATGACCATGACTATCAAGGTCAAATTATTGAATTTTGCTCAAATTACCATAACTTTTTATGCCCCATGAAGGGAGGCATATAGTTTTTGAACTGTCTGTTTGTTAGTCCATCCAAAAACCTTTAACTTTGGCCATAACTTTCTTATTAGTAAGTGGATTTACTTCATACTTGGACACAACACCCCTTTGGACAAGATCTTTCCACTGACAATATATATTTGACCTTGACCCCTGAATGACCTTTATCTTGAATATCCAATTGTCCAAAAACTTTAACATTGCCCATAACTTCCAAATTAGGAAGTGGATTTACTTCATACTTGGACACAACACCCCTTTGGACAAGGCCTTCCCACTGACCTATATTTGTTTGACCTTGACCCCTGAATGACCTTTACCTTGAAGATCCAATTGTCCTAAAACTTCAACATTGCCCATAACTTCCTTATTAGTAGGTGGATTTATTTTATCTTGGACACAACACCCCTTTGAACAAGGCATTCCCACTGACCTTTAATTATTTGACCTTGACCCCTGAATATCCAATTGCCCAAAAACTAATATTTGGCCATAACTTCCAAATTAGTAGGTGGATACACTTCAAACTAAAATGCAACACCCCTTTGGACAAGGCCTTCCCACTGACCTATATTTGTTTGACCTTGACCCCTGAATGACCTTTACCTTGAAGATCCAATTGTCAAAAAACTTTAACATTGCCCATAACTTCTTTATTAGTGAGTGGATTTACTTCATACTTAGACACAACACCCCTTTGGACAAGGCCTTCCCACTGACCTATATTTATTTGACCTTGACCCCTGAATGACTGGTTCTCAGCTCAACGGTCAAAGTACCTTTCGGGGGCATTGTCATCTTACAGTGACAGTTCTTGTTAGTATAAAGAACTGATCAGTAAACAATAAACATTCTGAACTTATTTGCAGATATTGTTTTAATATTGTCCCTATTAGTAAATGAGATCTTATTATTTTTCTGTTGATAAGTGTTTATAGATTGTGAAAAAGGTCGTCTATTGCTCTTGTTTTTACTTTTCTGTGGATACTTTGTAGTGTTTAGCTCATCTGAGCACAAAGTGCTCAGGGTGAGCTTTTCTGATCGGTCTTTGTCCGTTGTCTGTCTGTCCGTCATCAACTTTTCATTCACATGACATCTCCTCTGAAAACAGTGGGCCAAATTTAATGAAACTTGCCTGGAATGTCCCTTGCATGAAGCTCTACCAAGATTGTTCAGATGGTCCATCCATTGCATTTCTGGTTCACTGGAGCTAAAAATCGATTTTAAAAGTTGGATCTTTAAAAATCTTCTTCTCCTAAACTTCAAGGCCTGGAGCTTAGATATTTGGTATGAAGCATCAGCTAGTGGACCTCTACCAAGTTTGTTCAAATTATGACCCTGGGGTCAGAACTGACCCACCCCAGGGGTCACTTGATTTTACATAGATTACATAAATCATGGCCTCAGGGTCAAAAATGGCCCCGCCCCAGGGGTCACGTTTTACATAGAGTTATGTAAGGAAAACTTTAAAAACTCTTCTTGTCAGAAAACGCAAGGCCTAGAGTTTAGGTATGTGGTGTGTAGCATTGTCTAGTGGACCTCTACTACGTTTGTTCAAATCATAGCCTCTGGGTCTAATATAGGCCCTGCCCCAGGGGTCTCTTGTTTACATAGAGTTATAGAGGGAAAAAGTTTAAAAAATCTTCACATCAGAAACCAAAAGGCTTAGAGCTTAGATATTTTGTATGTAGCATTTTCTATTAGACCTCTACCAAATTTGTTCAAATCATAGCCCTTAGGTTAAAAAAGGCCCCGCACCAGGGGTCACATGTTTTACTTAGAGTTATATAGGAAAAACTTTAAAAATCTTATTGTCAGGAGTCGCAAGGCCAAGAGTTTAGATAATTGGTGTGCATCATTGTCTAGTAGACCTTTTCTAAGTTTGTTCAAATCATGACCCTGGGGTCAAAACTGGCCCCACCCAGGGGTGGGGCGGTGGGGGGGGGTGTCATTTGATTTTACACACGGACTTATATAGGGAAAACTTAAAAAATCTGCTGCTCTGAAACACCAAGGGCTAGACCTTCAATTGTTCATTGTGTTGTCTCCCCCCAACCTCGCCCTTTTGATGGAGACATTTTGTTATTGCCCTGTCCATGGGTGTCTGTTTGTCTGTCTGTCTGTCACACTTCTTTTCCTTTCAATAACTTGAGTACCAGTTGACCCGAAGCCTTCAATCTTCACAGGGTTATTATTTGAGTAGAAAAAAACGCTTTTGTTTTTTGGGTCAGTAGGTCAAAGGTCAAGGTCAGAGAGACCTCTAGAGTGAAAACAGTTTCCACTCAATAACAGGAGTACCGTTTCACCCAGAGCCATCAAATTTCATAGGATGATTGCTTTAACTAAATCAAAAAACCATATTGTTTTTGGGGCTTGTATGTCAAAGTTCAGGGTCACAGGTACCTGTAGAGTGAAAAGTATTTCTGCAGAGTAATTGTAGTACCATTACACACAGAGCCTTCAAACTTTGACATGTTAAATTATTCAAGTATGACCTTGACATTAAAATGACACTGACTGTCAATGTCAAGTTATTGAATTTTGATTTATTTATCGATTTGATTCCTACTTAGACAAAACAACACTTATGACAAAACCGACATATTGCATTATTCAGGTATCACCTTGACCTTTAAATGACATTGACCATCAAGGTCAAGTTATTGAATTTTTATTTATTTATCGATTTGATTCATACTTAGACAAAACAACACTTATGTTAAAACAGACATGTTGAATTATTCAAGTATGACCTTGACCTTGAAATGACCTTGACTGTCAAGTTCAAATTATTGAATTTTGCTTAAATTGCCAGAACTTTGATATTAATAAACAGATTTGATTCACACTGGGGCAAAAAAACAACTATAACAAAACTGACATGTTGAATAATTCAAGTATGACCTTGAATTTAAAATGACCTCGCCAGTGCTTAAATTGGCTATATCTTTGCTATTAATGGATGTATTTGTCTTCTTACTTGGACATAAGACGGTCATGGGTAGCAACACATACGGGTGCCAAACGCTCATTGGCGGATCTCCATACCCGCACTCGCCTATCAGTGAAGTCCACACAAAATCTAGACTCATCAGTGAACAGCACTGGGGTCCAGTCATGCAGCGTCCACCTGGGGTGATCGCGAGGCCCATTGAAGACGTGCCTGGATGTGGTTTCGCGTCAATGGGATTCAATTTGATTACCTTCTAGCCCTCATGCCAGCTGTATGGAGACGGTTCCTGATGGTTTGAGTGGAAAGTCTTACACCAGTGGCATTCTGGAAGTCATTTTGGAGGGCAGTAGCTGTAACAAAGCGCTGAGTTCGCGCTTGAACGACAATAAACCGGTCCTCACGCTGAGTTGTGGACCTCTGACGCCCTCCGCCATGCCTATGCGTGACATGCCCGTAAGTTTGAAACCATTGCCACATCCTGGCAACGGTGCCCTGGGATAGCCCAAAGACAAGTGCCGTTGGGAACGCCCAGCCTCAAGCATCCCTACCCCCCTATTCAACTCCTCATCGTCAATACGCCGTCTTTGCCGTAGATTTGCCTTGACCAGTGCTAGGTTCAATATAAACGTTACCATGCATAAGGAAAGTCTGAATAAAACGGATGTGTACATGAAGGTACATGCCCGCGGTGCACCACTTTTCCAGTGGTATCCCTTTTCCCATGCATCTTGAGCCATGTACAGGTAAACAATCAAAATCTGCTGGACAGGTCGGCTTTGCCATATGAACAAACTACATGTATGAGAAAAAATCAGTTATCTTGAGGTTATCATTAAAAAGATATTTAAGAAATAAAAAGTGATCCCTATCAAATTTTGAGTAGTATAGTTTATACATAGCATTAAAGAACATAAAGAACATCAAGAATTTACATTAACATGAAAACAAGAAAAACATTGACACAGGTGCAGAAGATTCTAAAGATGTGAACATAACCACACGGTGTCAGGATAAAAGAATTATGTCTTCGATCATTTGAATGACTGATCTGGTTCTGTCCAAATCTTTGATAAATCTTCACAGAAACCCTTTATAAACAGATCATTAAATTATGTATCCATAGTATAAATAACTAATAAAAGTTAACTTTAAGTAATTTATATGACGGATACAGAATATTAAGATCTTGTTGATGAAAATCTATGAAAGATTTGGACTAAAGTTTGACCAAATCAGTCATTCAAATGATCAGAGGCATGATTTTTTTGTACTGACGTGTGCCTATGGACGTGAACATATTAAATATTTATAATGTCACACATACAAAATGATAACTGAAGTCCATCTATGAGTGCAATTCGTACTCGAGCTGCCTCACTCATAAGTAGTTTGCACTAGCTGATCCAGAGGGGGGCGCGCCGCCCCCCCCCCCCCAATAAAATTCCCGGACCATAGGTGTTATTGTAGGTCTATTTTGAATATGTCTTTAAATAATGTATACTTTATTGTTTAACATTGAATTGAATAATCAGAAGGCGATGTGATATTTTCAAGGCAGTATACTCTAGCATAACCACAACCGTTGAAATGAGGTAGAAAACGGACGCAAATTGGCCCCACTAACCAGAAATCCTGGATCCGCCCCTGACTTCCTAAACTAACGCTCTTACCACTGACCCAAAGATTTGATTTCCTGACGCATATGGTCGTTCCGCTTACTTGAAATGTTCACACTCTTCGTTTCAATACCCAGTAGAAAGTCGATTCGCTACCCAAACATTTTCACTACACGAATTTCTTTGATAAATGATACTTTGCAGTTTACATTTTTTTGAGATTTGCACATATATTTCATGCATGCAACATATAGATTTGCACATGTCCATCTGTACGTATGTCTGTACCTACGTATGTCCCATTTCTTGAGTGCACAAGACCATCATAGGTTGTTGTGCAAGAAATAAAGAATTTTTTTCTCGGATCATTTCACTGGATTATTGCCTGTTGTTGGTTTTTCGTACATCTTGTGTGCGCAACTCCTACACCCATGGGTGGATTGAATCCAAACTCGCACACATGATAGACCGTGATGCGTTGTTGTGCAAGAAGTAAAGAATTTGTTTCTCTGATCAGGTTTCACTGGATTATTGCCCTTTATTGGTTTTTCATCCTTTTGATTAAGGAATGAAAGCAATTCTTTGACAATTTGGCCCCTTAATGTGATAGTTATATACAGTTTGATGAAAATTTTCGACGTTATTTATTAATAGTTTTTAGGTTTAATAAATACAGAATTACTTTATCTATGCATCGTATGTCATCTTTCGTGTTGACTTAAAGATGACCAGTTCTCCATTTCTGTCGCAAGTGTTTGCAAATAAATCTTGCCTCTGAGCTCTCCGTCTCTTCGTGTAAAATCAAATCTAAATTAAAAAGACTTAAGAAATCAGGTGGTATATGACGTACTTTTACTTCAAACTTGGTCAGATTGTTTATCTCATTGATATCTAGGTCAAGATCGTAACAGGGTCATGTGACCTTGAAAACAAGGTAACTAGTTCGAATTTTAGAAAAAGCTTGTCCGCACTCTACCGGTCTTAATTTTGGTCCCATCTTCTCCAAGCTTTGTCAGAATGTGTATCTCAATGATATCTAGGTCAAGTTTGAAACTGGGTCATGTGACTTTGAAATTTAGGTCACTAGGTCAAGTTATGATAAAAGCTTTTCTGCACTCTAGTGGTCTTAATTTTGGTCTGATCTTCACTTTCATTACCATAAGATCTTGGTTCCTTTCTTCAAATTGCCATATTGCATTATTGGTTCCAGAGTTATGGCCCCTGAAAGTGCCAAAATTAACTATTTAGACCTTGTCTGCACAATAGCAGCTTCATTTTTGATTTGAATTTAATCAGACTTGTACAATACTTGAGTTAATATAAGATCTTGCTGGGTGCCAGGGGACTTGAAAAGTCAGGAAAATTTTGTTTTTTTTTCAAGGTCAGGGAATTGTCAGGGAATTTTGAAAATTGGTGAAAAATAAAAATCCAGAAAAAGTTGGTGAAAAGTCAGGGAAAAATAATTTTGAAGGGCTAATATTGTTCGTTTTTATTAAAGATTGCATTTACACATTTTTCCGTTATGAATCTTTTTCTTTATAATTGTGTACATTGTATTTTGATAAAAGTTCTAGTATTATAAATAACATTACTTAAAGATTGAAAGTCTCTGCAATCCTTACAACCAAAAATTAAAATAAGTATGTGTTACACTCGAAACCCATGTTCCTCCCTCCAAGATCCATGTCACAGCAAGCCTCTGAACTTAGTAAGTTCTGCTATATAGGCCTTACTGCTGATAGTTTGTGTCTTGCCCATATATTTTTTGCATCTATGGTTGGATTTTAATATAATTAGCAGAATTGGCAATAGAGTGAACATGTGTCATGTACACAATCCCTGTTTGGAACAGTGTTCCAACATTCAGTTTACAGCAACCTAGTTTTTTGTATAACGGCAGGATTTTTTTTAAAAATATTGCGGCACACACTTCTACATTTTTCAAGGTACTGCTTTGAAACTTTAGGTATCATGTGTATACGTGCCTGATATATTTTAATGAGGCTCAGTCCATTATAGTCCACGTTGTGCTTTAACAATCCTGATGACGCACGACATCTAGTGAAACTCTACCAAAGATGACCCCATGGTCATAATTGCCTGCACCCTTTGAGTCAATTGGCAATTGTATTTGCATCCACTGACTCTTGCAACCATTGAGCAGTTGTTGGCAGGTGAGCGACCCAGGGTCCCATGGACCCTCTTGTTTTATGATACCATGACTTGAAATTTCCATTACTTAATTTCATTTTCAGGAAAAATCTACAAAAGCATTTGAAAAGACGATTACACTTTCTGACAAAGCTTAGAAATACGGGCACCCTGCGTTATACTTCCAGAATATTCATCCAGTAACAGCAAAGTTATCGGTAAAAACTCACTTGAATCGAGTGAAAATCTCTGCGCTGACTGTGACTACGATACCCAAAAATGTCACGTGTGTTAGTTACCCTGATTCTGTATGTATCATATGATTTATGAAACCCACTGAAAAATATCGACAGAAACTTTCAAGACTTTGCAAACCTGCCCTAACGATAATCTTATATTGGCGGTCACCCTGTGTCAACGGTCACTTCAAGACGCTCCGGTCAAAAATCCTTCTTAATAACACGTTAATTCAACGGTCACTTTACGTCTGCGACCCGAGGCCGCACTCATTGCATTCAATTTGTCAAAAGTCGACACGATTTAGCGGTCACGTATCTTCTTCTCAAGTTGTGAATATATTTTGACTAGCCCAAGGATAAACCCTTGAAGACAAACACGTGACGATACACAGTGCAGAATATATCAGTGACTATTTGTGGTACTGGTACTTGAGGTTATAATTACCCTCGGGGGCCGGCAGAAGCCATATCACCGAGCACGGTTTATAATTATTATGACATATATTTGTAATTTTTTCTTAATGACGTGTATAGATTATTTCATAAGATAGTTTACGGTTTAGCAAAACAATTGCCTTGCCATAAAAATAAATCAAATTGATGAGTAGTAAATACTCATCAGTAGTTTCATTTTACTTGGAATCCTTTGGAATTTTCGTATTTTGTTTTATGGACTTTAATATAATATTAATATTAAGATAATAAATGTAAGATCCAAAAGGACTTTATTTGATTCAAAATTCTCATATTGTTAAAGAACAGTATCTCGTCGTATAATATAGAATATATATAATATATATAATTTAGAGATAATACAAGGCTGTATCGTAAATCTTGAGTCCTTAAATTAATAAGAGTGGCGTAGGTATTCTCTTTTAACTATAAATTTTACTTAATCATAAAATATTCGCAAAGTTTTAATAATTGATGTATAAAAAATTTATTTACGCCACAAAACTTTTCCTACTGACTATTCGTTTCAAATTAAACAATTTAAATCACAAAAAATAATAGACTCTCACAGTAAACACTCGATTTAGGTGTCAAATATTTTCCTCTAATAAGTTAATTTGAAAAAAAAATCATCCTCGCTTTATGTTTGATCATTGCTTAACAATATTGAAATAAGCTGTATAAAAATAATAATAATAAAGAATAAAAAATGCCTCCCTTGCGTGTTTGGACTTATTTCACGCGGTTTTTATGAACTTAATAAATTATGTTTTGCCAATCACTTAATAAGTATTTAAAACTTGCATTCAACAAACCATTTCTACGCCCAGAGACATAGTTATCTATGTCTCTGCTACGCCTATAAAAAATCGGGTAACTAACTGAACTGAAAAAAAACGAATATTCGAATATAATCTATTCGAATATGGCAAAGCTTAAAGGGGCTGTGCTCCAGATGACAAAAAAAAGAAAGTTTTTTTTTGTATTAATGCTTAAAAAATAACTTACTGACAAAAAATAAGTAAAATAATTACATTATAAATTGATTTTTTCCCTTTCAAAGTGCTATACCGTAACGCGACGGTATAACTATATCGTATAAGATTTCAAGTAAATATCTGTTATATCACATACGGCGATGGAGGTGACAGTAAAAGCGTTGGAGATATTTTGTTAACATGAGGGTCCAGAGTTCAAATCAGGCTGGAGCGAAAATATTTTTTTTTATTTTGACTTTTTTTAATCAGTTTTGAAGTAAAATATTATGTTGTTATAATCTCACGGCATCTAAATATATAATTTATGAAAAAAATTTTTTTATGTCAAATCTGGAGTACAGCCTCTTTAAGTTTAAAGGGACCTTTAGAGTGAGAACTGTTTCTGCTCAGTTTTACCCAGAGCCTTCAAACTTAATAGGATGATTGTCTCAATAAAAGAACCCTATCATTTATGTGGTCAGTAGGTCAAAAGTCAAGGTCACAGGGACATGTAGTGTGAAAACTATCTCTGCTCAGTAACTGGAGTACCAGAACCTTCAAACTTCATAGGGTAATTATATTAGAAGAACACTATTGTTTTTGGAGTCTGTAGGTCAAAGATCAAGTTCACTTGGACCTGTAGAATTATAAACTATTTCAGCTAAAAAATTTGAGTACTAGTACACCCAGAGTCTTCAAACTTATTGCAAACTTATTCAAATTTGTGAACAACGAACACCCATAACAACCAGTAATGATACTTGTAACATGAGCCATGAGACTCAGGTGAGCGATTTAGGGCCATCATGGCCCTCTTTTTTATTTGTTTGGGTCGTCAAACCAAACTTATAATGCGTTTTTATTTGTTTTGGTCGTCAGACCAAACAAATAATGGTAGCACAATTTCAGCCTCTATCACTCCTAGTTACCAAATCCGCAAGTAGTCCGTCTGTTAGAAATTAATTTTTCACCCTTCTCAAACAACAGAAAAATAGTTCCGACTGGTCAACTTCAACTTATTACAACCAAAAGTCAATACTGACAAAAAGATCAAAGATTCCTAATATTGTGTAATTCTTTACACTTCATCAAATTATCGGTAACATTTAAACAATTTTGATTATAAACATGTCTATTTTGTACTCTTGAATGAAGGGCGTTCCTTTACGGAAAATTACGTATTAATTTGTTACGTGACCAAACCTCGCCGAAAACTAAAAAACAAAAGAGATTACCACACGCATGAAAAATTTGTAGATCCTTTTCATGTAACCTTATTTGTACATTATCATGTGGTGTTTTTGTTAACGAAAGATAAATGTAGACATTGACTGAATATTTTAATTAAGTCATGGTTCCTCTGTTTATTACCTACGAGTGAAGAAGTCCAGATTTGTGAGTGATCTGTGGGCAGGTGTAAAACCTGGACAACCCGGAAATAACATCGAGTTTTATTCATTTTTTGTTTGTTTTGACACCAACCTCCACATCAAAGCACAAAATTAATCAGAAGACAATTTTGCCTGCTGTATTTTACGGCTGCGATAATGCTATTTTCAGGAGTTTTATAATATAAATTCCTCTTAAGCAGATATTACATATAAATATATAAAAACTGAGAAAATTTTTATTCTATAACACGTATTAAGGAAAATATAGCCCTTTCCATGATTTCCGGGTTTTCTTGTCCGTCTGTATTTTACGGCATAGAAAATGATATTCATCCTTATCTTCGTAATAAGTATGATAACTTGAATCAATGAAGTTGTAGATGTTGTGGAATTTTATTACCAGAAGTAATTCAACACTCCCTTTTGGTCTCGTCTTGATTCGTGTTTAACCATGCTTTCCGTTAAGTTCCCCTTTATTGCATTAGACATAATTTTGAGATTCTTTCCAAAAAGTATTTTGATTTGGTCATCTGCTGTATCAGATTTCTTTCCAAGTTTTTCCATTGCTTTAGATGCTCAATTTCTTTTTCAATTTTACCTTATAGCTCAATTATTATTTTTCGTTGGCTTCTATGTCTTCAGATAATTGTTTAGTATTATTTCTTTCTATTTCTAACTTTGTTTTATGTTTTTGATACCCTCGAGATCATAGTCTTGTATTACGCCTTGAATTTTCGTAAATTCTGGAAACAGCATCAGCTGGTTTATCTGGATTTTCTTAATTGACAATTTCATATCTACCCATATATAATGCTCTGTTCATTTTGTTATCAAGTTCTTTATTTCGTCTATCGCACACAAAAGTCGATTTAAGTAGTTTTAGAATTTTAATTTCAATATATGATTGGATTAAAGAATATCGAATTTTCATACGTTGCTTGGCTGAATACTGAATGTGGATCTACGACATCGAATATAACTAACTCTTTGGAAACAATTTACATTCATTGTAAACTTATTGATAATTCACTTGTTGATGGTCATTTTGGTAATGTTTTATATGCTTTAAGTACTGCAGATTTAACAAGGGTTTATCCATTTAAAAGAGAACCAAACTAAGTTGGATATTCTGAAAAATATTATAAATTCAATTAGATTATACATAACAGATGTGTTTGGAAGAACAATCAATTTCATTGAAGTTCAAACAAGCTTCACGTTAATTTTAAAAGAAATGTAATTTATATCATGTACAAAAATTTATTTATGTTGGTGCTTGAACAGGAGAAGAAAGTAAAATAGATGGCTCGGGTATCTTTGACACACAAACGAAATAGTGCTAGGAAAAAAGCCTTGGAAACTGCAGGAAAGACAGCTCTTGAAAACGGAACAAAAAGGATTGGAACTGAGAAGTAGGAAATTTAGCCGCAGATAAAATGATTAATAATGTATTTTTAAAACAAAACCCTTTGGAGATTCAATTGTTAGGGAATTAAGTAAAAATAATGATAGAAGTACACTCGTGGACAAGTCTTGCACAGTATAACTTTTCGGACAATTACAAAGCAACGAAGAAGATTCAGTGCATTTATTTTTGCCATTTAAGGACAGACGTGTTTAATTTCATTTCATTGATTCTTTGTGGAAATGATGAGAAAACACAAATAAGGGGAGACAATTTTCACTGTTTCAAAATCACCTGAGTGACCGTCAGTAGTGGGTGTGGCCGCCATTTTGGTTTACAA
Organism: Cyclina sinensis; assembly: GCA_012932295.1. Lineage (NCBI taxonomy): Eukaryota > Metazoa > Mollusca > Bivalvia > Venerida > Veneridae > Cyclina > Cyclina sinensis. The sequence goes on from JAAONU010000019.1 coordinate 33,848,033, forward strand.
GCTCACAACGGCGGCTTGGCATAGATCGTATGAGGTTTCTGATCTGGTAAGGATCAGTGCTGCCCACTCACGACGAAGGAATGCTCGGAGCTGCTGCTGAGTTTGAACGTTCACCAACAATAACCATCGTTTCAGTTCTGTCAAAACACGCTCAATAGTATTGATGTCGGGTGACATGGCTGGATGAAGCACTCGCACATTGTTTGCCTGAAGATGATCAGCTGTCAGACGAGCCGTATGTGGCCTATCGTTTTCGTGCATCAGTGTAGTCTGTGGGTGAGCCTGCACAAACGGAACCACAACAGGCTTGTGCACGTCACTGACGTAAAGTTGGGCCGTAATACCTCTTGCTGCATTTTTTCCCGGGGCCGTTTCAAGAAACACTAGTTGCGTTCTATGTATAGCATATTCCTGCCCAAATTATTGTGCTTAGCACCTCCCCAACAATCATTCTCTCTGACGCACGGGTCAAAGAAACGCTCTCCTTGTCGTCGGTAAACATCTTGACGTCTGTCGTAAGAGTCCAGGTTTAATTTGTACTCATCACTGATCAAACAAAATGTTCCCCCATTGTACAAGGATCCACCGTGAGTGATTCAGAGCCCAGTTGTAACGATTTATTCGATGGTTAGAAGTAAGCCTAGCGCCCCAATATGGACGACGTGCTGTTAGTTGTGACACAGAAAGTCGACGTCTAACTGTTCTGCTGCTGATACTTTGTCGTGTACGACCGCGTGTAGCTCTTACTGAAGTCTGTGGCACGGTAAAACGATCTCTAAGGTGTGCTCTAACAATGGCACGATCTGCTCTGACGTCCCGAACGTTGTCGATCACGAACGTGGCCAGTTAGAAGAAAAGAAAAAAATACAAGGCTTACAAATCCCTTACAAATCCCGTGCAAGACTTTTGTCCGTATGTGTAATAAAAGTCTTCGACCGCAAAAGAGTAATGATATTAATATAAGAATAAATAAACATTGTCAGGATCAGGAAGGCAAGGCGTAATAAGGCGTAATAATCGAATAAATAAATAAATAAATTAATTTAGAAAAAATAATATAAAATATAAATGTTTAGATCAAAACAGTATTCTGAAAGATATGAACAAACGCCTATTCAACTAGATACACCTTTAATATCTGTCTTGGGGGAATAATACTCAACAACAGAAAAGTGGTTATCACTTTTCAATTAATGAAAGAAGTAAATATTTTGAAGTAAATTTAAAAGTAAATAAACTTGCTGACGGTAATAATTATGATACTGATGTTGCTGAAAGTAGGAGCGAACAAAATGGCTTCGCAATTAGAAAGTCATTAATTCAGGGAGGTTTGGTAAATGCTAAAATTCTATTTAATAAGTTTTGGAAACTAATCTGTTGCCTCAAAACGAAATTCAAATAACATTGCAATAAGCAAATGATAATGAATTAATTTATAGAGCTAATGCTGCATCCAGGTTGAGTTATTGTAACAAAACTAATTTTGTGTGTCTTGCTTGATTTTTAATGCTGACGGATATAATTTAATATCTGAATCTTATATGACAATAGAAATGGTAACTGAATCACAAGATATACAGCAAAATAGGATAACAGCTGGTGTGACAAATCCTCAACATGTGTTCCAGTTATTAAAAGTAATTCACAAGAACATAATCCTCTTTTTTAATTAAGTGCTGCAAATTATGATTGTACATTAACATCTCGACTTAAAGTTCGAAATGATTTTTTTTATCTCAAACGCACTTTAAGTAAATCAAGAATTTATGATTAATTATTTTCATAAAAAAAATGATACTGGTCTACTCGGTCTTGTTCATTTTAATTTAGAATTTGAAAAAGAGGAAATGCTGTGGATCCAAAACATCTTACATTAACAGTTACTTTAAATAGTGTACCGACAGTTCGAATTCGTGTTTATGCGATACGAAGAAACAGTTGTATAAATCAAATCAAATTACATTGAATATAAAATAACTTTAACGGATGGACAAAGGAAGAAATTAGCTAAAGCATTTGAAGATCAGTTCTGCATACTTTAAGATTAAAATACGAACAATTGCATGGTAATTTCCCTGTACTTTTAACAGAAAGAAAAATGAACACAGTTCAAAAAGCTTATAAAAATAAAAGTGGTACAAATTAATATTTCAAGAGAACAAATGTAACCAAGGTAGCTGTTCCTGTAGCTGCAAAAATAGCCTTTGAAATAAATATAAGGCCTTTTAGGTGTTGGGGCTTTAAGTGGACCGGGCAAATACTAGTGTTCGTAAAATCCTTGGAAATGGTATGATGATAATAAAAGAAATATGATAGTATCATATCTTACTCATGCTCAACAAAAACAATTACTGGGAACCGCTATAATTAAAGGCGGATACTTTTTGGGTATGTTAGCTGCTAGTTTAGGTTATACCATTAATTACGTCATTGTTATCTGGAAAGGGTTTGCAGGTTGATGCACAACGAATTCCTCGAGTAAAAAAAAAAAAAAAATTCAAAACAAACTCTTGTCTAACTTTTAAATACAACAAGGGTGTATTCAGTAGAAATAATTTACCCTCTGGGTTCGACCGTAACAAAAATGAATCTCGGACTCACCCAGAGTGTGCGATAAATTTAGATAACTCTGTTGGAGCACACACTGGGTTTGTTATATTGGAAATAATTACTTCGATCCTTTCGGACTTCCTCCACAAATAGAAGTAATTAATTTGTCATTTAAGTGTATTAAAATTGAAGTGAATTTAGGTGTCCTAATGTTTTAACATTTGTTTCACTGGAATGGAAATTCACACTACAGTGTATTTTCACGTTGGGATATTGTTTAAAAAAATAATTATATGACATCTCCATCAAGCAGAAATTTGTGTCTGCTTATAAATTAATATCCAATGAAATGCCAAAGATCCATAAATCACGCCTTATACTGTAGGATTTATGCAAATTAACCTACCCAAATGGGACCCTTGTATATTCTGCATAGCTGTCAAAACAAAGCAATTAACTTTTTTATGACCCAATCAATGTTAAAGTTGAGACAATTGGCAAATTTTATGGCAAGTGATCTTACAAAACAAAATTGATTGAATTATTCTTGATCAGTCACACTTGTGAAAATATTATGTAATAGTTGCTTCCAATGTCTAAATGATTTTTACTTAAAAGTAAATTCCATGCAGTTAAATATTTTAATTAGATAATTAAATGTAGTAGATCTATTTATAATGAAAATAAAAATCATTCGACATCTAAATGTGAACAATAAACCAAAAAATGTGTTAGTGTAATGAGTTTTACAAAATTTTTAGGGCTTCTTCTTACCATATTATTTGTTCTTTGATCATTCTTGTTTTGTTTTCAAAGAAATTCTAGAATGAATAAGCAAAACACCTACAGTCAAGAAACTTTACAGGAATATTAATCAGCATGAAAAGTTGTGCACCTGGCGTTTCTCGTATAGATTTATTCGGAATTGTTATAGTTATGGCTCCTTACATATTTAAAATTTCCAACTTGTGTCGCCTGTAACTGCAAAAGCGCTAGAGCTAGAGTCTCACAGTTATGAGCAGAATTGACATACTGTGTCTGACTGAAGCAAATATCGCCGTCTATAGTTTGTAAGTTACAAATTGTAAATTGATAAAACGTAGTTAGTTAGCTTTGTAAAAGTCACGCGGTATTGATTGTAGCAATTGTGCGATGAAAGAAACTAGTAATGCTATTTTCAGAAAATACATTTTGAAATTTCTGCGGAATTGACTATCAGTATAAATATTATAGGTATCCATAGGAGACATTGGAGCAAACGTATTATTTTCACAATACTGGTTTGATATTTGGGGAACAGAGGTAACATAGCTTTATGAATCCGGTACCACATTGCCTATCTATATGAACGAAGCCACCTCCAGGGATTTTATTTTATGAATGTAAGATACAGATACAGATACAGATCTCAGATACATCCCATTCCAGAGGCAGTAAAACTAAAGTAATGGTATTTCAAAAGGGCAGACAATTTGATAGAAATAACTGTATTTTTAAGTATGAAAATGAAATTAATTATTGACGAATTTAATTAGGTTTAGTTTTTACAAAAAATGGTTTTTTTATGAACGCAATAAAAACTTTATCCGGCAAAGCACTTAAGGCCTTAAGCTCTGTAATGGCAATAACAAAGCCCTTGCAGATACCAATTAAAATCATGTTCAGTCTGTTTGATTTTTATGTAGCATCTATTTTAAATTATCCCTGTGAAGACTGGGGTTTTATAAAAGCCGAACAACTTGAACGAGTACACAAAAAAAAAAAGAGAAATTTTTTGTGGATACTGAAAGTCAATAAGTCTACTTGCAATTCTGCATTATACGGAGAAACGGGGAGATTCCTATTACATGTTATCAGACAAGTAAGAGTTTTTAAATATTTTTTAAAACTATACGTTGAAAAAAAAAACAACAACTGTATTTAAGTACTGTTCAAGAGTACCTTAGAAATGATGCCAACAGTGACAGTAATATTAATAATTGGGCTTCTAGAGAAAAGCAGTTATTACAAAACGCGGGTTTTAATGAAGTTTGGTTGTACCCATCCTCCGTAGATATAAAAATTTTCGAACCAGTTTTAACGTTTAAGGTTATTTGGTGTATATGTAAATGACTGGAGGCAAGACATTGACTCCAGATCTTCTTTATCACTTTTCAAAGTTTTAGAAACTAATTATGGACTTTCAGAATATTTGGTAAAAATGAACTGTGTAAAAAACGCAGTTTTAGCACATATTGTTGCTAAAATAAGATTATCTCACAAATTAAATATAGTAACAGGTCGCCATAGAAATATTCCAAGAAATGAACGTAAATGTACTTAGTGTGAACGAAATGAAATAGAAGATGAATACCATTTTTTCATTATCTGTCCGGCATACACACATTTAAGACAACAAAACATCCAAAGATATTACCATAGATGACGAAGTATGTACACATTTTTAGAATTACTTAATTCCACCAATGTAAAAATTTTGAATAAATTAGCAATATTTTATAGAAAATCTTTTCAGACAAGAGTCGATAATTTAAACCGTGTTGAACACTGATTGTTGTAATACTAAGTGTAAGCTAGTGTATGACTGTCCGTTTTTTTAGATAAATATAATTACACTTGTTCGCATACATGTACATTATTTTAATTTTGGGCCAGTTAAACAGTAAGCATATACTTTACTTTTATTCCCTTGCCTACATATATATCTTACTTTTCGTTTCGGTAAGTTATATGGCAGAAGTAATCTATAAACAAGAAGTTCCTTTTAGTATAAACCCTTGCTTTTTCTCTTTCGTTAAGGGTTTGTCACCAAATAACTTTCAATATTGGTTAAAGTAGTTGCTTTGTCTCCGTTTGTATTTAGAATATTATAAAGTAAAAAAAACAAAACAAAACAAAAAACATTTATGATTATTTATAACGTAAAAATTAGTTTCTCCGGGCATGGCATTCACTAGCATACACTGGTTTATTGGTAAACTTTTCATTCATGTATTTGTGTTTTCTTATTCTTTTCTTTTGTAAATACGTGTACATGTTCCTGTGTTTACATATCTTTGTTTTATATTGAAAATGTTTTATTCCCGCTATTACTAGCGCATGTTGTAAATAGTCAGTTACGGAGGAGGAACTCTTATGAGTTTAAGTCTTATGTAAATAAAATTCTGTTCTGTTCTGTTGTATAAAATCAACCTCCGGGGCGGGGCCAAATTTCACTCCAGGGGTATGATTTGAATAAACTTGGGCGAGGTCCACTAGACAATGCTACCTACCAAATCTTAAGGCTCTGTGCTTAATGTTTCAACAGTAAGAGGAACACAAAATTTCTTTTTCAAACTTTGTCACAATACAAAACGCCTTTTAAGTTCCCTTTCACACCTCATGGTATAAATTATAACACCTTTCCCCCACACAAACTATATTGCCTGCAAAATCAAGTATATTGCCTGCAAAATCCTTCTTTGTTTATATTGTCTGCAAAGGCTGCCTTTAAGTGTAGAAAAATTGTAGAGAATTTAGGTGACTGTGAACATTGGTTTCAATGGAATGGAATTTCAAACGTTTTTTTCATATTGAGATATTGTTTGAAAAATACTTTGTCCATTAAGCAGAAATTTGTTTCTGCTTATAAAATAATATTCATAAATCACGCCTGAAACTGTGTGATTTTGCAAATAAATCTACCAAAAAGGCACCCTTGTATATCCTACATAGCGGTCAACCAAAGCAATTAACATATTTTTTATGATACAATCAATGTTAAAGTTGCAATAAGAAGCAAAATTTTATGACAAGTGATTTTATGACAAATTGATTAAATTACTTTTGACCAGTAACACTTGTGAAAACATTATGTAATAGTTGCTTCCAAATAGCATGTCTCAGTGATTTTTACTTTAGTACTTTCCATGCAGTTATTTTCATAGATGAAAATAAAAATCATTCGACATTTAAATGTGAACAAAAAATATTAAGAACAATTTTGACATAGTTTTTATTTGTTCTTTTGTCATTTTTTTCTGTTTCAGACATTTCTAGGATGAATATGCTGAAAAAGATATGCAGATATGATAAAAATATCAGATCTAGTCAAACATTTCTTACATGTACCTCAGGAGAAATATATCACAGACAATAGCAACACCTCACTTTAAAAAGAACGTTTTTATAAATGAAAACAAAAATCTCTCGATTGGAGTTAGCTAGTCGTGTCTTCTATAATCAAAGCACAGAGTTCTTTCAGAAGCACTGCACCCATGTGATGAAAATCATATCAATTTCTTCAATTGCTTAGCATTTAAGATATGCTCTAGAAAAGCATAATTTCAACAGAAAAGTAATGGAGATAATCCAAAAGTGAGCTATATTAATGTCTATAAACTCAATCTCTCAAGTAATTTCTGAGTACATCTGTACGGAGACAGTTTGGTCATTTGAGACTCTAATAAAGGCATCGCATGCGGTGCCAAACGCTTGTATGTTAAGAGCAACGACTTAATAAATTAATTTCATTAGTGCTATGATGCAATTCAATAATTGCTCTTATGCACTTTCACTAAAGATGAATACCTTTGTGACTGTAAATGGTCCAGATATTAGAATTTATACAAAACTTTAATCATTTTCCATATGAGAAAAGGGCAAACTCTAGAAACACTGATGTTGTTGTTGTACCGATGTGTCTTGTCCCCAGTAGCAAGTATACCAAGAATGAGTACAATATTTTTCAAATTTTCTATATCAATAACCAATTTCAACAAAAATTTCAAGTTGAAATGGAGCAGTATCTAAAAACAGCGTTCAGAGTAATGCTTCTTTTCTTACAACTGTGCCGTCTCATAACAAGCAAATATTGCAAGTTTCATATTGATACCTTTGATAGAAATTCTAAATTAAAAGTCTTACAACATCTTTTCTTTATAAGCAAGTATAAGTTTATAAAATGTTGTTGTTGTTTATAGGTTTATACCTTTAAGTGTTTCAGTAACGGTCTCTATTAAAGTTTTTGCACGACAACGAAGACGATCTAGCGATCATAATAGCTCGAGTTTTTCTTCGAAACAGATGAGCTAAAAAGAGGGGGAAATACCATGGTGATCTCTTTTTTAAACTAAAAAAAAAAGTAACAAAATCATGTGCGCAAATAATCGATAAAAAACCGGAAATGTATAATAATAATACTGCAAACTTAATATTGCTGCAATTATACTGACAACACAAAAGATAACAGAACCTAATTTCTCGACTCCATGACCATGTTCAAAACATTCAGTGCTGTTTTGCTAGATGTAATTTAGGATATCAATCTACTCAGATTTGTCCAAGACCTAGATAATGACTTTGTAGAATAACCTCTTGTGACAAGTTTATATTGTGGACACTTTACATCCTACCTTGCATGATGTAAAACTTGCATAAAGAGTCCTATTATATGAGATACTTTAAAAGAACTTTTTTAAGGTTTTAATAATTTCATATTGGATCTTATCTTTTGTATAGGAAATGCAATTGTTTTAAGGCAAAACATGGTCATGAACCTAAATGTTTTCATTGAAATGTTTTAAACCTTACATTCTTTATGACCAAAATATTTGGAGATCTATAACCAACTAAAGGTGTTTCAATAAAAGCATTTTTCATTATTAAATACATTATTTACAAGTAAAAGGTTATCAAAAAGTAGGGATTGGAACGAATACTGAAATCAATATTCTAATATTTGGTTTGACATGTTGGAAAAGATTCGATTTTTCGATTTTCGGATTTTCCATCAGTTATCCGAATTTCGATTTATGAATAAAGGTACTGTTTAAATGTTTTCGTTCAAACTAACATGTTTCTGGAAATGCTGTGTATAATCAAGAAATGGCTTGTTTTATGGAATCCTCAAATACTTTTTGTGACTGGCATAAACACAATTAATTCGCGAATTATCGCTATAAATACGGACAGTTGTTAATGTAGCAAGGGTTGTTTTTTTTTTTTCAATCAAGATTCGAGAAAACAGGAAAATATATTGACATTGATAATCGGCATGCAAATTAAAGCAAGGATGTTAAAATATTTAAAGCGCATTTATTAGGGGAAATCTTTTTATAGTCTGATTTGCCAAAAAAACTGAAATTTTACTTCATGCTTTCAAAATCAACAGAATTTAGCAATTTGAACTTTTATCGAAATTGCAATGAAAACACATACAAACTGTGGTACTATTTTTCAACGCGAATGTGATTGTAACTATAAAATCTGGTTGTAGCTTTAGAAGCGTTTGCTTATTTTTAGAATACTTACAATCTACGCAGAAATTGAAGCAGCTAAGAAAGGCCGTAAGGCCGTGAAGTTCATCGGTAAAAAGTTTTCATCAGCAATTTTGAACCTTCAGATATAACTCATAAGGGGGTCTAGTAGAGCCCTATTACTTGACTGGCATGCAGTAGTCATAGACTGAACCAAAAAATAACTGATGTTGATTTTCTGTTATATATGAAATTTTGATTTAGTGTACTTATGTGAAACACGGATCTCAAAAAATGATTCATTTGTTTATGATATTGAAGGATATACTTGTGTTCAATTACCAGGAAATAAATATCCGGACACTAATCGAAGTAGTACTAGTGGTGGAATCCCTTTATATTATAGAAATAATCTAAAGAATCATATGCAATCATATGGACTAAAATTGATAGTACTTTATTCGCATTTTGATAAAAGTGTTTACATCTGTCATATGTATATATTACCATGCAATTCTAATGTTCAAAGGTCAACTGATATTACCTTTTTTGAAAACTTAGAACTTGATTTTGTTAAACACAGTGACTAAGGTAAAGTATATGTTATTGGCGATTTAAATAGTAGAACGTTGGACTTCCCAGACTACTGCGATTATGATAAATACATATGTCATTCATAAATATAGTTCAAATTCCAGCTCGTGTAAACAAAGACCATGTGACCGATCACAATGGACGTAAACTATTGGATACTTGCATATAGACAGGGCTAAGTAATAGCCAATGGACGATTATCATGTGGCCAACGTTGGTCAATTTACATATTGTAGTGTTAAAGGTCCAAGTACAGTTGACTTCCTGTTATAAAATTATGACAACTTTGAGACGATTACAAACTTTGAAATTTTAGAATTAAATGTTTTTTTCTGATGATGCACCCGTCTCTTGCAGTTTACTTAGGCGGCGGCATTTGATCACGCAAAAAATGTCGTTAATGATAACCCAATCAAAAAATAAATTAGTGTGGGATAATAATAAGGCTACGGATTTCAAAAATAAACTATTAAATAATAATGAGATTAGAAGACTGTAATTGTAAGTGAACCGATTGATAATATTGTGGGTGATTTTTTCTAACCTTTTGTATTCAACTGCAAGCGACACTATATGCATATCCGTCTCTCAAAAGAACCAATGCAGAACAAACAGTAAATAGTTTGACAGAAATTGTGTCGATGCAAAACGAGAATTTAAACAAGCAAGAAACCATTTTAATTATGTTATGATTATTTTGATGTGGCAAAGTCCCATGACCAATGCAGATATGATCAGCACAAAAAGAGTTATTTTTAATAACAGCTATTCATTCCAGAACAGATCGAATCTCAGCAGAGTAATGCACAATTTAATACTGCACAACCCAATATTGCAACACACTTGGATACATACATAATGGTCCCAGCGCAATAGTGCTCAAGCTGGTACTGCTCCTCCCGGATATGATATATCTTCATGGTAACACAGTGCCCCCAGGCAATATAAGACGCATGGACGACCAAACCAGTCATGATACAAAAACTTGATGCATGCATGGAAATCATAGAATAAAATGTGTCTCCTTTAAAAAAAATCCAATCAGAACAGTCATTTGTTCGTTGTGAAGTTAGCAGAATTAATGAATGTGAAATGTTTTGTCAATCGACGTAATTAACAACAAACAAATATCCATAACTCAGGGTTCAAAATCTTCTTGTCTGGAACTACAAGGCCTTGAATTTTAAAATTTGGCATGAAGCAAATAATTATATTAGGTTAAAGGTCATGGAGGCTAAAAATAGATTTATCTACTGTACCTCATAGAGCCTTCATTTATAGACCAATATCTTTGATATAGGTTCCTTGCATTGACCTCTACCCATGGGTAGGGTTTGAGGTCACTTGGTCAAGGTCAAGGTCACCATAGCTTATAATAGATATTTTTACTTTCTGTCATAGAGCTTTTATTTATTGACTGATATTTTACATATTTGGTTTGTAGACACATATATTTTCAATTAAAAAATGAAATACTGCTTAACAGCAAACCTACAGCCAAAGTAATCAGGTGAGCGATCCAGGGCCATCATGGCCCTCTTGTTTATGAATAGTTCACTTAAACAAAAATATATTTGATTTCTATGTTTCTCTTGACTTGGATATAAGCTATTGTCAAGTATTTCAGTTTAATAGAGATCTCCATAGTATTTCCCCTAATTATAGCTCATCTGTTTTGAAGAAATTTTGAGCTTCAAGGCTGTTTATATTTTGATTGCGCAGTTTTCTTGCATCATGCTCCGTTCGAAGATCTAGCCAAAAGGTTTTAGAGGAGTCATTTGAAGCCAAATATTGGAAAAAAATGTATTTTAAGCTCTGGTGGCCATTTTGTGCAAGGGAACAGAACAATCAGAGCAATTTTAGAAAACAGCAATATAAGGAACATATTAGTCCAGAAGTTTACAAGACGGCCATGGTTTCCCTGGATCGCTGACCTGAGTATTCTTGCTGTGGGTATGCTGTTAGCAAAAGTCAGAAGCAATATTACATTTTGTTATTCAAAAAAATCAAAGATCTCATAATTTTTACAAATAAAACCCATGGCACAGAGGCAATTTTGGACTAGCAGCTTCTGAGATGTCTTTTGAAGCAAAATATGGTCAGAAGTCTACGTTTAAGCTATTGCTGCCATTTTGTGCAAGGGAGTCGATTTGAGCAATTTTAGTAGGTGGATGCATGGAGTAGAACAGCAATTTTAGAAAAAAGAGTCCCATGATGTTCCTAGATCGCTCACCTGAGTGCTTTGGCTGCGGGTTTGCTGTTAAGCAAACCTAAGACCTAGTATTTCATTTTTGAAGGTTTGTAGGTGCCTACAAACTAAGTATCTAAAATATTAGTCAATAAATAATGGCTCTATGACAGAAAGTAGAATTATCTATTAATAGCTATGGTGACCTTAACCCAGTGACTTTAAGTAGAGGGGGGGAATACAGACTGTTACTAAAGCTGTTGAAAGAATTCCATTCCATCTACTTAGGCAATATAAGAAACATTTCTAGGAAGTTGAAAGAAGTTCAAAAACAGAGAAATTTACAGACAGTCCATATATATGACCTGTTATTCTTATTCACCAATTACTGAAACACTTAATAACACAGGAATCTGACATGGAATTTTATCATCGTACACTGAGTATGAATCCTGTCCGTCAATATTGATAACACACGAAATGACACATTATATTTGGCCGAAAGTTAATGGGAAATAAGGAGACGAAAGAATTTAGGAACAAAGGCGTTGAAAATCAAATCGGAGTTTTCCTTGGTATTTTGAAATGGTTAGCTGAAATTATGATTGCATAACGTTTGTTTTATAATAATTGAACAGTATGTAATAAACTACTACACAAATTACCCTCAAGCGGAACCTTTTGGGCATTTTACCATTATTGAAAGAAATGTTCCATTTATTGCCATTTTAAAGAATTGTTCAAACCATTGCTTAAACCTTGCTTATAAGGTAAAGCTAAAAAAAAATAAAAAATCCAACACCGTCTCCTTAACTGCAAGGTCATTTTCCACCAAATTTCACAGAAATGAGCCTTATTAAAATTACTCAAATGATTAAAATTGCCACTAAACAATACGTTCTTATTTTTCCACAGTAGTCCCGGTTCTTTTAACTCTCAATGTCTAATACATGGTTTCAAACGAAGCATTAAATTAGTTACCATGTGCGCATAGAAGTTCCTTAACTTCAAATAAGCTCTATCCATGGCATTTGATTGATAAAATAAACAGTTTATAACTCAGGCTGTTTTTTTTAGGAAGACATCAAAAGGCTTCCGGAACATGGGGTTAGGCACGGGGATGCATTTTTAATCGCAGCCTTGTCCGTCCGTCCCGAAATTTTGTCCGGACAATTTCTCAACAACCACTGGCTTGAATTTACTAAAACATAACAGAAAGCTTCACTGCCAAGAGGAGCTGTGCATATTAAAGGCATGTTCCGGTTCAGTGATTTTTCATAGATTTATGCCGTGATGCCTTTTCATTGAGTGATATTGTTGATAGACAATGATAGAATACAATGAGAGGATTTGCATTAAGCAAGAACCATAACTATGTCTAGCTTACTTTCTGAATTATCCTCCCTTTATTAAATTTAACTAATATTCTTTTGTCGATTTTTTTTGACAAGATTTATTTGCAATATTACTTCAAAGCCTTGTTTTGAAAATTAATAAAATGAAAGAATACATTGAAAGAAAATGCATTGAATAAGAACAATAAGTTTTGGTTACTTTTTTTTAATCATTTCCCTTTATTCTGTTCTAAGGAGTAATCCCAAATTCATTAATGGGTTTTAGTATAATTTTGAAATCTTGCAGTTTCCTTGATATTTGTATTATTCTTAAAAAATTAAGTATGGATTTGTAATCTGAAAATGGGCCTAGCTATGTGTGAATGTTGCACATTTTATATAGAACTTTTATGAAGCCCCTTACACCTTGAAAGTCCAACTAGATAATGGGTTGAAAACACCTTTGATTGAAAATTTTAGTAACGACCCCCTTCCTTCACACACAATCTAACCACAAAGGGCCCGAACAGAATATCTAATTTATTCATTTATCTATTTATAGGAAAGGTCAAAAAATGACACTTATTACGTTTACAGTCTCAGAAAGTTCGAGGAAAATGTAAATGAACAATTGAACAAATTGATTGTTAATCGGCACACGCTGTAAACGTATTTCTGTATGAAATTAATTCTTTAAATAGGAAAAAGTAGTTTTCCAGATTTTTTTTGCATACTATTGTGAGAATGATGCTAGCTCTACGGCAAGGCAAGTAATTCTAGTCTGCTTACATTTTGATTGTGCAGTTTTCTTGCATGATGCTCCGTTCGAAGATCTAGCTTCCGCTTGAGGGTAATTTGTGTAGTAGTTATTATATATTGTTCAATTATTATAAAATAAACATTATTCAATCATAATTTCAGCTTACCATTTCGAAATACCAAGGAAAACTCCGTTTTGTCTGTAAATTTACGGACAGACTAGACTTCAGAAATGAAAGTTATGGAAATTGTATTGTAAACTTCTATGTACCTTTGGGGAGCATCCGTCTTTTTCAACGAGATCCTTGTTCTTAGATTAGCTGCTGCCTTACTGTGTTTTCAAAAACGCATTTCTTGTTTGATTAAGATAGACTTGCCTTCGTAGAAGGGAAGGCGTAGGTTGGTCATAATTTCATCCAACACAGAAATCACTGTGAGCTCACAAAGATATACAACGCAGCGTATCAGCACACCAAGAGTGGTCATATTTCAGAGTAATTATTTTATATTTTGAAAGAATTTGATACCTTGTACAAAGGTATTTCTGTACCCTGGTAGTGAAGGGTTTTCATTGAAAACACCTTTCATAAATTGAGACATCACCTCGTCATTGTAAAGGTTTGCATTTCCTGTTAATCTGATAAAACTACTTATTGCTGATCTTGCAGTGTTACGTGTAGAATAACTTAAGCTTTGTGTAAACAACTGCGTAAGAAAACTTAGTACTACATTTACAGTTGCACTAAAGGGATTTGCTTTCCATTTACAGTAAAGTAACCATTTCTTAATATATGCATTGTACTGAAGTTTTGTTCCCTGTCTCCAAGAATTGATGATAAGGGTATGAGATTTTCCTGAAATAACGCGCTTTCCAACGCTCGCCTCATATATTGAAAACAGCTAAACGCATCTTTTTCAATGAGTGTCTTTTGTTTGGTTGATGTTTAACATTTGTTATGGATTTTGTAACAATTACACATTGTTTTTGTTAGTTTTAATAGGTCTGGCCACCATGGTTGTGTAGGCCAGATTGGTGCTACAATAACCTGCCCGTGTTTTATCCTCCTCTACTTTCTGCAGAATCTTGGACAGAGTACTGAAAGGAGGAAAACTATAAAATAAATGGCCTGATCACTTCAATATAAATGCATCTACCGCCATTCTCTTCTGAATGCCTTCAAACAAACTTTTCAAGTGTACCTTTCATCTTGGAAGAAAATTAATCAGTTTCTACATCTGGAAATTGAAATTTTAACTTTCGGAACAAAGACTGATCTAACGACCATTCGAGATCATCATTTGCCGATCTGCTTAGTTTATCTGCTGTCTTATTTTTTTTCCATTTACATGAGCGACTGATCAATATATGTTTCTTTCAATGCACTAGTGCCATATATTTCTTGCAATATTGTCTAGTGATTCGAATTTTCCGCCATATCTGTTAATATACGCACAGCTTGTCGTATTATCAGTATATAAACGAACTAGATTTGCAAAAAGTATGAAGTCCTATTTCACAAGCTTTCAGTTCTAACACGTTTATTTGAAGCTTTAATCGGTTTTCATGTCAAAATTGTTTGAACTTTTTTTTAATATTTAGTGGCAATTTGAATTATTTGTTCCTAAAATATATTATTTTAGCTCCTGTAAACTTAATTTTAGAGTACAACTTCGACATTCATATGAAAAATGCATTATTATATAGGCCAGATTTTTTACCATAATTGTCCGCACATAGAGAAGAAAATTACTGCTGTTCATTTTTAGAAGCGAAAGCTTCTAAAGCTTCACACCAAATTTTCTAGTTACAATCGCCTCTTATCCATACATTCGCGTTGAAAAAAGTACCACAGGTTGTATGAGTTTTCAATGCAATTTCAACAAAAGTTCTTTGATATTGCAGAATTCTGTTGATTTTGAAAGCTTGTGGTATTATTTCATTTTTTGGCAAATCAAACTGTAAAAATAACATGTTATTAATTTAGTATTCATCCGCAAAAAAAAAATCATTCATAATATTTACTACGCGTTGAAACAGTCGCAGCTTCCAGTCCCTTTGTAATCGGCGAGGTATTCCGAATGCGTGTAATGAAATAACGTAAACACGAAAACGTACACGAAAACCAATCATGCTTTTGACTCTGTTGGTAATACTTTTCTGTTTTTTTTGTTTTCAATCAGGATAACTAAAATATTTTCCTCTTATAAATTTGCTTAAAATATTTTTTTAACATTTTTGCTTTTTGTTTGGATGTTGATTGAATTATCAGTCTCAATATATTTACCTGTTTTTTCGAATCATGACCAAAAACAAAAGAAGACAACCCTTGCTACATTATCAACTGTCTGTATCTATGGCGATAATTCGCGGTTTAAAGAACAGAATAAATTGGGTTGATGCCAATAACAAGAAGTATTTGTAGCTTCCATTAAACAAGCCATTTTTCTTGATTATACACAGCAGTTTCCCGAAACACGTTAGTCTGAACTAAAACATTTAAACAGTACCTATATTCCGATATCGAATTTCGGATAATTGATGGAACGTGCGAAAATCGAAACTTCGAATATTTTCCAATATGGCAAACCAAATATTAGAACATTGATTTCAGTATTCGTTCCAATCTCTTCATTTTGATAACCGTTTACTTGTGTATAACGTATATAGTAATTGTAAGCAACTATTCCAAGTTTTGTGGTGATACCTTTAAGTGTTTCAGTAACGGGATACATCAAAATTTTTCTCGACAAAGAAGACGGCGAAATACCACGGTTATCTCTGTTAAACTGAAATACTGGACAATAGCTTATATCAAAGTCAAGAGGAACACAGAAACCAAATATATTTTTTCTGTAAGTAAACTGTCATAAAAATGTAACAAAATCATGTGAGCAAATAATTAATATGAAAACAGACGATAAATAACCTGAAATGTATAACACAATACTGCAAATATATATTGCCGCCTTAAATGCAATTACACTGACAACACGGAAGTTAACAGAACCTAATTTCTTGACTCCATGAACATGTTCAAAACATTCAGTGCTGTGTTACTGGATGTAATTTCGATATCAATCTACTCAGATTTGTCCTAGACCTACATAATGTCTTGTAACAAATTTATAATGTGACACAATCATCCTACCTAACATGAAGTAAACTTGCATAAAGAGTGCTATTCTATCAGATACTTAAAAAAATCTGTTTTAAGGTATTAATAATTTCATATATATCTTTTGTATAGTAAATGTGGCATGAAATTAATTTGAGGCAAAGCATGGTTATGATGAAACCCAAAACGTTTTCATTGAAAAAAAAAATCCTTACACTGTTTATGACCAAAATATTTTTAGATCTGTACTCATCAATAATCAACTGAAGGTGTTTCAAGAAAATCAATAAACTATATACATGAAAATTTGCAGTTGTAAGACAATGTGCATTATTCTGAAATATATTTTAGAGTAAAGCCTTTTTTCATCTTTTTTTCAAAATTGGTTATTAAAGTGGATGATTTCAAATCTATCCAAGGTATCAATATGAAACTTCGAATGTTTGCTTATTATGACAGAGCACAGCTGTAAGACAAAGGGTATTACTCTGAAAGATGTTTTAAGAGTTGTGCCCTATTTCAACTTGAAATTTTTGTTGATACAGAAAATTTTAAAAACTATCATAAATATTGTACTCATACTTGGCATACTTGCTACTGGGGAAGTGATTAGTGTTTCTAGAGTTATACCCCTTTTTCACATTTTACTAAGATCATGAACATTTACAATCACAAAGTTATTCATCTTAAGTAATAAGTAACAGCAATTATTGAATAGCACCATAACACTCTTGAAATTAATTTTATTAAGTTGTTGCTCTTAACATACAAGCGTTGGCACCGCATGCGATGCTCTTATTAGAGTCTCAAATGATCATAGTGTCTCCCGTCACATCTGTACGTTATAACTCAGAAAAGGGAGCACGACAGTTAGATCCCTAGACAATTAGACCCCTCAATTTTAGATGACACTTAGACCCCTAAGACACCTAGACTCTTGATTTTATTTTTTTTAAAGACACTTAAACCCCTTATTTAAGGAATGTTTAATCATATTTATTCAGCCATGAGATTGATTTTATAATTATTATTATTTTTGATATTAATATTTGATATTAAATAGCAATAAAGCAATGATTTTTTGGTAAAATTTGATTGAAAAGGATTAAGAACTAAACGAAAATTAATTTCATTGTGAAAAAACTATCAGGAGAGGTGCAAAATATCAGGAGAGTTGTTACAGGCTGACTTACAGAATTTAGCTGAAAATGTTTTTCTTTAAATGTAAGAGAAGTTAATATACTATGGAAAAAACATAATATTATTTATCTATACACCATGAAAACTGAAAAAAGTTTAGACTTAACTGGGATTCGAACCAGTGACCTTTCGGTCAATAAAATGTAGAGCGACGATCTACACCACTGAGCCACAGTTATCAAGTTTCGTCAAAGTTATTGTTATAACTAAAGTATCTACCCCATGACTAACAAGGTAATTTTTTACTGATAAAAGTGTGTAAAACTTTATATTTTGACGTTTTTCTGTAACAAAAAATGAGTTAGTTACTTAGTTTAGATATGTTCTTCGCAATTACAGCAAGAATTTCAAGATGTATACACATTTTCTTTCTTTTTTTTTCATCGTCGGCCCATCTGTCAGTCAGTCGCTTTAAACATCATTATATATTTTTAAGTGGTGCATAATTAGCCAGACTCGCAGATAGCAGACAGATGTTTGCGTTGGCCCAACGAAGTTTGCCAACGTTGGCCCAACGCCTTTTTGCTTATTGGGGCAACGTTGGCCCAACGCCTGATTTCCGGATGTGTACGTTGGTCCAACGTATGGTTTTTTTGGCAAATAGTTGGGCCAACGTTGGCCCAATGTATAGTTTTCTTGGCAAATGGTGCCAACGTTGGCCCAATGAATGGTTTTCTTGGCAAATAGTGGGACCAACGTTGGCCCAACAGATGGTTTTATCAGCACAGCATGGGGCCATTGTTGGCCAAACATATTGGTTTTATCTAGGCCCAACAAAGTTGTTTACTGAATCGATGTTGACCCAAAAAAGGTTTCCTGCACATACAGTAGGACTTCATAAATATTTTCATACAGCTGACTTCAAATATGTATGTAGATAGACACTTATGATTGATCACAAAATATTCTCACTTTGTGGCAAGTTGAGCTTAAACAATTTAAAACAAAAATTAGTGCAATTCTTTTGATTCTGACTCCAAACATGTACATAATATGCAACACATAAGTCACAAATATTTCAACTTTTATGTACTATTGCTGCTTAGATTTTTAAATGTCATGCTCATTTGCCTCCCCAACTTTCTTCTTCTCCGTCCTCTTTCTCCTCCCACCCTCTCTGTCTTTTGCATACTGCAGGCAATCCTTCATCATCTTCTCAATATTGCTGTTTGAAGCTGCAGGATTGCCAGCCCTCACAGCATCCTGAATACAAAAGAACGGATTTTCAGCATATGCAGGTTATACCTATTAATTCTAAACTGCAATTACTGAGCAAACTATCTTTCCAAATATATAGGTAACAATGTTGCATTCTAGTACATAATGTATATATTTATTGGCGAACAAGAAAAAATGTCCATTGGCAATACTTTGCGGAAAAAAGAGTAACAGAAAGGCATCGTATATTTTGATAACGATATTGCTCTAATTTAAAATGGATTAGAAGTTATAGATATAGTATATAGCTTCTTTATAGTTACAATAAATATTCTTGCTCATTCCTATAAACTTGCGGTTAATATAAAGTAACATTTATATTGGCAAGTAGTTCTTAAGAGTAAAGGGCACTCACTGTTAAAGAATCACTTAAAATAGGGTTTAGTTGACAGCAAGTCAATCAGCATATTACACAACATTTTATGACTGTATGGGGATATACAAACCCCCACTCTGACCTGGTCACACTTTCAATCTAATAAGCTAGTTAACCAATCATTTAAACACAGCATTGACTACAGTAATTACTTTCCATGGCAATATCTAGCCAGAGTTGCAGCACATTTGCAATTTAAGATTGATTATAAACTTGTAATTTCCATTGTTCCGATTGATTGAGAACTGGCCGCATGTCTGCTCATAGAAAGTGATATTGACAGGTACCCAGGGTCGCGAAACTGAGACAGGAGACCAGTCTCAAATCTCAAGCATCTGATTGGCAAATATTGATACAAGTCTCCAAATGGACTAATCAAAAGCTAGAGTTTTGAGACTTGTATCCAACTTTTAACACAACAACCGTTACCATTAAAATAAAATTTCCGAATAGATACCTGTTATCACTCCTTTTAATGCCAGACTTTGGAACGGTTTCTTAGTACCCTTTCCAACCCAGTTGTATTCCACTGTCACATTTTGACTGAGAATATGGGTCATTACTCTTCTTACGTTTGACTCCACCAATAAGGCTCAAATTGGTTGTTTGAAATGCAATTGAAAATAAATCCATATAAACATTTGTTTTAAGAAGAATCAAACATTTGTTTCATAAGTAAAAAAGACGGGATTTTAACAAGCTTTCTCTTGAAGGTAATAAATTTCAAGAAATTTTAGTTTTGTCTAGTTTGACAAAATAGAGTTTCACAGGATTTATGAAAAATACTAGCTTAATCTTTTTAATAACTATAAGACTGTGTATTCAGGGTGTGGATTTTCCTGAAACAGACGAAACAAGTTAAGATCCCAACCAACTATTAAAAATCAACTGAACTCAATAAAAATAATAAAAACAATAATCTGCCAAATCTTACTCGGTTTCATTCGTCTAAAAATACATAAATACCAATTATAGCTTTAACATCTTTAAAATAAAATGCAAATACTTAATAAACGTCTGAACTGGTTGAAGGCCAGCATTGAAAGGGGTTTAAGAGCTGTCAGGGCAAGATTTTCAGAGAAATTCTTAGATAATCGAGGGTGAAACCCCGGTAAAAGCACTGCTATTATAGAAATATTTTGTGAGCATGTACATGTGTAAATGTAACTAGGGAAAGATTTCATTGGTATTTAGATTTTATATGGGTCTATTGTCAACAAGCACAACACAAATATTTAACAACAAGAAAAACAGTGATACAAAAGTATCACAGCGGACCGACGAACAGAGCTGCATGCAAATATTTTGAATAAGCTGTTTTGACTTGAGGCAGGTATATCAGTAGTTTGTTAACTTAATTTGTACTTTGTGTACACACTTCTAGAAGTAATGGATTTCTCAACGTGGTTAGACAGAAGTAAAGCAATACTAAGAACGACAGACGGGGAGTCACTGTAGAGGAACATAACATGTTAGGTCCACTTTGATTGGGAATTCACTTAAAAAACAGAGTCTTTATCGGGCAGGGAATATGAGCATACTACCCAGTGGGAGCGGATGTTGTCAAGTGGGTCCTGAGTTCGATCCCTCGCTCCGCCACTAACATTACTAATAGTCTTTCGGATGAGACTTTAAACCGAGGTCTCATGTGTCAGTGCTACACACTGAGCAAGAAAAAGAACCAGGGGTGTCTCTGAATGGGATGCTTTCTGTATCTTGCACTACCCCCGTAACATAAAATAACTAATCACTTCAGGGGTCGCCTGTCATACGGGCAACCGATATCGACGAAAAATAAGCTCAAATATGATGATTATAACAGTACTAATTGGTTGGACATAAGTAATTCGGAGATAAGATCACCAAGGTGTTCATAATATAGAAAAGAAACAAAAACTAAAAGCATTGTATTTATTCAAAAATAAAAAAGATAGTTGACAAAGATCACATACAGAAATACTGAAAAAAATAACAAATATTTAAACAAATACTATGCATTTGAAACACTTGGGAGTTTCATGAAAAAGCAACAATGAAACAAACATCACTCATGTGTGAAATATGAGATGTCAAAAGTACCTATAGTACTTATAGTCTAATTTCAGATATTCTGACTGTTGGATTTATTGTACATAGGATTTGCAATAGAAAAATTATGTAAAACAAGGTAAAATCAAGCAGTTTAAAGCAAACATATGTGAGATCATCTTAATTTTAATATGAAATTACCAAATATATATATAGACAGCTACACTATACATTGGTGTTACAAAGCATTAAAATGACTCTTTCATAGATGTATATTAGGATATAGAGTTAACCCTGGTTGAAAATTTCGTTAAGCTAAGTTTCTTTGGTTTTCTGAATTCATATGAAATTTTATTAAAATAGCAAAACAAAGGCAAGATATTCTGTAGCAAAATTATACTTTCTGTAGCTAAATAAACACATTTTTTAGCAAATGGCTAAAATGTCTAATGGCAGGTAAGCCTTGAGGATATAAAAAGGAAGAAAACTTACAGTTTTCATGATATTACCTCTAATATTTTGCCTAATTAAGGGAAAAGTTTACTAGGTAACAGGATCATTGCTAACCTGTGGTAGGTTTGAACAATTAAATGAGTTGTTCTCAAGGTCCTCAGAGGGACAGGGCATATGAACAACAGTCATGTTTATTTAACCTATAAGTAATTAACCTAAAGATTTACAAAGCAATTATTTAAAAATATAACAAGCAATGACAAAATATTTACAAAAGCTGTCTGTAAGACAGGATGTTTGACTGTTCAAAAAAGTTGTTCAAAGTTGTTACTTATTGAAATTGGGTAATAGTTTCTATATTTCAAAATGCAGCTACAGCTATCTAAGTTGATGGTTTGATGCCTCGTCAAAAAAAAGGAATAAAAACATTGCAAAACAAAAATCAGTCTGGAGCTATCTAAACTGTTTTTGATGCCCCTATCTATTTCTTTCACTTTTCAAGTAAGTACAAAACAGTTAACTAAAATATAGCACAAAAAAAAACCCATCAAGCAAATGCTTAACAAAATTTTTTAAGTCCATAAAGGGCCTTTATTTATCCCCCCGCCAAAGGCGAGGGAGATATTAGAAATTACCTTCGTCCGTCCGTGCGTCCGTGCATCCGTGCGTCCGTCCGTCCGAAACAATTTTGTCCGGAGCATAACTCCAAAACTACTTGAGGGATTTTATTCAAACTTCATACACTGACAGAGCACATTGGTAGGTAGTGCAGTGTGCAAGTGCAATAACTCTTCCTTGCCTTTTTTTAGAGTTATTTCGCTTTATCAGAATTACTTGATAAATTTTGTCCGGAGCATAACTCCAAAAGTACTTGAGTGATTTTCTTCAAACTTCATATACTGAAAGAGCACATTTGGAGGAGGTCCAGTGTGTAAGAATAATAACTCTACCTTGCCTACTTTTAGAATTATTCCCCTTTATCAGATTTAATTGAAAACTTTGTCCGAAGCATAACTCCAAAAGTGCTTGAGCGATTTTCTTCAAACTTAATACACTGACATAGCACATTGGTAGGAAGTGCAGTTTGCAAGAACAATAACTCTACCTTACCTATTTTTTGTGGGATTTTCTTCAAACATTATTACATTGAGTGTTTGAAAGTGCAACCTTCAGGTAGCTTCTTCCCGGCGGGGGGATTAACAATGTGTAACATGGCTCTTGTTTGCAAAAACATCTATACATGTGTGACATTTTGATCTTGCTGTCTGAAGTAACATTAGCAGAAAATGTTACAGGTAATAAGGACACCAGTACCATGGTTTTATCTTCATCAACTTTCTGAAGCCTTGTTCATTTGCAGGCAACTATTTCCAACACCTGTTGAAAAAGAACAGCCTTTTCCAAATGTCCATTAGTACACTGGAATATCGCTTCTTTGCGGCAAGTTGAGGCGCCATCCTTGTTCTTGAACAGTTGACATTTGCCATCCACAAAACCGTTAGACCTGCACCCTAATGAGAAATAATGGACATAGAACAATTATTTCTATAAATAGCATAACTTAATTAGACATAATTATCATAAGTCATTATGGTATATAATATATTAGCCTTAGACTTTTATCTGTTATAATAAAAGTTAGAATTTACAAGCATTCAAGTAACCAACACATTTGAAATGTGCATGTGCACTCTCTGAAAATGATGTTTCCTATGATCTCTACCACCACTATCCAACTTTTAGTTTTAACTGTTTCTAGCTGTGCACACATGTTTGAATATTTCTAAGAATCCCCCCTTATTGTTGTTTTGTAAAATAATAAAACTGACAAGAAAAACAATTTAAGAATGTTTACATTTTGTATATTTACTTTCTAATACCATTACAGTGACATGTTTAGCATCAGTGTTTACTGTGCTGAAAAGAAGGTAACAGCTTGCAAAAAGATTTGTGCCTGTGTTATTATGTAGTCCAATTACTAAGTTACATTGGAAAAAAATATCAAATTTATGTTGTTAAATAACTACCTCAGTTAGCTATGTTTCAATCAATTCATCTATATTTCAACAGGAAATGACACTGGTATGACTACGTTTGACCTGACACATGCCTGTATTAAATGTTTCAGCAAGATCAAGTCTGACACTGCATGTACCTTCTTTATTGTACATTCTGCTTTAGAAAAAAAGTTATTAAAGTATATACAGTAACAAGTGATAGCACACATCACACTGTCCCCCATTTGATACTTCTTTAAAATTCAAACAATTAGATTTTCTTAGGATTTCAGGATAAACTTTATTTGCTTGTAGAACAAAAAGCTTAAAATAGTTTATGTACCTTCTTTCGTGCAGTATAAAAATACTGAAACCCTGCAATATTCAGGAATGGTCGCCTTCATTTTTTTCAGCTTTACTAGCATCTATATAACTCTTGTTCAAATAAGTTTTGTGTCATCTGCATCAATACTGATTTCATCACTGCAAATACAAATAATATTTCATATAGTTTGACACTAGAATGAAATACAAGATAGCTCACTCTTAAATAACTTTAAATGTTGTGAGTTTTTAAGTAACATTACGCTGTCACAAAACAACGACAAAAAATGACAAAAAAACAAACATTTAGGCTGGCATATCTAACAAAATAAACATATATTCGAAAGTTGAATGCTAGCACTGGAGTTCTCTTCTTTTGTTTATATTGTGGATAACTTTCAATCAAATTATATGTAGAAAAATGCATTCAGATGTCAACATCAAATAACCATTTAATCATTTCTTTCACTCAAATTCACTACTAATAATCTTGGTTATAAAGATTTAAAATGGCTTGATGCTGAAACCCTTAAGGTTTGAAAGTTATGCACTACAATGTCTACAAATATATAAATGTGCCACTAAATTACTAGTGACAAAAAGCGAAGTATAAGCAATGCTCATTTGACCAAAAAAAGGAAATGACCACCCAAAAAAGTAAAATGTCCATATGCACTTAATTTTACAGTTGATAATAAGTGTCTTTCTGTGTATGTTAGTCAGTAAAAAGCACCTACCGGATTACGAAATGTGACAAACAAATGCACAACAGTAATAATCAAATATCTGATATGGCCGACTTTTGTTAATATATTTTGGTGTGCAATTTTTCAAAGGTTTTCATCCCCGAAGGCGTATTAAAAACTCAAGAAATTCATATATCTACTTTTTAGCTCACCTGAGCACAAAGTGCTCAGGATTAGCTTTTCTGATCAGTCTTTGTCCGTCGTCCGTCCGTCGTCAACTTTTCATTCAAATGACATCTCCTCTGAAACCAAAGGGCCAAATTAAATGAAACTTGCCTGGGATGTTCCTAGCATGAAGCTCTACCAAAGTTGTTCAAAGAATTCAATTCCATCAAGAACTCTGGTTGCTATGGCAACTTAAAGGAAAATCTTTGAAAATCTTCTTGTCTGAAACCACAAAGCCTAGAGCTTAGATATTTGGCATTTAGCACCCTCTAATGGAACTCTACAAAAATTGTTCAAATTATTTCCCTGGGGTCAAAATTGGCCGCGCCCCAGGGGTCACTTCATTTTACATTGACTGATATAATAAATCTTTAAAAATCTTCTTCTCTGAAACCAGAAGGCATGGAGCTTAGATGGTTGGTATGTAGCATTGTCTAGTGGATGTCTACCAAGTTTGTTCAAATTATGTCACCTAAGTCAAAATTGGCCACGCCCCAGGGTTCTCTTGGTTTACATATAGTTATATAGGAAAAACATGAAAAATCATTTTTTTCCATAACTAATAGGATTAGACCTTAGATATTTGGTGTGGAGTATTGTGTACAGAACCTTTACCAGTATTGTTTATATGTTGGCCTCGGGATCAAAATTGGCCCTGCCCTGGGGGCCCTTAATATGTAAAAAAGGAATCTTTAAAAATCTTCTTCTCTGAAACCACAAGGCATGAAGCTTAGATATTTGATATGTAGCATTGTCTAGTGGATGTCTACCAAGTTTGTTCAAATTATATCCCCTGGGTCAAAATTGGCCACTCCACAGGGTTCTCTTGGTTTACATAGATTTATATAGGAAAAAACATGAAAAATAATTTTTCTCCAAAACAAATAGGTGTATCCTTAGATATTTGGTGTTGAGTATTGTATAAAGAACCTTTACCAATATTTTTTAAATGTTGGGGTTGGGGTCAAAATTTGCCCCGCCCCGGAGGCCCTTAATATGTAAAAATGGAAATCTTTAAAAATCTTCTTGTCTGAAACCACAAGGCCTAAAATTTGGCATGAAGCAAACTTTATCAAGCTTTTTCAAATTATTAGATTAGGTTAAAGGCTAAAAATAGATTTATCTACTACCTCATAAAGCCTTCATTTATAGACCAATATCTTTGATATTCAATATATAGGTTCCTTGCATGGACCTCTATCCATGGGTAGGGTTTGAGGTCACTGGGTCAAGGTCAAGGTCACCATAGCTTATAATAGATATTTGTACTTTCTGTCATAGAGCCTTTATTTATTGACTGATATTTTACATATTTGGTTTGTAGGCACTTATATATTTTCAGCTAAAAAATGAAATACTGCTTAACAGCAAACCTACAGCCAAAGTACTCAGGTGAGCGATCTAGGGCCATCATGGCCCTCTTGTTTGTAGTTTGGCGTTATTTGTTTCACAAAACAGAACACATGTCTCCATGAGATTATTTTAACCATCACTGGTAGTTCTATTTTTAAAAGCGAAAGCTTCTAAACCTACACACCAGATTTTTTAGTTACATCACTTGACCGCCTCTTATCCATACATTCGCGTTGAAAAATAGTACCACAGGTTGTATGAGTTTTCATTGCAGTCTTTGATATTGGAGAATTCTGTTGATTTTGAAAGCATGACGTATAATTTTAATATTTTAGCAAATCAAACTGTAAAAATAACAAGTTAGTATTTTAGTATTCATCCTCGAAAAGTTCATTCATAAAGCTTACTACGCAGCGATATGCAGCAGTGCGTCAATCAGTTATTCTCATAGTAATTTTAACCCGCCTATACGTCTGCCGAACCAATTAGAACGCTCGGAGTCAGTGATTTTCCCATTCGGAACTCGGGCGACTTCAGTAAGTCACCTCGGAAATAATATGGTAGCCGCCATAATGGACTATTTTGTAACACAAATGGTGTCTGCTTTATTGGAGACATTTCTTAAAGTCTCTACCTGTTCATGCTTTAAATTAGAATTTATTTTCATTTTATTCTAATCCATAGACAAACACTGCTTGAATTCTGCCATGTTTGTTTATAATTTTATTAAAGCCGAGGCGAATTACCATTTGGTGTATTCATACACTTACATACGAGGTATTTTTACGAAGTTGTCGGAAAAGGCCGAGTTGTTACGATTGTGATTTTCCAATAACAACTTCAGCTTGTTTCAGAGTGAACGCGACTGTCCCAGTTAATCTCCTAATAAGAGTTTGATTGCTGTGTAAACACTTATGGACTGTTTACACGTGACGGCGTTATAAGGGGAATAGACA
This sequence comes from Cyclina sinensis, assembly GCA_012932295.1. Classification (NCBI taxonomy): domain Eukaryota; kingdom Metazoa; phylum Mollusca; class Bivalvia; order Venerida; family Veneridae; genus Cyclina; species Cyclina sinensis. The sequence continues at coordinate 33,875,626 of JAAONU010000019.1, forward strand.
GTAGATCAAAGAACTTCCAAATTAGTGTATACCAAACTGATAAAATACGGGTCGATTCCGGTGTAACTCCGTATGTGTTTGTTTGTTTTTTGAAAAATCGCCGATTTTCTTTGTTGTTAAAAATTGCCACGCGAGGAAACTGTAAATATTTTCAGTAAATATATATTATTTTTGATGCATATGAATGAATAATATATTTTTTAATACTCAGATTCAGTTATTTATGAAATACAGGATTCCAGTGTATCTTAATCCGCATGTGATTTATTTTTCGAAAATCGCCACTTTTCTTTCCGTTGTATAAAGTTACCACGCTTGGAAACTTCAAATTATTTTGGTTAATATATTATTTCTGATGTATAGGGATGAATCATAAGTTTTGTATGACTTAAATTCAATATATTTATAAAATACAGCTCTATTCCAGTGTATATCCGTATCCAAAAATTTTCCGCAACATGATGATTTCCAGTCACGTATAAAAACGTTCCACTCAAAGAATTTTAATATTCCTTCGGTAAATTTATTAATTCTGATGTATAGTTATGATTAACATCATTTGTATCACTTAAAATCAGGTTATTTATGAAATACAGCTCGATTCCGGTGTCAGTCCGTATGCAAAAATTGTCTGCAACCCGGCGATTTTCAGTCTTGTATAAAATCTTATCATTCGAAGATACTTCAAATTCCTTTTGCTAATACGCTAATTATATCATATATTCATAAACAATTATATAAATCTTTCATAAATTTTGCTTATGTGTGAAATATAGGTCGATTCCTGTAGTAATGGTCAGTTCTGGTAAAACGTGGGACCGCCCATCATACGCCTGTATTTTAGCACTGACTCCTGAAGTTCTGGAAATGACCCCTCAAAATTTGGGGTCAATGGTCATTGACCCATGACTTTCAGAGTTTAGTGGAACCCCTGTGATTAAATTATCAATGTCAATATATTTACCAGGTTTTCCCGAATCTTGACCGAAAAATAACAACAACCCTTAATTGCTACATTATCAACTGTCCGTATTTATGGCGATAATTCGCGTTTCAAATACTTTTTGTGATTGGCATAAACACCATATATTCCGTAATATATGGTGTTTATGCCAATCACAAAAAGTATTTGAGGCTTCCATTAAACAAGACATTTCTTGATTATACACAACAGTTTCCCGAAACATGTTAGTCTGAACGAAAACATTCAAACAACACCTATATTCGGATATCGAAATTCGGATAACTGATGGAACGTCCGAAAATCGAAAATTCAAATCTTTTCCAATATGGCAAACCAAATATTAGAATACTGATTTCAGTATTCGTTCCAATCCCTACTTTTTGGATAACCATTTACTTATATATTATGTATATAATAATGTATATATTTTAATGCTTTTCTTGAAACACCTTCAGTTGATTATTGATAACCAAAAAGTCCAAATAAAGAATGTAAGGATTAAAACATTTCAATGAAAATGTTTGGGGTTTCATCATGACCATGTTTTGCCTTAAATTAATTTCATGCCATATTTCCTATACAAAAGATAAGATCCAGTCTGAAAATTCAAATTATTGATATCTTAAAAAAGTTTTTTTAAGTATTTGACAGATTCTGGGCTCTTTATGCAAGTTTACTTCTTGTAAGGTAGGATGTATGTGTCACATAAACTTGTCACAAGAGGTTATTCTACATAGTCATTATGTAAGTCAAGGACAAAACTGAGTAGATTGATATCCAAATTACATCTTTTAAAACAGCACTGAATGTTTTGAAAATGGTCACGGAGTCAGAAAATTAGGTTCTGTTAACTTCTGTGTTGTCAGTATAATTGCATTTAAGGCAACATTATATATTTGCAGTATTATTTTCATACATTTCAGGTTATTCATCTACTGTTTAATGTTTAAGTTTAATAAAGATCACCATGGTATTTCCCCTATTTTTAGCTTATCTGTTTCGAAGAAAAACTCGAGCTATTATGATCGCTAGGTCGTCTTCGTCGTCGTGCAAAAACTTTTATGTAGCCCGTTACTGAAACGCTTAAAGGTTTTACCATAAAACTTGGAATACTTGCATATAATAAAAAGGTGCAGTTATAAGACAATAGGCATTATTCTGAAATATATTTTTGGAGTTAGGCCCCTATAGCACAATAACACTCTTGAAATCAATTTTATTAAGTCGTTGCTCTTAACATAGAAGCGTTGGCACCACATGTGATGCTCTGATTAGAGCACAACTGTACGCCTTAACTCAGAAAATATTTGAGGTTTATACTTTATACAATGGTCACACTTATGTGACAAGGAAGTTCCAACAAAGACGCTACTTTGGCTCATTTTTGGATTATCTCCATTACTTTTATGTTGAAATTATGCTTTTCTACAGCGTATCTAAAACTGCAATTGAAGAAATTGATATGATTCTGATCACATGGATGCAGTGACAAAGAACAATCTTCACACATTTTAACTTTCGCTTCTGACAGTATTCTCTGTGTCTTGATAAAAAAGAAAGTTGTCAGAATTCCCTGAAAACAGAAGTAGGTCACTGGATCAAAATAGATAGTTCTAAACAGAGCATCACATGTGGTGCCAACGCTTGTATGTTAAGAGCAACGACTTAATAAAATTGATTTCAAGAGTGCTATTGTGCTATTCAATAATTATTGTTACGCACTTCACTTCAGATGAACTTTGTGATTGTAAATGTTCAAGATATTGGTTTAAATACATAAGTTTATTTTCCTTGTGAAAAAGGGGCATAACTCTAGAAACACTGAACACTTAGTAATGTTCCTTGTGCCTTGTCCATAGTAGCAAGAATGCCAAGAATGAATACAATATTTTTTATAGTTTTCAAAATTTTCTATATCAATAACGAATTTCAACAAAAATTTCAAGTTGAAATGGGTCAGAACTCTAAAAACAGTAATGCCACTTGTCTTACAACTGTGCCCTGTCATAATAAGCAAATATTTCAAGTTTCATATTGATACCTTTGATAGATTTGAAATCATTCCACATAATAACCAATTTTAACAAAAATTCTAAGTTAGAAAGGGGCCTAACTCCAAAAATATATTTCAGAATAATGCCTATTGTCTTATAACTGCACCTTTTTATTATATGCAAGTATTCCAAGTTTTATGGTAAAACCTTTAAGCGTTTCAGTAACGGGCTACATCAAAGTTTTTGCACGACAACGAAGATGACTTAGCGATCATAATAGCTCGAGTTTTTCTTCGAAACAGATAAGCTAAAAATAGGGGAAATACCATGGTGATCTTTATTAAACTTAAACATTAAACAGTAGATGAATAACCTGAAATGTATGAAAATAATACTGCAAATATATACTGTTGCCTTAAATGCAATTATACTGACAACACAGAAGTTAACAGAACCTAATTTTCTGACTCCATGACCATTTTCAAAACATTCAGTGCTGTTTTAAAAGATGTAATTTGGATATCAATCTACTCAGTTTTGTCCTTGACTGACATAATGACTATGTAGAATAACCGCTTGTGACAAGTTTATGTGACACATACATCCTACCTTACAAGAAGTAAACTTGCATAAAGAGCCCAGAATCTGTCAAATACTTAAAAAAACTTTTTTAAGATATCAATAATTTGAATTTTCAGACTGGATCTTATCTTTTGTATAGGAAATATGGCATGAAATTAATTTAAGGCAAAACATGGTCATGATGAAACCCCAAACATTTTCATTGAAATGTTTTAATCCTTACATTCTTTATTTGGACTTTTTGCTTATCAATAATCAACTGAAGGTGTTTCAAGAAAAGCATTAAAATGTATACATTATTATATACATAATATATAAGTAAATGGTTATCCAAAAAGTAGGGATTGGAACGAATACTGAAATCAGTATTCTAATATTTGGTTTGCCATATTGGAAAAGATTTGAATTTTCGATTTTCGGACGTTCCATCAGTTATCCGAATTTCGATATCCGAATATAGGTGTTGTTTGAACGTTTTCGTTTAGACTAACGTGTTTCGGGAAACTGTTGTGTATAATCAAGAAATATCTTGTTTAATGGAAGCCTCAAATACTTTCTGTGATTGGCATAAACACCATATATTCCGTTTTTTAAAACGCGAATTATCGCCATAAATACGGACAGTTGATAATGTAGCAATTAAGGGTTGTTGTTTTTTTCGGTCAAGATTCGGGAAAACCGGTAAATATATTGACATTGATAATTTAATCACAGGGGTTCCACTAAACTCTAAAAGTCAGGACCCCAAATTTTGAGGGGTCATTTCCAGAACTTCAGGAGTCAGTGCTAAAATACAGGCGTATGATGGGCGGTCCCACGTTTTACCAGAACTGATCATTACTACAGAAATCGACCTATATTTTACACAAAAGCAAAATTTATGAAAGATTTATATAATTGTTTATGAATATATAATATAATTAGCGTATTAACAAAAGGAATTTGAAGTATCTTCGGATGGAAAGATTTTATACGAGATTGAAAATCGCCGGGTTGCAGACAATTTTTGCATACGGACTGACACCGGAATCGAGCTGTATTTCATAAATAACCTGATTTTAAGTGATACAAATGATGTTAATCATTACTATACATCAGAATTAATAAATTTACCGAAGGAATATTAAAATTCTTTGAGTGGAACGTTTTTATACGTGACTGGAAATCGGCATGTTGCGGAAATTTTTTGGATACGGATATACACTGGAATAGAGCTGTATTTTATAAATATATTGAATTTAAGTCATACAAAACTTACGATTCATCCCTATACATCAGAAATAATATATTAACCAAAATAATTTGAAGTTTCCAAGCGTGGTAACTTTATACAACGGAAACAAAAGCGGCGATTTTCGAAAAATAAATCACATGCGGATTAAGATACACCGGAATCCTGTATTTCATAAATAACTGAATCTGGGTATTAAAATATACATTATTCATTCATATGCATCAAAAATAATATTTATTTACTGAAAATATTTACAGTTTCCTCGCGTGGCAATTTTTAACAACAAAGAAAATCGGCGATTTTTCAAAAAAACAAACAAACACATACGGAGTTACACCGGAATCGACCCGTATTTTATCAGTTTGATATACACTAATTTGGAAGTTGTTTAATCTACTGTCTATTCCCCTTATAACGCCGTCACGTGTAAACAGTCCATAAGTGTTTACACAGCAATCAAACTCTAATTAGGGGATTAACTGGGACAGTCGCGTTCACTCTGAAACAAGCTTGAAGTTGTTATTGGAAAATCACAATCGTAACAACTCAGCCTTTTCCGACAACTTCGTAAAAATACCTCGTATGTAAGTGTATGGGCTTTAATAAATTATAAACAAACATGGCAGGATTCAAGCAGTGTTTGTCTATGGATTAGAAAAAAATGAAAATAAGTTCTAATTTAAAGCATGAAGAGGTAGAGACTTTAAGAAATGGTTCCAATAAAGCAGACACAAGCTTTATGAATGAACTTTTCGCGGATGAATACTAAAATACTAACTTATTATTTTTACAGTTTGATTTGCTAAAATATTGAAATTATACCTCTTGCTTTCAAAATCAACAGAATTCTCCAATATCAAAGACTGCAATGAAAACTCATACAACCTGTGGTACTATTTTTCAACGCGAATGTATGGATAAGAGGCGGCCAAGTGATGTAACTAAAAGATCTGGTGTGTAGCTTTAGAAGCTTTCGCATCTAAAAATAGAACTACCAGTGACGGTTAAAATAATCTCATGGAGACATGTGTTCTGTTTCGTGAAACAAATAACGCCAAATTACAAACAAGAGGGCCATGATGACCCTGGATCGCTCACCTGAGTACTTAGGCTGTATGTTTAGCAATATTTTATTTTTTAACTGAAAATATATAAGTGCCTACAAACCAAATATGTAAAATATCAGTCAATAAATAAAGGCTCTATGACAGAAAGTAGAAATATCTATTATAAGCTATGGTGACCTTGACCTTGACCCAGTGACCTCAAACCCTACCCATGGATAGAGGTCCATGCAAGGAACCTATATATTGAATATCAAAGATATTGGTCTATAAATGAAGGCTTTATGAGGTACAGTAGATAAATATATTTTTAGCCTTTAACCTAATCTAATAATTTGAAAAATTCTATGCCTTGTGGCTTCAGACAAGCAATTTTTTTAAAGATTTCCATTTTTACATATTAAGGGCCCCCGGAGCGGGGCAAATTTTGACCCCAGGGCCAACATTTAAAAAATATTGGTAAAGGTTCTTTACACAATACTCAACACCAAATATCTAAGGTCTACACCTATTTGTTTTGGAGAAAAATTATTTTTCATGTTTTTCCTATATAAATCTATGTAAACCAAGAGAACCCTAGGGCGTGGCCATTTTTGACCCAGGGAACATTATTTGAACAAACATGGTAGACATCCAGTAGACAATGCTACATACCAAATATCTAAGCTGTAGGCATTGAGGTTTCCAGTAAGAAGATTTTTAAAGATTTCCTTTTTTACATATTAAGGGCCCCCGGGGCGGGGACAATTTTGACCCCACGGCCAACATATAAACAACACTAGTAAAGGTTCTCTACACAATACTCCACACCAAATATCTAAGGTCTAGTCCTATTAGTTTTGGAGAAAAATGACTTTTAATGTTTTTCCTATATAACTATATGTAAACCAAGAGAACCCTGGGGCGTGGCCAATTTTGACCCAGGGGACATAATTTGAACAAACTTGGTAGACATTTACTAGACAATGCTACATATCAAATATCTAAGCTCCATGCCTTGTGGTTTCAGAGAAGAAGATTTTTAAAGATTTCCTATATAAGTCAATGTAAAATGAGGTGACCCCTGGAGCGGGGCCAATTTTGACCCACGGGAAATAATTTGAACATTTTTTGTAGAGTTCCATTAGAGGGTACTAAATGCCAAATATCTAAGCTCTAACCTTGTGGTTTCAGACAAGAAGATTTTCAAAGATTTTCCTTTAAGTTGTCATAGCAACCAGACTTCTTGATGGAATTAAATTCTTTGAACAACTTTGGTAGAGCTTCATGCAAGGAACATCCCAGGCAAGTTTTATTTAATTTGGCCCTTTGGTTTCAGAGGAGATGTCATTTGAATGAAAAGTTGACGACGGACGGACGGACGGACGACGGACAAAGACTGATCAGAAAAGCTCATCCTGAGCACTCTGTGCTCAAGTGAGCTAAAAAGTAGATATATGAATTTCTTGAGTTTTTAATACGCCTTCGGGGATGAAAACCTTTGAAAAATTGCACACCAAAATATATTAACAAAAGTCGGCCATATCAGATATTTGATTATTACTGTTGTGCATTTGTTTGTCACATTTCGTAATCCGGTAGGTGCTTTTTACTGACTAACATACACAGAAAGACACTTATTATCAACTGTAAAATTAAGTGCATATGGACATTTAATTTTTTTGGGGGTCATTTGCTTTTTTTGGTCAAATGAGCATTGCTTATACTTGGCTTTTTTCACTAGTAATTTAGTGGCACATTTATATATTTGTAGACATTGTAGTCCATAACATGTTTCAAACCTGCTTAAGGGTTTTAGCATCAAGCCATTTTAAATCTTTATAACCAAGATTATTAGCAGTGAAAGAAATGATTAAATGGTTATTTCATGTTGACATCTGAATGCATTTTTCTACATATAATTTGGTTGAAAGTTATCCACAAGATAAACAAGAGAAGAGAACTCCAGTGCTAGCATTCAACTTTCTTATATATGTTTATTTTGTTATATTTGCCAGCCTAAATGTTTGTTTTTTGTCATTTTTTTGTCGTTGTTTTGTGACAGTGTAATGTTACTTCAAAACTCACAACATTTAAAGTTATTAAAGAGTGGGCTATCTTGTATTTCATTTTAGTGTCAAACTATATGAAATATTATTTGTATTTGCAGTGATGAAATCAGTATTGATGCAGATGACACAAAACTTATTTCAACAAGAGTTATATAGATGCTAGTGAAGCTGAAAAAAGTGAAGGCGACCATTCCTGAATATTGCAGGGTTTCAGTGTTTCCATACTGCACGAAAGAAGGTACATAAACTATTTTAAGCTTTTTGTTCTACAAGCAAATAAAGTTTATCCTGAAATCCTAAGAAAATCTTATTGTTTGAATTTTAAAGAAATATCAAATTGGGGACAGTGTGATGTGTGCTATCACTTGTTACTGTATATACTTTAATAACTTTTTTTCTAAAGCAAAATGTACAATAAAGAAGGTACATGCAGTGTCAGACATGATCTTGCTGAAACATTTAATACAGGCATGTGTCAGGTCAAACGTAGTCATACCAGTGTCATTTCATGTTGAAATATAGATGAATTGATTGTAACATAGCTAACTGAGGTAGTTATTTAACAACATAAATTTGATATTATTTTCCACTGTAACTTAGTAATTGGACTACATAATAACACAGGCACAAATCTTTTTGCAACTGTTACTTCCTTTTCAGCACAGTAAACACTGATGCTAAACATGTCACTGTAATGGTATTAGAAAGTAAATATACAAAATGTAAACCTTCTTAAATTGTTTTTCTTTTCAGTTTTATTATTTTACAAAACAACAATAAGGGGGAGGGATTCTTAGAAATATTCAAACATGTGTGCACAGCTAGAAACAGTTAAAACTAAAAGTTGGATAGTGGTGGTAGAGATCATAGGAAACATCATTTTCAGATAGTGCACATGCACATTTCAAATGTGTTGGTTACTTGATTGCTTGTAAATTCTAACTTTTATTATAACAGATTAAAGTCTAAGGCTAATATATTATATACCATAATGACTAAAGATAATTGTGTCTAATTAAGTTTTGCTTTTTATAGAAATAATTGTTCTATGTCCATTATTTCTCATTAGGGTGCAGGTCTAACGGTTTTGTGAATTGCAAATGTCAACTGTTCAAGAACAAGGAAGGCACATAAACTTGCCGCAAAGAAGCGATATTCCAGTGTACTAATGGACATTTGGAAAAGGCTGTTCTTTTTCAGCAGGTGTTGGAAATAGTTGCCTGCAAATGAACAAAGCTTCAGAAAGTTGATGAAGATAAAATCATGTTACTGGTGTCCTTATTACCTGTAACATTTTCTGCTAATGTTACTTCAGACAGCAAGATCAAAATGTCACACATGTATAGATGTTTTTGCAAACAAGAGCCATGTTACACATGGTTAATCCCCCCGCCGGGAAGAAGGTACTTGAAGGTTGCACTTTCAAACACTCAATGTAATAATGTTTGAAGAAAATCCCACAAAAAATAGGTAAGGTAGAGTTATTGTTCTTGCAAACTGCACTTCCTACCAATGTGCTATGTCAGTGTATTAAGTTTGAAGAAAATCGCTCAAGCACTTTTGGAGTTATGCTTCGGACACAGTTTTTCAATTAAATCTGATAAAGGGGAATAATTCTAAAAGAAGGCAAGGTAGAGTTATTATTCTTACACACTGGACCTCCTCCAAATGTGCTCTTTCAGTATACTGAAGTTTGAAGAAAATCACTCAAGTACTTTTGGAGTTATGTTCCGTACAAAACTGGAACGGACGCACGCACGGAACGGACAGAGACCATTTCTAATATCCGTCCGCTTTTGGCGGGGGGATAATAAGTTCAAGAATTCAAGAATTAGATATACATGTATATGCTGGGATTTTTTAAATGTAAACAAGTAAATCTGATAAAGGGGAATAACTCTAAAACAGGCAAGGTATAGTTATTGGACTTGCACACTGCACTACCTACCAATGTGCTCTGTCGGTGTTTGAAATTTGAATAAAATTCCTCAAGTAGTTTTGGAGTAATTCTCCGGACAAAATTTATCAAGTAATTCTGATAAAGGGGAATAACTCCAAAAAAAGGCAAGGTAGAGTTATTGTTCTTGCACACTGCACTACCTACTAATGTGCTCTGTCAGTGTATGAAGTTTGAATAAAATCCCTCAAGTAGTTTTGGAGTTATGCTCCGGACAAAATTTATCAAGTAATTCTGATAAAGGGGAATAACTCTAAAAGTAGGCAAGGTAGAGTTATTGGACTTGCTCACTGCACTACCTACCAATGTGCTCTGTCAGTGTATGAAGTTTGAATAAAATCCCTCAATTAGTTTTGGAGTTATGCTCCGGACAAAATTTATCATGTAATTCTGATAAAAGGGGAATAACTCTAAAAATAGGCAAGATAGAGTTATTGGACTTGCACACTGCACTAACTACCAAATGTGTTCTGTCAGTGTATGAAGTTTGAATAAAATCGCTCATTACGCTCCAGACAAAATTTATCGAGCAAATCTGATAAAGCGGAATAACTCTAAAAAAAGGCAAGGTAGAGTTATTGCACTTGCCCACAGCACTACCTACCAATGTGCTCTGTCAGTGTATGAAGTTTGAATAAAATCCCTCAAGTAGTTTTGGAGTTATGCTCCGGACAAAATTGTTTCGGACGGACGGACGCACGGACGGACGAAGGGCATTTCTAATATCCCCCTCGCCTTTGGCGGGGGGATAAATAAAGGCCCTTTGTTGACTTAAAAAATTGTGTTAAGCATTTGCTTGATGGTTTTTTTTGTGCTATATTTTAGTTAACTGTTTTGTACTTACTTGAAAAGTGAAAAAATAGTTAGGGGCATCAAGAAACAGGTTAGATAGCTCCAGACTGATTTTTGTTTTGCAATGTTTTTATTTTTTTTTTGACGAGACATCAAACCATCAACTTAGATAACTGTAGCTGCATTTTGAAATATAGAAACTATTACCCAATTTCAATAAGTAACAACTTTGAACAACTTTTTTGAACAGTCGAACATCCTGTCTTACAGACAGCTTTTGTAAATATTTTGTGTCATTGCTTGTTATATTTTTAAATAATTGCTTTGTAAATCTTTAGGTTAATTACTTATAGGTTAAATAAAAATGGTTCTGTTGTTCATCTGCCCTGTCCCTCTGAGGACTTTGAGAACAACTCATTTAATTGTTCAAACCTACCACAGGTTAGCAATGATCCTGTTACCTAGTAAACTTTTCCCTTAATTAGGCAAAATATTAGAGGTAATATCATGAAAACTGTAAGTTTTCTTCCTTTTATATCCTCAAGGCTTGCCTGCCATTAGACATTTAGCCATTTCCTAAAAATTGTATTTATTTAGCTACAGAAAGTATAATTTTGCTACAGAATATCTTGCCTTTGTTTTGCTATTTTAATAAAATTTCATATGAATTCAGAAAATCAAACAAACTTAGCTTAAAGAAATTTTCAACCAGGGTTAACTCTATATCCTAATATACATTTATGAAAGAGTCATTTTAATGCTTTGTAACACCAATGTATAGTGTAGCTGTCTATGTATATTTGGTAATTTCATATTAAAATTAAGATGATCTCACATATGATTGCTTCAAACTGCTTGATAGTAACCTTGTTTTACATAATTTTTCTATTGCAAATCCTATGTACAATAAATCCAACAGTCAGAATATCTGAAATTAGACTATAAGTACTATAGGTACTTTTGACATCTCATATTTCACATGAGTGATGTTTATTTCATTGTTGCTTTTTCATGAAACTCCCAAGTGTTTCAAATGCATAGTACTTGTTTAAATATTTGTTTTTTTTCAGTATTTCTGTATGTGATCTTTGTCAAATATCTTTTTTTTTTAATAAATGCAATGCTTTTAGTTTTTGTTTCTTTTCTATATTATGAACACCTTGGTGATCTTATCTCCGAATTACTTATGTCCAAACAATTGGTACTGTTATAATCATCATATTTGAGCTTATTTTTCGTCGATATCGGTTGCCCGTATGACAGGCGACCCCTGAAGTGATTAGTTATTTTATGTTACGGGGGTAGTGCAAGATACAGAAAGCATCCCATTCAGAGACACCCCTGGTTCTTTTTCTTGCTCAGTTTGTAGCACTGACACATGAGACCTCGGTTTAAAGTCTCATCCGAAAGACTATTAGTAATGTTAGTGGCGGAGCGAGGGATCGAACTCAGGACCCCTGCTTTAACCAGTCCAGGGCGTTACCACTGGACAACATCCTGCTCCCACCGGGTAGTATGTTCATATTCCCTGACCGATATAGACTCTGCTTTTTAAGTAAATTCCCAATCAAAGTGGACCTAACATGTTATGTTCCTCTACAGTGACTCCCCGTCTGTCGTTCTTAGTATTGCTTTACTTCTGCCTAACCACGTTAAGAAGTCCATTAACTTCTAGAAGTGTGTACACAAAGTACAAATTAAGTTAACAAACTACTAATATACCTGCCTCAAGTCAAAACAGCTAATTCAAAATATTTGCATGCAGCTCTGTTCGTCGGTCCGCTGTGATACTTTTGTATCACTGTTTTTCTTGTTGTTAAATATTTGTGTTGTGCACAAATATGGCAATAGATCCATATAAAATCTAAATACCAATAGAAATCTTTCCCCAGTTACATGTACACATGTACATGCTCACAAAATATTTCTATAATAGCAGTGCTTTGACCGGGGTTTCACCCTCGATTATCCAAGAATTTCTCTGAAAATCTCGCCCTGGCCTCTCTTAAACCTCTTTCAATGCTGGCCTTCAACCAGTTCAGACGTTTATTAAGTATGTGCATTTTATTTTAAAGATGTTAAAGCTATAATTGGTATTTATTTTTAGACGAATGAAACCGAGTAAGATTTGGCAGATTATTGTTTTTATTATTTTTGTTGAGTTCAGTTGATTTTTAATAGTTGGTTGGGATCTTAACTTGTTTCGTCTGTTTCAGGAAAATCCACACCCTGAATACACAGTCTTATAGTTATTAAAAAGATTAAGCTAGTATTTTTCATAAATCCTGTGAAATTTTGTCAAACTAGACAAAACTAAAATTTCTTGAAATTTATACAGTCAAGAGAAAGCTTGTTAAATGTCTAGTTTTTTACATCACTGTTTAATTTTAAAATCCCGCCTTTTTTACTTATGAAACAAATGTTTGATTCTTCTTAAAACAAATGTTTATATGGATTTATTTTCAATTGCATTTCAGACAACCAATTTGAGCCTTATTGGTGGAGTCAAACGTAAGAAGAGTAATGGCCCATATTCTCAGTCAAAATGTGACAGTGGAATACAACTGGGTTGGAAAGGGTACTAAGAAACCGTTCCAAAGTCTGGCATTAAAAGGAGTGATAACAGGTATCTATTCGGAAATTTTATTTTAATGGTAACGGTTGGTATGTTAAAAGTTGGATACAAGTCTCAAAACTCTAGCTTTTGATTAGTCCATTTGGAGACTTGTAACAATATCTGCCAATCAGATGCTTGAGATTTGAGACTGGGTTCCTGTCTCAGTTTCGCGATCCTGGGTACCTGTCAATATCACTTTCTATGAGCAGACATGCGGCCAGTTCTCAATCAATCGGAACAATGGAAATAACAAGTTTATAATCAATCTTAAATTGCAAATGTGCTGCAACTCTGGCTAGATATTGTCATGGAAAGTAATTACTGTAGTCAATGCTGTGTTTAAATGATTTGTTAACTAGCTTATTAGATTGAAAGTGTGACCAGGCAAAAGTGGGGGTTTGTATATCCCCATACAGTCATAAAATGTTGTGTAATATGCTGATTGACTTGCTGTCAACTAAACCCTATTTTAAGTGATTCTTTAACAGTGAGTGCCCTTTACTCTTAAGAACTACTTGCCAATATAAATGTTACTTTATATTAACCGCAAGTTTATAGGAATGAGCAAGAATATTTATTGTAACTATAAAGAGGCTAAATACATGTAGGGTAGTAAAACTTTTAATCTATTTTAAATTAGAGCAATATCGTTATCAAAATATACGATGCCTTTCTGTTACTCTTTTTTCTGCAGAGTATTGCCAATGGACATTTTTTCTTGTTCACCAATAAATATATACATTTTATACTAGAATGCAACATTGTTACCTAAATATTTGGAAAGATAGTTTGCTCAGTAATTGCAGTTTAGAATTAATAGGTATAACCTACATATGCTGATATTCCTTCTTTTGTATTCAAGATGCTGGCAATCCTGTAGCTTCAAACAGCAATATTGAGAAGACGATGAAGGATTGGCTGCAGTATGCAAAAGACAGAGAGGGTGGGAGGAGAAAGAGGACGGAGAAGAAGAAAGTTGGGTTAGGCAAATAAGCATGACATTTAAAAATCTAAGCAGCAATAGTACATAAAAGTTGGAATATTTGTGACTTATGTGTTGCATATTATGTACATGTTTGGAGTCAGAATCAAAAGAATTGCACTAATTTTTGTTTTAAATTGTTTAAGCTCAACTTGCCACAAAGTGAGAATATTTTGTGATCAATCATTGTCTGTCATTCTTATGTCTAACTACATACATATTTGAAGTCAGCTGTATGAGTATGAAAATATTTATAAGTCCTACTGTATGTGCAGGAAACCTTTTTGGGTCAACATCGATTCAGTAAAGGTGCAACAACTGTGTTGGACCTAGATAAAACCATATGTTTGGCCAACAATGGCCCCATGCTGTGCTGATAAAATCCATCTGTTGGGCCAACGTTGGCCCCACTATTTGCCAAGAAAACCATACATTGGGCCAACGTTGGCACCACTATTTGCCAAGAAAACTATACATTGGGCCAACGTTGGCCCAACTATTTGCCAAGAAAACCATATGTTGGGCCAACGTACACATCCGGAAATCAGGCGTTGGGCCAAGACCAACGTTGCCCCAATTAGCAAAAAGGCGGTGGGCCAACGTTGGCAAACTTCGTTGGGCCAACGCAAACATGTCTGCTATCTGCGAGTCTGGCTAATTATGCAACACTTAAAAATATATAATGATTTTTAAAGCGACTGACTGACAGATGAGCCGACGATGAAAAAAAAGAAAGAAAATGTGTATACATCTTGAAATTTTTGCTGTAATTGCGAAGAACATATCTAAACTAAGTTATTAACTCATTTTTTGTTACAGAAAAACATCAAAATATAAAGTTTTACACACTTTTATCAGTAAAAGAATTACCTTGTTAGTCATGGGGTAGATACTTTAGTTATAACAATAACTTTGACGAAACTTGATAACTGTGGCTCAGTGGTGTAGATCGTCGCTCTACATTTTATTGACCGAAAGGTCACTGGTTCGAATCCCAGTTAAGTCTAAACTTTTTTCAGTTTTCATGTATAGAAGCATAATATTATGTTTTTTCCATAGTATATTAACTTCTCTTAAGTTTAAAGAAAAACATTTTCAGCTAAATTCTGTAAGTCAGCCACATTAACAACTCTCCTGATATTTTCCACCTCTCCTGATAGTTTTTTCCCAATGAAATTAATTTTCGTTTAGTTCATGATCCTTTCCAATCAAATTTTACCAAAAATCATTGCTTTATTGCTATAATATCAATTATAATATCAATAATAATAATAATAATAATAAAATCAATCTCATGGCTGAATAAATATAAATAAACATTCCTTAAATAAGGGGTCTAAGTGTCTTTAAAAAAATTAAAATCAGGGGTCTAGGTGTCGTAGGGGTCTAAGTGTCATCTAAAATTGAGGGGTCTATTTGTCAAGGGATCTAACTGTCTTGCTCCCTTTTCTGAGTTATAACGTACAGATGTGACGGGAGACACTATGATCATTTGAGACTCTAATAAGAGCATCGCATGCGGTGCCAACGCTTGTATGTTAAGAGCAACAACTTAATAAAATTAATTTCAAGAGTGTTATGGTGCTATTCAATAATTGCTGTTATGGACTGATCACTTAAGATGAATAACTTTGTGATTGTAAATGTTCAAGATCTTAGTAAAATGTGAAAAAGGGGTATAACTCTAGAAACACTGATCACTTCCCCAGTAGCAAGTATGCCAAGAATGAGTACAATATTTATGATAGTTTTTAAAATTTTCTGTATCAACAAAAATTTCAAGTTGAAATAGGGCACAACTCTTAAAACATCTTTCAGAGTATTACCCTTTGTCTTACAGCTGTGCCCTGTCATAATAAGCAAACATTCGAAGTTTCATATTGATACCTTGGATAGATTTGAAATCATCCACTTAATAACCAATTTTGAAAAAAAGATGAAAAAAGGCTTAACTCTAAAATATATTTCAGAATAATGCACATTGTCTTACAACTGCAAATTTTCATGTATATAGTTTATTGCTTTTCTTGAAACACCTTCAGTTGATTATTGATAAGTACAGATCTCAAAATATTTTGTTCATAAACAATGTAAGGATTTTTTTTCAATGGAAACGTTTGGAGTTTCATCATAACCATGCTTTGCCTCAAATTAATTTCATGCCACATTTCCTATACAAACGATATATATGAAATTATTAATACCTTAAAAAAGATTTTTTTAAGTATCTGATAGAATAGCACTCTTTATGCAAGTTTACTTCATGTAAGGTAGGATGTTTGTGTCACATTATAAATTTGTTACAAGAGGTTATTCTACATAGATACTAGTATTATGTTGGTCAAGGACAAATCTGAGTAGATTGATATCCAAATTACATCCAGTAACACAGCACTGAATGTTTTGAACATGTTCATGGAGTCACGAAATTAGGTTCTGTTAACTTCTGTGTTGTCAGTGTAATTGCATTTAAGGCGGCAATATATATTTGCAGTATTGTGTTATACATGTAAGGTTATTTATCTTCTGTTTTCACATATTAATTATTTGCTCACATGATTTTGTTACATTTTTATGAACAGTTTACTTACAGAAAAAAATATATTTGGTTTCTGTGTTCCTCTTGACTTTGATATAAGCTATTGTCATGTATTTCAGTTTAACAGAGATAACCATGGTATTTCGCCGTCTCCTTTGTCGAGCAAAAACTTTGATGTAGCCCGTTACTGAAACACTTAAAGGTATCACCACAAAACTTGGAATAGTTGCTTACAATTACTATATACGTTATATACAAGTAAACGGTTATCAAAATGAAGAGATTGGAACGAATACTGAAATCAATGTTCTAATATTTGGTTTGCCATATTGGAAAATATTCGAAGTTTCGATTTTCGGACGTTCCATCAATTATCCGAAATTCGATATCGGAATATAGGTACTGTTTAAATGTTTTAGTTCAGACTAACGTGTTTCGGGAAACTGCTGTGTATAATCCAGAAAAATGGCTTGTTTAATGGAAGCTTCAAATACTTTTTGTTATTGGCATAAACCCAATATATTCTGTTCTTTAAACCGCGAATTATCGCCATAAATACAGGCAGTTGATAATGTAGCAAGGGTTGTCTTTTTTGTTTTTGGTCATGATTCAAGAAAACAGGTAAATATATTGAGATCGATAATTCAATCAACATCAAAACTAAAAGCAAAAATGTTAAAGAAATATTTTAAGCAAATTTATAAGAGGAAAATATTTTAGTTATCCTGATTGAAAAAAAAAACAAAAACAAAAAAAAAAAACAAAACAAAAACCAGAAAAGTATTACCAACAGAGTCACAAGCATGATTGGTTGTTTGTGTACGTTTTCGTGTTTACGTTATTTCATTACACGCATTCGGAATACCTCGCCGATTACAAAGGGACTGGAAGCTGCGACTGTTTCAACGCGTAGTAAATATTATGAATGAATTTTTTTTGCGGATGAATACTAAATTAATAACATGTTATTTTTACAGTTTGATTTGCCGAAAAAATGAAATAATACCACATGCTTTCAAAATCAACAGAATTCTGCAATATCAAAGAACTTTTGTCGAAATTGCAATGAAAACTCATACAACCTGTGGTACTTTTTTCAACGCGAATGTATAGATAAGAGGCGGTAATGCGATTGTAACTAGAAAATTTGGTGTGCAGCTTTAGAAGCTTTCGCTTCTAAAAATGAACAGCAGTAATTTTCTTCGCCATGTGCGGACAATTATGGTAAAAAATCTAGCCTATATAATAATGCATTTTTCATATGAATGTCGAAGTTGTACTCTAAAATTAAGTTTACAGGAGCTTAAATAATATATTTTAGGAACAAATAATTCAAATTGCCACTAAATATACAAACAAGTTCAAACAATTTTGACATGAAAACCGATTTTCAGCATTATCTCCCTTGACTCCACGTATGTACAGAGCTTATAATGAAACGACTTGCTCAAAATCGAGCGGGTACTGGAGGCTGGAGGAACAAAAGCTTCAAATAAACGTGTTAGAACTGAAAGCTTGTGAAATAGGACTTCATACTTTTTGCAAATCTAGTTCGTTTATATATTGATAATACGACAAGCTGTGCGTATATTAACAGATATGGCGGAAAATTCGAATCACTAGACAATATTGCAAGAAATATATGGCACTAGTGCATTGAAAGAAACATATATTGATCAGTCGCTCATGTAGCTGGGAAAGAAAATAAGACAGCAGATAAACTAAGCAGATCGGCAAAAGATGATCTCGAATAGTCGTTAGATCAGTCTTTGTTCCGAAAGTTAAAATTTCAATTTCCAGATGTGGAAACTGATTAATTTTCTTCCAAGGTGAAAGGTACACTTGAAAAGTTTGTTTTAAGGCATTCAGAAGAGAATGCAATGTCGGTAGATGCATTTACATTGAAATGGTCAGGCCATTTATTTTATAGTTTTCCTCCTTTCAGTCCTCTGTCCAAGATTCTGCAGAAAGTAGAGGAGGATAAAACACGGGCGGTAATTGTAGCACCAATCTGGTCTACACAACCATGGTGGCCAGACCTATTAAAACTAACAAAAACAATGTGTTATTGTTACAAAATCCATAACAAATATTAAATCTAAAACATCAACCAAACAAAAGACACTCATTGAAAAAGATGCGTTTAGCTGTTTTCAATATATGAGGGGAGCGTTGGGAAGGCGCGGCATTTCAGGAAAATCTCAAGACCTCATCATCAATTCTTGGAGACAGGGAACAAAACCTCAGTACAATGCATATATTAAGAAATGGTTACATTACTGTGAATGGAAAGCAAATCCCTTTAGTGGAACTGTAAATGTAGTACTAAGTTTTCTTACGCAGATGTTTACACAAGGCTTAAGTTATTCTACACGTAACACTGCACGATCAGCAATAAGTAGTTTTATCAGATTAACTGGAAATGCAAACATTCACAATGACGAGGTGATCACTCAGTTTATGAAAGGTGTTTTCAATGAAAACCCTTCACTACCAAGATACAGAAATACCTTTGTACAAGGTATCAATTTCTTTTAAAATATAAAATAATTACTCTGAAATATGACCACTCTTGGTGTGCTGATACGCTGCGTTGTATATCTGTGTGAGCTCACAGTGAATTCTGTGTTGGATGAAATTATGATCAACTTACGCCTTCCCTTCTACGAAGGCAAGTCTATCTTAATCAGTCAATTTTATATCTCATAACAAGAAATGCGTTTCTGAAGACACAGTAAGACAGCAGCTAATCTAAGAACAAGGATATCGTTGAAAAAGACGGATGCTCCCCAAAGGTACATAGAAGTTTACAATACAATTTCCACAACTTTCATTTCTCAAGTCTGATCTGTCCGTAAATTTACAGACAGCCCATAAATATGACCTGTTATTCTTATTCACCAATTACTGAAACACTAAATAACATAGGAATCTGACATGGAATTTTAACATCGTACACTGAGTATGAATCCAATCGGTCAATATTGACAACACACGAAATGACATGTTATATTTGGTCGAAAGTTAATGGGAAGTAAGGAGACGAAAATATTTAGGAAGAAAGGTGTTGAAAACAAAACGGAGTTTTACTTGGAATTTTGAAATGGTAAGCTGAAATTATGATTGCATAATGTTTATTTTATAATAATTGAACAATATATAATAACTACTACACAAATTACCCTCAAGCGGAAGCTAAATCTTCGAACGGAGCATGATGCAAGAAAACTGCACAATCAAAATGTAAGCAGACTAGAATTACTTGCCTTGCCGTAGAGCTAGCATCATTCTCACAATATTATGCAAAAAAAATCTGGAAAACTACTTTTTCCTATTGAAAGAAATTATTTCATACAGAAATACATTTACAGCATGTGCCGATTAACAATCAATTTGTTCAATTGTTCATTTACATTTTCTTCGAACTTTCTGAGACTGTAAACGTAATAAGTGTCAACTTTGACCTTTCCTATAAATAGATAAATGAATAAATTAGATATTCTGTTCGGGTCCTTTGTGGTTAGATTGTGTGTGAAGGAAGGGGCGGGGGGAGAGGGGAACTTTTAGGACGGTCGTTACTAAAATTTTCAATCAAAGGTGTTTTCAACCCATTATCTAGTTGGACTTTCAAGGTGTAAGGGGCTTCATAACAGTTCAATATGAAATGTGCAATATTCACACATAGCTAAGCCCATTTTCAGATTACAAATCCATACTTAATTTTTGAAGAATAATACAAATATCAAGGAAACTGCAAGATATCAAAATTATACTAAAACCCATTAATGATTTTGGGATTACTCCTTAGAACAAAATAAAGGGAAATGATTAAAAAAGTAACCAAAACTTATTGTTCTTATTCAATACATTTTCTTTCAATGTATTCTTTCATTTTATTAACTTTCAAAACATGCCTTCAACAGCTATGAAGTTATAGTGCAAATAAATCTTGTCAAAAAAAAAAATTCGACAAAAGAATATTAGTTAAATTTAATAAAGGGAGGTAATTCAGAAAGTGAGCTAGACATAGTTATGGTTCTTGCTTAATGCAAATCCTCTCATTGTATTCTATCATTGTGTATACTTTCAACAATATCACTAAATGAAGAGGCATCAGGGCATAAATCTATGAAAAATCACTGAACCGGAACATGCCTTTAATATGCACAGCTCCTCTTGGCAGTGAAGCTTCCTATTAAGTTTTAGTAAATTCAAGCCAGTGGTTGTTGAGAAATTGTCCGGACAAAATTTCGGGACGGACGGACAAGGCTGCGATTAAATGCATCCCCGTGCCTAACCCCATGTTCCGGAAGCCTTTTGATGTCTTCCTAAACAAACAGACTGAGTTATAAATGTTTATCAATCAAATTCCATGGATAGAGCTTATTTGAAGTTAAGGAACTTCTATCGCGCACATGGTAACTAATTTAATGCTTCGTTTGAAACCAAGTATTAGAGATTGAGAGTTAAAAGAACCGGGACTCTGTGGAAAAATAGGAACGTATTGTTTAGTGGCAATTTTAGTCATTTGAGTAATTTTAATAAGGCTCCTTTCTGTGAAATTTGGTGGAAAATGACCTTGCAGTTAAGGAGACGGTGTTGGATTTTTAATTTTTTTTTAGCTTTACCTTATAAGCAAGGTTTAAGCAATGGTTTGAGCAATTCTATAAAATGGCAATAAATGGAACATTTCTGTCAATAATGGTAAAATGCCCAAAAGGTTCCGCTTGAGGGTAATTTGTGTAGTAGTTATTACATACTGTTCAAATATTATAAAATAAACATTATGCAATCATAATTTCAGCTAACCATTTCAAAATACCAAGGAAAACTCCGTTTTGATTTCAACGCTTTTCTTCCTAAATACTTTCGTCTCCTTATTTCCCATTATCTTTCGGCAAAATATAATGTGTCATTTCGTGTGTTATCAATATTGACTGACAGGATTCATACTCAGTGTACGATGATAAAATTCCATGTCAGATTCCTGTGTTATTAAGTGTTTCAGTAATTGGTGAATAAGAATAACAGGTCATATTTATGGACTGTCTGTAAATTTCTCTGTGCTCTGATTCATCTTTCAACTTCATAGAAATATTGCCTTAGTAGATGAAATGGAATTCTTTCAACAGCTTTAGTAACAGTCTACTTAAGGTCACTGGGTCAAGGTCACCATAGCTATTAATAGATAATTCTACTTTCTGCCATAGAGCCTTTATTTATTGACTAATATTTTAGATACTTAGTTTATAGGCACCTACAAACCTTAAAAAATGAAATACTGCGTCTAAGGTTTGCTTAACAGCAAACCCACAGCCAAAGCACTCAGGTGAGCGATCCAGGAACATCATGGGTCTCTTGTTTCTAAAATTGCTGTTCTACTCCATGCATCCACCTACTAAAATTGCTGAAATCGACTCCCTTGCACAAAATGGCAGCCATAGCTAAAAGTAGACTTCTGACAATATTTTGCTTTAAATGACATCTCAGAAACTGCTAGTCCAAAATTGCCTCTGTGCCATGGGTTTTATTTGTAAAAATTATGAGATCTTTGATTTTTTTTTAAATAACAAAATGTAATATTGCGTCTGACTTTTGCTTAACAGCATACCCACAGCAAGAATACTCAGGTGAGCGATCCAGGTAAAACCATGCCCGTCTTAACTACTGGACTAATATGTTCCTTATATTGCTGTTTTCTAAAATTGCTCTGATTGTTCTGTTCCTTTGCACAAAATGGCCACCAGAGCTTAAAATACATTTTTCCAATATTTGGCTTCAAATGACTCCTCTAAAACCTTTTGGCTAGATCTTCGAACGGAGCATGATGCAAGAAAACTGCGCAATCAAAATGTAAGCAGCCTTGAAGCTCAAGTTTTCTTCGAAACAGATGAGCTATAATTAGGGAAAATACCATGGTGATCTCTATGAAACTGAAATACTTGACAATAGCTTATATCCAAGTCAAGAGAAACATAGAAATCAAATATATTTTTGTTTAAGTGAACTATTCATAAACAAGAGGGCCATGATGGCCCTGGGTCGCTCACCTGATTACTTTGACTGTAGGTTTGCTGTTAAGCAGTATTTCATTTTTTAATTGAAAATATATAAGTGCCTACACACCAAATATGTAAAATATCAGTCAATAAATAAAAGCTCTATGACAGAAAGTAAAAATAACTATAATAAGCTATGGTGACCTTGACCTTGACCCAGTGACCTCAAACCCTACCCATGGGTAGAGGTCCATGCAAGGAACCTTTATACTGAATATCAAAAATATTGGTCTATAAATGAAGGCTCTATGAGGTACAGTAGATAAATCTATTTTTAGCCTCCATGACCTTTAACCTAATATAATTATTTGCTTCATGCCAAATTCTAAAATTCTAGGCCTTGTAGTTTCAGACAAGAAGATTTTTAAAGATTTTTAATTTTTACTTATTAAGGGCCCCCGGGGCGGGGCAAATTTTGACCCTAGGGCCAACATTTAAACAATATTGGTAAAGGTTCATTACACAATAATCAACACCAAACATCTAAGGTCTAGACGATTTTGTTTTGGAGAAAAATTAATTTTCATGCTTCTCTTATATAAATCTATGTAAACCAAGAGAAGCCTGGGGCGTGGCCAATTTTGAGCCAGGGAACATAATTTGAACAAACTTGGTAGACATCCACTAGACAATGCTACATACCAAATATCTAAGCTGTAGGCATTGAGGTTTCCAGTAAGAAGATTTTTAAAGATTGCCTTTTTTACATATTAAGGGCCCCCGGGCAGGGCCAATTTTGACCCCAGGGCCAATATATAAACAATACTGGTAAAGGTTCTCTCTACAATACTCCACACCAAATATCTAAGGTCTAGTCCTATTAGATTCGGAGAAAAGGATTTTTCATGTTTTTCCTATATAACTATATGTAAACCAAGAGAACCCTGGGGCGTGGCCAATTATGACCCAGGGGAATAATTTGAACAAACTTGGTAGACATCCACTAGACAATGCTACATGTCAAATATCTAAGCTGTAGGCATTCTGATTTCTAAGAAGAAGATTTTTAAAGATTTCCTATATAAGTCTATGTAAAATGAAGTGACCCCTGGGGCGGGGCTAATTTTGACCCCAGGGAAATAATTTAAACAATTTTTGTAGAATTCCATTAGAGAGTGCTAAATGCCAAATATCTAAGCTCTAGGCCTTGTGGTTTCAGACAAGAAGATTTTTAAATTTTTCCTTTAGGTTGCAATGGCAACCAGAGTTCTGCATAGAATTGATTTCTTTGAACAACTTTGGAAGAGCTTCATGCAAGGAACATCCATGGCAAGTTTCATCAACTTTGGCCCAGTGGTTTCAGAGGAGATGTCGTTTGAATAAAAAGTTTACGGACGGACGGCGGACGGATTGAGATCACAAAAGCTCATCTTGTCACACATTGACAGGTGAGCTAAAAAGGGCGCCATGATGGCCCTGTATTGCTCACCTGAGTATGACTGCTTATAACATCGCTATGGACCTGGTTTATTGACCCGAGATGAACCATTTTCCAACTTGACCTAGAAATTAATGAAACAATCTTTCTCACAAATTTCCAGGTTATTTGGACTGAAAATGTTACCTCTAGAGTGTAAACAAGGTTTTTCCATATCTGGGCTCTGTGACCTAGTTTTTGGACCCCAGACAACCCTGTCCTCCAAACTTGAGCTAAAAATTATCGAACGACCTCTCTGACGAATTTCCAGGATATTTGGACGGAAAAAGGAGCCTTTAGAGTGTTAACAAGGTTTTTCGATATTTGGGCTATGTGACCTAGTTTATGACCCCAGATGACCCTTATCCAAACATGAGCTACAAATCATTAAAACAACCTTTCCGACAAATTTCCAGGACATTTGGATAAAAAATGTAGCCCCTTGAGTGTTCACAAAGTTTTTCGATATTTGGGCTCTGTGACCTAGTTTTTGACGACAGATGACCCATATTCGAACTTGAGCTAGACATCATAGAAGCAACCTTTCTGACAAATTTCAGGTTATTTAGAATTAAAATCGTACATCTAGAGAGTTTCAAAGGGATTTCCATATTTGGGCTCTGTGACCTAGTTTTTGATCCAAGTTTACTCATATTCGAACCTGAGCTAGAAATTATCAAACAACCTGTCTGACAAATTTTCAGGATATTTCGACAGAAAATTTAACCTCTAGAGTGTAAAAAAGGTTTTTCGATATTTGGGCTATGTCACCTAGTTTTTGACCCCAGATGACCCATATCCAAACCTGAGATACAACTCATTAAAACAACCTTGCTGACAAATTTCAAGGACATTTGGACTGAAAATGTAGCCTCTAGAGTGTTTACAATGTTTTTCGATATTTGGGCTCTGTGACCTAGTTTTTGACTCCAGATGACCCATATTCGACGTTGAGCTAGAAATCATAGAAGCAACCTTTCTGACAAATTCCCGGGATATTAGGACTGAAAATGTAACATCTAGAGTGTTAACATGGTTTTTCTATTTTTAGACTCAGTGACCTAGTTTTTGAACCCAGATGACCCATATTCGAACTTATGCTAGAAATCATAGAACAACCTTTCTGACAAATTTCCAGATTATTTGGACTGAAAAATATAGGTCATGCTATGATGTTTTTGAAATCGGAACAAAAGACTGTACACATGGTCCAAAT
Source organism: Cyclina sinensis (assembly GCA_012932295.1). Taxonomy (NCBI): domain Eukaryota; kingdom Metazoa; phylum Mollusca; class Bivalvia; order Venerida; family Veneridae; genus Cyclina; species Cyclina sinensis. The sequence goes on from JAAONU010000019.1 coordinate 33,901,094, forward strand.
TTCATTGCCATAGCTCGAAAAACAAAAAAGTTGGTCATTAGGTCAAAAATATAGATCATGCGATGACATTTTTGAAATCGGAACAAAAAACTGTATATGATCGAAATTTCATTGCCATAGCTCCAAAAACCAAATTTTGGTCAGTAGGTCAAAAATATATTTCATGAGATGACGTTTTTGAAATCGGAACAAAAAACTGTACACATGGTCCAAATTTCATTGCCATAGCTCTAAAAACAAAAAAGTAGGTCAGTAGGTCAAAAATATAGCTCATGGGATGACATTTTTGAAATCGGAACAAAAAACTGTAAACATGTTCCAAATTTCATTGCCGTAGCTCCAAAAACAAAAAGTAGGTCAGTTGGTTAAATATATAGGTCATGCGATGACATTTTAGAAATCGAAACGAAAAACTGTGCACACAGTCTAAAGTTCATAGCTTAAAAAAACAACAAGAGGGCCATGATGGCCCTAAATCGCTCACCTGAGTCTCACTGCTCATGTTACAAATATTGTTATTGGTTTTTATGGGTGCAAGTTTGAATGAGTTTGCAATAAGTTTGAAGACTCTGGGTGTAATGGTACTCAAATTTTTTTGCAGAAATAATTTTACTCTACAGGTCCCAGTGACTTTGATCTTTGACCTACATACCCCAAAAACAATAGGGTTCTTCTAATATAATTACCCTATAAAGTTTGAAGGTTCTGGGTGTAATAATACTCCAGTTACTGAGAAGAAATAGTTTTCACTAAACAGATCCCTGTGACCTTGACTTCTGACCTACTGACCCCAAAAATTGATTTGGTTCTTTTACTGAGTATAGAAAATCATCCTATGAAGTTTGAAGGCTCTGGGGAAAATGGTACTCCAGTTACTGAGCAGAAAATGTTTTCACTCTACAGGTCCATGTGAACTTAACCTTTGACCTATGGACCCTAAAAACAATAGAGTTCTTCTAATACAATTATCCTATAAAGTTTGAAGGCTCTGGGTGTAATGGTACTACAGCTACTCTGCAGAAATAGTTTTCACTCTACAGGTCCCTGTGACCCTGACCTTTGATTTACTAGCCCCAAAAACAATCAGGTTCTTCTATTTAGTAAAAGCAATCATCCTATTTTTTTTACTCAATAAGAGCAATAACCCTGTGAAGTTTGAAGGCTTTGGGTCAACTGGTACTCAAGGTATTGAAAGGAATTAAAGTGTGAAAGACAGACAGACAAACAGACACCCATGGACAAGGCAAAAACAATATGTTTCCATCAGAAGGGCGGGAATGGGGGGAGACATAACAACGAACAATTGAAGGTATAGCCCTTGGTGTTTCAGAGCAGCAGATTTTTAAAGTTTCCCCAAAATAAATCGTTGTGTACAATCAAATAACCCCCAGGTGGGGCAAGTTTTGACCCCAGGGTCATGATTTGAACAAACTTGGTAGAGGTCCACTTGACAATGCTGCACACCAAATATCTAAACTCTAGGCCTTGCGGTTTCTGACAAGAAGATTTTTTAAACTTTCCTATAAAGCTCTATGTAAAACATGTGACCCCTGGGGCTGAACCATATTTGACCCAGGAGCCATGATTTGAACAAACTTGGTAAAGGTCCACTAGACAATGCTGCACACCAAATATCTAAACTCTAGGCCTTGTGGTTTCTGATAAGAAGATTTTTTAAAGTTTTTCCACTATAACTCTTTTGAACAAACACAAACTTGAAAAAGGTCCACTGGACAATGCTGCACACCAAATATCTAAAGTCTAGGCCTTGCAGTTTCTGACAAGAAGATTTTTAAGTTTTCCATATATAAATTTTTGTAAAAACAACTGACCCCTAAGGTGGGGTCAGTTTTGACCCCACGGTCACAATTGAACAAACTTGGTAGAGGTCCACTAGATGATGCTTCATACCAAATATCTAAGCTCCAGGCCTTGAGGTTTCAGGAGAAGAAGATTTTTAAAGATCCAACTTTTAAAATCTATTTTTAGCTGCAGTGAACCAGAAATGCAATGGACCAGAACCATTTGAACAATCTTGGTAGAGCTTCATGCAAGGAACATCCCAGGCAAGTTTCATTTAATTTGGCCCCAGGGGCATAATTTGAACAAACTTGATTAAGGTCCACTAGACAATGCTACATACCAAATCTTAAGGCTCAGGGCCTTGTGGTTTCAGACAAGAAGATTTTTAATTTTTTTTTCTTCTTGATGGAATTGAATTCTTTGAACAACTTTGGTAGAGCTTTATGCAAGGAATATCCCAGGCATGTTTCATCAATGTTGGCTCAGCGGTTTAGGAGGAAATATTGTTTAAGTGAAATAATTGACAACGCACGAGGCACGACGCACGCCGACGGACGTCGGACATTCAACGATTCCAAAAGCTTACCCTGAGCAGGCTTAGGTGAGCTAAAAACAAAAAAGTAGGTCAGTAGTTCAACAAGAGGGCCATGATGGCCCTGTATCGCTCACCTGAGTATGACTGCTTTAAACAAAGTTGCTATGGACCTGGTTATTTGACCCCAGATGGCCCATATTCAAACTTGACCTAGAAATTATTGAAACAATCTCTTTGACAAATTTCAAGGTTATTTGTACTGAAAATGTTATCTCTAGAGTGTTAACAAGATTTTTCCATATTTGGGCTCTATGACCTAGTTTTTGACCCCAGATTACCCATATCCAAACTTGAGCTACAAATCATCAAAACAACCTTCCTGACAAATTTCCAGGACATTTGGACTGAAAATGTAGCCTCTAGAGTGTGTACAAAGTTTTTCAATATTTGGGCTCTGTGACCTAAATGTTTTGACTTCAGATGACCCATATTCAAATTTGACCTAGAAACCATAGAATTATGCTTTCTGACAAATTTCCAGGTTATTTGGAATTAAAATGTTACCTCTAGAGTGTTAACAAGTTTTTTTCCATATTTGGGCTCTGTGACCTAGTTTTTAACCCAAGATGACCCATACTCCAACTTGAGCTAGAAATCATCAAGAAAACCTGTCTGACAAATTTCCAGGATATTTGGACTGAAAATGTAACCTCTGGAGTGTTAAAAAGTTTTTTACATATTTGAACCATGTGACCTAGTTTTTGATACCAGATGACCCATATCCAAATCTGAGCTAGAAATCTTTGAAACAATCTTTCTGACAAATTTCAAGGACATTTGGACTAAAAATGTAACCTCTAGAGGATTAACAAGGTTTTTCTACTTTCGGGCTCTGTGACCTAGTTTTTGACCCCAGAAAACCTATATTCAAAACTAAGCTAGAAATCATCGATAGAACCTTTCTGACAAATTTCCAGGTTATTTGGACTGAAAATGCTACCTTTAGAATGTTAACAAGGTTTTTCCATATTTGGACTCAGTGACCTAGTTTGTGATTCCAGGTGACCCATATTCGAACTTGATCTAGAAATCCTCAAGGCAACTTTTCTGACAAATTTCCAGATTATTTGGGCTGAAAATGTAACCTCTAGAGTGTTAACAAGGTTTTTCCATATTTGGGCTCTGTGACCTAGTTTTTGACCCAAGATGACCCATACTCCAACTTGAGCTAGAAATCATCAAGAAAACCTGTCTGACAAATTTCCAGGATATTTGGACTGAAAATGTAACCTCTGGAGTGTTAAAAAGTTTTTTACATATTTGAACCATGTGACCTATTTTTGATCCCAGATGACCCATATCCAAATCTGAGCTAGAAATCTTTGAAACAATCTTTCTGACAAATTTCAAGGACATTTGGACTAAAAATGTAACCTCTAGAGGATTAACAAGGTTTTTTTCTACTTTCGGGCTCTGTGACCTAGTTTTTGACCCCAGAAAACCTATATTCAAAACTAAGATAGAAATCATCAATAGAACCTTTCTGACAAATTTCCAGGTTATTTGGACTGAAAATGCTACCTTTAGAATGTTAACAAGGTTTTTCCATATTTGGACTCTGTGACCTAGTTTGTGATTCCAGATGACCCATATTCGAATTTGATCTAGAAATCCTCAAGGCAACTTTTCTGACAAATTTCCAGATTATTTGGGCTGAAAATGTAACCTCTAGAGTGTTAACAAGGTTTTTCCATATTTGGGCTCCGTGACCTAGTTTTTGACCCCAGATGACCCATATTCAAACTTGACCTAGAAATTGTCAAAGCAACCTTTCTGACAAATTTCCAGATTATTTGGGCTGAAAATGTAACCTCTAGAGTGTTAACAAGGTTTTTCCATATTTGGACTCTGTGACCTAGTTTTTGACCCCAGATGACCCATATTTGATCTTGACCTAGAAATTGTCAAAACAATCTTTTTGACAAATTTCCAGATTATTTGGGCTGAAAATGTAACCTCTAGAGTGTTAACAAGATTTTTCTATATTTGGGCTCCGTGACCTAGTTTTTGAACCCAGATTACCCATATTTGAACTTGAGCTAGAAATCATCAATAGAACCTTTCTGACAAATTTCCAGGATATTTGGACTGAAAAAGTAGCCTCTAGAGTGTTAACAAGGTTTTTCTATATTTGGGCTCTGTGACCTAGTTTTCCAACCCTGATAACCCATGTTCGAACTCGTCCGAGATATCAATGAGACAAACATCCCGTGCAAGTTTCATGACAATTGAGGCAAAAATGTGACCACTAGAGTGTTAACGAACTAATTGTGGACGGACGGACGGACGGACGGACTGACGGACGGACGGACGGACGACGGACAAAAGGTGATCAGAAAAGCTCACTCTGTCACTACGTGACAGGTGAGCTAAAAATATAGGTCAAGGAAAAATGTTTTCGAAATCATCTTGAAAAATAGTACAAATGGTCAAAATTTTATTGCCATAGCGAAAAACTTCAACAAGAGGGCCATGATGGCCCTGTATCGCTCACCTGAGTATGACTGCTTCTAACAAAGTTGCTATGGACCTGGTTAATTGACCCCAGATGACCCATATTCGAACTTGACCTAGAAATTATTGAAACAATCTCTTTGACAAATTTCCAGCATATTTGGACTGAAAAAGTAGCATCTACAGTGTTAACAAGGTTTCTCGATATTTAGGCTCTGTGACCTAGTTTTTGACCCTAGATAACCAATATCCAAACTTGAGCTACAAATCATCAAAACAACCTATCTGACAGATTTCCAGGACATTTGGACTTAAAATGTAGCCTCTAGAGTGTTTACAAAGTTTTTTACATATTTATACCATGTGACCTAGTTTTTGATCCCAGATGACCCATACTCCAACTTGAGCTAGAAATCATTAAAAAAACCTGTCTGACAAATTTTAGGATATTTGGACTGAAAATGTAGCCTCTGAAGTGTTAAAAAGTTTTTTACATATTTGAACCATGTGACCTAGTTTTTGATCCCAGATGACCCATATCCAAATCTGAGCTAGAAATCATTGAAACAACCTTTCAGGACAAATTTCAAGGACATTTAGACTAAAAATGTAACCTCTAGAGCTTTTACAAGGTTTTTCTACTTTCGGGCTCTGTGACCTAGTTTTTGACCCCAGAGAACCTATATTCAAAACTGAGCTAGAAATCATCCATAGAATCTTTCTGACAAATTTCCAGGTTATTTGGACTGAAAATGCTACCTTTAGAATATTAACAAGTTTTTCCATATTTGGACTCTGTGACCTAGTTTGTGACCCCAGATGACCCATACTCGATCTTGATCTAGAAATCCTCAAGGCAATTTTTCTGACAAATTTCCAGATTATTTGGGCTGAAAATGTAACCTGTAGAGTGTTAACAAGATGTTTCTATTTTTGGGCTCTGTGACCAAGTTTTTTAACCAAGATGACCCATATTTGAACTTGAGCTAGAAATCATAAAAGCAACCTTCCTGACAGATTTCCAGATTATTTGGTCTTAAAATGTTACCTCTAGAGTGTTAACAAGGTTATTCAATATTTAAGCTCTGTGACCTAGTTTTCGACCCGAAATGACCTATATTTGAACTTAACCTAGAAATTATCAAAGCAACCTTTCTGACAAATTTCAAGATTATTTGGGCTAAAAAAATAACCTCTAGAGTGTTAACAAGATGTTTCTATTTTTGGACTCCGTGACCTAGTTTTTGATACCAGATGACCCATATTTGATGTTGAGCTAGAAATCAACATTAGAACATTTCTGACAAATTTCCAGGATATTTGGACTGAAAAAGTAGCCTCTTGAGTGTTAACAAGATGTTTCTATTTTTGGGCTCTGTGACCTAGTTTTTGAACCAAGATGACCCATATTTGAACTTGAGCTAGAAATCATAGATGCAACCTTCCTGACAGATTTCCAGATTATTTGGTCTAAAAATGTTACCTCTAGAGTGTTAACAAGGTAATTCAATATTTGGGCTCTGTGACCTAATTTTTGACCCCAGATGACCTATATTTGAACTTGACCTAGAAATCATCAAAGCAACCTTTCTGACAAATTTCAAGATTATTTGGGCTGAACCTCTAGAGTGTTTACAAGATTTTTCTATTTTTGGGCACTGTGACCTAGTTTTTTAACCTTGATAACCCATGTTCGAACTCGTCCGAGATATTAATGAGACAAACATCCTGACCAAGTTTCATGACAATTGAGGCAAAAATGTGACCACTAGAGTGTTAACAAACCAATTGTTAACGGACGGACGGACAGACGACGACTGACAAAAGGTGATCAGAAAAGCTCACTCTGTCACTACGTGACAGGTGAGCTAAAAATAAGATAAAAAAATTTTTTTGAGAGGGAGGGGGGGGGGGGTTGTGGGGTGACGTGAACCCCTCGGGAGGGGGGATCACCCGACTGTGGTCACGGTGCATACTACCAAATATCTAAGCTCTAGGCCTTGCAGTTTGTGACAAGAAGATTTTAAAAGTTTTTTGCTATATAACTCTATGTAAATCAAAGGACCACTGGGGCGGGGCCAGTTTTGACCCAGGGGCCATGATTTGAACAATGTTGGTACAGGTCTACTAGACAATGCTCAACACCAAATATCTTATCTCCAGGCCTTGTAGGTTCTTACAAGAAGATTTTTAAAGTTTTCCCTACATGTATATAACTCTGTGTAAATCAAATAAGCCCTGGGCGGGGTCAGTTCTGACCCCAGGGTCACAATTTGAACAATCTTTGTAGAGGTACACTAGATAATGCCTCATACCAAATATCTAAGCTCCAGTTTGTGACAAGAAGATTTTTAAAGAATTTACTATATAACTCTATGTAAAACATGTGACTCCTTGGGCGGAGCCAATTTTGACCCAGGGGCCATGATTTGAACAATCTTGGTAGAGGTCTACTAGACAATGCTACACACCAAATATCTAAGCTCCATGCCTTGTGGATTCTGACAAGAAGATCTTTAAAGTTTTCCCAATATAATCCTATGACAAGAAGCGCCGCAATGCGACGAAAACCAGGTTTTCAACGACCAAGTATTGATGTGACAGGAATTAGGAAGAAATATGGCAGTGAAGTAAAAATGGTGCTGTTATTTTGGTACCAACACAGAAAGTTGGTTTCAATAGTTCAAAATAAAACTAAATCAGATACCTGAGTAGCCTTGCCAGGCTGTATTTTCATGTAAGCTACACACATGCCAAGTTGAGTATCAATAGGTCCAAGTGTGCTGAAGTTATTGAGTAGAAGCTGAAAATTCTATTGTAAGCAAGTGACCTTGACCTTGCTCCCAGATATCATAATAGCAATACCAAGCTGCATCTTAATATAAGCTACCCACCCACACAGGAAGTTTGGTGTCAACAGGTCAATGCAAACTCATGTTATTACATGAAAACTGAATTTCTTTTTTAAAGCAACAGTGACCTTAACCTTGTTCACAGACACCTGGGTAGCAATCCCAAGTTGCATCTTGATATCAGCTACCCAAATACTACATTTGGTGTCAATAGGTCTAAGCAAACTCAAGTTATTATGCGGAGACTGAATTTCTATTTTTAGCAACAATGACATTTACCCTGATCACAGACATATGGGTAGCAATCCCAAGTAGCGTCTTCAAATGAGCTACCAACACATCCAATTTGCTGTCAAGAGGTCACAGCTAACTCAAGTTATTATGTGGAAACTGAATTTCTATTTTTAGCAACAGTGACCTTGACCTTAGACACCTGGGTAGCAATGCCAAGCTGCCTCTTGATATAAGCTACCCATACACAAAGCTTGTTGTCATTAGGCCAAAGCAAACTAAAGTTATTGAGTGGAAACTTTATTTCTTTTTTAGCAACAGTGACCTTGACCTTGATCACAGACACCTGGGTAGCAATCCCAAGCTGCCTCTTGATATAAGCTACCCATACACCAAGTTTGGCGTCAATAGGCCAAAGCAAACTCAAGTATTTGAGCGGTAGCTGAATTTCTATTTTCAGCAACAGTGACCTTGACCTTGACCACACACACCTGGGTAGCAATCCCAAGCTGCCTCTTGATATAAGCTACCCATATACCAAGTTTAGCATCAATAGACCAAAGCAAACTAAAGTTATTGAGCAGAAACTGAATTTCTATTTTTAGCAACAGTGACCTTGACCTTGATCACAGACACCTGGGTAGCAATGCCAAGCTGCCCTTTGTTATAAGCTACCCATACACCAAGTTTGGGATCAATAGGTCAAAGCGAACTCAAGTATTGAGCGGTAAGCTGAATTTCTATTTTCAGCAACAGTGACCTTGACCTTGACCACAGACACCTGGGTAGCAATCCCAAGCTGCCTCTTGATATAAGCTACGCATATACCAAGTTTGGCGTCAATAGGCCAAAGTAAACTCAAGTTATTGAGCGGAAACCAAAAGTTGACGCCCGCCCGCCGACTTCAGCATTACAATAACCAGTTTTTGTTGAAAACCTGGTAAAAAATCAAGTGACACCGAGGATGGGGCCAGTTCTGACCCCAGGGTCATAATTTGAACCATCTTTGTAGAGGTCCACTAGATGATGCCTCATACCAAATATCTAAGCTCCAGGCCTTGTGGTTTCAGACAAGAAGATTTTTAAAGTTTTCCCTATATAACTCTATGTAAATCAAGTGACCCCCAGGGCGGGGCCAGTTCTGACCCCAGGGTGAAAATTTGAACAATCTTTGTAGAGGTCCACTAGATGATGCCTCATACCAAATATCTAAGCTCCAGGCCTTGTGGTTTCAGACAAGAAGATTATTAAAGTTTTCCCTATATAACTTAAATGTAAATCAAGAGACCCCCAGGGCGGGGCCATTTTTGACCGAGGAGCCATGATTTGAACAAACTTGGTAGAGGTCCACTGGACAATGCTGCACACTAAATATCTAAACTCTAGGCCTTGTGGTTTCAGACAAGAAGTTTTTTTTAAGTTTTCGTATATAAGCCTATGTAAAATCAATTGACCCCCCGGGCGGGGCCAATTTTAACCCCAGGGGCATAATTTGAACAAACTTGATAGAGGTCCACTAGACAATGCTACATACCAAATCTTAAGGCTCAGGGCCTTGTGGTTTCAGACAAGAAGATTTTCAAAGTTTTTCCTTTAAGTTGCCATAGCAACCAGAGTTCTTGATGGAATTAAATTCTTTGAACAACTTTGGTAGAGCTTCATGCAAGGAATATTCTAGGCATGTTTCGTCAATGTTGGCTCAGCCGTTAAGGAGGAGATGTTGTTTAAGTCAAATTGTTGACGACGCACGACGGACGCCGGACATTCAACGATCCCAAAACCTCACCCTGAGCAGGCTTAGGTGAGCTAAAAATGTACGGAGCTTATAATAAAACGACTGGCTCAAAATCGAGCGGGTACTGGAGGCCGGAGGAACAAAAGCTTCACATAATTGTGTAAGAACTGAGGGCTTGTGAAATAGGACTTTTTGCAAATCTAGTTCGTTTATATATTGATAATACGACAAGCTGTGCGTATATTAACAGATATGGCGGAAAATTCGAATCACTAGACAATATTGCAAGAAATATATGGCACTGGTGCATATAAAGAAACATATATTTATCAGTCGCTCATGTAGCTGGGAAAGAAAATAAGATAAACTAAGCAGATCAGCAAATGATGATCTTGAATGGTCGTTAGATCAGTCTTGTTCCGAAAGTTAAAATTTCAATTTCAAGATGTGAAAATTGATTAATTTTCTTCCAAGATGAAAGGTACACTCAAGGCATTCAGAAGAGAATGTAATGGAGGTAGATGCATTTACATTAAAATGGTCAGGCCATTTATTTGATATTTTCCTCCTTTTAGTCCTCTGTCCAAGATACTGCAGAAAGTAGGAGGACAAAACACGCGGTAAACGCGGTAATTGTAGCACCAATCTGGCCTACACAACCATGGTGACCTATCAAAACTAACAAAAACAATGTTTTATTGTTACAAAATCCACAACAAATATTAAATCTAGAACATCAACCTAACAAAAGACACTCATTGAAAAAGATGTGTTTAGCTGTTTTCAATATATGAGGGGAGCGTTGGGAAGGTGCGGCATTTCAGGAAAATATCAATTCCTGGAGACAGGGGACAAAACTCCAGCACAATGCATATATTAAGAAATGGTTACATTACTGTGAATGCAAATCCCTTTAGTGCAACTGTAAATGAAGTACTAAGTTTTCTTATTCAATTGTTTACACAAGGCTCAAGTTATTCTACACGTAACACTGCACGATCAGCAATAAGTAGTTTTATCAGATTAACTGGAAATGTAAACATTCACAATGACGAGATGATCACTCAATTTATGAAAGGTGTTTTCAATGAAAACCCTTCACTACCAAGATACAAAAATACCTTTGTTCTAAGTATCAATTTCTTTCAAAATAAAGAATAATTACTCTGAAATATGACCACTCTTGGTGTGCTGATACGCTGCGTTGTGTATTGGTGTGAGCTCATAGTGATTTCTGTATTGGATGAAATTATGATCAACCTACGCCTTCCCTTCTACGAAGGTAAGTCTAGCTTAATCAATCAATTTTATATCTCATATCAAGAAATGCGTTTTTGAAGACACAGTAAGGCAGCAGCTAATCTAAGAACAAGGATATCGTTGAAAAAGATGGATGCTCCCCAAAAGCTCATGGAAGTTTACAAAACAATTTCCACAACTTTCATACCTCAAGTCTGATCTGTCCGTAAATTTACAGACAGTCCATAAATATGACCTGTTATTCTTATTCACCAATTACTGAAACACTAAATAACACAGGAATCTGACATAAAATTTTATTATCGTACACTGCCTATGAATCCTATCAGTCAATATTGACAACACACGAAATGTCATGTTATATTTGGTCGAAAGTTAATGGGAAGTAAGGAGACGAAAATATTTAGGAAGAAAGGTGTTGGAAACAAAACGGAGTTTTACTTGGAATTTTGAAATGGTAAGCTGAAATTATGATTGCATAATGTTTATTTTATAATAATTGAACAATATATAATAACTACTACTAAATAAATGTCAACTTTGACCTTTCCTATAAAAAAGTATAAATAGATAAATGAATAAATTAAATATTCTGTTCGGGCCCTTTGTGGTAAGATTGTATGTGAAGGAAGGTGGGGCGGGAGGGGGAAGAGGGGAACTTGTAGGACAGTCGTTAGTAAAATTTTCAATCAAAGGTGTTTTCAACCCATTATCTAGTTGGATTTTTAAGGTGTAAGGGGCTTCATAACAGTTCTATATAAAATGTGCAACATTCACACATAGCTAGGCCCATTTTCAGATTACAAATCCATACCTAATTTTTGAAGAATAATACAAATATCAAGGAAACTGCAAGATATCAAAATTATACTAAAAACCATTAATGATTTTGGGATTTTTCTTAGAACAAAATAAAGGGAAATAATTAAAAAAGTAACCAAAACTTATTGTTCTTATTCAATGCATTTTCTTTCAATGTATTCTTTCATTTTATTAACTTTCAAAACATGCCTTCAATAGCTATGAAGTAATACTGCAAAAAAAATCTTGTCAAAAAAATTCGACAAAAGAATATTAGTTAAATTTAATAAAGGGAGGTAATTCAGAAAGTGAGCTAGACATAGTTATGGTTCTTACTTAATGCAAATCCTCTCATTGTATTCTATCATTGTGTATAACTTTCAACAATATCACTAAATGAAAAGGCATCAGGGCATAAATCTATGAAAAATCACTGAACCGGAACATGCCTTTAATATGCACAGCTCCTCTTGGCAGTGAAGCTTCCTATTAAGTTTTAGTAAATTCAAGCCAGTGGTTGTTGAGAAATTGTCCGGACAAAATTTCGGGACGGACGGACAAAGCGGCAATTAAATGCATCCCCGTGCCTAACCCCATGTTTCGGAAGCCTTTTGATGTCTTCCTAAACAAACAGACTGAGTTATAACTGTTTATCAATCAAATGCCAAGTATAGAGCTTATTTAAAGTTAAGAAACTCTTATCACGCACATGTTAACTAATTTAATGCTTCGTTTGAAACCATGCATTACAGATTGAGAGTTACAAGAACCGGGACTCTGTGGAAAAATAGGAACGTGTTGTTTAGTGGCAATTTTAATCATTTGAGTAATTTAATAAGGCTATTCTGTGAAATTTGGTGGAAAATGACCTTGCAGTTAAAGAGACGGTGTTGGATTTTTTTTAATTTTTAGCTTTACCTTATAAGCAAGGTTTAAGCAATGGTATGAGCAATTCTATAAAATGGCAATAAATATAACATTTCTGTCAATAATGGTAAAATGCCCACAAGGTTCTGCTCGAGGGTAATTTGTGTAGTGGTTATTACATATTGTTCAATTATTATAAAATAAAAAATTTTGCAATCATAATTTCAGCTTACCATTTCAAAATACCAAGAAAAACTCCACTTTGATTTCAACACCTTTCTTCCTAAATATTTTCGTCTCCTTACTTCCCATTAACTTTAACCAAATATAACATGTCATTTCGTGTGTTGTCAATATTGACCGATAGGATTCATACATGTAGTCAGTGTATGATGATAAAATTCCATGTCAGATTCCTGTGTTATTTAATGTTTCAGTAATTGGTGAATAAGAATAACAGGTCATATTTATGGACTGTCTGTAAATTTCTCTGTGCTTTGATTCATCTTTCAACTTCATAGAAATGTTTCTTATATTGCCTTAGTAGATGGAATGGAATTCTTTCAACAGCTTTAGTAACAGTCTGTATTTTTCCCCTCTACTTAAGGTCACTTGGTCAAGGTCACCATAGCTATTAATAGATAATTCTACTTTCTGTGATAGAGCCTTTATTTATTGACTGATATTTTAGATACTTAGTTTGTAGGCACCTACAAATCTTCAACTTGATGGGTGTTCAGTGGAACACTTGTGTCGCCCTTGGGTACTCTGTTAGAAATACTAAAAAAGTAAACAAGAGCCTGCTGGAAAAGACAGCATGCTAGTCCAAGTACCGGTACAACAAAACCTGTCCACAGACAACATGCGCCACTTTTCTCAGTGCTGGATAAGCCAAGTTAAATAAATTTGAGTGGGGGAGGGCAAGTACCTAGTCATATAAGATGAAAAAAAATCGGGTGAAGTACTTATGTATTTAAAAAAAAAAAATTCGACCAGGGGTACGGGTGGGGGGGGGATTAGTAGTCAAGTAGCTAGGTATATAAAAACAAGAGGGCTATGATGGCCCTGTATCGCTCACCTGAGTATGACTGCTTTTAACAAAGTTGCTATGGACCTGGTTAATTGACCCCAGATGACCCATATTCGAACTTGACCTAGAAATTATTGAAACAATCTCTTTGACAAATTTCCAGCATATTTGGACTGAAAAAGTAGCATCTACAGTGTTAACAAGGTTTCTCGATATTTAGGCTCTGTGACCTAGTTTTTTGACCCCAGATAACCCATATCCAAACTTGAGCTACAAATCATCAAAACAACCTATCTGACAAATTTCCAGGACATTTGGACTTAAAATGTAGCCTCTAGAGTGTTAAAAAGTTTTTTACATATTTGTATCATGTGACCTAGTTTTTGATCCCAGATGACCCATATCCAAATTTGAGCTAGAAATCATTGAAACAACCTTTCTGACAAATTTCAAGGACATTTGGACTAAAAATGTAACCTTTAGAGCTTTTACAAGGTTTTTCTACTTTCGGGCTCTGTAACCTAGTTTTTGACCCCAGAGAACCTATATTCGAAACTGAGCTAGAAATCATCCTGGTTATTTGGACTGAAAATGCTACCTTTAGAATATTAACAAGGTTTTTCCATATTTGGACTCTGTGACCTAGTTTTTGATCCCAGATGACCCATACTCGAACTTGATCTAGAAATCCTCAAGGCAATTTTTGACAAATTTCCAGATTATTTGGGCTGAATAATGTAACCTCTAGAGTGTTAACAAGATTTTACTATTTTTGGGCTCTGTGACCTAGTTTTTGAACCCAGATGACCCATATTTGAACTTGTGCTAGAAATCTTTGAAGCAACCTTTCTGACAAATTTCAGATTTTCAGATTATTTGGGCTGAAAATGTAATCTCTAGAGTGTTAACAAGATGTTTCTATTTTTGGGCTCTCTGATCTAGTTTTTTAACCAAGATGACCCATATTTGAACTTGAGCTAGAAATCATTGAAGCAACCTTCCAGACAGATTTCTAGATTATTTGGTCTAAAAATGTTACCTCTAGAGTGTTAACAAGGTTTTTCAATATTTGGGCTCTGTGACCTAGTTTTTGACCCTATATTTGAACTTGACCTAGAAATCATCAAAGCAACCTTTCTGACACATTTCAAAATTATTTTGGCTGAAAATGTAACCTCTAGAGTGTTAACAAGATGTTTCTATTTTTGGGCTCCGTGACCTAGTTTTTGAACCCAGATGACCCATATTTGAACTTGAGCTAGAGATCATCATTAGAACATTTCTGACAAATTTCCAGAATATTTGGACTGAAAAAGTAGCCTCTAGAGTGTTAACAAGATTTTTCTATATTTGGGCTCTGTGACCTAGTTTTCCAACCCTGATAACCCATGTTCGAATTCGTCCGAGATATTAATGAGACAAACATCCTGACCAAGTTTCATGACAATTGAGGCAAAAATGTGACCACTAGAGTGTTAACAAACCAATTGTTAACGGACGGACGGATGGACGGACGGACGAAAGGTGATCAGAAAAGCTCACTCTGTCACTTCGTGACAGGTAAGCTAAAAAATCAGACCCTCTTGGGTGCCGGGGTGGGGTGTCGGGTGACTGGTTTAGGTGGGGGAGGTGGATGGGACGTCAAGTACCTATAAATTAAAAAAAAATCGGACCCTAGGGGGCGGAGGCGGAGGGAGTGACTGGTTTGGGGGTGGATTGGGAGTCAAGTAGCTATGTATACAAAAAAAATCGGACCCTCTTGGGTGCGGGTTGGGGGGTCAGGTGACTTGTTTGTGGGGGAGTGGATGGGGAGTCAAGTATCTATGTATGAAAAAAAATTCTAGGCCAGGTGGGGGGGGAGTGACTGGTTGGGGGGTGGGGGGGAGGGGGTTGAGGGTAGAAGGGGAGTCAAGTACCTATGTATTAAAAAAAAATCGCGCCCGGGGGGATATAAAAATAAAATGGGGGGGAGGGGTAGGTGGTGGTGGTGGTGGGGGGGGGGCGGTTCCCAATGCAAAGGGGACAGTGGGGGGAGTACTTACCCATCTCGTGTCAGTAAATGTTTTATTTCTAGGCTTAAGAAGTTTTTTCCTATATATAAGTATAAGCTAAATCAAGTGACCCCTGGGGGTGGGGCTAACTGTGACCACAGGGACATGGATACCAACAATCTTTGCAGGGTCTTGCTGGTGATCAAGTATTCCAAGTTTGAATGTAATATCTTTGACACTTTTTGAGACATGGACATTAAAAAAAAGGTTAACCATGAAATTTTAACTTGAAAAAGGGGCATAACAATGCAAAAATAAATTTGAGGGTTATCTGCCCTTGAGAAATGGTGTTGTCTTAAGTGATACAATTGTAAGCATTACAATTGGAAAGTTTGATGAAGAAATATTAAGAAATGGCATAGTTATACCCAATGTTAAGTTTTCATGACAAAATCCAAGTACAAAAAGGGGCATAACTCTGTCAATTGTGACCTTGACCTATAGATTTTGGCATCATCCCGACCCTGTTGTCATAAGCAATACAATTTGAAAGTTTGATAAGGAAATGTTTAGAAATGGCAAAGTTATAGCCAACGTTAAGTTTTCATGAAGGACCGATGGACCTATGGACATAGTGATCCCTATGTATCGTAGTTTCTCTGAAAGGGCAACACAAAAATGAAATACTGCCTCTTAGGTTTGCTTAACAGCAAACCCACAGCCAAAGCACTCAGGTGAGCGATCCAGGGACATCATGGGCCTCTTGTTTCTAAAATTGCTGTTCTACTCCATGCATCCACCTACTAAAATTGCTCAAATACACTCCCTTGCACAAAATGGCAGCTATAGCTAAAAGTAGACTTCTGACAATATTTTGCTTCAAATGACATCTCAGAAGCTGCTTGTCCAAAACTGCCTCTGTGCCATGGGTTTTATTTGTATGAATTATGAAATCTTTGATTTTTTCAAATAACAAAATGTAATATTGCTTCTGACTTTTGCTTAACAGCAGACCCACAGCGATAATACTCAGGTGAGCGATCCAGGGTAACCATGGCCCTCTTGTTAACTACTGGACTAATATGTTCCTTATATTGCTGTAACAGTTTCTAAAATTGCTCTGATTGTTCTGTTCCATTGCACAAAATGGCAACCAGAGTTTAAAATAGATTTTTTTTCAATATTTGGCTTCAAATGACTCCTCTAAAACCTTTTGGCTAGATCTTCGAACAGAGCATGATGCAAGAAAACTGGGCAATAAAAATGTTAGCGGCCTTGTAGCTCAAGTTTTCCTCAAAACAGATGAGCTATAATTAGGGGAAATACCATGCACCCCTACTAAATGGTGACTCTTTCACATTTTGGTGATCTGTTTAAATGAGAGCCGTCGACACTTCCGTTGTAGAGCCCTCGACCAAAACAAGCCTGGAAAAGGTAAGCACATTTCATAAAAATATACGTTTTTAAAGAACATGCTTGTTTTTCAATTATAGAAGAATGTCATGCCACGTAGAACTTTTTTTTTCATCATTTTAAACGCAGTTTCGATAAGAAATACCCCATAATGACGTTGCTAGAACTTGTACCAAACAAGAGCCATGTTACACATGGTTAATCCCCCCGCTGGGAAGAAGCTACCTGAAGGTTGTACTTTCAAACACTCAATGTAATAATGTTTGAAGAAAATCCCACAAAAAATAGGCAAGGTAGAAATATTGTTCTTGCAAACTGCACTTCCTACCAATGTGCTATGTCAGTGTATTAAGTTTGAAGAAAATCGCTCAAGCACTTTTGGAGTTATGCTTCGGACTAAGTTTTTCAATTAAATCTGATAAAGGGGAATAATTCTAAGTAGGCAACTAGAGTTATTATTCTTTCACACTGCACCTCCTCCAAATGTGCTCTTTCAGTATATGAAGTTTGAAGAAAATCACTCAAGTACTTTTGGAGTTATGCTCCGGACAAAACTGGAACGGACGGACACACGGACGGACAGAGACCATTTCTAATATCCCCTTCACCTTTGGCGGGGGGAGAATAAGTTCAAGAATTCAAGAATTAGATATACATGTATATGCTGGGATTTTTAAAATGTAAACAAGTAAATCTCATAAAGGGGAATAACTCTAAACAAGAGGGCCATGATGGCCCTGTATCGCTCACCTGAGTATGACTGCTTTTAACCAAGTTGATATGGACCTGGTTAATTGACCCCAGATGACCCATATTTGAACTTGACCTAGAAATTATTGAAACAATCTCTTTGACAAATTTCCAGGATATTTGGACTGAAAAAGAGCATCTAGAGTGTTAACAAGGTTTCTCGATATTTAGGCTCTGTGACCTAGTTTTTGACCCCAGATAACCAATATCCAGCTACAAATCATCAAAACAACCTTTCTGACAAATTTCCAGGACATTTGGACTGAAAATGTAGCCTCTAGAGTGTGTACAAAGTTTTTCAATATTTGGGCTCTGTGACCTAAATGTTTTGACTTCAGATGACCCATATTCAAATTTGACCTAGAAACCATAGAATTATGCTTTCTGACAAATTTCCAGGTTATTTGGAATTAAAATGTTACCTCTAGAGTGTTAACAAGTTTTTTCCATATTTGGGCTCTGTGACCTAGTTTTTGACCCAAGATGACCCATACTCCAACTTGAGCTAGAAATCATCAAGAAAACCTGTCTGACAAATTTCCAGGATATTTAGACTGAAAATGTTACCTCTGGAGTGTTAAAAAGTTTTTTACATATTTGAACCATGTGACCTAGTTTTTGATCCCAGATAACCCATATCCAAATCTGAGCTAGAAATCTTTGAAACAATCTTTCTGACAAATTTCAAGGACATTTGGACTAAAAATGTAACCTCTAGAGGATTAACAAGGTTTTTCTACTTTCGGGCTCTGTGACCTAGTTTTTGACCCCAGAAAACCTATATTCAAAACTAAGCTAGAAATCATCGATAGAACCTTTCTGACAAATTTCCACGTTATTTGGACTGAAATTGCTACCTTTAGAATGTTAACAAGGTTTTTCCATATTTGGACTCTGTGACCTAGTTTGTGACTCCAGATGACCCATATTCGAACTTGATCTAGAAATCCTCAAGGCAACTTTTCTGACAAATTTCCAGATTATTTGGGCTGAAAATGTAACCTCTAGAGTGTTAACAAGGTTTTTCCATATTTGGGCTCCGTGACCTAGTTTTTGACCCCAGATGACCCATACTCCAACTTGAGCTAGAAATCATCAAGAAAACCTGTCTGACAAATTTCCAGGATATTTGGACTGAAAATGTAACCTCTGGAGTGTTAAAAAGTTTTTTACATATTTGAACCATGTGACCTAGTTTTTGATCCCAGATAACCCATATCCAAATCTGAGCTAGAAATCTTTGAAACAATCTTTCTGACAAATTTCAAGGACATTTGGACTAAAAATGTAACCTCTAGAGGATTAACAAGGTTTTTCTACTTTCGGGCTCTGTGACCTAGTTTTTGACCCCAGAAAACCTATAATCAAAACTAAGCTAGAAATCATTGATAGAACCTTTCTGACAAATTTCCACGTTATTTGGACTGAAATTGCTACCTTTAGAATGTTAACAAGGTTTTTCCATATTTGGACTCTGTGACCTAGTTTGTGACTCCAGATGACCCATATTCGAACTTGATCTAGAAATCCTCAAGGCAACTTTTCTGACAAATTTCCAGATTATTTGGGCTGAAAATGTAACCTCTAGAGTGTTAACAAGGTTTTTCCATATTTGGGCTCCGTGACCTAGTTTTTGACCCCAGATGACCCATATTTAAACTTGACCTAGAAATTGTCAAAGCAACCTTTCTGACAAATTTCCAGATTATTTGGGCTGAAAATGTAACCTCTAGAATGTTAACAAGGTTTTTCCATATTTGGGCTCTGTGACCTAGTTTTTGACCCCAGATGACCCATATTTAAACTTGAGCTAGAAATCATCAATAGAACCTTTCTGACAAATTTCCAGGATATTTGGACTGAAAAAGTAGCCTCTAGAGTGTTAACAAGGTTTTTCTATATTTGGGCTCTGTGACCTAGTTTTCCAACCCTGATAACCCATGTTCGAACTCGTCCGAGATATCAATGAGACAAACATCCCGTGCAAGTTTCATGACAATTGAGGCAAAAATGTGACCACTAGAGTGTTAACGAACTAATTGTGGACGGACGGACGGACTGACGGACGGACGGACGGACGGACGACGGACGACGGACAAAAGGTGATCAGAAAAGCTCACTCTGTCACTACGTGACAGGTGAGCTAAAAATAGGCAAGGTAGAGTTATTGGACTTGCACACTGCACTACCTACCAATGTGCTCTGTGAGTGTATGAAATTTGAATAAAATCCCTCAAGTAGTTTTGGAGTTATGCTCCGGACAAAATTTATCAAGTAATTCTGATAAAGGGGAATAACTCTAAAAATAGGCAAGGTAGAGTTATTATTCTTGCACACTGCACTACCTACCAATGTGCTCTGTCAGTGTATGAAGTTTTAATAAAATCCCTCAAGTAGTTTTAGACTTATGCTCCGGACAAAATTTATCAAGTAATTCTGATAAAGGGGAATAACTCTAAAAATAGGCAAGGTAGAGTTATTGCACTTGCACACTGCACTCCCTACCAATGTGCTCTGTCAGTGTATGAAGTTTTAATAAAATCCCCCAAGTACTTTTGGAGTTATGCTCCGGACAAAACTGGAACGGACGGACACACGGACGGACAGAGACCATTTCTAATATCCCCTTCACCTTTGGCGGGGGGATAATAAGTTCAAGAATTCAAGAATTAGATATACATGTATATGCTGGGATTTTTAAAATGTAAACAAGTAAATCTCATAAAGGGGAATAACTCTAAAAAATAGGCAAGGTAGAGTTATTGGACTTGCACACTGCACTACCTACCAATGTGCTCTGTGAGTGTATGAAATTTGAATAAAATCCCTCAAGTAGTTTTGGAGTTATGC
This sequence comes from Cyclina sinensis, assembly GCA_012932295.1. Lineage (NCBI taxonomy): Eukaryota > Metazoa > Mollusca > Bivalvia > Venerida > Veneridae > Cyclina > Cyclina sinensis. The sequence continues at coordinate 33,921,726 of JAAONU010000019.1, forward strand.
TCCGGACAAAATTTATCAAGTAATTCTGATAAAGGGGAATAACACTAAAAATAGGCAAGGTAGAGTTATTATTCTTGCACACTGCACTACCTACCAATGTGCTCTGTCAGTGTATGAAGTTTAAATAAAATCCCTCAAGTAGTTTTAGAGTTATGCTCCGGACAAAATTTATCAAGTAATTCTGATAAAGGGGAATTACTCTAAAAATAGGCAAGGTAGAGTTATTGCACTTGCACACTGCACTCCCTACCAATGTGCTCTGTCAGTGTATGAAGTTTTAATAAAATCCCTCAAGTAGTTTTGGAGTTATGCTCCGGACAAAATTTATCAAGTAATTCTGATAAAGGGGAGTTACTCTAAAAATAGGAAAGGTAGAGTTATTGGACTTGCACACTGCACTACCTACTAATGTGCTCTGTCAGTGTATGAAGTTTGAATAAAATCCCTCTGGCAATTTTAGAGTTATGCTGCGGACAAAATTTATCAAGTAAATTTGATAAAGCGGAATAACTCTAAAAAAATGGCAAGGTAGAGTTATTGCACTTTCATACTGCACTACCTACCAATGTGCTCTGTCAGTGTATGAAGTTTGAATAAAATCCCTCAAGTAGTTTTGGAGTTATGCTCCGGACAAAATTGTTTCGGACGGACGCACGGACACACGGACGGACGAAGGGCTTCCTAATATCCCCTCCGCCTTTGGCGGGGGGATAAATATCAACTCGTGTGTTTTCTTTAACGAGGAGACACATCTTGAGTGATTTCTTTAACGTGAAGTAGATGTTGGCCCACTTAATCGTCATGTAACATTGTTCCAATCTCCTCTTTGGCTCAACACTAAAACTATTTCACAGAGCTCGGTTAAAAACAAAATACTCACATTTTTTAAAATGTGATTGAGCCATCGACAATGTGATGGCGCCATCGGCAATGTGAAAGAGCCCTCGAAAATGTGATGGAGCCAACACCATTATTCATTAAGTGTTAATATTGTGGAATTTTATCAATTAAAATTCATGTATACATTAAATTGCATGTGTTCATACTTACTTTCTTGAAATGTTTCGAATAATTGTTCAATGAGATTTGTTCATATGAACTAGTTTTTCATTACTCTAAAATTGTATATGCATAATTTAATTACAGATAACGGTCTATAGAGGTAAACTAAGAACAGAGTAGCGATTAGCACGAAAAAGAAAATTTCGTCAAATCAATGCAAAACGACTCAGAAGTTATTGTCAAAGCAATGAACATGAATAAAAGAAACATGGGGGAAAGAATTTTCTCCACATCGGCAAAAACGAATAAAAGAAAACGCATCCAAGGTTCAAGTTCTAAAAAGCAAATCAAATACTCTATATTAAAGACAATATTTTCGGCAACTAAACATTTTACACCTAGAAAAACATCAAAAAGAACATTGAATTATTCACTTGAAAGCCATTTAATCAGTGATGAAGAAGTTATTTTTACTCATTAGACGAGATTTTTTACAGATAGCAATGTAGCAGATATTGAAGAACCTATCTCAATTAGTTCGGAATATGAAGCAGAAGACATTAAAAACAATATACCCAATGATGGTGGAATTGAAGACAAAACAATATCCAATATTTTCAATAAAGTTTAACCAATTTAAAAAAAAAGCAATCAGATCGTCGCTTTTTTGTGCTTTTTAACGTACAATATTAACACATGATGATGTTGGCTCCATCACATTTTCGAGGGCTCTTTCACATTGCCGATGGCGCCATCACATTGTCGATGGCTCGATCACATTTTAAAAAATGTATTTTGTTTTTAACTGAGCTTTGTGAAATATCTTTAGTGTTGAGCCAAAGAGGAGGTTGGAACAATGTTACATGACGATTATGTGGGCCAACATCTACTTCACGTTAAAGAAATCACTCAAGATGTGTCTCCTCGTTAAAGAAAACACACGAGTTGATATTTGGTACAAGTTCTAGCAACGTCATTTTGGGGTATTTCTTATCGAAACTGCATCTAAGATGATGAGAAAAATGTTCTACGTGGCATGACATTCTTCGATTTTTGAAAAACAAGCATGTTCTTTAAAAACGGATATTTTTATAAAATGTGCTTAATTTTTTCAGGCTTATTTTGGTCGAGGGCCCTACAACGGAAGTGTCGACGGCTCTCATTTAAACAGATCACCAAAATGTGAAAGAGCCACCGTTTAGTAGGGGTGCCATGGTGATCTCTATTAAACTGAAATACTTGACAATAGCTTATATCCAAGTCAAGAGAAACATAGAAATCAAATATATTTTTGTGTAAGTAAACTATTCATAAACAAGAGGGCCATGATGGCCCTGTATCGCTCACCTGAGTATGACTGCTTATAACATTGCTATTGACCTTATTAACTGACCCCAGATGAACCATATTCCAAACTGACCTAGAAATTATTGGAACAATCTTTCTCACAAATTTCAAGGTTATTTGGACTGAAAATGTTACCTCTAGAGTGTTAACAAGGTTTTTCCATATTTGGGCTCTGTGACCTAGTTTTTTGACCCCAGAACACCCATATCCTCCAAACTTGAGCTAGAAATTATGGAAACAACCTCTCTGACAAATTTCCAGGATATTTGGACTGAAAAAGTAGCCTATAGAGTGTTAACAAGGTTTTTCGATACTTGGGCTCTGTGACTTAGTTTTTGACCCGAGATGACCTATATCTAAACATGAGTTACAAATCATTAAAACAACCTTTGCTACAAATTTCCAGGACATTTGGACTGAAAATGTAGCCTCTAGAGTGTTTACAAAGTTTTTCGATATTTGGGCTCTGTGACCTAGTTTTTGACTCCAGATCACCAATATCTGAACTTGAGCTAGACATCATAGAAGCAACATTTCTGACAAATTTCAGGTTATTTGGAATTAAAATCTTACCTCCAGAGTGTTACAAAGGTTTTTCCATTTTAGGGCTCTGTGACCTAGTTTTTGACCCAAGATGACCCATATTCGAACCTGAGGAAGAAATTATCAAAAGAACCTGTCTGACAAATTTCTAGGATATTTGGACTGAAAATGTAACCTCTAGAGCATTAACAAAGTTTTTCCATACTTGGGCTTTTTGATTTGATTTGATTTATTCAGGGAAATATACATAAACACATACTATATTGTCACACATATCATATACATACGAAACACACAAAAAGGCTATGTGACCTAGTTTTTGGCCCAAGATAACCCATATCCAAACATGAGCTACAAATCATTAAAACAACCTTTCTGACAAATTTCCAGAATATTTGGACTGAAAAGTAACCTATACAGTGTTAACAAGTTTTTTTTTCTATTTTTGGGCTCTGTGACCTAGTCTTTTACTTCAGATGACCCATATTCAAACTTGACCTAGAAATCATTGAAACAACCTTTCAGACAGATTTCAAGGTTATTTGGACTGAAAATGTTACCTCTAGAGTGTTAACAAGGTTTTTCCATATTTGGGCTATGAGACCTAGTTTTTGATCCCAGATAACCCATATTAAAGCTTGAAATAACCTTTCTGACAAATTTCTGGGATATTTTGACTGAAATGTAACCTCTAGAGTGTTAACAAATTTTTTCTATTTTCGGGCTCTGTGACCTAGTTTTTGAACCCAGATGACCCATATTCGAAACTGAGCTAGAAATCATAGAAACAAACTTTCTGACAAATTTCCAGATTATTTGGACTAAGAATGTTACCACTCCTTCCACAAGAAGATTTTCAAAGTTTTCACTATATAAGCCTATGTAAAACCCAAGACCCTGGGGTGGGGCCAAATTTGACCTCAGGGGTATAATTTGAACAAACTTGGTTGAGGTCCACTTAACAATGCTACATAACAAATCTTAAAGGGGCTGTGCTCCAGATGACAAAAAAAGAAAGTTTTCTTGTATTATAAATTTCTTGTAATATTTATGACTAATGCTTAAAAAATAACTTACTGACAAAAAATAAGTCAAATAATGACATTATAAATTGATTTTTTTCCCTTTCAAAGTGCTATACTGTAACGTGACGGTATAACTATATCGTATAAGATTTAAAGTAAATAACTGTAATATCACATGCTGCGATGGTGGTGACAGTAAAAGCATTGGAAATATTTTGTTAACATGAGGGTCCAAGAGTTCAAATCAGGCTGGAGCGAAAATATTTTTTTTTATTCTATTTTGACTTTTACAATCAGTTTTGAAGTAAAATATTATGTTCATACCAAATATCTTAGCTCCAGGCCTTGAGGTTTTGGAGAAGAAGATTTTTAAAGATCCAACTTTTAAAATCTAATTTTAGCTCCAGTGAACCAGAAATGCAATGGACAAGAACCATTTGAACAATCTTGGTAGAGCTTCATGCAAGGAACATCCCAGGCAAGTTTCATTTAATTTGGCCCTTTGGTTTCAGAGGAGATGTCATTTGAATGAAAGTTGATGATGGACGGACGGACTGATGGACGGACGACGGACAAAGACTGATCTGAAAAGCTCACCCTGAGCACTTTGTGCCCAGGTGAGCTAAAAAAATGCTTGATTTAGTGACGCTCAGTAATGACCAATCTTAGCAAAATTCAATAATTGGATCTTGCTAGTCAAGGTAATTTTTTAGGTCAAGGTCAAACTTGAATCAAAATGTCGGGTTAGTGAAAAGTATTGTTTCGTCCAAGTTTAAATCAAATCCATCAATAAATGATAAAAATATGACAATTTAAGCAAAATTCAAACCTCTGACCTTGACGGTCAAGGTCATTTTTAGGTCATGGTCACATTTGAGTTAAACAACATGTCGGTTTTGTCACAAGTGTTGTTTTGTCCAAGTATGAATCAATTCCAACAATAAATGACAAAGTTATGGCAAATTGTAGCAAAATTCAATAATATGACCTTGAAGGTCAAGGTCATTTTAACGTAAAGTTGATACATGAAAGAATCATTATGTCGGATTTGTCATAAGTGTTATTTTGTCCAAGTATGAGCAAATCCATAAACATCCACAAAATTCAATAATTTGACTTTGACGGTCATGATCATTTTAAGCTAAAGGTCACACTTGAATAATTTATCATGTTGGCTTTGTCATAAGTTTTGTTTTTTTTCCAAGTATTATTAACATCCAACCAGAAATAACAAAATTATGGCCAGGTTTAGCAAATTCAATAATCTGACTTTGACTGTCAAGGTCATTTAAAGGTTAAGGTCATATCTGAAATAATCCAAATGTTGGATTTGTCATAAGTGTTGTTTTGTCCAAGTATGAATCAAATCCATAAATGAATGAGAAAGGTATGACAATTTAAGCAAAATTCAATCATCTGACCATGACGGTCAAGGTAATTTTTAGGTTATGGTCATACCTGCGTTATTCAACATGTCGGTTTTGTCATAAGTGTTGTTGTTTTGTCCAAGTATGAATCAAAACCAAACAAAAACAACAAAGTTATGACTATTTAAGCAAAATTTAATTATTTGACCTTGACAGTCATGGTAATTTTAAGGTTAAGGTCAAACTTGAATAATTTATCTTGTCGGCTTTGTCATAAGTGTTGTTTTGTCCAAGTCTGATTTAAATCCAACCATAAATAACAAAATTATGGCCAGTTTTAACAAAATTAAATGATTTGACCTTTACTGCCAAGGTCATTTCAAGGTCAAGGTCAAACATGAAATAATCATAATGTCGGATTTGTCATAAGTGTTGTTAGTCCAAATATGAATCAAATCTATAAATAAATGAGAAAGTTATGACAACTTAAGCAAAATTCAATCATCTGACCTTGACGGTCAAGGTCATTTTAAGGTCATGGACATATCTGGGTTATTCAACATGTCGGTTTTGTCATAAGTGTTGTTGTGTCCAAGTATAAATCAAATCCAACCATAAATACAGAAGTTATAGACATTTTAGCAAAATTTAATAATTTGACCTTGAAGATGAAGGTCATTTATGAGTCAAGGTCAAGTTGAGTCTGGTTCACTTGAAGATCTTGTCCAAAGGGTTGTTGTGTCCAAGTATGAAGACAATCCACCTATTAATAATTAAGTTATGGCAAAAGTTTAGCAAAATTCAATAATTTGACTTGGGCTATACTTTGAACAGTAATTATAGGGGTCCTCTACACAATGTTTTATGTGAAATATCAAAGCTCCAGCCTTTAGTTTTAAAGCAGAAGATTTTTTAAAGATTTTACTATATGTATATAAGGAAAGCCCATGACCCCCCCTGGAGTGGGACCAGTTTTGATCCTAGGGCTATAATTTGAACAATATTTGTAGAATCATGCCTTCTAGCCTTTGCAGTTTCAAAGAAGATTTTTTAGAAGTTTTTACTACATGTATCTAAGGAAAATCTTTCACCCACCGGGCCAGGGCAAATTTTGACCCCAGGACTATTATTTGAACAAACTTGGTAAAGGTCCACTACACAATGTTTCATGGCAATTATCTAAGATCTAGCCTTTGTCATTTCAGAGAAAAAGATTTTTTAAGTTTATACATATAAGGAAAACTATGACTCCCTAGGGCGGGGCCAATTTTGACATTAGAGGCATAATTTCAACAACTTTGATAGAGGTCCACTAGACAAAGTTTCTTACTAAATATCTGAGCTCTAGCCTTTGTCATTTTAGAGGAGAAGATTTTTTAAGTTTTTACTATAAACATATAAGGAAAACCTATGACCACCCAGGGCCGGGCCAATTTTGACACTAGGGGCATAATTTGAACAACTTTGGTAGAGGACCTATATATGATGTCATATACCAAATATCAAAGCTCTGGTCTTTGTACTTTCTGACAACAAAATTTTTTTAATTTGCACTTTTGAAACTTCTTTTTTGGCCCTGTGACCTTTTTATGTAACAGACTGGAACCATTTGAACAACTTTGAAAGGGGACCACCCAAGGATCATTCCTGTTTAGTTTGGTTAATGTGCAGTCAGTGGTTTCAGAGGAGATGTTGTTTTTAAGAAATTGTTGATGGATGATGCACAACGATGGACGCGAGACACAGGGGGATCACAAAGCTCACCATGAGCATGTTGTGCTCAGGTGAGCTAAAAACATGATCAATGTTTAAGTTTTTGGATGGCAACGGCAACAACACCACGACTGTAGAAATAACTTGATTTTTTCTTCGAAAAAAGTCCAGCTAAAAAAATTGGTAGAGGTCCACTAGACAATGCTACTTACCAAAGGCTCAGGGCCTTGTGGTTTCAGACAAGATTTTCAAAGTTTTCCAGATATAAGCCTATGTAAAATCAACTGACCCCCCCCCAGGGGCCAAATTTGACCCCAGGGGTATAATTTGAACAAACTTGGTAGAGGTCCACTAGACAATGCTACATACCAAATCTTAAGGCTCAGGGCCTTTTCTTTGCAGACAAGAAGATTTTCAAAGTTTTTCCTTTCTGTTGCCATAGCAACCAGAGTTCTTGATGGAATTGAATTCTTTGAACAACATTGGTAAAGCTTCATGCAAGGAATATCCCAGGCATGTTGGCTTAGCGGTTTAGGAGGAAAAGTCCTTCAAGTCAAATTGTTGATGACGCACAACATACAATCAATGATCCCAACCAGGGCTCCCGAAAACCTAAAATTTGTTGGTTTTGACCGAATTTTATCTCTATGGACCGATTTCGATGTCCAAAAGTCCTTAAAAAATCGGTCCAGATAATTACAAAAAAAAAAAAAAATCTGTCTAACTTTTCATAAAACAGTCAAAATCTCACACCAAAACCTCAATTGATCGCTTATCCGGTAAACAAGTAAAAGTGTGCTTGATTTGCAGCTGGCCAATCGATTAAAGTTGACCGGCTCAAACTGTGAAATATATTTCATCGAAATCAAACTCCCCTCAGCGGTTACTTCCCCTGATCAGTACAGAAAACAGTTAAAGTAGAAAAGCGTGACATAACCGGTGCGAGGAGTTTGCATCGAAATAGGCGATAACTGTTGTCTGCTTAATTTCATTAAGGGCTTTATAGTAATTGTAGTGGCTAGCTGCAGCACAAAGCACACTTTAAAATATCAGTGACTAGTTTGACGTTGTAAAATTAGCTCTAATTCTACTTTCGCTTTGAAAAACACATATTTTCGCAACGTCAACATTATCATAACTCAAATTGTTCTTTGTCTTGTTCTTTAAATCATTTCTATTTTTTTTTTTTTTTGTTGGTTCTTGGTCTCAGGTGGGGGGGGGGGTTTGAAGTCTCGGACCGATTGAGATTTCAAAATTTTAGGAGCGCTGATTTCAACCCTTGTGCACTTTTTGCTCAGGGGAGCTGAAAATGGCCTAGTGGTTTTGAAGATGTTATTTAAAGCCTGATATTGATGAAAATCTGTCTTTAGCTCAGATGGCTATTTCGTGCAACAGAGCAGAACCATTTGAGCAACGGTATAAGGAACATTTCTGTGAATTTTGGTGGAAATGAGCTGGCAGTTTAGGTGATGTGGTTTGAATATTTTTCTATTCTTTAGCTTTGTAGCTCTCATGTGCAATAAAGCATAACAGTTTCAGCATTTTAGCAACTAAGGGCAATATACAGTGTGACCATACCACATGGAATATGATGTCATTTAGGCTGTCTCAAGCAGCATTTTTTGCTTCGATTTAGAGGAGAAAACTGCTGTAAGTTTTTTATTTCTATATCAGTTTTAACGGGATATAATGCATGCAAAACGGAAAATTGTGCCTATGATTCTTTTGTCAGATGTACAGATTTTCTTAACATTGGGAAAATACAGAGTTCATAAATATATGTTTGCCTATTGTGAAAGGTGCATCAGTTTTCCCACATTGTTAGAAAATTCTGTTCATCTGACAAAAGAGTCATCAGGGCCAATGTGTATGACATGACTGTCCACTTCACATGCGCTATATACCATTAAAATTGATGAAGAAATGAAATACAGCAGTTTTCTCCTCCAAATCTAGGCAAAACTAGAACTGTGTCCATAGGACACGGATGCCCCTACTATGCATAAGTGCTCATAAACAAGAGCATGTATATTCTGTATGTACGATTTAGGTGGGGAACAATTTTTTTCTGTAGTTGCAAATGAATTGAGGTGTTTTGTTTATTATCAATGCTGTCCTTTTATTTCAAAATTAGATATTTTATACTGAAACAAAGGCTGTCGGATGGACAGCACGCTTGACTATTCTTAGTGCTTGAAGGTATAATAAATGCCTGAAATTAAAGATTTTTCAAAGTCTTAAAAGGGGAATAACTAATAAAAATTCTTAACACAGTTATGGGCCTTGATTGAATGACACAGTCTACAGCCAAGTTTGAACCAAATATCTGAAGTAGAAAGGGAAGAAATAGTGAAAATGAGAAGCTTGCCCTAAAACTTTAACCCGATAGCCACGCTACAAGTACAATAGACCTCCTTATTCTTTGAATAGTCAACATAAAAATGATGTAAATATTTATGTACTATGAGGAATCACATTAGCGAAGACGAAGAAAGAGACACACAAGTAATTACATGTTACTGATATTAAAGTAAGCAGGTAAAATTTAAAAAATGTTACACAGGAAAGTTAACTACAGATTAAAGTATAGAAACCCCAGGTCCCGTAAAAAACATTACCCTTCCTTTACTATCATCTTCACGTTAAGGTTGTTCATCCCTGAAAGTTTAAGCAAAATCTGCCATCCGGTTTATGAGGAGTTGCGTTCACAAATTTATTTCAATTTATGGTATATAGTGAAAAAATCAACAAAGGGCAATTATTCCGTTAAATTTGGCCGCAGCAAAAATTCCTTCCTTTACTATCATCTACACATTAATGTTGTTCATTCCTGAAAGTTTAAGCAAAATCTGCCATCCGGTTTATGAGGAGTTGCATTCACAAATTTATTTGGCTATATGGTATATAGTGAAAAAATCAACAAAGGGCCATAATTCCGTAAAATTTGGTCGAAGCAAAAATTCCTTCCTTAACTATCATCTACACATTAAGGTTGTTCATCCCTGAAAGTTTAAGCAAAATCTGCCATCCGGTTTATGAGGAGTTGCGTTCACAAACTTATTTCAATTTATGGTATATAGTGAATAAATCAACAAAGGGCCATAATTCCGTTAAATTTGGTCGCAGCAAAAATTCCTTCCTTTACTATCAACTACACATTAAGGTTGTTCATTCCTGAAAGTTTAAGCAAAATCTGCCATCCGGCTTATGAGGAGTTGCGTTCACAAATTTATTTGGCTATATGGTATATAGTGAAAAAATCAACAAAGGGCCATAATTCCGTACATATGACAAGATTTTCCAAGTTTCTTTTTGTTATAAAATGTGCTCCCTAGGGTGGTCCAGTTTTGACCCAGGGGCAAATATTTCAACAACTTTTGTAGAGGTCTTCTAGACACTGCTACATACCAAATTTCTTAGCTTTGATACTTGTGGTTCTTTACAAGTAGATATTCCAAGTTTTCTTTCCTACATCCAGGTATCACAACAACTCTTCATGAGCACAAAGAGCTTCAACATGCCATGTCTTGTATTTAGTTGAAAAGGACTTCCGTCATTTTAAAGGAACAATTTTCTCATATTTTTATTTATTTTCTCTGGTCAGCAGTCATTCCAGAGAATTCCAAATTCTGAACACAGATCTAAGTTACCTTGCATATGTTGTCTTCATCTTTATTAAAAAAGCTAGATTATAAACATAGCACAGTCAACTTCAATTCAGTTCATCAATATATACTACCTGCTTTTTTTTAAGCATCTTCAGGATAGTGTGTGATTTTCTGTGATATAAATCAATTTCCACATAAGACATGAAAATGAATCTTTTTAGGTGTATAAATCAAAGTCAATTCGTCTTGAAGAATAGAACTGATTTTGCATTCCTGCCTTCCGACAATATATTCCAGCTTTAAAATATCCCTCTTCAGACCATTTCTGCATTTCAGAACTTGAGAATGGCCCATGCACTTCAGCATCATCTTTGTCATCCCATTTATATTCCCACATCACCTCATCTTTATCTGTGAATATAAAATATGCAGTTAATTGCTCCTCAAGTATCACTGCACTAAACATAAAGCCTAAAGTAGGCCAGAAGGTTTAAGTTTTAGTTTGACAAGTAAAAAATTGAAATGTGCAAGCAGTTTCATAAATAGTTCAAGTTTTAAATGCTAACGCTTAGAAAACAAGGAAGTAGGTCAAGGCATCCCTTACCAAAATGACTTTAAGTGACTTAAATGTCCCTTATAAGCAATTTATACTTGAATTATAAGGAACCTATAAGTTACTTATAAGTCAATTATAAATAACATAAAATTTGTATGTTACAGTACAGATCTGGAGGATTGTCCAAATTTCACGAAGTTTGAAGTAATTGCAAAAAGCGTGACTTCGAGTAAAAGATGATTTATATATATCACTTATATTATATTTATCATATTATTTACTATTTACTCCCTATTATATACCATTTATCATATTCATATATACTTATAACATTTACTTCAGTCTAGCCAAATTTTTCGCATATAAGTCACTTATAAGTCATTAATTTATACTTGTTTAAATGAGTACCTATCAACTGTGAGAAATCTCTTCATTGGTTCTCTAGAGAAAGGTTTTATGATGTTCACCAATCAAGAAAAGAGTTAATGCATCTGAATGAGCTGAGAAGAATGGAAATGAAGAAGGAAAACTTTGAAGATTGTTATGTTAAACAAAAAGGCAATGATGGCCCTGGATCGCTCACCTGAGTACTTTGGCTGTAGGTTTGCTGTTAAGCAGTATTTCATTTTTTCATTGAAAATATGTAAGTGCCTACAAACCAAATATGTAAACTATCAGTCAATAAATAAAGGCTCTATGACAGAAAGTAGAAATATCTATTATAAGCTATGGTGACCTTGACCTTGACCCCAGTTGAACCTCCAAACCCTACCCATGCATAGAGGTCCATTGCAAGGAACCTCTAATACTGAATTCAAAGATATTGGTCTATAATGAGGTTTCTAATGGGTACAGTAATAAATCTACTTTAGCCTCTGTGACCTTTAAAACCTAATCTAATAATTGGAAAAAAGTTGAAAAGCTTGCTTCGTGCCCCAAAACATTTTAAAATCATGCCTTGTGTGTTCAGACAAGAAGATTTTTCAAGCTTTTTCCTATATAAACTCTCTCTGTTAAAACATGTGAACCCTGGGGCAGGGCCATTTTTGACCAAGGGGCCATGACTTGAACAAACTTGCTTCATACAAAATATCTTAACTCTAAGCCTTATTTTTTCTTCCGTGAAGATTTTTAAAAGTTTTTCCTATATAACTCTATGTAACAGTGACCCAGGCTGGCTATTTTGACCATGGCTATGATTGAACTTAGTCAAGTCACTAGCAAGTAAACACAAATAGCTAAGACCCCTGGGGCTGGGCCATATTTGACCCAGAGGCCATGATTTGAACAAACTTGGTAGAGGTCTACTAGACAATGCTACACACCAAATATCTAAGCTCTATGCCTTACGGTTTCTGACAAGAAGATTTTTAAAGTTTTTCCTTTACAACTCTATGTAAAACAAGTTACCCCTGGGGCGGGGCTATTTTTGACCCAGAGGCCATGATTTGAACAAACTTGGTAGAGGTCCACTAGACAATGCTACACACCAAATATCTAAGCTCTATGCCTTACGGTTTCTGACAAGAAGATTTTTAAAGTTTTTTCTTTACAACTCTATGTAAAACAAGAGACCCCTGGGGCGGGGCCATTTTTGACCCAGAGGCCATGATCTGAACAAACTTGGTAGAGGTCCACTAGACAATGCTACACACCAAATAATTAAGCTCTATAACTTACGGTTTTTGACAAGAAGATTTTTTAAGATTTTCCTATATAACTCTATGTAAAACAAGTGACCCCTGGGGCGGAGCCATTTTTTGACCCAGAGGCCAAGATTTGAACAAACTTGGTAGAGGTCCACTAGACAATGCTACACACCAAATATCTAAGCTCTATAACTTATGGCTTTTGAAAAGAAGATTTTTAAAGTTTTTCCTATATTACTCTATGTAAAACAAGTGACCCCCGGGGCGGGGCCATTTTTGACCCAGAGGCCATGATTTGAACAAACTTGGTAGAGGACCACTCTACCATGCTACAAACCAAAACAACTAAGCTCTAGGCCTTGTGGTTTCAGACAAGAAGATTTTCATGCCTAGGGCAGGGCCATTTTTGACCCAGGGGTCATGATTTGAACAAACTTGGTAAAGGTCCACCTGATGATGCTTCATACCAAATATCTAAGCTCCAGGCCTTGTAATTCTGGAGAAGAAGATTTTTAAAGTTCCAACTTTGAAAATCTATTTTTAGCTCCTGTGGCAAGTAACATTCCTGCCAAGTTTCAGCAAGATTGGCCCAGCAGTTCAGGAGAAGAAGTTGTTTGAAGAAAAAGTTGACGACGCACGGACGGACGACGGACATCAGGCGATCACAAAAGCTCACCTTGAGCACTTTGTGCTCAGGTGAGCTAATAAACAATGTTCAATGATAGAACCAATTTACTTTTAAAATTTTCTCAATTCTTTGATGAATAATGAATTCATACATGTGATAACTTTGGTAACTCAAAACTTGATTTCCAGCTGGATTTTTAGCTTGAAAACTGGAATTTTTTTATCGACTCGTTTTCGCATAAAGAAAGACAAGCAGAACAGCAAAGAAAACTAATGAAGTGTTTTTTGTTCTTATTTAATGCATAAAGGTTGCACCACTTGCAAAAGGCATAATCTGTTCCCTTAGCACACGTTCCTATCTATTTATATTCAGATTCCCACTGATGATTGAATTTTGTTTTTGTCTTTTGAATTTCAGCTTTCGGATTCGAGTCCTTACACTAGGGTCAAAATTTTCTGAGAAGACTTCTCCCTAAGACAAGATTTGGGAGAAGTCAGAATTTGAGAAAACTCATGGGAGAAGTTAGTACTGGCAATGCCAGTTCCATTTGTGAATGACAATGACAGCAAATGTGGAGTGATTTTTTATTCAACTTACTGTTAACAAGAGGGCCATGATGGTCCTAAATCGCTCACCTGAGTCCCTGAACAATAGGGTTCTTCTAATACAACAAGTAAATTTGTGAGCTAATGCTCACTAGTGATACCCCCGCTATCAGAAATTTGACTTTCATAATGTAATTTGCATTTGTCATATGTATAAAGAGTGTCAAATTTTTCCGAGTATTTACCTGAACTTAATACAACTTCATCCAAGGCACAGGTAGATGGATATGAAAATGGTCAGAATAATGAACAGGTATTACATCTGTGATTTCTGATTCATCAAAGTCTTTATTCACAAAAACACGATCAAGTGAACCTCCTTTCCTGTGTGTTGGTAACTTCTAAGTATTCGGTAAACAGGAAGTAGATGAGCAAGGAGCATAAAATCGCTTTATACCATATGAGAATATAGGATAAAGCAATACGCAAAATATTAGGCTGCTGCATCTTATAGTTGCTAAGAAAACTGTGACAGAATTTGTGAATGTATGTCAACTATGTGTAAAAATCTGAGTATTCGGTAAACAGGAAGTAGATGAGCAAGGAGCATAAAATCGCTTTACACCATATGGGACTATAGGATAAAGCAATATGCAAAATATCAGGCTGCTGCATCTTATAGTTGCCGAGAAAACTGTGACGTAAATTGTGAATGTATGTCAACTATGTGTAAAAATCTAAGTATTCGGTAAAAAGGAAGTAGATGAGCAAGGAGCATAAAATCGCTTTACACTATATGGGACTATAGGATAAAGCAATATGCAAAATATCAGGCTGCTGCATCTTATAGTTGCTGAGAAAACTGTGACGGAAATTGTGAATGTATGTCAACTATGTGTAAAAATCTAAGTATTTGGTAAACAGGAAGTAGATGAGCAAGGAGCATAAAATCACTTTACACCATATGGGTCTATAGGATAAAGCAATATGCAAAATATCAGGCGGCTGCATGCTCTAGTTGCTTAGAAAACTGCGACGGAAAATAAAGATGTCGTTTGGTTGATGTAATGCACCTATATAGTGACAAAATCTAAAAATATTCGGTAAACAGGAAGTAGATGAGCAAGGAGCATAAAATCGCTTTACACCATATGGGACTATAGGGTATAGCAATATGTGAAATATCAGGCTTCTGCATGTTATAGTTGCTGAGAAAACTGCAACGGAAATTTGTTACAGACGGGCGGACGGACGGAAACACAGACAAGGGTAAAACAGTATACCCCCCACTTCTTCGAAGCGGGGGTATAACTACCCTATGAAGTTTGAAGGTTCTGGGTGTAATGGTACTCCAGTTACTGAGCAGAAACAGTTTTCACTCTACACGTCCCTGTTACCTTGACTTTTGACCTACTGACCCCAAAAATGGTGAGGTTTTTTTTTACTGAGTAAAGACAATCATCCTATGAAGTTTGAAGGCTCTGAGTAAAATGGTACTCCAGTTACTGAGCAGAAACAGTTTTCACTCTACAGGCCCCTGTGGACTTAACCTTTGACCTATGGACCCTAAAAACAATAGGGTTCTTCTAATATAATTATCCTATAAAGTTTGAAGGCTCTGGGTGTAATGGTACTACAGTTACTCTGCAGAAAAACTTTTCACTATACAGGTCCCTGTGACCTTGACCTTTGACATACTAGCCCCCAAAACAATATGGTTCTTCTATTTAGTAAAAGCAATCATGAAGTTTGAAGGCTCTGGGTGAAATAATACTCCTGTTATTGAGTGGAAATGGTTTTCACTCTTGAGGTCCCTCTAATCTTGACCTTTGACCTACTGACCCAAAAAACAAAAGGGTTTTTTCTACTCAAATAGGGCAATAACCCTGCGAAGTTTGAAGGCCTTGGGTTAACTGGTACTCAAAATATTGAAAGGAAACGAAGTGTGACAGACAGACAGACAAACAGACACCCATGGACAGAGCAAAAAACAAGAGCCACCGCAAGCGGGGACCACGCTCGACTTTTTCCTATTTCCAAAGGCAAACATCACAGGAAGCACATTGTAGTTAAGGGATTTCAAATGAAATATCATTTGGAAATATAATTATACATAACAAAGTTATGGCCAATTTTAGCAACATTCAGAAATTTGACCTTAAAGGTCAAGGTCAAGTTCAGTTTAACCTTCTTTGGAGGTATTGTCCAAAAGGTAGTTATGTCCAAGCATGAAGACACTACATCCATTAACAACAAAGATATAGCCAAGTTAAGTAATATCAAGGTCATTTAAAGGTCAAAGTAATGCTTGAATTGTTCAACATGTTTGTTTTATTCTCAGTGTTGTTTTGTCCCTGTATAGATCAGATTCGTCCATAAATAACAAAAGTTTGGCTATTTTATCAAAATGCAATAATTCGAACTTGACTGTAAATGTCATTAAAAGGTTGAGGTCATACTTGAATAATTTAACATGTAAGTTTTGTCATGAGCATTGTTTTGTCCAAGTATTAATAAAAAAGAACTAAAAATGACGTTATGGCCAATATTAGCAAAATTCAATAATTTGACATTGATGGTCAGGGTCATTTGAAGGACAAGTCACAGTTGAATGATTCAATGTGTCAGTTTTGTCATAAGTGTTGTTTTGTCCCAGTATAAATCAAATCAAACCAAAAATAACAAAAATTTGGCTATTTTAAGCAAAACTCAATAACTTGACCTTAAATGTCAAGGTCATCTAAACATCAAGGTCATACTAAATTAATATGTCGGTTTTGTTGTTTTATCAAAGTATAAATCAAATCCATAAATAAACAACAGTTTTGACAATTTAAGCAAAATACAATAATGGGACCTTGACTGTCAAGGTCATTTTAGTGTAAAGGTCATACCTGAATTATTCAACATCTAAGTTTTGTCAAAAGTGTTGTTTTGTCCAAGTATGAATCAAGTCTAACAATAAATTACACAGTTATGACCAATCTTAGAAAAATTATATAATTTGATCTTGCTAGTCAAGGTCATTTTTTAGGTCAAGGTCAAACCTGAATCAAAATGTCGGATTTGTCAAAAGTATTGTTTTGGCCAAGTATAAATCAAATCCATCAATAAATGACAAAGTTATGACAATTTAAGCAAAATTCAAACATCTGACCTTGAAGGTCAAGGTCATTTTCAGGTCATGGTCATACTTGAGTTATTCAACATGTCGGTTTGGTCACAAGTGTTGTTTTGTCAAAGTATGAATCCATTCCAACAATAAATGACAAAGTTATGGCAAATTGAAGCAAAATTCAATAATTTGACCTTGAATGTCAAGGTCATTTAAAGGTCAAGGTTAAACTTGAAAGAATCATAATGTCAGACTTGTCATAAGTGTTGTTTAGTCCAAATATGAATCAAATCAAGAAATAAATGACAAAGTTATGACAATTTAAGCAAAATTCAATCATCTGACCTTGACGGTCAAGGTCATTTTAAGGTCATGGTCATATCTGAATTATTCAACATGTCGGTTTTGTCATTAGTGTTGTTTTGTTCAAGTATAAATCAAATCCAACCATAAATACTAAAGTTATGGACAATTTTAGCAAAATTTAATAATTTGACCTTGAAGGTAAAGGTCATTTATGAGTCAAGGTCATATCTGAAAGAATCAAAATGTCAGATTTGTCATCAGTGTTGTTTTGTCCAAATATGAATCAAATCCATATATAAATGAAAAAGGTATGACAATTTAAGCAAAATTCAATCATCTGACCTTGACGGCCAAGGTCACTATTAGGTTATGGTCATACCTAAGTTATTCAATATGTTGGCTTTGTCATAATTGTTGTTTTGTCCAAGTATGAATCAAAACCAACCATAAACAACAAAGTTATGACAATTTTAGCAAAATTTAATTATTTGACCTTGACGGTTATGGTTATTTTAAGGTTAAGGTCAAACTTGAATAATTTTTAGTTGGCTTTGTCATAAGTGTTGTTTTGTCAAAGTCTGATACAAATCCAACCATAAATAACAAAATAATGGCCAATTTCAACAAAATTCAATGATTTGACTTTGACTGTCAAGGTCATTTAAAGGTCAAGGTCAAACTTGAAATAATCATAATGTCGGACTTGTCATAAGTGTTGTTTAGTCCAAATATGAATCAAATCTATAGATAAATGAGAAAGTTATGACAATTTAAGCAAAATTCATTATCTGACATTGACGGTCAAGGTTATTTTAAGGTCATGGTCATATCTGAGTTATTCAACATGTCGGTTTTGTCATAAGTGTTGTTTTGTCCAAGTATAAATCAAATCCAACTATAAAATTTAAAGTTATAGACAATTTTAGCAAAATTTAATAATTTGACCTTGAAGGTGAAGGTCATTTATGAGTCAAGGTCAAGCTGAGTCTGGTTCACTTGATGATCTTGTCCAAAGGGTTGTTGTGTCCAAGCATGAAGACAATCCACCTTTTAATAATAAACTTATGGCAAATTTTAGCAAAATTCAATAATTTGACCTTGAAGGTGAAGGTCATTTATGAGTCAAGTTCAAGTTTAGTCCAGTCTGCTTCAAGATCTTGTCCAAAGGGTTGTTGTGCCAAAGCATGAAGGGAATCCACCGATTAATAATAAAGTTATGACAAATTTTAGCAAAATTCAATATTTTGACCTTGAAGGTGAAGGTAATTTATGAGTCAAGTTCAAGTTTAGTCCAGTCTGCTTCAAGATCTTGTCCAAAGGGTTGTTGTGTCCAAGCATGAAGAGAATCCACCACCTAATAATAAAGTTATGGCCAATATTAGCAAATTTCAATATTTTGACCTTGAATTTGAAGGTCATTTAAGAGTCAAGGTCAAGCTTAGTCTGATCATCTTGAAGGTCTTGTCCAAAGGGTTGTTGTGTCCAAGTATGAAGACAATCCATCAAGGAATAAAAAAATTATGATCAATGTTAAAGTTTTCGGACGGGAACAGCAAACGGCAACGACAACATGACTATGACAATAACTCGATTTTTTTTTCAAAAAAAGTCGAGCTAAAAAAATGTCTCCATCAGAAGGGCGGGGTTGGGGTGAGACATAACAATGAACAAATGAAGGTCTAGCCCTTGGTGTTTCAGAGTTGCAGATTTTTAAAGTTTTCCCTATATAAGTTCTTGTGTTAAATCAAATGACCCCCCGCCCCGGGTGGGGCCAGTTTTGACCCCAGGGTCATGATTTGAACAAACTTGGTAAAGGTCCACTAGACAATGCTGCACACCAAATATCTAAACTCTAGGCCTTGCAGTTTCTGACAAGAAGATTTTTAAAGTTTTTTCCTATATAACTCTATGTAAAACATGTGACCCCTGGGATGGGGTCTTTTTTGACCCAAGGGCCATGATTTGAACAAACTTGGTAAAGGTCTACAAGACAATACTGCACACCAAATATCTAAACTCTAGGCTTTGTGGTTTCTGACAAGAAGATTGTTAAAGTTTTTCCTATATAATTCTATGTAAACACGTGACCCCCAGGGCAGGGCCTATTTTCACCAAGGAGCTATAATTTGAACAAACTTAGTAGAGGTCAACTAGACAATGCTACACACCAAATGTCTAAACTCTAGGCATTGCGGTTTCTGACAAGAAGATTTTTTAAAGTTTTCCCTAAATAACTCTATTTGGATGGAAAATGTAACCTCTGGAGTGTTTAAATGGTTTTTACATTTTAGGGCTCTGTGACCTAGTTTTGGATCCCAGATGACCCATATCCATATCTGAGCTAAAAATCATTGAAACAACCTTTCTGACAAAATTCTAAGATATTTGGACTAAAAATGTAACCTCTAGAGCATTAACAAGGTTTTTCTACTTTTTGGTCTTTTGACCTAGTTTTTGAACCCAGATAACCCATATTCAAAACTGAGCTAGAAATCATTGAAACAATCTTTCTGACAAGGTATTTGGACTGAAAATGTTACCTCTAGAGTGTTAACAAGGTTTCCATATTTGGGGTCTGTGACCTAGGTTTTGACCCAAAATGACCTATAATCGAATCTGAGCTAGAAATCATTAAAACAACCTTTCTGAAAAATTTTAAGAATATTTGGACTGAAAAGTAGCTTCTAGAGTGTTAACAAGTTTTTTCTATTTTTGGGCTATGTGACCTAGTTTTTGACCCCAGATGACCCATATTCAAACTTAACCTAGAAATCATTTAAACAACCTTTTTGACAGATTTCCAGGTTATTTGGACTGAAAATGTAACCTCTAGAGTGTTAACAAAGTTTTTCCATATTTGGGCTATGTGACCTAGTTTTTAACACCAGATGACCCATATTCGAACTTGAGCTAGAAATCATCAAAACAACCTTTCTGACAAATTTCTGGGATATTTTGACTGCAAATGTTACCTCTAGAGTTTTAACAACGTTTTTGCATTTGTATATTTGGGGTCTGTGATCTAGTTTTTGACCCCAGATGACCTATATTCGAATCTGAGCTAGAAATCATTAAAACAACCTTTTTGACAAATTTCAAGAATATTTGGACTGAAAAGTAGCTTCTAGAGTGTTAACAAATTTTTTCTATTTTTGGGCTCTGTGACCTAGTTTTTGACCCCAGATGACCCATATTCAAACTTAACCTAGAAATCATTGAAACAACCTTTCTGACAGATTTCCAGGTTTTTTTTGTACTGAAAATGTTACCTCTAGAGTGTTAACAAGGTTTTTCCATATTTGGGCTATTTGACCTAGTTTTTGACCCCAGATGACCCATATTCGAACTTGAGCTAGAAATCATCAAAACAACCTTTCTGACAAATTTCTGGGACATTTTGACTGAAAATGTAACCTCTAGAGTGTTAACAAGGTTTTTCTATTTTTGGGCTATGTGACCTAGTTTTTGAACTCAGATGACCCATATTCGAAATTGAGCTAGAAATCATAGAAACAACCTGTCTGACAAATTTCCAGATTATTTAGACTGAAAATGTTACCTCTCCTTCTACAAGAAGATTTTCAAAGTTTTCACTATATAAGCCTTTGTAAAACGAATGACCCCGGGGTGGGGCCAATATTTGACCCCAGGGGTATAATTTGAACAAACTTGGTAGAGGTCCACTAGACAATGTTGTTTGAATGAAATTGTTGACAGACGCTGAACAAATTGTGATCACAATAGCTCACCATGAGCCAAAGGCTCACCTGAATACTTTGCCTTTGGGTCTGCTATTGAGCTAACATCAAAAGCTTTTTTAAGAATCTCCCTATATAAATGTATATGAATATAAGTGAACCCCAGGGCAGGGCCAAATTTCTCTCAAGGGGCATAATTTGAACAAACTCGGTAGATGACCACTAAATGATGCTCCATTAAAAATATCTAAGTTCTAGGCTCTGTGGTTTCAGACAAGAGGTTTTTTAAAGTTTTGCCTATATAAGCCTAGGTAAGATCAACAGACCCCGGGGCAGGGCCAAATTTGTCCCTATGGGCATAATTTGAACAAATTTTGTAGAGGTCCACCAGACAATGCTACATACCAAATCTTACAGCTCAGGACCTTGTGGTTTCAGACAAGAAGATTTTCTATGTTTTCCCTATATAAGCCTATGTATAAAGAATGACCCCAGAGTGGGGCCAAATTTGACCCCATGGGTATAATTTGAACAAACTTGGTAGAGGTACACTAGACAATGCTACATACCAAATCTTCAGGCTCAGGGCCTTGTGGTTTCAAACAAGAAGATTTTTTTTAAAGTTTTCTCTATATAAGCCTATGTAAAATCAATTGACCCTTGGGTCAGGGCCAAATTTGACCCCAGGGGTATAATTTGAATAAACTTTGTAGAGGTCCACTAGACAATGCCACATACCAAATCTTAAGGCTCAGGGCCTTGTGGTTTCAGACAAGAAGATATTCAAAGTGTTTCCTTTAAGTTGCCATGTCAACCAGAGTTCTTGATGGAATTGATTTGAATTGAATTGACCGGACGCCGGTCATTCAACAATCCTTAAAGCTCACCCTGAGCAGTGCTCAGCTGAGCTAAAAAAGTGTTTGTATGTTATTGTTATTTATGGGCATTCCCATATTATATGTTCAAGAGATTTAATATTCATGCAAAAAAAGTCACATAGATTACTAGTTCATAGTTTAAACATATATACTTATTTGTTGGGAGAAGTCTCATTAAAAACTTACACTGAAAACTAAGCAGATTTGTATCAATGGTAGATTTAAATGGTATACTAAAGGTGTTTCTCCAGTTTATTTCTTCATATTTAACAAGAGCCACCGCAAGCGGGGGCCACGCTCGACTTTTTTCTATTTCCAAAACCAAACACATCAGAGGAAGCACATTGTGGTGAAGGGATTTCAAATGAAACATCATTTGGAAATATAATTATACATAACAAAGTTATGGCCAATTTTAGCAACATTCAGAAGTTTGACCTTAATGGTCAAGGTCAAGTTCAGTTTAACCTTCTCTGGAGGTATTAGACAAAGGTAGTTATGTCCAAGCATGAAGATACTACATCCATTAACAACAAAGATATAGCCAAGTTAAGTAATGTCAAGGTCATTTAAAGGTCAAGGTAATGCTTGAATTGATTAACACGCAAAATGCAATAATTCGAACTTGACTGTAAAGGTCATTTAAAGGTTAAAGTCATACTTGAATAATTGAACGTGTAGGTTTTGTCATGAGTGTTGCTTTGTCTAAGTATTAATAAAAAAAAATAAAAAAATGATGTTATGGCCAATATTAGCAAAATTCAATAATTTGACCTTGTTAATCAGGTTCATTTGAAGATCAAGGTCACAGCTGAATGATTCAATGTGTCAGTTTTGTCATAAGTGTTGTTTTGTCCCAGTATAAATCAAATCAAACCATAAATAACAAAAATTTGGCTATTTTAAGCAAAATTCAATAACTTGACCTTAAATGTCAAGGTCATCTTAAGGTCAAGGTCATACTTAAAATAAATTAAAATGTCGGTTTTGTTGTTTTATCAAAGTATAAATCAAATCCATAAATACAACAGCTATGACAATTTAAGCAAAATACAATAATGGGACCTTGACTGTCAAGGTCGTATTAGGGTAAAGGTCATACCTGAATTATTCAACATGTAAGTTTTGTCAAAAGTGTTGTTTTGTCCAAGTATGAATCAAGTCTAACCATAAATTACAAGTTATGACCAATCTTAGAAAAATTCAATAATCTGATCTTGCTAGTCAAGGTCATTTTTAGGTCAAGGTCAAACTTCAATCAAAATGTTGGATTTGTCAAAAGTATTGCTTTGTCCAAGTATAAATCAAATCCATCAATAAATGACAAAGTTATGACAATTTAGGCAAAATTCAAACATCTGACCTTGATGGTCAAGGTCATTTTTAGGTCATGGTCACATTTGAGTTAAACAACATGTCGGTTTTGTCACAAATGTTGTTTTGTCCAAGTATGAATCAATTCCAACAATAAATGACAAAGTTATTGCAAATTGTAGCAAAATTCAATAATTTGACCTTGAAGGTCAAGGTCATTTTAACATAAAGTTGATACATGAAAGAATCATAATCTCGGATTTGTAATAAGTGTTGTTTTGTCCAAGTATCAGCAAATGCATAAATAAATACAAAAGTTATGACAATCTGAGCAAAAATCAATAATTTGACCTTGACGGTCATGGTCGTTCTAAGGTAAAGGTCACACTTGAATAATATATCATGTCGGCTTTGTCATAAGTGTTGTTATTTTTCCAAGTATTATTAACATCAAACCAGGTTTAGCAAATTCAATAATCTGACCTTGACTGTAAAGGTCATTTAAAGGTTAAGGTCATATCTGAAAGAATCAAAATGTCGGATTTTTCATAAGTGTTGTTTTGTCCAAGTATGAATCAAATCCATAAATAAATGAGAAAGGTATGACAATTTAAAGAAAATTCAATCATCTGACCTTGAAACACAGCTTTACTTGCAAGATGTAATTTTTATAATTATTAAATTTTTTACTTTTAAGGTCTGACAATCTGACTGAAGTTCACGATCTCCCTACAGTTAGATCTGAAGACGACACATTCATATCTGTCTTCTCAATAACCTGGAATTTCCGCTATTGTTATTTATATCCCAGCCAATGACACTGCATCTTATGATGCTTCTCGATAGTTTACATGTGCACACGGCGTATTCAAACAGCATGTAATCTAGCATAACAATGTTTGTTATCGGAAACAGAAAATGCTTAGATATTTTGAAAAAATAATATTTTGCACAAACATTAATTTCATTATTTTGGAAGATCTCGACAAATATATTTAAGTGAGTTCAGTGACAGATTATACATGGCAGATAATTGTTTGGGATCCCAGCTATATAAATAGATTTTCACAAGTTGAACATTTACTACCATGAGGGCGGAAGCGTTGCTCTGATTGGCTGATGGAAAGGTCACAAGAAGGTGACCTTCTATTGGTCGTCCTCAGATCCTAATAGCATAGCGATGTTTAGGAAATGATTTTAATCAGATTGAAGGTCTGAAAAACTAGAAAACTGACCAAAATTCAACTGCAATTTAGGCCTTGTGGTTTCAGACAAGAAGATTTTTAAAGTTTTTCCTTTAGGTTGCAATGGCAACCAAAGTTCTGCATGGAATTGATTTGTTTGAACAACTTTGGAAGAGCATCATGCAAGGAACATCCATGGCAAGTTTCATCAACTTTGGCCCAGTGATTAAGGAGGAGATGTTGTTTAAAGCAAAAGCTGACAACACACTGACGCACGACAGACACAGGGCGATCCTAAAAGCTCACCATGAGCACAAAGTGCTAAGGTGAGCTTAAAATCACTGAACTGGAACATGCCTGTAATATGCACACCTCTTGGTAGTGAAGCTTCCTGTGAAGTTTTGATGAATTCCAGTCAGTTGTTGCTGAGAAATAGTCTTGACAAAAATGTCAGTTGAAAGGGCATTAAAGGGGCATGACTTTGTGAAAAATCAATTGACTGGAACAGGCTGCTTATATGCATAGCTCCTCTTGGCAGTGAAGCTTCCTATCAAGTTTTAGTAAATTCATGCCAGTGGTTGTTGAGAAATTGTCCGGACAAAATTTCGGGACGGACGGACGGACGAACAAGGCATCGACTAAATGCATCCCCGTTGGAGAGCATAAAAATATCTTTAAACCAGGACAGAAGGTCAATAGGTCAAGGTAAACCAAAGTGAAACTGGAAGTCTGTATGCAAACATATACAAATAGTTAGTTTATATGACCTATCTTCAGAAACAAGGAAGCAGATCAGTTAGTGGTAATTCATATCAATCAAAAAAATATCAGCCAGTGTAAATTGCATCATTCAGAAAGGTGTATTTTTACTCATGCACTGTGTAGCTAGTACTTGTTATTTCTTTTAACAAGAGGGCCATGATGGCCCTGTATCGCTCACCTAAATATAACTGCTTTTAAAAAAGTTGTTATGGACCTGGTTAATTGACCCCAGATGACCCATATTCAAACTTGACCTAGAAATTATTGAAACAATCTTTCTGACAATTTTCTAGGTTATTTGGACTGAAAATGTAGCCTCTAGAGTGTTAACAAGGGTTTTCGATTTTAGGGCTCTGTGACCTAGTTTTTGACCCCAGATAATCCATATCCAAACTTGAGATAGAAATCACCAAAACAACATTTCTGACAAATTTCCAGGACATTTGGACTGAAAATGTAGCCTCTAGAGTATAAACAAGGTTTTTCTATTTTTGGGCTCTGTGACCTAGTTTTTGACCAAAGATGACCCATATTAGTAATTGAGCTAGAAATCATCAAAACAACCTGTCTGACAAATTTCCAGGATATCTGGACTGAAAATATAACCTCTGGAGTGTTAAAATCGTTTTTACATTTTAGGCTCTGTGACCTAGTTTTTTTATCCCAGATGACCCATATCCAAATGTGAGCTAGAAATCATTGAAACAACCTTTCTGATAAATTTCAAGGATATCTGGACTGAAAATGTAACCTCTAGAGCATTAACAAGGTTTTTCAACTTTTTGGTCCTGTGGCCTAGTTTTTGACCCAGATAACCTATATTCAAAACTGAGCTAGAAATCATTGGTTAAATTTCAAGGTTATTTGGACAGAAAATGTTACCTCTAGAGTGTTTACAAGGCTTTTCCATATTTGGAGTCTGTGACCTAGTTTTTGACCCCAGATGACCTATATTCGAGTCTGAGCTATAAATTTTTTAAACAACATTTCTGACAATTTTCTAGGTTATTTGGACTGAAAAGTAGCTTCTAGAGAGTTAAAAAGTTTTTTCTATTTTTGGGCTCTGAGACATAGTTTTTGACTGCTGATGACCCATATTCAAACCTAAGATAGAAATCATTGAAACAACCTTTCTGACAGATTTCCTGGTTATCTGGACTGAAAATGTTACCTCTAGAGTGTTAACAAGGTTTTTCAGAATTTGGGCTCTGTGACCTAGTTTTTGACCCCAGGTGACCAATATTTGAACTTGAGCTACAAATAACCAAAACAACCTTTCTGACAAATTTCCAGGACATTTGGACTGAAAATGTAGCCTCTAGAGTGTTAACAAGGTTTTTTCCATATTTGGGCTCTGTGACCTAGTTTTTGATTAAAGATGACCCATATTAGTAATTGAGCTAGAAATCATCAAAACAACCTGTCTGACAAATTTCCAGGATATTTGGACTGAAAATATAACCTCTGGAGTGTAAAAATGGTTTTTACATTTTAGAGCTCTGTGACCTAGTTTTTGATCCGAAATGACCCATATCCAAATGTGAGCTAGAAATCATTGAAATAATCTTTTTGATAAATTTCAAGGATATTTGGACTGAAAATGTAACCTCTAGAGCATTAACAAGGTTTTTCAACTTTTTGGCCCTGTGGCCTAGTTTTTGACCCCAGAGAACCCATATTCAAAACTGAGCTAGAAATCATTGAAACAATCTTTCTTACAAATTTCAAGGTTATTTGGACTGAAAATGTTTCCTCTAGAGTATTTACAAGGTTTTTCCATATTTGTAGTCTGTGACCTAGTTTTTGACCCCAGATGACCTATATTCGAGTCTGAGCTAGAAATCATTTAAACAACCTTTCTGACAATTTTCTAGGTTATTTGGACTGAAAAGTAGCTTCTAGAGAGTTAACAAGTTTTTTTCTATTTTTGGGCTCTGAGACATAGTTTTTGACTGCAGATGACCCATATTTAAATTTAACATAGAAATCATTTAACAACCTTTCTGACAGATTTCCTGGTTATCTGGACTGAAAATGTTACCTCTAGATTGTTACCAAGGTTTTTCAGTATTTGGGCTCTGTGACCTAGTTTTTGACCCCAGGTGACCCATATTTGAACTTGAGCTAGAAATCATCAAAACAACTTTTCTGACAAATTTCTGGGATATTTTGACTGAAAATGTAACCTCTAGAGTGTTAACAAGGTTTTTCTATTTTTGGGCTCTGTGACATAGTTTTTGAAGCCAGATGACCCATATTCGAACTTGAGCTAGAAATTATAGAAACAACCAGTCTGAAAAAATTCCAGATTATTTGGACTGAAATGATAATTCTCCTTCTAGAAGATTTTCAAAGTTTTCACTATCTAAGCCTATGTTAAACCAATGACTCGGGATGGGGCCAAATTTGACCCCAGGGGTATTATTTGAACAAACTTGGAAGAGGTCCATTAGACAATGCTACATACTAAATCTTAAGGTTAAGGCCCATGTGGTTTCAGACAAAAAGATTTTCAAAGTTTTCCTTATGCAAAATCAATTGACCCCCCAAGGTGGAGCCAAATTTGACCCCAGGGGCATAATTTGAACAAATTTGTTAGAGGTCCACTACACAATGCTACATACCAAATCTTAAGGCTCAGGGCCTTGTGGTTTCAGACAAGAAGATTTTCGAAGTTTTTCCTATATAAGCTTTGTAAAACCAATGACCCCAGGGTGGGGCCAAATTTGACCCTAGAGGTATAATTTGAACAAACTTGGTAGAGGTCCACTAGACAATGCTACAAACCAAATATCTAAGCTCTATGCCTTACTGTTTCTGACAAGAAGATTTTTAAAGTTTTTCCTATATAACTCTATGTAAATCAATAGAACCCTGGGGCGGGGCCATTTTTGACCCAGAGGCCATGATTCGAACAAACTTGGTTAGAGGTCTACTAGACAATGGTGCACACCAAATATAATAATCTATAATAATAAATCTAGGCCTTGTGGTTTCTGATAAGAAGACTTAAGTTTTCTCTATATAACTCTATATAAAATCAACTGACCTCTGGGGTGGGGTCAGTTTTGACCCCAGGATCATAATTTGAACAAACTTGGTAGAGGTTCACTAGATAATGCTTGATACCATATATCTAAGCTCCAGGCCTTGCAGTTTCAGAGAAGAAGATTTTTAAAGATCAAGGAACATCCCAGGCAAGTTTCATTAAATTTGGCCCAGTGGTTTCAGAGAAGATGTTGTTTGAATGAATTGTGGATGACGGACGGACGGACAACCACCGATCCTAAAAGCTAAAAACATATATTTCTTCTTCATTGAACTGTATATATAAGCAGTGCATCAATTTAATTTGCCTACAAACGATAACACTGAAATAGAAAGCAATTTGAAAAATATTAATTTCAATCAACATCACGTGACATTTTTGGTAAATAAAAGGAAAGTAACAGATTCAAAAACAATTTACTATAAACTTGATGTTGTTTTCACACCTAATGAAATCTCGTAAAGCCACGTCATGAAACAAAGCGATGCGTGCACTGCGAAAAATACACCAAAATACGGAAGTGTACGGTCCCGTAATTTTTAGATATACGGGAATATACGGGACGTATTTGCATAATATACGGACATAATATACTAATCCGTATTCGGAACATCGGGTATACGGGAACTCCGTATATTTGTCATACAAATACGGATTTCCGTATTCTTCCAATATACATGTATGTATATGTGTCCGTATATTTGTAATATACGCACAGTACGAAACCCGTATTTCAGCCATATACGGGCTATAATAACATCTACTTTACCAGTATACGGAGGATATACGGACTTGTATTTTTATAGAATACGGGAAAGCTAAAAACCGTACATGATGCATATACGGGATAGAATACGGACTATGTATACTAGAGATATACGACGAGTATACGGAAATGTATTTTCATAGAATACGGAAATGCTTAAAAGCGTATATTACACATATACGGGGCCAGAATACGGTCTTTGTATACTGTAGATATACGTAGGAAATACGGAATTGTATTTTCAATGAATACGGAAAAGCTTAAAGCCGTACATGACACATATACGGACTTATTATATTACATGTACGGATCAAGAATACGGACATGGTATATACCAGGATATGGGAACCAAATATAGACTGCTAATATACATGTACATGATGTGCGGGATCATTATATGTTGTTACTACTCATTTCTAGAATGGACTAGTAAAGACCTGCAATGTCTGAGAGAACGGTAGGAAACATACCTTTTTTAAATAGATATACTGACAAAAAGTTTACTTTGGCGTACACGAGATATGCTATAAGCATGTTAAAAATTAACTGAGTAACTTGTAAAGGATGAGGATGTGCACAAACAAAAGTAATTCAAATTAGTTCTGAATTTAATGAACAGTATTTTATTAACAAGTTTATTAATAAATGTAATATGATCATAAAAGAGTAACAATCAATAATAAAACCAAGCATATTGCAATGATAAGAACATAACTGAAATCAATCTTGAAGTTATGCAAACAATGACTAGTGAACCTTGGCCACTTGTAAAAATATATTCAAATTACAATAACATATGTAATATCAAAGATTTGTCAGCTCATGTCATTGGTATTGTTTCATACGTTATCGTTAATCAATAGAAATCCAAGTATCACTGTATGTGTATGTAGTTACGGGTCATTGTTTAGCTGTACTACATATAAATGAGAAATATTTTTTAAAAATCTTATAAAAACCATGTGGAATTGGCATTTTACTTGCTACGATCACAGCTTATATATAAGACCCAGTTTCACTTCCACAGATAAACATACTAATTTTTTTAGGATTATTGTGATTTATTTCACTGTTTCTAACAAGGACATACATTTACAACATGCATTTCAGAAAGTTTTATTCTTTTTGTTCTTTTATTCTGCTTCATTGTCTTGTGGCTGTGACTTTTTCTGGGACTCGTGCAAGACTCGCATCTGCTCCTGCAGCTCTGCAATGGCATCATGAAGGTCCATTTGTCTGAAAATACAAAATGATAGTATTGATTTTGTATTTTAATTAGTTTTCAATTATTACTTTTAAACATTTACAGTACGTGTTTGATCAATTTGAATAAAAAATTGTTTACCTATTTCGAAATTGTTATTGTCATGGAAAGATGCTGGAATGATTAAGAGTTGCATATTTCATCTATTAATTACTCTCATTCTTACTTTTTTGTGTGTTGGCAGTTTTACATAGACTTATTTTACACATGTTTAAACGTTGCACATGCATATTTCGCAAAAAACATGGTGTGCATAATCGTAACTTAGTATGGACGCATAAAGACAAATCAGAAGATAAGTAAGGATGCGTAAATATAGAAGTAAGAATGCGTAGATATTATTAAGGGGAAGTAAGGTAAATATAAGTAAAGCGAAGAAACGATAAGTAAGTACGTGTAGAAGAAATGTAAATATAACTGCCATTATCATTTTCATCCAAATTGAATATGTGATTTATTTAATTCTTCGTCATACATTTCTCTGAAAAATTGAATTATATACCGTTACGGAGTGATGCACGTGACCTGTCGAAGCACGTGAAGGGATGTTATGTTTCATAGAAGACGGGTAAAAAACAGATTTTTAATTTATTTCCACTAACAAATTCATTAGTTATATTACATTGAAGAAAATATATTTATGAAAGTAAAAAACGGTAACAACGCTTATTACTTAAAGAAGCTGTTCTTATTTAAATTAAAGAGAAATCAAAATATCATGAGAAAAAAACAACATAATTTTATGCTTCTATACGCCTTTAGAATGGAAGAAAAAAGTTGTTGACCTAACGGTGTGCAAACTCATGTCATTCCAATCAGTAAATCTTTTCTCGCCAGGTATACCACTGAACTATTTATTTCAAATGTACATTATTAACATTATGCCTGTGATGATCTGTGAGTCAGTCGCGAGACGGCATAAAACGCTAACACTATAGAAGAAAGAGAAAAAAGCTAAACTGACTTACGAATAAATTTTATTATCAGGGCATAAGTATTCACTAGCTTGATAAACACTTTTACCGTAACAGGCCACGTGTATCATACAACATCTAATCAACACCTTTATTAATGACATGGTAATTTGATTAACTCCCATCTTAAGTTCTATAACAACATCATAATCAAAACTGTTTTTGTTGAAATTTTATAGGAATTTATATTAATCTATAGGAATAACTTTGATAAATTAGGTCCCCCAAAACAATATCTCTAAATATAACGTACCGAACTCAGCAGTTATTTGTTCGTTGTTTTTTATATGTATTATCTGATTCAAAACTAAAGTAATTTCTTGATCCGGAGTCATTTAACTTTTGTTTCCGACTACAAAGCATTTGATATACCCAAAGTAAAAACCTTGATAACAAAAAATATTGTTATGTTATGTTCTGCATAATATGCTATATACACTAGTTTATTGATAAGCGTTGTGAGTTCTTAGCGCCGATGAAAATATTTATTCTAAAGAAATTATAAAAACATTCTTTTGTATGTACATTCGTTGTCAATCATAAAAAAACAATTCTTTAGTCAATCATAATAAGGAACTAGGAACAGGATGTTACACAATTTACAATTTCATTGCTAATGCGTTTTATAAAATCATATTTTGTCTTTTTAATAAATGAAATCTTTAATTTTCCTAATTTTGATTTCGATCATGAAATAATCGCTAAACTGTGGTTACTTATCTAATTGCCGACATTTGTGGATGTTTTAACAAATAATCAATTATCTATCAAGGCTTATTCACAGAATTATTCAGTCTCACTTATCTCTTAATATGCAAATGATTTACCGAAAAATCAGTAACATGATTTTATAAAGTAAAAAAAGAAAAATTGGTAACAGTAAAAATACTGTATGTACGTATAAAGGTGATAAAGTAGGTGTGAAAAGGCATGCTGGGGTACACTGCTGATCATAGAAGGTGCTAACGACACGTGTCGGTCGTTAAATAGGTTATTAATTTGTCTCAGCAGGTAATTATATAATTTGTGTTTGTCATGCAATTATTATTATAAAAAATATTATAACTGATTTTAAAACTTTATAATCATAGTTACTTTTTGCACTTAAAATGACGCCGAAGGAAGTAATGTATTCAATGATTACGGCTTGATATTTGATTTAAATCGGTTTATGATCTGATAACGGCAATGTATTAAAATGAAAACACATTTAAAACATATAAAACTTTTACAATATACCGCAACACATCAATACTCGATACATCAATAATTAATATATTTTTATATACAACTATATATTTACAGAAATTACACAAAAACACCAATTAATCTCGGTCATCAAAGGCGCTTTTCACACCAACGTTATCACTTTCTGTCTTACACATAACGTTTCTTTGATATATTTTGCAAGATTATACATCAATTTTTACTTTGAGATGACGTTAATGCATTGAACTTTTGTATAGTAGACCATGAACATTAACCTGTGCTGTATCCTGAGCAACATAATATAAAATTATCTTCTGATTCTACTGTTTTTTGATTACATAACTTACACAATCTTTTATCTCTTTCTACATTATTATACCTTCCTAATTCTATCTCTAACGTATGTGAACATAATCGTAGCTTGTCATTTGATATAACATCTAAATATTTTTCAAAACAAAATTCAGTTTAATATCTGCAATAGGAATTAAATTTTGACCTTGAACAACAATTTACCGGCCTTGCAATTTACCGAACTAACCAACACCCGTTTAAAAAACGGAAGCATACAAAAATCATCATAAGCCATTCATTGCAGGGCATGATCAAGCATTTAATTCCAAATATGAGTTCAGTAAAACTGAAAAGTATTATTCAAAAACTTTGACTTACCTCGTTTTACTTTCAAAACGACGAAGACTTTGAAAAAATGCAATTTTTGAGACATGAATTGCTGAAATCTGCTTCTTCCATTTCGCGCCCCAAAAAATGATTGGATAGGTGAACACAAGCTATACTTGATTGGCGCAATCTGATCACATGAAATAAAACCCACGCTTCCTTTGATTGGTGGGATTGATCACATGGAATAAACCCACGCTACCTTTGATTGGGGCGATCTGGTCACATGGTATGTGCCTTGTTGCACTGACTGGTACAGTATTTTACTCTTTCTCGTCTTGGGGAAATAATATTTTTAGAATAAAAGAGAACCAATCTAGTAAATTAAATTTGATGATTATGGTTTTCTTGATTGATGTTGTCGCCAAAATATCCTGGTATCTCGATCCACCTGCGCAAAAATCATTATCTTGTAGGGCTAGGCATGAGAAAAAAAGAACAACCTATCATTGCAAATAATAAAATAAAAACGAAGACTTTCAACACCACCTTTGTGTGATGCCTAAATTATGATAATAACTGAGTGAACCTCTTTCAATATAAACTGTTAGCCTTTAAAAGCTGTTTTTAATGTATGAATATTGATCATTACCGAAGATCTTATATCTGCTTCTGAAGTTTTAGCGCACATGTAGACCGTTCCATAATTGATAAATTGAACGCCGCCATTATGAAGGTCACGTGACTGTCCGCCATGAAAAGGCGCTGTGATGCTTAAGTCCCGTAGAACTTTGTATAACTTTAGCACATTTCAAGGTGACATGCTGTCTTTTATCGCGTGAATTTTGTGACATCATTTTATTGTATAATTATTACTTTTCTGTATGTTTTATTCCTGACTTGAACATATTATTAACTTGAATTATCAAATACATGAAAGACGGTGAATAAAGACAATTTACTGTTCAAAATTAAAGATTGGGTTGTGTAAAACACATATAACTGTTCCTTTTCAAAAGTTGAAAATATGATTTCAATTATTTGAACACCTCTGAAAGTTTACTAAATGGACAAAATGACAAAATAAACACTTTGCTCATCAACCACATGTTGATGTAGAATGTTAACTAAAACTTCTTTTATTCTATGATACAGTTTCAAATCTTACTTGACAATAAAAGTGCATCATTTAGCGCTTCTATTATTATCATACTCTTTTGTCTTTCGCGGTGTCCTGTGGTCAAGGGATGTGGTTACGTAATATGGGGGTGACATACTGGCTTTGTTTTGATAAGTCACCGTTAATTGTCATTGTCGGTGTTCCTTGATCAGTCACAGTAAAACACTTTAGTAACAAAATTTACTCTTGAGAAAATGCCTAAAGGCTATAAAACAAGGTCTTTATTTGTTCCTGATTGATATATAATATTTAGCATCTACTGCTGAATGGACCTATTCTCTAATATTTATTTTTTGCATTTCGGATTTTTTTGTGTGCAAAGTATTGATATGTACAGCATTCGAGTTTGTGTACGCAGAAAAAAAAATAATAGCTTCAATGCACACGTTTGTAAGATATTGATCTTACAAATAATACGTTTGCTTTCTTTTTCTTACTTTTAATACTATTGTTGATGATATTTCTTGTACTACGGGAAACGAAATAATTATTACACCCATGTAACTGTACCCTTTTTATTCAGATTTCTTTTTAAGATAGAAACCTGTACTTCTTAAAAGCAGTTTTTCGTGAAATTTTGATAAAATAAAAAGAATTAATCTCCCGGAGAATATCACAAGAGCTTAATTTAACAGTTCATCAGATTGAGATGTTATCTATGATTCGTCTAAGTAAATTGTATTTGTAAATTGATTATTTGTTCTATATCTTAATTGATAATTGATATCTCATAACAAACAAATTTTTGTTTATTGTTATAACATACATCAAACTGTTTCAGCCAGTTCAATTAGTTCGTAAGCTGTTAAACTTTCTGAAGCAAAATTTTAAATGTTGTATTACTGGCTTAAATTTCTTTGCTGTTTATAAGAAATCATGTTTCATCATAGGCGAAAAAAGATGTCTAATCAAAAACATGACAGTTTAGATAAATTGAACCAGCTACTTTTTTTTTAATTTTTAAAAGTCATTATGGTTTAATTTTTCTTCTAAAAGACAGAAACACAAGCAGACCTAAGACGAAAGAGCACAGTTAAGTGTAAATAATATTACCAGAGAAAACTTACTTTAAATCGCAATATTGTTTTAAGACAATAAAGTACATCACTGTTACGCAAAATTAGATCAGCCAGCAAAGAAAATTTTAACAAGAGGCACGGTTTGATTAAATTTAGTTTAAAACTTGATAACCCTGCTGTGAACTATGATCCATATCCGGCTTTAATAATCCAATACTGCAATGTTGTTAAGACAATAAAGCACATCATCTTGGAGATAAAAAATGAAAAATAGACACGGGCAGATTAATTAAAAATAAGTCGGTTTCATTTTAATTTCGTTTTCAAGTCTGAGACGCCTGCATCGGATTATGATCTAAAGCCGGCATAAAATCAAGAGTGGAATTGACATACCCCCCCCCCCCCCCTCCCAAAAAAAAAGAAAGAAAGAAAAAAGAAAAAGAAAAGAAAAAAGGAAAAACATTTTTACAAAAAGAAAAAAAAATGCTATATAAAGATCCTTAGTTTCAACTAGCCATTATAACTCTATATTACTGTAACTGTGTAACTATGACCGATATTAATCTCGCATTTTCAAATATGCGGAATGCCGTATTCAAGTAATATACGGACTTGCAAGCACACTCCCGTATTTCAGGAATATACTGAATAGTATTTCAAGTTTCTCGTATTAGTAAATATACAGAAACCCTTATTTGAGTAGTATACTGACTCCCGTATTTCCGAAAATACGGAGAGACTATCTTGATTTGATATGCCCGTCTTATTCAATTATAAGCTAAATAATCAAACATAATAATCATTACTTTTCCAGTTTACAGATACAGGTTTTATTTGTTGACTTGTCAATCAGTAGTTTTCTAGAGATGGTCCTTCTTGAAAATAATGACCTCCGAACCATTTTACATATTTCCAAAATTTTAACTCACGGAATGCCGCATTCGAGTAACAATGGGAACAACTATGGTGTTTTAGACACATAATGGGTTCCATTTTTTACAAATTTATAGAACAACAGATTTGAGCAGTATACTGACACCTTTATTTCAGTATATATGAAAAGTACATTTTCTTAACTTTCAAATAAAGGGTAATATGTAGTTTATCAGTATACGACTGTTCAAGAATATACAGTCTTTTTAGATTCACGTATTTGTAAGAATACAGGATACCGTATTTTAGTAATATACGGACTTATTATGACGTTCCCGTATTTTAGAAAAATACGGACACCGTATATCTAGTTTTCCGTATTTTGTGAGTATACGGAACACCGTATTTTGGTCATATACGGATTTGCTGAATATACGACACCGTACACTTCCGTATTTTATGTTTTCCGTATTTTTACCCGTATATTAATGATATACGGAATTCCGTACACTCCCGTATATCTACATATTTTTCGCAGTGGTGTGAATAAGTTACAAGTTTTGATTGTTTTGTATAATTGTTTAAAACTCATACACTAGAATAAAATGTTATTGTGCTTAAAGTGCTGTTATCAATATATAAACAGAGTGATAATCATACATTTACAACAAAATTGTCAGCAAAATAGTCAACTCGATAACAAAAAGAAAACCATTGTAAACAGAAACTAATGCATTATAATTTCAGTAAAGTGGTTTATACAATGTGTATATATTGCAGATATTAACTGCCGGATTCACAAACATTTCCGCCCGCAAAACTTCTGAAACTGAGATTTCGTGAACTTTTTGACGTGCCAAAATATCCACTTATACAGTATATATATATATAAATAGTTATAATTTTAATGACCAATCTTCAACTAGAGCTATCACTAAATGTGATTAATACCCCCAAAACACCGCTACAGAACAGAGGAAGTTATCAATTTAGTAAAAGAATACTTCGTAAAAACTTGAAAAAGAGTTATGGTTGTGGGCAATTAAAGATAATTGTGGTTGTTGTACATCACATTTCCTCTCATTGCGCTTGACCATTGTATGAAGTTGCACTGAATTCCAAAAAAAAAGTTTTCAATTTATGCTCCGGACAAGGAAAACCAATTAAGGGCAATAATTCTTAAAATAGAAAAGATGGAGTGATGTTTCTTGGACAATGCACTTCCTCTATTTGTGCTTGACCATTGTGTGTAGTTGCATTGAATTCCAACCAGTAGTTTTCAAGTTATGCTCCAGACAAAAAAAAACAATAAAGGGCAGTAACTCTCAAAATAGTGAAGATGGAGTTATGATTCTTGGACACTGCACTTCCTCTCATTGTGACTGACCACTGTGTGAAGTTGCAATGAATTCCAAGCAGTAGTTTTCAAGTTTTGCTCCATACAAAGGAAAACCAACAAAGGGCCATGATGGCCCTGTATCGCTCTTCTGAGAATGACTGCTTTTAACCAAGTTGCTATGGACCTGGTTAATTGACCCCAGATGACCCTTATTCAAACTTGACCTAGAAATTATTGAAACAATCTCTAAGACAAATTTCAAGGTTATTTGTACTGAAAATGTTACCTCTAGAGTGTTAACCAGGTTTTTCCATATTTGGGCTCTATGACCTAGTTTTTTAACCTAGATGTCCTAAATTCGAACTTGAGCTAGAAATTATCGAAACAATTTCCAGGATATTTGGACTGAAAAAGTAGCCTCTAGGGTGTTAACAAGGTTTTTTGATATTTAGGCTCTGTGACCTAGTTTTCGACCCCAGTCAACCCATATCCAAACCTGAGCTACAAACCATCAAAACAACCTTTCTGACAAATTTCAAGGACATTTCGACTGAAAATGTAGCCTCAAGAGTGTTTTCAAAGTTTTTCGATATTTGGGCTCTGTGACCTAGTTCTCGACTCCAGATGACCTATATTCAAAACTGAGCTAGAAACCATAGAATTAAGCTTTCTGACAAATTTCCAAGTTATCTGGAATTAAAATGGTACCTC
Source organism: Cyclina sinensis (assembly GCA_012932295.1). Lineage (NCBI taxonomy): Eukaryota > Metazoa > Mollusca > Bivalvia > Venerida > Veneridae > Cyclina > Cyclina sinensis. The sequence continues at coordinate 33,959,971 of JAAONU010000019.1, forward strand.
TAGAGTGTTAACAAAGTTTTTTTCATATTTAGGCTCTGTGACCTAGTTTTTTACCCAAGATGACCCATACTCCAACTTGAGCTTGAAATCATCAAAGCAACCTTTCTGACAAATTTCCAGATTATTTGGGCTGAAAATGTAGCCTCTAGAATGTTTTCAAGATTTTTCTATTTTTGGGCCATGTGACCTAGTATTTGATCCCAGATGACCCATATCCAAATTTGAGCTTGAAATCATTGAAACAACCTTTCTGACAAATTTCAAGGAAATTTGGACTATAAATGTAACCAGTGTTAACAAGGTTTTTCTACTTTTGGGCTCTGTGACCTAGTTTTTGACCCTAGAAAACCTTTATTTGAAACTGAGCTAGAAATCATCGATAGAACCTTTGTGACAAATTTCCAGGTTATTTAGACTGAAAATGTTACCTTTAGAATGTTATCAAGGTTTTTTCCATATTTGGACTCTGTGACCTAGTTTGTGACACCAGATGACCCATATTCGAACTTGATCTAGAAATCCCCAAGGCAACCTTTCTGACAAATTTCCAGAATTTTTGGGCTGAAAATGTAGCCTCAAGAGTGTTAACAAGATTTTTCTATTTTTAGGCTCTGTGACCTAGTTTTTGAACCCAGATGACCTATATTTGAACTTGACCTAGAAATCTTTGAAGCAATCTTTCTGACAAATATCCAGATTATTCGGGCTGAAAATGAAACCTCTAGAGTGTTAACAAGATGTTTATATTTTTGGGCTCTGTGACCTAGTTGTTGAACCCAGATGACCCACTATTTGAACTTGAGCTAGAAATTATAGAAGCAACCTTCCTGACAAATTTCCAGATTATTTGGTCCAAAAATGTTACCTCTAGAGTGTTAACAAGGTTTTTCAAATAATTGCGCTCTGTAACCTAGTTTTTGACCCCAGATGACCCATATTTAAACTTGACCTAAAAATCATCAAAGCAACCTTTCTGACAAATTTTCAGATTATTTGGGCTGAAAATGTAACCTCTAGAGTGTTAACAAGTTTTTTCTATTTTTGGGCTCCCTGACCTAGTTTTTGAACCCAGATGAATCATATTTAACTTAAGCTAGAAATCATAGATAGAACCTTTCTGACAAATTTCCAGGATATTTGGACTGAAAAAGTAGCCTCTAGAGTGTTAACAAGGTTTTTCTATATTTGCGCTGTGTGACCTAGTTTTCCAACCCTGATACCCGATGTTCGAACTCGTCCGAGATATTAGTGAGACAAACATCCTGACCAGGTTTCATGACAATTGAGGCAAAAATGTGACCACTAGAGTGTTAACAAACTAATTGTGGATGGATGGACGACGGACAAAAGGTGATCAGAAAAGCTCACTCTGTCACTACGTGACAGGTGAGTTAAAAATAGTGAACATGGAGTTATGATTCTTGGACACTGCACTTCCTCTCATTGTGCTTGACCATTGTATGAAGTTGCAATGAATTACAAGCAGTAGTTTTCAAGTTTTGCACCATACAAAGGAAAACCAACAAAGGGTAATGGTATGAATAAATTTTGAATCATCAAATCAGGAAACAGGTAACAATCACCTTTGACATTGCAAATTTACTACAAGAGGGTCCATGGGACCCTGGGTCGCTCACCTGCCAACAACTGCTCAATGGTTGCAAGAGTCAGTGGATGCAAATACAATTGCCAATTGACTCAAAGGGTGCAGGCAATTATGACCATGGGGTCATCTTTGGTAGAGTTTCACTAGATGTCGTGCGTCATCAGGATTGTTAAAGCACAACGTGGACTATAATGGACTGAGCCTCATAAAAAATATATCAGGCATGTATACACATGATACCTAACATGTTTAAAGTTTTAAAGCAGTATCTTGAAAAATGTAGAAGTTTGTGCCGCAATATTTTTTAAAAAATCCTGCCGTTATACAAAAAACTAAGTTGTTGTGAACTGAATGTTGGAACACCGTTCAAAACAAGGATTATGTACATGACACATGTTCACTCTATTGCCAGTTCTGCTAATTATTTTAAAATCCAACCATAGATGCAAAAAATATATGGGCAAGACACAAACTATCAGCAGTAAGGCCTATATAGCAGAACTTACTAAGTTCAGAGGGTTGCTGTGACATGGATCTTGGAGGGAGGAACATGGGTTTCGAGTGTAACACATACTTATTTTAATTTTTAAAGGGTTGCAGAGACTTTCGGTCTTTAAGTAATGTTATTTATAATACTAGAACTTTTATTAAAATACAATGTACACAATTATAAAGAAAAAGATTCATAACGGAAAAAATGTGTAAATGCAATCTTTAATAAAAAAGAACAATATTAGCCCTTCAAAATTATTTTTCCCTGACTTTTCACTAACTTTTCTGGATTTTATTTTTCACTGACCCATTTTCAAAATTCCCTGACAATTCCCTGACCTTGAAAAAAAAATCAAATTTCCCTGACTTTTCAAGTCCCCTGGCAACCCTGCAAGATCTTATATTAACTTCAGTATTGTACAAGTCTGATTAAATTCAAATAAAAAATGAAGTTGCTATTGTGCAGACAAGGTCTAAATAGTTAATTTTGGCACTTTCAGCGGCCATAACTCTGGAACGAATAATGCAATATGGCATTTTGAAGAAAGGAACCAAGATCTTATGGTAATGAAAGTGAAGATCAGACCAAAATTAAGACCACTCGAGTGCAGAAAAGCTTTTATCATAACTTGACCTAGTGACCTAAATTTCAAAGTCACATGACCCAGTTTCAAACCTGACCTAGATATCATCGAGATAAACATTCTGACAAAACTTGAAGAAGATCGGAGCAAAATTAAGACTACTAAAGTGCGGACAAGCTTCTTCTATAATTTGACCTAGTGACCTAGTTTTCAAGGTAACATAACCCAGTTTTGAACCTGACCTAGATATCATTGAGATACACATTCTGACCAAGCTTGAAGAAGATTGGACCAAAATTAAGACGGCTAGAGTGCGGACAAGCTTTTTCTAAAATTCAAACTAGTTACCTTGTTTTCAAGGTCACATGACCCAGTTATGAACTTGACCTAGATATCATTGAGATAAACAATCTGACCAAGTTTGAAGAAGATCGGACCAAAATTAAGACTGCTAGAGTGCGGACAAACTTTTTCTATAACTTGACCTTGTGACCTTGTTTTGAAGGTCACATGACCCAGTTTCGAACTTGATCTAGATATCATTGAGATTAACATTTTGACCAAGTTTAAAGAAGATCGCACCAAAATTAGAGTGCGGACAACAATTGTGAACGGACGACGGATGAAAGGTGATCACAAAAGCTCACCCTGTCACTATGTGACAGGTGAGCTAAAAACAAAGAAATTATGAGCTAAAATAAAGAATATCATGTATTCTGCCAAGTAAGAAAAAAATCCTCGTCTTACATTTGATTGTCCTAATATTTAAGGTTCAAGTGTGACCTTGACCATTAGCTAGTACAAGGGCAACAAAAGTTCAACACCAGTTCTGCATATCCTCTTCATCAGGGAAACATTTGAGCTAAGTTTGAATAAAATCCTTCAAGGGGTATAGGATTTAAAGAGCGGACAAAAAACTGTCTGACTTTCCATTGTGACCTTGAGCTGACAGAAGGGCAATATGGGTTATGCACATTACCTTGTTGAGATGAACATTTGGGTGAAGTTAAAAGAAAATCCTTGTCTTATAATTCATTGTCAAATATTAGATTTTCAAGTGTGACCTTGACCTTGAGCTAGTACAAGGACAACATGTGTTCTGCACATCCATACATGCTGTTCTCCCGTTACTCGCCGGGTTCTCTTGATATTTAGACCCTTACCCCGGCGCCCCGGCGAAGCACCCAAATCTCACGATAAATAAACACTTTTGGTAGCGTGACAATCTGGCCCTCAGAATTAGGGTACCCACCCATAAAAGCTTACAAAACTTGTCATATATCAAAATGTTCGGCATAGTCTGAAGTTTATTAGACTGCCGGCATAAATTGGCATAACTCACAGCGTTCTTCAAAATCCAAGATGGCTGCCAAGATGGCCGCCGACATGTAAAAAAATGGGTTCTTACATTTATGTCTGTAAGAATATGTCAAATTTTGCAATTTATGGTGTTCTTTTAGCATTTATGATAAGACTTATAATAAGTTTATCAGATAGTAAAGTTTTATTTGGACAATACTCAAATATATTTAAAAAAATGGTTGAATATACATGAAAAATGGACAGATATTTTGGGGTAGAGGTGATATTTTCACTTAAGAATAAAAATTCTAAACAATATTTTATATTTTAGGTGTTTTTACATATCAACAATAAAACAGAAGTAGAATTATCTCACATTATGGTGTGCATTTATTGCAAATTTTGATACTATATACAATTTAAAGTGGGTGAGGTAAATCTAAACGCAATTTACATGTGCACATATTGTTCATATTATACCATTTGCTTTTCAGATTTTTAAGTATTTTCTTCTTTTGTACAAAACATTGTTTCAATTGCTATAAAGCCTGTAATGTCTATGCCATAAACTACATTTATCACATTCAATATGCAATTAAAATCAAAAGTGTTTGGGGTAAATCTTAATGCACTTTACATGTGCACTGAGTGTTCAAGTTTACATATTGAATGGCATTTGGTACAGACATATTTTTTTCTTGCACAACATCATTTGCTATAATGTCTAATATTCCATATACATAAGCATAAACCACATTAACCATAACATACAAATTTGATTTCATATATTCTTACTTAGCACGGGAAGGAGTTCATACAAATAAGAGCAATTATCGGCAAGTAAAATGTGTTATTGCACTTCCCTTTGTGTCAAGAATGAATTGTTTGAAATTGCTAGCTTTCATTTATATAGTAAATAAATTCACAATTAATTAATATATACTTCCACCAGGTAAAATTCAATTTTTACTATATCAATCTTATCATCTGTGTCAAATCTCATCATCAATTACATCATCATCTATGGATATGCTTGCCTACATTGTGAAGAGATTCTGATAGGCTGCTTCGTTATCTTGTAGTGAGCTATGGCAGTCACAAGCTGTGTGCAGGGCTGTTAATATGGGGAATAGGCACTCCATATCTGTCGAAAGAATAACCAGAATATGCTGTCGCGCATTCACCTGTATATCCTATATTCCAACATTATCCGCAATTCGCTGACAATAAACAAAGAAGGAATTGAGCGTGATAAAGCATATACAGTATAGAATTCTAAATAAAAGCGTGCGCCTGCTGATGTCACTGCATACTACTTTCGGCTGTTCCTATTTGTCATTATAAAGCAATAATTGTTTTAAAATATTTTTATAGTGAAATATTGTTATGGTCCATATCTTCTTTTGATGTTCATCTATAATAAAATTATACATATTTGTTTAAACGTAAATTATTGACTAAAAAGCTAAAATGACCTTGTTGTTTTCATTTTCACATGGGGAAAGAATAGAGGGGTAAACAGAATAGCCTGTCAGGGACAGTTACCGTAAAAAATGACATGATAAGTAGTGCACATAATTGTGTCATTATTACTATACATATTTGTTAGAATGGAAATAGATTTTGAGTGCTCTACCCTCGAATATAGCACGGTATCGCGTTCAGATACGTTATTATTTAATCACTCAGGCCTATGGCCTTTGTGATTAAATTAATACGCATCTGAACTCAACACCGTGCTATATTTGACGGTAGAGCACTCAAACTTCAAATCTATTTCCTTAATACTAAATAGAAAATCGATCGATAATTGATAATCTATTGCTAGTTAGTGGAAAGTTGGAATGCACCTTGTTTACAAAAGCATCGGCCTTTTTGTCAATAATGGGTTGATTTTCATAATCTGAAATTTGTAAGAAAGAAGAAACATTGACTTTTTAAATATCTTTTTTTTTCACTCCAACCACGGAAGTTTTCCTTGCAAGCTGGCGAGTAAAAGACAACAACTCAGTAAGTTTTGCTCTCTTTTTTATAATTACATGTTTCTACTGTTTGTTAGCGTAAAGATGGCATGCAATGCTTGCACCTACTTTACACAAATATCGGTCTTTTTGACAATTATAAGTTGATTTTCAAAATTTTTAATTTGTAAGAAAGAAGAAACATTCACCTTTAAAACAAAATCAATTTCTTCTTCAACAAAAAACAGAAGTTTTATTTGCAAGCGGTCGAGTAAATTACAACAACTCATAAATTTTTTCTCTCTTTTTGTAAAAAATCTGTCTCAAATTGATGAAAGCACAGTAATAAGCTGTCCATTATGAAGTTAATGTTAAGAGAAGGCTGGAAACCTTATATCCAGATCCAAATATCAGCCAAGTAGAGTGCGATGCAGTTCATATTTAGTGTTTTTATCAAGTCTGTTAGCACTGACACCACCGAAATTCAGTATGTTGATGATCACTAAATGACTGCTATGTTTACGGTGCTCTATTTCATAAACAAACACAGATATAGGAATAAATACATTGTGAAGTTCTATGTACTCAGTTCTATGTCCATTTATCAACTTCCATCAAATGCCATCATATTTTGTAACTCTGTTTTCATCCGATAACCCCCTAAAGTTAACCAGAAAACAAGAATTTGTACATACTTTCCATCATTTTTGAAAACGATTCCATTTAAGTATTGATATTTTTGTTTTTGAAGCAAAAGCTGCATTGAAAAATAACAAATCAGACAATCAAAACAACATGGGAAAATTTTATTTTACTAGTTCAGCTATAATTCGTACAGTAATTTCTTACTTAAAGTTGTTTTTTCGGCATTAGTTTATACTTTACTTTAAGCAACAACATATACTATCCGCCATTCAAGGTATTTATAAAGAACCGACTGCGCATGCGCGCAACACCATATTTTCGAAATTTTTGAGTGTCCGTTCCCTCTCAATTAAGGCTCTGGTTTGACATAAACAGTCTTCGCTACAAGAGTTTTCACAAGTGCACACCATAATTATGTCACTCAAGAGTTCAGGAGGTGTACATGGCTGAGACATCAATTGAAGTGAATAAAATCCCTTGCCAATATCTCTGATGTACTAGTACCCGCAGCCTAGTGGGTTTGGTTTTGTCTTTGGATTTAATGCATTTCACCAAAGAAATAGCTTATATGCACACCTAAGCAGGTGTAGCAGTATGCTATCATTTGTTGCTAGTTGCAATCTCTAGCAAGTCTCGAATCAAACCACAGAGACTGCCACCAACAAATGACAGCATACTGCTACACCTGCTTAGGTGTCCATATCAGCTATTTCTTTGGTAAAATGCATTAAATCCACAGACAGAACCAAACCCACTAGGCTGCAGGTATATCAGAGATGGCAAGGGATTTTATTCACCTCAACTGATTTCTCAGCCATGTTCACCTCCTGAACTCTTTAGTGACATGGTGTGCACTTGTGAAAACTCTTGTAGCGAAGACTGTATATGTCAAACATATTAACAGCCCTGCACAACAGCTTTAACAGTGACTACCATGGCTCACTACAAGATAATAAAGCAGTCTGTCAGAATCTCATATCCAAAGATGATGATGAAACTGATGATGAGATTTGACACAGATGATAGTAAAGAAGATTGATAGTAAAAATTGAATTTAACCTGGTGGAATTAATAATTGTGAATTTATTTACTATATAAATGAAAGCTAGCAATTTCAAACAATTCATTCTTGACACAAAGGGAAGTACAATAACACATTTTACTTGCCGATAATTGCTATTATTTGTATGAACTCCTTCCCGTGCTAAGTAAGAATATATGAAATAAGATTTGTATATTATGGTAAACATGGTTTATGTTTACGTATATGAAATATTAGACTAAGAGCAAATAATGCTGTGCAAGAAAAAAATATGTCTGTACCAAATGCCATCCAATATGTAAACTTGAACACTCTGTGCACATGTAAAGTGCATTAAGATTTACCCCAAACACTTTTGATTTTAATTGCATATTGAATGTGATAAATGTAGTTTATGGCATGGACATTATAGGCTTTATAGCAATTGAAACAATGTTTTGTACAAAAGAAGAAAATACTTAAAAATCTCAAAAGCAAATGGTATAATATGAACAATATGTGTACATGTAAAATGCGTTTAGATTTACCCCACCCACTTTAAATTGTATATAGTATCAAAATTTGCAATAAATGCACACCATAATGTGAGATAATTCTACTTCTGTTTTATTGTTGATATATAAAAAAACACCTAAAATGCAATATTACATAGAATTTCTTATTCTTTAGTGAAAATATCACCTCTACCCCAAAATTTTGTCCATTTTTTGTGTATATTAGACCATTTTTTAATATATTTGAGTATTCTCTAAATAAAACTTTACTATCTGATAAACTTATTGTGATTCTTATCATAAATACTAAAACAACACCATTAATCACAAAATTTGACATCCTCTTACTGACATAAATGTAAGAACCCATTTTTTGCATTTTGGCGGCCATCTTGGCAGCCATCTTGGATTTTGAAGAATGCTGTAAGTTATTCCAATTTATGCTGGCAGTCTGATAAACTTCAGACTATGCTGAACATTTTGGTATATAACAAGTTTTGTAAGCTTTTATGGGTGGGTTACCCCATTATAGCCCTAAATTGGCAATTGTCACCCTACCATTTGTCTTGAAAGAAAAAAATAAATCCATAAAATTCGTTGAATACACATTTAAGTCCAAGTTTGAATATACCAAGTCAAAACCTTGATACGCCAGATCGATAATTAGTTGATTATGTGACAAAAGTTCTTTCTTACGCACGTTAGTGTTAATTGTCTGCAATATCTGCTCATTGCCCGGGGTAATACTTAGCGCCCAGGCTGGCAGAAATCTGACAAATCGTTGTTTTTTACCAATTTAGAACATCTGGGACCGCTTTGCATCTCGGAAAATCCCATTTCAATCGGTCCAGAAATTCACCGTTTTTTATTCCGAATGTAAATCCAGACAGTATACAATCTGCCAAAACCGAATCCACAACATAAGTCCCGGACCGTCTGTGTATATCGCACCTTGCTAATCTGTTCTAATTACACCCAAATAAAGTTGTCAAAGACCAAATGACCGTGAAAAATAAGTTTGATAATTGATAGCTTCTGTCAGTGCCTTCAAATCCTTTAGCCTAATGTTTGCAGCTAGCACTACGTCAGCCTACGTGTTAGTTAAAGTCGGCTCCTTTGAAGTCAGTTGAAGATAAACGACCTTCACACAGTTACTTTAGAGCTGAATTAGCGGTGCGTTTTTTATGCTCCATATTGTTTGATATTTGGAAATTGAGTAACAAAGTGAGTTATTTTCGAAATACACCATTTAAAAGTGTAAATTTTATTTTTATGCAGTTACACACAGCATCAATGTGTATATCAAACAGAAGGCGGTAGGCAATTATTTTTTATTCACAAGTCTTTTATACGTATCAAACCAGGGAACAAATTTTTCATTCAGTGACTACTCATCCTCGAGGACGAGTGACTAAAATTTCTACTCATCCTGCATCACCTACATCCGTCTTGCAGACCCAGGAGAAAAAAGATCAACAGTATTATGTGGTTTACTGAATTTAAAAAGGTGCAGTGCTCCCCCTTACTCATGCTTCCGGTTTCGTTTTGACAGCGTATTACATGAATATACACATCTATCGGTATATTTCTTTCGGTTCTTGCACTCTGCAGGACTTGCGATCAGAAAATTATACTCGTCCTCCTACTTTTTCCACTCATCAATACATTTAAGTTTGTTTGTTTGTATTTTTTGGGGGGTTCGGGGGTGGTGGTGGAGGGAGGGAAAGAGTAATCATCGGGTGGTCGGACCGATTGAGCTTGAATCATTTCTGCAAGCCTGTTAGCGCCTGATTGACATAATTGATGTTCGCAACAAGAAACAAGATGACACGTCATTCACCTGATTGTTGTTACACTATGTTGAATAAAGTACCATGTATGACGTCAGAAACACAATGTTTTTTGGTTTTCGTTTTTACCCCGTTGTGACGTCCAAAAACCCGGCGATTTTCCACAAATCTCCCGTTAATGATCAAACCCTAAACAGCATGTATGTGCACATCACTATCATGAGGTGAACATTTGAGCCAAGTTTTAAGAAAACTCTTCAAGGGGTATAAAATTTACAGAGCAGACACGAAAATTGTCTGACCTTCCAATGTGACCTTGACCTGACACAAGGGCAACATGGGTTCTGCACATTGTCTTGTTGAGTTGAATATTTGAGCCAAGTAAGAACAAAATCCTTCAAGGGGTAAAGAATAAACAGAGCAACAAAGATACATTGTCTTTTTTTTAAATGTCAGATATTTGACCTTCCAGTGTGACCTTGACTTTGAGCTGACAGAAGGGCAATATGGGTTATGCACATTGCCTTGTTGAGATGAACATTTGGGCAAAGTTAGAAAAAAATGCTTGTTTTATAATTCAATATCAAATATTTGAACTTCAAATGTGACCTTGACCTTGAGCTGATACAAGATCAACCTGAATTCTGCATATAGCTATCATGAGGTGAACATTTGAGCCAAGTTTAAAAAAAACTCTTCAAGGGGTATAGGATTTACAGAGCTGACACAAAAATTAACTGACACAAGGGCAACATGGGTTATGCACAATCCCATGTTGAGGTTTACATCAAAGTTAAGTTTGAAGAAAATTCTTCCATTAGTATATGATTTACTGAGCGGAGATTGACGGATGGACCTAAGCGACAAAGCGATTCCAGGATATCCACCCCCCATTCTTTGGTGGGGGTATAATTAAGTGACCCCTGTGGAAGGGCCAATTTTTACCCAATGTGCATAATTTGAACAAACTTGGCAGAGGACCTCTAGCTGATGCTCCATTAAAAATATCTAAGTTCTAGGCATTGTGGTTTCAGACAAGAAGTTTTTTAAGGTTTTCCCTATATTAGCCCATGTAAAATCAATTGACCCTTGGGGCAGGGCCAATTTTGACCCAAGGGGCATAATCTGAACAAACTTGGCAGAGGACCTCTAGCTGATGCTCCATTAAAAATATCTAAGTTCTAGGCTTTGTGGTTTTCCCTATATAAGATGTAAAGTCAAATGACCCACAGAGCAGGGCCAATTTTGACCGAAGGTGTATAATTTGAAAAAAATTGGTAAAGGTCCACTAGACAATGCTACATGCAAAATCTTTAGGCTCAGGGCCTTGTGGTTTCAAAAAGAAGACTTTTAAAGTTTTTCCTTTCTTTTGCTATAGCAACCAGAGTTCTTGATGGAATTCAATTCTTTGAACAACTTAGGTAGAGCTTCATGCATGGAATATTCCAGGCATGTTTCGTCAAAGATAGCTTAGCAGTATAGGAAGAGGTCATTCAAGTCAAACTGTTGATGACGCACAATGCACACCACACAATCAATGATCACAAAAGCTCTCCCTTGAGGTGAGCCAAAAAAGTAGGTCATGAGGGTCACAGTTACATAAAGGTCAAAGACAAAGGTGGATGAATGTTGAGTACTTTCCTATCCCATTCAATAACACGTTTTTTTTTTGGAGGGGGTGAGGGGGGAAATGTGAAATCAAGTGACCCCTGGGATGGGGGCAAATTTTGACCAAGGGGCTATGATTTGTATAAACTCGGTGGAGGTCCACTAGACAATGCCACAAAGCAAATATCTACACTTAAGGCCTTATAGTATTTTGAAAGAAAATTTTCTAAATAATTTATGTATAATCAAGTGACTCTTGGTGTGAGGCCAATTCTGACCCAAGAGCCATGATTAGTAGATTTGGATAAAGGTCCACTAGATATTGTTACAAACCAAATATCTAAGCTCACTGCCTAGTGGTTTCAGACATAAAGATTTTTTAAAACTTCTTCCTATATAACTATTTGTAAAATCAAGTGACCCTTGGGGCTGGGCCAAATTTGACACTGGACAATGACAAACACAATATATCGAAACTCTATGCATTATGGTTTCTGAAAAGAAGATTTCTAAATTTGTTTCCCTATTTAACTAAGTAAAACCAAGTGACCCCTGGGACAGGGTCAATTTTGATCTAAGGGCCATGACTTGTATAAACTTGGTAGAAGTCCATTAGACAATGGTACACACGAAATATCTAAACTCTAGGCCTAATGGTGTCTGACAAGAAGATTTTAAAGTTTTTCATAAACAAGTCTTTGGAAAATCAAGTGACCTATGGGGGCCAATTCTGACCAAGGAAACATGATTTAGACAATTTCAGTAGAGGTCTACAAGATGATGCTACAAACCAACTACGTAAGCTCTAGGCCCTGTTGATTTAGACCAGAAGATTTCTTAAACTATTTTTCTATAAACCTCTTTGTAAGATCATGTGACACCTGGGGCGGGGCCAACTTTGACCCAGATTTGTATAAAGTTTGTAGAGATCCACTAGACAATAATTATATACCAATCATCTTAACGGGGTTGGGCCAATTCTGTCCCCAGAGCCATGATTCATAACATTAATGTAGAGGCCCACTGGATGATGCTGCACAATAAATATCGAAGCTCTAGGCCTCATGGATTCAGACAAGAAGACTTTTAAAGTTTTTTCTTTCAGTTGCAATGGCATCCAGAGTTCTGCATGGAGTTCCTTTTTTCCTATTTTGAAAGAGGACCATAGAAGAATCATTTCTGTAAAGTTTTATTGTAACTGAGGAGATGTTGTTTGAAGTCAATTATGGATTGACAGACGACAGACAAAATAGCATACTAAAAGCTACATTACAGGAGAGCTAATTATTTAGTTTCATTTCATTTTCCTATACAACTTCATGAAAAGGTATAATGCACTTCCTTTCAATGCATTCTATAACTGCATGAAGTTTCCGCAAATTCATTTCCACCGTTATGGAGTACAACTGTGGACAGAAGTACAGCAGAAACAAGAGGGCCAATGGTCCTAATGTGCTCACCTGGGTTCAAAGATGAAAGAAATTTTTATGAATGTAATGATGCATATCACAGATCTGAAATGGACCAATGCAATTTCAATGCCATAGCTCCAAAAACAAAAAGTAGGTCAGTAGGTCAAAATATTGGTCAGGAGACGACATTTTTGAAATCTGAGAGAAAAGCTGTACACACAGTACAAATTTCATTGCCCTAGCTTTAAAACAAAAAAGTAGGTCAGTAGGTCAAAATTATAGGTCATAATATGACTTTTTTGAAATCGGAACAAAAAACTGGTCACATGGTCCAAATTTCATTGCCATAGCTCCAAAAACAAAAAGTAGGTCAGTAGGTCAAAAATATAGGTCATTCAATGACATTTTTGAAATCGAAACAAAAACTGTGCACATGGTCCAAATTTCATTGCTGTAGCTAAAAAACAGAAAAGTAGGTCAGTAGGTCAAAAATATAGGTCAAGGAATAATGTTTTTGAAATCATCTTGAAAAACTGTACAAATGATCCAAATTTTTTTGCCATAGCGAAAAACTTAAAGAATGAGAAATTTTTTTTGGGGAAGGGAGTGACCTTCAGGGGAGTGGGGATGACCCCACTGTAGTCACAGTGCATACTACCAAATATCTAAGCTCCAGGCCTTGCAGTTTGTGACAAAAAGATTTTTAAAGTTTTTCCCTATATAACTCTATGTAAATCAAGTAAGCCCTTGGCGGGGTCAGTTCTAACACATTTTGTCATTTCATAATTTGAACAAGAGCTTGTCAAAGACAAAGCAACAGTCCCCTACTGGTGCAATGTCCATCTCCCTAACTCAAACCCATATGTGGAAATTGACTCAAGAATTTGTCTGAGACATGCATAATCTCCATATGATCCTCTATCCATGTACAAAGTATCATCAAAGAAGAAAATGTCATAGGTCAAGGTCATTAAGAGGTTAAGGTCACAGAAATATATGTTGTTGAAAAGGTCTTATCGAAGGGGTTGTTGTGACCAAGTTTGAAGTAATTCTGTTCAGAAATAAGGAAATTATGGCCAAACTTAAAGTTTTTGGACAAGAAAACTTTAAAGGTCAAGGTCATTCAGAGGTCAAGGTCACAGAAATGTACTTCATGGGGATGGTCTTGTCCAAGGTATTGTTGTGGCCAAGTTTGAAGTATTTCAATTCAGTAGTAAGGAAAATATGGCCAATGGTAAAGTTTTCGAAGGAAATGACTGATAAACGGACGGACAATTCCTCCTTTAGGTTCATAAACAAGGGTGCTATTGGCCCCAAAGCACTCACCTGCAGACAGACTGTTATTTGTGTGGAAGCTATCATTATTTCTTGTAAATCTAAGCTCTAGCCTTTGAAGCTTCAAAGGATAATTTTCTTATAAGATTTTACTATATGCAAATAATGAATATCTATGACCCCAAGGCAGGCCCAATTTTTACCCCGGATATAATTTGTACAAACTTGGAACAGGTTCACTAGACAATATTTCATGCCAAGATTTTCTAAGGTTTTACTATATATACATATAACAAAAACCTATGACCCCCTGTGGCGGGGGCCAATTTTGGCACCAAGGGCATAATTTGAACAACTTTTATAGAGGACCTAAAGATGATATCATATACCAAATATCAAAGCTCTAGCCTTTGTCATTTCAGAGGAGAAGATTTTTTAACTTTTTACTATATATATATAAGGGAAACCTGACCCCCTGGGGCGGAACAATTTTGGCACTAGGGGCGTAATTTGAACAATTTTCGTAGAGGATCTATAGATGATGTCATATACCAAATGTCAAAGCTCTAGCCTTTGTCATTTCACAGGAGAAGATTTTTTAAGTTTTTACTATATACATATAAGGAAAACCTATAACCCCCTGGGGCGGGGCCAATTTTGAGACTAGGGGCATAATTTGAACAACTTTGGTAGAGGACCTATAGATGATGTCATATACCAAATATCAAAGCTCTAGCCTTTGTCATTTCAGAGGAGGAGATTTTTGAAGTTTTTACTATAAACATATAACGAAAACCTATGACCCCCTGGGGCGGGGCCAATTTTGGCACTTGGGGCATAATTTGAACAACTTTGGTAGAGGACCTATAGATGATGTCATATACCAAATATCAAAGCTCTTGGCCTTGTACTTTCTGACAAGAAGATTTTTTTAATTTGCATTTTTGAAACTTTTTTTTTGGCCCTGTGACCTACTTATAATGCAACAGACCAGAACCATTTGAACAACTTTGAAAGGAGACCACCCAAGGATTATTCCTGTGTAGTTTGGTTAATGTACAGTCATTGGTTTCAGAGGAGATGTTGTTTTTATGAAATTGTTGACGACGGACGACGCTGGACGCCGGACACAGGGGGATCACAAAAGCTCACCATGAGCATGTTGTGCTCAGGTGGGCTAAACAATTGGGCCATGATGGCCCTAAACCGCTCACCTGAGTTTCATTGCTCATGTTACAAATATCAGTATTGGTTTTTATGGGTGCAAGTTTGAATAAGTTTGCAGTAAGATTAAAGACTCTGGGTGTAATGGTACTCAAATTTTTGAGCAGAAAAAGTTTTATTCTACAGGTCCCAGTGACTTTGACCTTTGACATACAGACCTAAAAACCAATAGGGTTCTTCTAATATAATTACCCTGTTAAGTTTGAAGGTTCTGGATGTAATGATACTCCAATTACTGTGAAGAAATAGTTTTCACTCTACAGCTCCCTGTGACCTTGACTTTTGACCTACTGACCCCAAAAATGATTGGATTCTTTTACTGAGTAAAGAAAATTATCCTATGAAGTTTGAAGGCTCTGGGTAAAATGGTACTCCAGTTACTGAGCAGAAACAGTTTTCACTCTACAGGTCCTTGTGAACTTAACCTTTGACCTATGGACCCTAAAAACAATAGGGTTCTTCTAATACAATTATCCTATAAAGTTTGAAGGCTCTGGGTGTAATGGTACTACAGTTACTCTGCAGAAATAGTTTTAATTCTACAGGTCCCTGTGACCCTGGCCTTTGACATACTAGCCCCAAAAACAATATGGTTCTTCTATTTAGTAAAAGCAATGATCCTATGAAATTTGGAGGCTCTGGGTGAAATGGTACTCCTGTTATTGAGTGGAAATGGTTTTCACACTAGAGGTCCCTCTGACCTTGACCTTCTGACCCAAAACACGAAAGGGATTTTTTGTACTCAATAAGGCCAAAAACCCTGTGAAGTTTGAAGGCTTTGGGTCAACTGGTACTCAAGTTAGTGAAAGGAAATGAAGTGTGAAAGACAGACAGACAAACAGACACCCATGGACAAGGCAAAAACAATATGTCTCAATTAAAAGGGCAGGGTTGGGGGGAGACATAACAATGAACAATTGAAGGTATAGCCCTTGGTGTTTCAGAGCAGCAGATTTTTAAAGTTTTCCCTATATAAATCCTTGTGTAAAATCAAATGACCCCCGGGTGGGGCCAGTTTTGACCCCAGGGTCATGATTTGAAGAAACTTGGTAGAGGTCCACAAGACAATGCTGCAAACCAAATATCTAAACTCTAGGCCTTGTGGTTTCTGACAAAAAGGTTTATAAAACTTTTCCTATATAACTCTATGTAAAACATGTGACCCCTGGGACGGGGCCTTTTTTTACCCAGGGGCTATGTTTGAACAAACTTGGTAGAAGTCTAGTAGACAATGCTGTACACCAAATATCTAAACTCTAGGCCTTGTGGTATCTGAAAAGAAGATTTTTAAAGTTTTTCCTATATAACTCTATGTAAAACATGTGACCACTATGACAGGGCCATTTTTGACCCATGGGCTATGATTTGAACAAACTTGGTAGAGGTCCTCTTGACAATGCTACATACAAATATCTAAACTCTAGGCCTTGTGGTATCTGAAAAGAAGATTTTTAAGTTTTCCCTATATAAATCTATGTAAAATCAACTGACCCCTGGGGTGGGGTCAGTTTTGACCCCACGGTCATAATTTGAACAAAATTGGTAGAGGTCCACTAGATGATGCTGCATACCAAATATCTAAGCTCCAGGTCTTGGGGTTTCAGAGAAGAAGGTTTTTAAAGATTCAACTTTTAAAATCTAACTTTAGCTCCAGTGAACAAGAAATGCAATGGACCAGAAACATTTGAACAATCTTTGTAGAGCTTCATGGAAGGAGCATCTCAGACAAGTTTCATTTAATTTGGCCCTATGGTTTCAGAGGAGATGTCATTTGAATGAAAAGTTGACGACGGACTTTGTGCTCAGGTGAGCTAAAAATGAGGTGGATATTCTCCATACTGCCATTTATCCATATTTCACTGGATACAGCTTTTAGGGAAAGACAAATGTACCAAATTTTTCAAAATAGGATGAAAAAATTCAAAGTTTAAGGATGATAATTCTCACAATTTAGGTGCTAGAGTTATGAACCTTGTCACATATGATGTGGGTGATGACAAGAAACCAATATTTAAAGTTTGAAGTAGATACATTAAGAAATAATGAAGTTATATACAAAACAAGAGGGCCATGATGACCCTGGATCGCTCACCTGAGTACTTTGGCTGTAGGTTTGCTGCTAAGCAGTATTTCATTTTTTAATTGAAAATATGTAAGTGCCTACAAACCAAATATATAAAATATCAGTCAATAAATAAAGGCTCTATGACAGAGAGTAGAAATATCTATTATAAGCTTTGGTGACCTTCACCCAGTGACCTCAAACCCTACCCATGGGTAGACGTCCATGCAAGGAACCTATATACAGAATATCAAAGATATTGGTCTATAAATGAAGGCTCTTTGAGGTACAGTAGATAAATCTATTTTTAGCCTCCATGACCTTTAACCTAATCTAATAATTTGAAAACGCTTGATAAAGCTTGCTTCATGCCAAATTTTAAAATTCTAGGCCTTGTGGTTTCAGACAAGAAGATTTTTAAAGATTTTCTTCTATACTGCTATTCAAAACTTATGACCCCTCGGGCGGGGCCAATAGTGACCCCAGTGACATTTTTCAAACAAACTAGGTAGAGGTCCACTAGACAATGCTGCATACCAAATATCTAAGCTGTAGGCATTGAGGTTTCAAGTAAGAAGATTTTTAAAGATTGCCTTTTATACATATTAAGGGCCCCCGGGGCGGGGTCAATTTTGACCCCAGGGCCAACATATAAACAATACTGGTAAAGGTTATCTACACAATACTCCACACCAAATATCTAAGGTCTAGTTCTATTAGTTTCGGAGAAAAATGATTTTTCATGTTTTTCCTATATAACTATATGTAAATCAATAGAACCCTGGGGCGTGGCCAATTTTGACCCAGGGGACATAGTTTGAACAAACTTGATAGAGGTCCACTAAACAATGCTGCACACCAAATATCTAAACTCTACGCCTTGCGGTTTCTGACAATAAGATTTTTTAAAGTTTTTCCTATATAACTCTATATAAAACATTTGACCCCTGGGGGGGAGGGCATTTTTGACCCAGGAGCCATGATTTGAACAAACTTGGTAGAGGTCCACTGGACAATGCTGCACACCAAATATCTAAACTCTAGGCCTTGCAGTTTCTGACAAGAAGATTTTTTAAAGTTTTTCCTATATAACTCTATGTAAAACATGTGACCCCCAGGGCAGGGCCATTTTTGACCCAGGAGCCATGATTTGAACAAACTTGGTAGAGGTCCACTGGACAATGCTGCACACCAAATATCTAAACTCTTTTTAGATTTTTAAAGTTTTTCCTATATAATTCTATGTACAACTAGTGACCCCTGGGGCAAGGCCTTTTTTGACCCAGGGGTCATGATTTGAACAAACTTGGTAAAGGTCCACCTGATGATGCTTCATACCAAATATCTAAGCTCCAGGCCTTGTAGTTCTGGAGAAGAAGATTTTTAAAGTTCCAACTTTGAAAATCTATTTTTAGCTCCTGTGGCCTAGAAATGCAATTGACCTGAACCATTTGAACAATTTTGGTAAAGCTTCATGCAAGTAAAATTCCTGCCAAGTTTCAGCAAGATTGGCCAAGCAGTTCAGGAGAAGAACTTGTTTGAAGAAAAAGTTGACGATGCACGGACAGACGGACGGACGGACACCAGACATCAGACAATCACAAAAGCTCACCTTGAGCACTTTGTGCTCAGGTGAGCTAAAAACACATTTTTTCATGAAAGTTCAAAGGGGATAAATCTAATAATTTTGGAGCTAGAGTTGTGATTATCTTCATACTGTCACCTATCCATACTTCATGTTTCCAAACAATATTTTCAGTACTTTTTGAGTTTTACAAAAAAAAAAAAAAACACATTTTTTTTCATGATAATTCTAAGTTCAAGGGGGGATAAATCTAATAATTTTGGTGCTAGAGTTGTGAACCTTGAGGTGCATTATTTCCATACTATCACCTATCTATATTTTATGTTTCATAGAACTATTCTTAGAACTTTTTGAGTTATCACAAATATTGTTATATATGCCATATTTTAAGTATATTTGTTGCTATAGCAACCAAAATTTTCAACATATGAAGAAAAGAAAAAGACGTGCTTAATCTCCAGACTGCCATCTACCCATATTTCAAGTTTCATTAAAATATTTTCAGTACTTTTTGCGTTATCACGAGATCCAGTTTTTGTGACGGATTGGACGGACGGACGGACGGACTGGACGGATGGACGGACGGACTGACAGACAGACAGACGGAGGGTAAACCTATAGTCCCCTCCGGTTAAACCGGTAGGGGACTAACAATCTTTGTAGAGGTTCACTAGATGATGCCCCATACCAAATATCTAAGCTCCAGGCCTTGTGGTTTTTGAAAAGAAGATTTTTAAAGTTTTTTCTCTTGATTGCCATGGCAACCAGAGTTCTCCATGGAATTGAATTCTTTGAACAACTTTGGAAGAGCTTCATGCAAGGAACATCCCAGGCAAGTTTCATTGAATTTGGCTCCGTGGTTTCAGAGGAGATGTCGTTTGAATGAAATTGTTGACGCCTCATGACGCACACCGGACATTGGGGTATGACAAAAGCTCACTCTGGCACTTTATGCCAGGTGAGCTAGAAAACTTTCACTTTCCATTTGAAAATTCATTATCTCATTAACTGCACTGCACCATAAAATCAAAGCAGTGCCTAATGTACATGATCAAGGTCATTATTGATCTAAATCTGCAGGTGTTTGATGTGTTGATAACGACTTATTGATTGTCCAATTAAGGGACTTATTGTGACATAATAACAATTTAATTGGCCCACAACAGATAAACAACAGTGGTACAGTAATTGGTAGATTATTAGAGTGGAGGATTCCACATCTCTGATGTTGGGAACTTGTGGTAAGTTGGAAAGTGACTATTTTTCGCAAGTTTGAAATGAGTTACTGCAATTTAAGAGCTATGGAGAACAAGACTGTCACTATAAGATGACAATGCCCCCGAAAGTGGTGCTCTGACCTTTGATCTGAGAACCAGTCATTCAGGGGTCAAGGTCAAATAAATATAGGTCAGTGGGAAGGTCTTATCCAAAGGGGGTTGTGTCCAACTATGATGTAAATCCACTTACTAAAAAGGAAGTTATGGGCAATGTGAAAGTTTCTGGACAATTGGATCTTCAAGGTGAAGGTCATTAAGGGGTCAAGGTGAAATAAATATAGGTCAGTGGGAATGCCTTGTCCAAAGGGGTGTAGTGTCCAAGTGTGAAGTAATTCCACTTAGTAATAAAGAAGTTATGGCCAATGTTAAAAGTTTTTGGACAATTGGATCTTCAAGGTGAAGGTCAATCAGGGGTCAAGGTCAAATAATTATAGGTCAGTGTAAAGGTCTCGTCCAAAGGGGTGTTGTGTCCAAGTATGAAGTAAATCCAATTAATAAGAAAGTTATTGCCAGTGTTAAAGTGTTCGGACGGACTGACGGACGTCCGGCCGAAACTGGTTAAGGGGCCTTTTCTTTTGTTATTTTCTTTTGTTTAATAGAGGGCCATTGGCCCCTTATTGTATTGTTACAAAATTAACTCTTTTGTTCTCTTATTTACAGTTAGGTGGCCCCCTATTTATTTTCAGTAGTGCGGACTGACTGACGGACTGACAGAATGATGGACAGACAGTTCACAACTATATGCCTCCCTTTGGGGGCATAATAAAATGTTAGGTAAGAGAAAATCTATGCTCAGATGGAAAAGATGCCTAAACGGGACATTCACTTTGTAAGGACTCGGGCCCAAAAGCAAAAATCTACAAGACAAGAACAAAATTCAATCTGAATATAAATAGCATAAAGATTATGCTATTTGCAAGTGGTGCAACCTTTATGCATTAAGTAAAAACAAAAAACACTCCATTAGTGTTCTTTGCTGTTCTTCTTGTCTTTCTTTTTGTGAAAAAGGAGTCGATAAAAAAAATTCCAGTTTTCAAGCTAAAAATCCAGCTGAAAATCCAATTTCGAGTTACTGAAGTTATCACATGTACAGTCCAACCTTACTTAAGCAGCCAGCAAAGGGAAACGGTAAAGTTGGAGGCTTAAGTAAGGTGACCGCCTATTTAGGGGGTAATGTTGGCTCGCTTTCTTTAGTACTTGTAGGCATGCGGTTACTTTGAACACAACATCATTAGTGCTATCGTAAGTAACGTAGGACTCAGTAATAGCATGTATGAAAATTTCTTTGTTCTAAGTTTACATTTTATCTTTGGAAGTAACAAAACTTATTTAAAAGATAGAAATTAATATTGATATGATTTTAAGGTGAATCACGAAAATTCATTCATTACATGGTTAAGAGTTCTTTCCCTTCTGCGTAATCGGGATGATTCACACAAGCCGAGATATAGAATAAAGCATTTAGCTTCATTTTCTTTTACTCCGTGACAGATTTAAAATAAAGTTCAATGAAAAAGCATGTTTGTAAGGTGCTTATATTTATTTTAATTTCTGTTAACCGCTGAAATCAATACCTTTTGTAATTATAAAACAGACTTCTCAACACCTAATGATATCAAAGGTTAAATCGACCGTTTACTTTGAGAGTTTAATGAAACACATTATAATGCATGCGTAACAAATATTAACACACTTATACATTTAAGCACTGTGTATTGTCATGTGTTTGCCTTCGAGGGTTTATTCTAGGGCTTGTCAAAATATATTCACACCTTGAGCAGACAATACGTGGCAAATTGAATGCAGTTAGTGTGGCCGCTGGCTGCAGACGTAAGGTGACCGTTCAATTAACATGTTATATAGATATGGAAGGGGATATCCGCCAGTGTATGCATACTGCTGTATGACAATTGCATATTGCTTTGTTAAATTCGTTATTATAATCTGCATTTCCCCGTGCCTTAGAGTTTATTCCCTCTACTTGTTGCAAATATCTTGCAGCTTTTGCAACTCGATGTATGTAAATCATATAATTTTTAATGTAAAAGGAAAATGCATATTGGGTTGTTAATAGAGTGTGTATAACCTTGAAATGTTGATGCTTAGATGTTCTTACTACTTTTGACGTGGTTCTTTGTTACTGTATATCGTTTAATACACACATAAGCTTTTAAACATCTATTATTTCCTTTCGGTAATTTCGACGTTGAATGTTTATTTCAGAAGACTTTTAAAGTACACGATTCAGCCTGGAATTTATGTTTTGCACGCAGTTATGTGTAATGCTCATTAATGTATTAAAACAAATTTTCATATTCACTTTAAAGATATCAGTTAGCACAAAGCAATAGCAAACATGAAACTAACCGAATGCATCTGTAGGTAACATGTTACTCATATAACGCTAGGAACCATTTTTTTCAGCAGTTTCCGTAAAAAGGTTAATCATGCACGGTGTATTGACAAAAAATACCAGGCAAACTTGTGCAATCCAAGATGTACAATACAACAGGACACAAAGATAAATTGCTTTTTCAAAAGTTTATTTCGTGGAGAAATTTGCACTTTCCCGGTGAGGGGAAAATCCCGGGATCCGGGACGCCCGGGATCGTATAAAACATATAAGGAAACCAATAAACTGTTTTGGTTTTGATATTTGTTGTAATTCGTGGCAATAAAAAGTTATATTAATTGATTATTTCATATATTTTGACCTTATATTGATTTAAAATTAAGATTAAATTATCATTAGAGCTATACCAGTTTGCATTTTAACTACTTTGAAATGCAGAAATCACTATTAAGATTATTCAGAGTTAGACAATGATACTGAGTATGCAAAGCGGTAATGTAGTTTGAAAACTCAACACCTTAATATAACAGTATCTTAATTGTATTTAATTTAAATGCAAACAAGAGCCATGTTACACTTGGTTAATCCCCCGCTGGGAAGAAGCTACCTGAAGGTTGTACTTTCAAACACTCAATGTAATAATGTTTGAAGAAAATCCCACAAAAAATAGGCAAGGTAGAGTTATTTGTTGTTGCAAATTGCACTTCCTACCAAAGTGCTATGTCAGTGTATTAAGTTTGAAGAAAATCGCTCAAGCACTTTTGGAGTTATGCTTCGGACAAAGTTTTTCAATTAAATCTGATAAAGGGGAATAATTCTAAAAGTAGGCAAGGTAGAGTTATTTTTCTTACACACTGCACCTCCTCCAAATGTGCTCTTTCAGTATATGAAGTTTGAAGAAAATCACTCAAGTACTTTTGGAGTTATGCTCCGGACAAAACTGGAACGGATGCACGCATGGACGACAGAGACCATTTCTAATATCCCCTCCACCTTTGGCGGGGGGGATAATAAGTTCAAGAATTCAAGAATTCGATATACATGTATATGCTGGGATTTTTAAAATGTAAACAAGTAAATCTGATAAAGGGGAATAACTCTAAACAAGAGGGCCAAGATGGCCCTGGATCGCTCACCTGAGTACTTTGGCTGTAGGTTTGCTGTTAAGCAGTATTTCATTTTTTAATTGAAAATATGTAAGTGCCTACAAACCAAATATGTAAAATATCAGTCAATAAATAAAGGCTCTATGACAGAAAGTAGAAATATCTATTATAAGCTATGGTGACCTTGACCTTGACCCAGTGACCTCAAACCCTACCCATGGGTAGAGGTCCATGCAAGGAACCTCTATACTGAATATCAAAGATATTGGTCTATAAATGAAGGCTCTATGAGGTACAGTAGATAAATCAACTTTTAGCCTCCGTGACCTTTAACCTAATCCAATAATTTGAAAAAGCTTGATAAAGCTTGCTTCATGTCAAATTTTAAAATTCTAGGTCTTGTGGTTTCAGACAAGAAGATTTTTAAAGATTTTCTTCTATATTGTTATTTAACACTTGTGACCCCTCGTGCGGGGTCAATAGTGACCCCAGGGACATTTTTCTAACAAACTTGGTAAAGGTCCACTAGACAATGCTACACACCAAATATCTAAGCTCTATAACTTACGGTTTCTGACAAGAAGATTTTTTTAGATTTTCTTATATAACTCTATGTAAAACTAGTGGCCCCTGGGGCGGGGCCATTTTTGACTCAGAGGCCAGGATTTGAACAAACTTGGTAAAGGTCCACTAGACAATGCTACACACCAAATATCTAAGCTCTATAACTTACGGTTTCTGATAAGAAGTTTTTTTAAGATTTTCCTATAAAACTCTATGTAAAACAAGTGACCCCCGGGACGGGGCCATTTTTGACCCAGAGGCCAGGATTTGAACAAACTTGGTAGAGGTCCACTAGACAATGCTACATACCAAATATCTTAACTGTAGGCCTTCTTGTTTCTGACAAGAGGATTTTCAAGTTTTTCCTATATAACTCTATGTAAAACAAGTGACCCCCGGGGCTGGGCCATTTCTGACCCAAGGGCCAGGATTTGAACAAACTTGGTAGAGGTCCACTAGACAATACTACACACAAAATATCTAAGCTCTATAACTTACGGTTTCTGACAAGAAGATTTTTTAAGATTTTCCTATATAACTCTATGTAAAACTAGTGACCCCCGGGGCGGGGCCATTTCTGACCCAGAGGCCAGGATTTGAACAAACTTGGTAGAGGTCCACTAGACAATGCTACACACCAAATTTTTAAGCTCTATAACTTACGGTTTCTGACAAGAAGATTTTTTAAGATTTTCCTATATAACTCTTTGTAAAACTAGTGGCCCCTGGGGCGGGGTCATTTTTGACCCAGAGGCCAGGATTTGAACAAACTTGGTAGAGGTCCACTAGACAATGCTACACACCAAATATCTAAGCTCTATAACTAACGGTTTTTGACAAGAAGACTTTTTTAAGATTTTCCTATATAACTCTATGTAAAACAAGTGACCCCCGGGGCGGGGCCATTTTTGACCCAGAGGCCATGATTTGAACAAACTTGGTGGAGGTCCACTAGACAATGCTACATACCAAATATCTTAACTCTAGGCCTTGTGGTTTCTGACAAGAGGATTTTCAAGTTTTCCCTATATAACTCTATGTAAAATCAACTGACCCCTGGGGTGGGGTCAGTTTTGTCCCCAGGGACATAATTTGAACAAACTTTTTAGAGGTCCACTAGATGATGCTTCATACCAAATATCAAAGCTCCAGGCCTTGTGGTTTCGGAGAAGAAGATTTTTAAAGATCCAACTTATAAAATCTGTTTTTAGCTCCAGTGAACCAGAAATGCAATGGACCAGAACCATTTGAACAATCTTGGTAGAGCTTCATGCAAGGAACATTCCAGGCAAGTTTCATTAAATTTGCCCCATTGGTTTCAGAGGAGATGTCGTTTGAATGAAAAGTTGACGACGGACGGACGGACGGACTGACAGACGACGGACAAAGACCGATCAGAAAAGCTCACCCTGAGCACTTTGTGCTCAGGTGAGCTAAAAAAGGCAAGGTAAAGTTATTGCAAATGCACACTGCACTACCTACCAATGTGCTCTGTCAGTGTATGAAATTTGAATAAAATCCCTCCAGTAGTTTTGGAGTTATGCTCCGGAGAAAATTTATCAAGTAATTCTAATAAAGGGGAATAACTCTAAAAATAGGCAAGGTAGAGTTATTGTTCTTGCACACTGCACTACCTGTGCTCTGTCAGTGTATGAAGTTTGAATAAAATTCCTCAAGCAGTTTTGGAGTTATGCTCCAGACAAAATTTATCAAGTAAATCTGATAAAGCAGAATAACTCTAAAACAAGAGGGCCATGATGGCCCTGGATTGCTAACCTGAGTACTTTGGCTGTAGGTTTGCTGTTAAGCAGTATCCTTATCCAATAATATGAAAAAAGCTTGATAAAGCTTGCTTCATGCCAAGGTAGAGATATTGGACTTGCACACTGCACTACCTACCAATGTGCTCTGTCAGTGTACGAAGTTTGAATAAAATTCCTCAAGTAGTTTTGGAGTTATGCTCCGGAGAAAATTTATCAAGTAATTCTGATAAAGGGGAATAACTCTTAAAATAGGCCAGGTAGAGTTATTGCACTTGCACACTGCACTACCTTCCAATGTGCTCTGTCAGTGTATGAAGTTTGAATAAAATCCCTCCAGTAGTTTTTGAGTTATGCTTCGGACAAAATTTATCAAGTAAATCTGATAAAGTGGAATAACTCTAAAAAAAGGCAAGGTAGAGTTATTGCACTTGCACACTGCACTACCTACCTAATGTGCTCTGTCAGTGTATGAAGTTTGAATAAAATCCCTCAAGTAGTTTTGGAGTTATGCGCTGGACAAAATTGTTTTGGACAAACGGACGCACAGACGGACCAAGGGCATTTCTAATATCCCCTTTGCCTTTGGCGGGGGGATAAATAATAATTATAAAAAGAATGTTGTAACTATCTCCAATATAAACAAGAGGGCCATGATGGCCCTAAATCGCTCACCTGAGTCTCATTGCTCATGTTACAAGTATCATTACTGGTTGTTATGGGTGTTTGTTATTCGCAAATTTGAATAAGTTTGAAGACTCTGGTAATGGTACTCAATTTTTTTAGCAATAATAGTTTTAATCTACAGGTCCCTGTGAACTTGACCTTTGACCTACAACCCCAAAAACAATAGGGTTCTTCTAATATAACTACCCTATGAAGTTTGAAGGTTCTGGGTGTAATGGCACTCAAGTAACTGAGCAGAAACAGTTTTCACTCTACAGATCCCTGTGAACTTAACCTTTGACCTATGGACCCTAAAAACAATAGGGATCTTCTACTACTATTATCTTATAAAGTATGAAGGCTCTGGGTGTAATGGTACAACAGTTACTCTGCAAAAAACTTTTCACTATACAGGTCCCAGTGACCTTAACCCTTGACCTATGGACCCTAAAAACAATAGGGTTCTTCTAATACAATTATCCTATAAAGTATGAAGGCTCTGGGTGTAATGGTACAACAGTTACTCTGCAAAAAACTTTTCACTATACAGGTCCCTGTGACCTTGACCTTTGACAAACTAGCCCCAAAAAGATAAAGTTCTTCTATTTAGTAAAAGCAATCATCCTATGAAGTTTGAAGTCTCTGGGTGAAATGGTACTCCTGTTATTGAGTGGAAATGGTTTTCATTTCTAGAGGTCCCTCTGATCTTAGCCTTTGACCTACTGACCCCCTCTCCCCCCCCCAAAAAAGTGTTTTTTTTCTACTCAATAAGAGCAATAACCCTGTGAAATTTGAAGGCCTTGGGTCAACTGGTACTCAAGTTATTGAAAGGAAACGAAGTGTGACAGACAGACAGATAATCAGACAAAGGGCGGGGTTGAGGGGGGACATAACAATGAACAATTGAAGGTCTAGCCCTTGGTGTTTCAGAGCTGCAGATTTTTTAAGTTTTCTCTATATAAGTCCTTGTGTAAAATCAAATGACCCCCTGCCCCCGGGTGGGGCCAGTTTTGACCCCAGGGTCATGATTTGAACAAACTTGGTAAAGGTCCACTAGATAATGCTGCACATTCAAATATCTAAACTCTAGGCCTTGCGGTTTCTGACAAGAAGATTTTTAAAGTTTTTTCGATATAACTCTATGTGAAACATGTGACCCCTGGGGTGGGGTCTTTTTTGACTAAGGGCTCTGATTTGAACAAAATTGGTAGAGGTCCTGGATTCTGATGTGAAGTTTTTTTTAAATTTTTTCCTATATAACTCTATGTAAAACATGTGATCCCTGCGGCGGGGTCTTTTTTGACCCATGGGCCATGATTTGAAAAGACTTGGTAAAGGTCCACTAGACAATGCTTCAAACAAAATATCTAAAGTCTAGGCCTTGTGGTTTCTGACAAGAAGTTTTTTTAAAGTTTTTCCTATATAACTCTATGTAAAACATATGAACCCTGAGGTGGGGCCATTTTTGACCCAAGGGCCATAATTTGAACAAACTTAGGTAGAGGTCCACCAGACAATGCTGCACATCAAATATCTAAACTATAGGTCCTGTGGTTTCTGACAAGAAGATTTTTAAGTTTTCCCTATATAAATCTATGTAAAATCAACTGACCCCTGGGGTGGGATCAGTTTTGACCCAGGGTCATGATTTGAACAAACTTGGTAGAGGTCCACTAGACAATGCTGCAAACCAAATATCTAAACTCTAGGCCTTGTGGTTTCTGACAAGACGATTTTTAAAACTTTTCCTATATAACTCTATGTAAAACATGTGACCCCTGGGGCGGGGCCATTTTTGACCCAGGGTCATGATTTGAACAAACTTGATAAAGGTCCACTGGACAATGCTGCACAACAAATATCTAAACTCTAGGCCTTGTGGTTTCTTACAAGAAGATTTTTAAGTTTTCCCTATATAAATCTATGTAAAATCAACTGACCCCTGGGTTGGGGTTAGTTTTGACCCCAGGGTCATGATTTGAACAAACTTGGTAGAGGTCCACTAGACAATGCTTCAAACCAAATATTTAAACTCTAGGCCTTGTGGTCTCTGACAAGAAGATTTTTAAAACTTTTCCTATATAACTTTTTGTAAATCATGTGACCCCTGGGGCGAGGCCATTTTTGACCCAGGAGCCATGATTTGAACAAACTTGATAAAGGTCCACTGGACAATGCTGCACAACAAATATCTTAACTCTAGGCCTTGCAGTTTCTGACAAGAAGAGTTTTTAAAGTTTTTCCTATATACAGTAACTCTATGTAAAATCAACTGCTGACCCCTGGGAAGGGGTCAGTTTTGACCCCAGGGTCATAATTTGAACAAACTTGGTAGAGGTCCACTAGATGATGCTTCATACCAAATATGTACACTCCAGGCCTTGTGGTTTCTGATAAGAAGACTTTTAAGTTTTCCCTATATAAATCTATGTAAAATCAACTGACCCCTGGGGTGGGATCAGTTTTGACCCCAGGGTCATGATTTGAACAAACTTGGTAGAGGTCCACTAGACAATGCTGCAAACCAAATATCTAAACTCTAGGCCTTGTGGTTTCTGACAAGACGATTTTTAAAACTTTTCCTAAATAAAACTCTATGTAAAACATGTGACCCCTGGGGCGGGGCCATTTTTGACCCAGGGTCATGATTTGAACAAACTTGATAAAGGTCCACTGGACAATGCTGCACAACAAATATCTTAACTCTAGGCCTTGCGGTTTCTGACAAGAAGAGTTTTTAAAGTTTTTCCTATATACAGTAACTCTATGTAAAATCAACTGACCCCTGGGAAAGGGTCAGTTTTGACCCCAGGGTCATAATTTGAACAAACTAGAGGTCCACTAGATGATGCTTCATACCAAATATCTACACTCCAGGCCTTGAGGTTTCGGAGAAGAAGATTTTTAAAGATCCAACTTTAAAAATCTAATTTTAGCTCAAGTGAACCAGAAATGCAATGGACCAGAACCATTTAAACAATCTTGGTAGAGCTTCATGCATGGAACATCCCAGGCAAGTTTCATTTAATTTGGCCCTTTGGTTTCAGAGGAGATGTCATTCGAATGAAAAGTTGATGACGGACGGACAGACTGACCACGGACAAAGACTGATCAGAAAAGCTCACCCTGAGCACTGTGTGCTCACTTTGAGCACTTTGTGCTCAGGTGAGCTAAAAACTTAAAAATCCTTCAACAATAAAATTAATTTACTGAGAAAAAAAAAAAAGATTTTCACTCTTATACTTTAGATGCATATCTATAACAAAAGGTATGCGCTAATCGATAATTTATCGATCAAACCTATGGCAGGTGGTATATATTCCCGGTATTACTATATGTTTAATACGATCCCGGATCCCAGCTTTTCTAAAGGCGATCCCTGGATTTTCCCTCCACCCACTTTCCTCCCCACATCACGTACGTTAGTAAACTCGTAACAATAATTTTCTCTTTTTGTATTCTATAAAACTAAAAGTAGGCAAGGGCATAAGCTGACCAATGCAAATAATCTATCAGCTACATTAATTGTAAATTTGGCTTTCTGTATTTAAAAAATGTAACAAGGTAAGAGTTGACCATTTCAAAAAGTCACTGAGGTACAAGTTAACCTAATTAAGTACAAGCTGAAAACCTTGCTATTCATTCTTTTTTTGCATGCTATAAAGACACATTCCCAATTGAAAAATCCCACTTTTTTCCAAATTTTCATAAATAATTTCTCAAAAATATAATGCTACAATTTTCAGTATATTAGACTGTGCAGCCTACCAGGAATCAAACTCCAGACCCTTGGAATACTGTTCCGCTGATCTACTGTCTGAGCTACCCAGCCTCATACAGATTACCTTCCCTCTTAAGGAACAGTTCTGAACAGTTCTACACACTTAAGCATTTTTGTTAAAATCACTCATTTTAATGTTCACTCAAAAACAAAGCTTAATCATAAAAAATACAAAATGATATTTAAAACATTTTCATGACATTTATTTTGCAATTAGCTGAAAAAATACTAGAAAATGAAAAAGACTCCTGTTTTTATAAATTCATCTCAGAGTTAAGTCATTCAGCCAGTTCCGAATGACATTTTGACTAAATGCTCAAATGGTGTCTTTAACTTATAGACATATTTATCTACAATCAGGGTCTCTTTTAAAGACCCTGCTACAGTGTAGTGGTTTAGGCCACTTCCAACAACCTTGTTGTTGCCAACAGTGTTGGGGCTTCATGCAAGCTGTTGGGGTTCAATTCCCGTGAGAACCCTTAGGTTTATTTTCTCTACTTATGTACTTCAACAATATTCTAAGTCATATAGACGCTATGCATAATAGTAGTATAACAGCAGGGGTTGTTCCAGCGTAATTTTCGGATGGAAATTGCGCTGGTACCCCCTGTTGTTATACTACTCATAATTTATAATTTCTTTATATTTTTCCTTAATTCCGTTAAGAAAGGGTGATTTGCCCAGAAAATGGAAATGTTTTCCCAAACCTAATCAGTCCACAGACCAAAATATTATTTTAATATAATCCTATTATACATGTATATAGTATTTTCATACATGTTTGAAAATGATGTGAGATGTGACCTGTGTCAGTGAATCTGTCCAGAAAGCTATAATATAAACAAATAACATGATTTTTACCTCTAATCTTTATTATTTGACCCATTTTTCCGAGAATTTCAGTTGACAATATGAAATTATAAAAGACCTCTGGTCAAAATTTGTACTTATTGTGTAGATGGGAGCATTTTACCACTGAAAAAGAAATATTTACTAATTCAATTACTTCGCCATTATTTAACATTTCGTCCAAAATACACGGGCAAGTAATAACTATTTCACCGTAAAACCACAGAAAACACCGAAGGTCAAATTTGTTCTTCCACAGTTATCTCCCGTGTATAATAATTTGCGCTAGAATCTTAAATTCTTTACTGGTTCCCTACGAAGTTTACATAAACATTGTGCTTTTAACAACCGATTGACGATTATACTATGTTTATGCATCATGTTTAAATACCTCTATTCCTGAAGTTTAAACATATTTTTCTATCGTTCATGTTGTTAATGATTACCTTATGGAATATTCAATTTAAACAGCAGCCATGTGGCAGAAAACAAGAATGGTGTTGAATAAAAAAGCGATACATTCAAATTAAGAAACACAAAAGACGTAAGTAGTTGTTAACTACTTGTCACATTCAATAGCAACAAAGTCAATGAACTTACAAATACATAACTTTCAGTCTATAATTTTCAAGATTAACATTTCAAGATCACAACGGTACCGATACACAAAATGTTAAACCACGGACTCTAAATGTGCAAATAAGAGTTAGTTGAATATGGAAATGAATTGTAACACTAGCAATAGGAAACACAAAAAACAAATTACTTATAAATATAATATATGCAATTTTAATGAAGTTGTCAATAAGTAGGACGCATATGAAAGTAAATTACATAAAATTGTAATTTAGCAGTAGACATAGACTGGCGGATATCCCCTTCCATATATAGAAGGATTTTCGATGGGAGCATCATGAAATGACCATTGACACCAGGTGACCGCCGATATAAGGTGACCATTAGGGCAGGTTATACTGTATGTGGTAGAGGACCTCTAGCTGATGCTCAATGCAAAAAAAACTAAGCTCTAGTTCTAGAAGATGCTTTAAGTCTTCTGTATATAAGCCTATGTTAAATCAATCGACCCCAAGGCAGGGCCAATTTTGACCCAAAGGACATAATTTGAGCAAACTTATATTTCGAAAAAAACTTGGTGGGGACCTATGGCTTGTGCTTAGTGCAAAATGTCTAAGCTCTAGGCCTTGCCATTTCAGACAAGAAGATTTTTTAAAGACTTGCCTATATAAGCCACTATAAAATCAAGTGACCCCCCCAACCTCCCAGGGCAGGGCTATTAATGACCCAAGGGGCATTATTTGAAAAATCTTAGTAGAGGACCTGCAGATGATCTTCCATGCAAAATATCTTAGGTCTAAAATTTTTAATATCTCAAGAGATTTTCAAAGATTCAATATTTTACACAAACAGGACCCTTGGGGTAGGGCCAATTATGACCCAAGGGATATAATTTGGACAAACTTGGTAGTGGACCTCTAGCTGATGCTCAATGCAGAATATCTATGTTCTACACCTTGTGGTTTTGACTGAAGGGATGTAATTTGAGCAAACTTGGTAGAGGTCCTCAAGCTTATGCTCAATACAAAATATCTAAATTTTATGCTTTGTTGTTTCAGACAAAAAGATCTTTTAAGGCTTCTCTATATCAGCCTATGTAAAATCAAGTGACCTCCAGGGCAGGGCCAGTATTGATCCCAGAGGCAAATTTTGAACACACTTGGTAGAGCACCTCTAGCTGTTGCTCTATGCAAAATATCTAAGTTCTAGGTCTTGTGGTTTCAGACAAGAAGTCTTCCCTATATAAACATATGTAAAATCAAGTGACCCGAGGGCAGGGTCATTAATGACGCCATTGGCATAATTTGAACGATCGTGGTAGAGAACCTATAGGTAACACTCATGCAAAAAATCTTAGCTCTTGCTTTTGTGGTTTCTGGCAAGATTTTTTTCAGGTTTTCCCTATATAAGTCTATGAAAAACTAGAGCTATCACTTAACACTAAAGGTGACTCATACCACCCCTCCCTCCATCCCCCTTGATACTTAATAAGGGTAATATAATTATTTGGAATGCACACCTATAGTGCTCAATTCTTTTCAACTAGAGTTGATTAATATCCCTAAAATATCACCTTGTCACAGAAATACGGCAAACATAAGAAAACTAAGGCCACAAAGAGAATGTATTAAAACTGTTTAATTTCAAGGTGAAGAAAGCTGATTTCAGTCTTAAAGTTTGTGCAAGAACATAGTTTTATAATTGGAGAATGAGTTTAGTTATTGTATGGTTATGTGAATGTTTAGTCTAGTAACAAGTTAGCAACGTCAAAACAGAAATTTAAAGAATCCAGTACGGTTTTACTGCACTTGTTAAAGGCAGTGACTCTAACATCGATATTAAAGTAGGTTTGGAATTATCCACATTTTGAAATATCAAAGCTTGAATTCAAATCTGCCAATACATGGGCAGAAAAAGATTATAAATACAGTAAAACCTGTATTAGTGGTCACCTGAAAATTATTGTCGCTATAGTCATCATGCACTCAATGCTAAATGGAAAACAAGGCAGTCTGAAGGACAGCTAAATCCCCTTCTGCAGCAGACATGAATATGTACATCTTGACCTTTAACCAACCATGACCTTGATGTTGTGCCATGCATATTATAAGCACATAGTCTCATGATAGTAATTATTTGTGCAAAGTTATTTAAAATCTTCCATAAAGTCAAAAAGTTATGGAGAACATTTAAGCCTGACCTTTGGGGTAGCAACCTGGAAGTTGGGTTCTGCACACTGTGTCATAGTGGTGATCATTTGTGCAAAGTAATAAAAAAACTTTAACTTCGTAAGCCAAGTTAGTAAGTTAAAGAGCAGATGAGAAATGTGGATATTTGACCTTTAACTGTGACCTTGACCTTGTAGGACACAACCCAATTATTGCGTTCTGCACATCGTCTGATAATGGTGATCACCTGTACCAAGTTATTTCAAAAAATTTTCAGCGGTTTAAAGTTATGGAGTGGACACGAAATGAAGACTTTTAACACTTGACCTTTAAGTGTGACTTTGACCTTGGGGGTAGCAACCAAATTATTGTGCTCTGCACATCATCTTATAATGTTGATCACTTGTGCCATCACTTGTGCCAAGTTATTTTAAACTAGAACTGTGTCCATTGGACACAGATGCCCCCACTATGCATAAGTGCATAAGCTGGAAGATTTTGATGAGAAAACAAATATGTAAAGTAATTCTACTAATACAGGAGTATTTACAGTACTGTTCAAATTTTTAAGGTAATGTCTGAATTCGTCACTGAACTCAACCTGAATTGTCCCAATGTAATCCAAAATGCAATGTGAAAAAACAAGTTTGAACAAGATTCATACTCACATTAGAAATGACAGCACATGATGGACAATGATCATCAATGATCATCATAAAAGCACAACCTGATCACCCTGTTCTTGATAAGTTAATTTTCTATAAATGCAACACATCAAAAGCTTCTTAACAGCACATACTTGACAATAACTTTGAAACTTAAGCCAGTCAGGATTATTAAACGTTATATAAATGAAAGAAATTACCTGTCCTTTCACAGGAGTTAGTAGCATTTTCTGTTGCTGCTGCATTTTCCATGTCTGTTTCTTCTTTCTCAGCTTCTTTATTACTGAAGTCCTCAGCAAACATATCTAAAGCATCATCATCATCACTCCAATCTGAATCTTTCTTTCTTCTTTCATTCTTGGCCTTTTCCAAGTTCTTCAGATCATGTAACAATTTCTCATTTGTCATTTCATAAACTTCCATGTTTCCATATTGTAAAACTTTATCAGCAAGACCAGTTAAGGCTAAAAAATCTACTCTGTCTTTATTTGCCTGTCTTTCTCCACAAGTTTCCTTTATTTTCTGTTTCTTGACTTTCCATCTCTGGCTTGAAGAAATATGTTTGCCTTTACTACCACCCAACCTTCTCAATGCTTTTGCAACTGTTTCTCCAGGTTTTAAGAAATGAATCATATCACTGAAAGAATAATATGTTAGACTTGAACTATTAGACATCAGAGGAAAGCCTCTAATGTTAACATTGAAACAAGAGGACCAAATGGTCCTGTGTCGCTTACCTGAAAAAAAACTATTGAACAATTGGTGAAGGGGGGTCAGGAAAGGAAGGGGGAAACCTAAGGCATGTGTCAAATGGCAGACAGTTCAAATTACACATTAGATTTCAAAACATATTATTTAACCAAGAAAGAAGGTCAATAGTTCAAGGTAAACCAAAGTCAAATTGGAAGTCTGTATGCAAACTTATACAAATAGTTAAAATTTCAATTACATATCTTTAAAAAAACAAGGAAGTAGGTCATTGTCAGCCAAGGTCAAAGTTGAAGTCTGCATGCAAAATCATACAAATAGTTAAAATTTTACTGCTTCAAAAAACAAGGAATAGATTACATGAAGGTCAAGGACAAAGGTGAACAAGAGGGCCATGATGGCCCTGGATTGCTCACCTGAGTACTTTGCCTGAGAGTCTACCGTTAAGCAAACATCAGATGCAAC
This sequence comes from Cyclina sinensis, assembly GCA_012932295.1. Classification (NCBI taxonomy): domain Eukaryota; kingdom Metazoa; phylum Mollusca; class Bivalvia; order Venerida; family Veneridae; genus Cyclina; species Cyclina sinensis. The sequence continues at coordinate 33,995,991 of JAAONU010000019.1, forward strand.
ATTACATTTTCTAACTGAAGATATTCAAAGATCTCATATTCTATACAAACAAGAAGATATTCCCAATGTAAAATCCACTGACCCCCAGGTAGGGGCTAAATTTGACCCCAGGGGTTTAATTTGAACAAACTTGGTAGAGGTCCACACGACATTGCTACATACCAAATCTTAAGGCTCAGGGCCTTGTGGTTTCAGATAAGAACATTTTTAAAGAGCAACTATGTTAAATCAGTTGACCCCGGGTCGGGGCCAAATTTGACCCCAGGGACATAACTTGAACAAACTTGGTAGAGGTTCACTAGACAATGTCCCATACCAAATCTTAAGGCTCAGGGCCTTGTGGTTTCAATCAAGAAGATTTTTAAAGTTTCACTATATAAACCTATGTAAAATCAATTGACCCCCCGGGGTTTCAGACAAGAAGATTTTCAAAGTTTTTCCTTTAAGTTACCATAGCAACCAGAGTTCTTGATAGAATTGAATTCTTTGAACAACTTTGGTAGAGCTTCATGCCAGGAACATCCCAGGCAAGTTTCATTAAATTTGGCCCAGAAGTTTCAGAGGAGATGTCCTTTGAATGAAATTGTTGACGGACGCCGGACAAAGACCGGTCACAATAGCCCACCATGAGCCTAAGGCTCAGGTGAGCTAAAAAACAAGAGGGCCAATGGCCTTAAAGCACCCACCTGGGTTCAAAGATGAAAGAAATTTTTATGAATGTTTGATGCATATCACAGAAATGAACCAATACAATTTCATTGCCATAGCTCCAAAAACAAAAGGTAGGTCAGTAGGTCAAAATATAGGTCATGAGATGACATTTTTCAAATCGTACAAAAAGCTGTACACACAGTCCAAATTTCATTGCCGTAGCTTTAAAACAAAAAAGTAGGTCAGTAGGTGAAAAACATAGGTAATGCTATGACATTTTTGAAATCGAAACAAAATTCTGTACACATGGGCCAAATTTCATTGCCATAGCTCCAAAAACAAACAAAAGGGCCAATGGCCCGAAAGCACTCACCTGGGTTCAAAGATGAAAGAAATTTTTATGAATGTAATGATGCATATCACAGAAATGGACCAATGCAATTTCATTGCTATAGCTCCAAAAACAAAAAGTAGGTCAGTAGGTCAAAATATAGGTCATGAAATGACATTTTTAAAATCGAAACAAAAAACTATGCACATGGTCCAAATTTCATTGCTGTAGCTAAAAAACAAAAAATAAGGTCAGTAGGTCAAAATAAAGGGTCATGAGACAACATTTTTGAAATCGGAACGAAAAGCTGTACACACAGTCCAAATTTCATTCCCCTAGCTATTAAACAAAAAAGTAGGTCAGTAGGTCAAAAATATAGGTCATGCTATGACATTTTTGAAATCGGAACAAAAAACTGTACACACAATCAAAATTTTATTGCCATAGCTCCAAAAACAAAAAGTAGGTCAAAAATATAGGTCATGCGATAACATTTTTGAAATCTAAACGAAAAACTGTGCACATGGTCCAAATTTCATTGCTGTACCTAAAACAAAAAAAAGTAGGTCAGTAGGTCAAAAATATAGTCAAGGAATAATGTTTTTGAAATCATCTTGAAAAACTGTACAAATGGTCCAAATTTTATTGCCATAGCCAAAAACTTAAAAATAAGAAAAAAAATTACAGCATGGGGGAGGGGTGAGTTACCCCCAGGTGAGGGGGGATGACCCCACTGTGATCACAGTGTATACTACCAAATATCTAAGCTCCAGGCCTTGCAGTTTGTGACAAGAAGATTTTAAAAATTTTTGATATATAACTCTATGTAAATCAAGTGACCCCAGGGCGGGGCCAGTTCAGACTCCAGAGGCCATCATTTGAACAATCTTGGTAGAGGTCTACTAGACAATGCTCAACACCAAATATCTAAGCTCCATGCCTTGTAGTTTCTTACAAGAAGATTTTTTAAAGTTATATAACTCTATGTAAATGAAGTAAGCCCTGGGCGAAGTCAGTTCTAACCCCAGGGTCATAATTTGAACAATCTTTGTAGAGGTCCATTAGATGATGTCTCATATCAAATATCTAAGATCCAGGCCTTGCAGTTTCTGACAAGAAGATTTTTAAAGAATTTACTACATAACTCTATATAAGACATGTAACCCCTTGGGTGGAGTCAGGGGCTATGATTTGAAAAATCTTGGTAGAGGTCTACTAGACAATGCTCAACACCAAATATCTAAGCTCCATGCCTCGCGGATTCTGACAAGAAGATTTTTTTGAATTTTTTCCTATATAACTCTGTTAAACTTGTGACCCCTCGGGTGGGGCCAAATTTGACACAGGAGCCATGATTGAACAAACTTGGTAAAGGTCCACTGGACAATGTTGTACACCAAATATCTTAACTCTAGGCCTTGCAGTTTCTGACAAGAAGATTTTTAAAAGTTTTTCGTATATAACTCTATGTAAAACATGTGACCCCTGGGGTGGGGCCATTTTTGACCTAGGAGCCATGATTTGAACAAACTTGGTAAAGGTCCACTGGACAATGCTGGTCACCAAATATCTAAACTCTAGGCCTTGTGGTTTGAGACAAGAAGATTTTTTAAAGTTTTTCGTATATAACTCTATGTAAATTCCATTGACCCCCGGGGTGGGGCCATATTTGACCAAGGAGCCATGATTTGAACAAACTTGGTAAAGGTCCACTGGACAATGCTGCACACCAAATATCTAAACTCTAGGCCTTGCGGTTTCTGACAACAAGATTTTTTTAAAGTTTTTCCTATATAACTCTATGTAAAACATGTGACCCCTGCAGCGGGGCCATTTTTGACCCAGGCGCCATGATATGAACAAACCTGGTAAAGGTCCACTGGACAATGCTGCACACCAAATATCTAAACTCTAGGCCTTGCGGTTTCTGACAAGAAGATTTTTTAAACATTTTCCTATATAACTCTATGTAAAACATGTGACCATTGGGGCAGGGCCATTTTTGACACAGGAGCCATGATTTGAACAAACTTGGTAAAGGTCCACTGGACAATGCTGCACACCAAATATCTAAACTCTAGGCCTTGCAGTTTCTGACAAGAAGATTTTTTTTTAAGATTTCCCTATATAACTCTTTGTAAAACATGTGACCCATGGGGCGGGGCCATTTTTGACCCAGGAGCCATGATTTGAACAAACTTGGTAAAGGTCCACTGGACAATGCTGCACACCAAATATCTAAACTCTAGGCCTTGCGGTTTCTGAGAACAAGATTTTTTTAAAGTTTTTCCTATATAACTCTATGTAAAACATGTGACCCCTGGGGTGGGGCCATTTTTGACCCAGGAGCCATGATTTAAACAAACTTGGTAAAGGTCCAATGGACAATGCTGCACACCAAATATCTAAACTCTAGGCCTTGCGGTTTCTGACAACAAGATTTTTTAAAGTTTTTCCTATATAACTCTATTTAAAACATGTAACCCCTGGGGTGGGGCCATATTTGACCCAGGAGCCATGATTTGGACAAATTTGGTAGAGGTTTACTAGATAATGCTTCATACCAAATACCTAAGCTCCAGGCCTTGAGGTTTCAGAAAAAAGATTTTTAAAGATCCAACTTACAAAATCTAATTTTAGCTCCAGTGAACCAGAAATGCAATGGACCAGAACCATTTGAACAATCTTGGTAGAGCTTCATGCAAGGAACATCCCAGGGAAGTTTCATTTAATTTGGCCCTTTGGTTTCAGAGGAGATGTCATTAGAATGAAAAGTTGACGACGGACAGACGGAAGGACTGATGGACGGACGACGGACAAAGACTGATCAGAAAAGCTCACCCTGAGCACTCTGTGCTCAGATGAGCTAAAAATGATTGGGTTCTTTTACTGAGTAAAGAAAGTCATCCTATGAAGTTTGAAGGCTCTGGGTAAAATGGTACTCCATTTACTGAGCAGAAACAGTTTTCTTTTTACAGGTCCCTGTGAACTTAACCTTTGATCTATGGACCCTAAAAACAATAGGGTTCTTCTAATACAATTATCCTATAAAATTTGAAGGCTCTGGATGTAATGGTACTACAATTACTCTGCAGATATCCTTTTCACTCTACAGGTCCCTGTGACCCTGACCTTTGACATACTAGCCCCAAAAACAATATGGTTCTTCTATTTAGTAAAAGCAATGATCCTATGAAGTTTGGAGGCTCTTGGTGAAATTGTAATCCTGTTATTGATTGGAAACGGTTTTCACTCTAGAGGTCCCTCTGACCTTGACCTTTGACCTACTGACACAAAACACAAAAGGGTATTTTTGTACTTAATAAGGGCAATAACCCTGTGAAATTTGAAGGCTTTGGGTCAACTGGTACTCAAGTTATTGAAAGGAAAGAAGTATGAAAGACAGACAGACAAACAGACACCCATGGACAAGGCAAAAACAATATGTCTCCATCAGAAGGGCAGGGTAGGGGGGGAGACATAACAATGAATAATTTAAGGTATAGCCCTTGGTGTTTCAGAGCAGCAGATATTAGAAGTTTTCCCTATATAAATCCTTGTGAAAAATCAAATGACCCCCCCCAACCCCCGGGTGAGGCCAGTTTGGCCCCAGGGTCATGATTTGAACAAACTTGGTAGAGGTCCACTAGACAATGCTACACACCAAGTAGCTGAACTCTAGGCCTTGCGGTTTCTGAAAAGAAGATTTTTTAAAGTTTTTACTTAATAACTCTATGTAAAACATGTGACCCCTGGGGCAGGGCCTTTTTTGACACAGGGGCTATGATTTGAACAACATTGGTAGAGGTCTAGTAGACAATGCTGTACACCAAATATCTTAACTCTAGGCCTTGCGGTATCTGAAAAGAAGATTTTTTAAAGTTTTTCCTATATAACTTTATTGAAACATGTGACCCCTGGGGCAGGGCCATTTTTGACCCAGGGGCCATGATTTGAACAAACTTGGTAGAGGCCCTCTGGACAATGCCACATACAAAATATCTAAGCTATATGTCTTTTGGTTTCTGATTTGAAGATTTTTTAAACTTTTTCCTATATAACTTTATGTAAACAAGTGACCTCCGGGCAGGGCCTATTTTGACCCAGTGGCTATGATTTGAACAAACATAGTAGAGGTCCACTGGACAATGCTACACACCAAATATCTAAACTCTAGGCCTTGTGGTTTCTGACAAGATGATTTTTTAAAGTTTTTTCCTATATAACTCTATGTAAAACATGTGACCCCTGGGGTGGGGCCATTTTTGACCCAGGAGCAATGATTTGAACAAACTTGGTAAAGGTCCACTTGACAATGCTGCACACCAAATATCTAAACTCTAGGCCTTGTGGTTTTTGACTAGAAGATTTTTTAAAGTTTTTTCCTATATAACTCTATGTAAAACATGTGACCCCTGGGGTGGGGCCATTTTTGACCCAGGAGCCATGATTTGAACAAACTTGGTAAAGGTCCACTTGACAATGCTGCACACCAAATATCTAAACTCTAGGCCTTGTGGTTTTTGACTAGAAGATTTTTAAGTTTTCCCTATATAACTCTATGTAAAATCAACTGACCCCTGGGGTGGGGTCAGTTTTGACCCCACGGTCATTATTTAAACAAACTTGGTAAAGGTCCACTAGATGATGCTTCATACCAACTATCTAAGCTCCAGGCCTTGAGGTTTCGGAGAAGAAGGTTTTAAAAATCCAACTTTTAAAATCTAATTTTAGCTCCAGTGAACCAGAAATGCAATGGACCAGAACCATTTGAACAATCTTGGTAGAGCTTCATGCAAGGAACATCCCAGGCAAGTTTCATTTAATTTGGCCCTTTGGTTTCTGAGGAGATGTCATTTGAATGAAAAGTTGACGACGGACAGACGGACGACGGACAAAGACTGATCAGTAAAGCTGACCCTGAGCACTTTGTGCTCAGGTGAGCTAAAAATAGAAAATAATACCTGTGATAAAATTTATTTGTATGAATCCAACTTCCATACAACGAATGATGAATTTGTTTTTTTGTTTTTTTTTGTAGGGGGGGGGGGGGGGGGGGGAATTTAACGCAGATTTCAACATCTAGGTTATATTTAGGCGGTCAGCCCACCTAACCGGTTTTCCTGGATAACTAACCAGTAATTACCAATTTCTCCACAAGTGACTGACTACTGTTCCCACATGATCTACCCTGAATCAGCGGTGAGAGACAAATGAACATTAGACACAATGGCTTAGATCAATTGTCACGGAGAAATTTTGCCCTGTCCAGGGGTCGAACCATCGACTCATGGATTACTAATCCAGTGCTCTACCTATTGAGCTAAACAGGCAGGCTGAGAGTTGATGAAGTTGGAAGGGTTTTGTTCCTTAAATAGTTTCCAGTCCAGGTCCAGCTGGAAGCCACATGATGTTTTCCCAATGGACTAATTGATACATGTAGAGCTTAACACTTCTTTTACATGGTAATCATTTATGTTTGAACAAAAAAAGGAAATTTGATAATTGAAGTCTATATAAAAGGTGATGGGTTGTCTGGAAAAGGTGTACAGAAGAAATACAGTATTAGCCTGGCAGATTTAGCTCATGGCTTGAGACTAAAAAGAGGTTTAGCTTAACTTTTGGCATATTTTTACATTATGGCTAATACAATTTTACTGTAATTGAAATTATTCTGAACAAGAGGGCCATGATGGCCCTATATCGCTCACCTGAATATGACTGCTTTTAACAAGGTTGCTATGGACCTGGTTAATTGACCCCAGATAACCCATATCCAAACCTGAGCTAGAAATCATCAAAACAATCTTTCTGACAAATTTCAAAGTTATTTGGACTGAAAGTGTAGCCTCTAGAGTGTTAACAAGGTTTTTCCATATTTGGGCTCTGTGACCTAGTTTTTGAACCCAGATGGTTCATATCCAAACCTGAGCTAGAAATCATCAAAACAAACTTTCTGACAAATTTCAAGGACATTTGGATTGAAAATGTAGCCTCTAGAGTGTTTACAAAGTTTTTCAATATTTAGGCTCTGTGACCTAGTTTTTTAATCCAGATGACCCATATTCAAAGTTGAGCTGGAAATCATTGAAGCAACCTTTCTGACAAATTTCCAGATTATTTGGAAATAATCTTAACTCTAGAGTGTTAACAAGGTTTTTCCATATTTGGGCTCTGTGACCTAGTTTTTGACCAAAGATGACCCATATTAGTACTTTAGCTAGAAATCATCAAAACAACCTGTCTGACAAATTTCCAGGATATTAGGACTGAAAATGTCACATCTGGAGTGTTAAAATGGTTTTTACATTTTAGGGCTCTGTGACCTAGTTTTTGATCCCAGATGACCCATATCCTAATCTGGGCTAGAAATCATTGAAACAACCTTTCTGACAAATTTCAAGGACATTTGGACTGAAAATGTAACCTCTAGAGCATTAACATGGATTTTCTACTTTTTGGCCCTGTGTCCTAGTTTTTGACCCCACATAACCCATATTCAAAACTGAGCTAGAAATCATTAAAGCGACTGACAAACAAAATTCTGGTGAATATTTTTATTCTTTTAAATTTAAGAGGATTTAATCTACTATGGAAAAAATATAATATTATGCTTCTATACACCATGAAAACTGAATAAAAAAGTTTTGACTTAACCAGGATTCGAACCCAGGACCTTTCGGTCAGTAAAATAGAGAGCGACGACTTAGTCCACTGAGCCACGACATCTAGTAATTAGATTGCCTCAAAATTAATGTTATAACTTAAATATCTACCCCGTGACTAACGGGGTAAATTTTTTACCTATAAAAGTGTGTAAAACTTTATATTTTGATGTTTTTCTGTCACAAAAACTGAGTCAGTAACTTAGTTTAAATATGTTCTTCACAATTACAGCAAGAATTTCAAGATGTATACACATTTTCTTTTTTATCATCGTCTGTGAGTCAGTCTCTTTAAAACAATCTTTCTGACAAATTTCAAGGTTATTTGAACTGAAAATGTTACCTCAATGCGTGTTAACAAGGTTTTTTCATATTTGGGGTCTGTGACCTAGTTTTTGAACCCAGATGACCTTTATTCGAATCTGAGCTAGAAATCATTAAAACATTTTTTCTGACAAATTTCGAGAATATTTGGAATGAAAAGTATCTTCTAGAGTGTTAACAAGTTTTTTTCTATTTTTGGGCTCTGTGACCTAGTTTTTGATTTCATATGACCCATATTCAAATTTAACCTAGAAATCAAACAACCTTTCTGACTAGATTCCAGGTTATTTGGACTGAAAATGTTACCAATAGAGTGTTAACAAGGTTTTTCCATATTTGGGCTCTGTGACCTAGTTTTGACCCCAGATGACCCAATTTTGAACATGAGCTAAAAATCATTAAAACAACCTTTCTGACAAATTTCCAGGATATTTGGACTGAAAATGTAACCTCTAGATTGTTAACAAGGTTGTTCTATTTTTGGGCTCTGTGACCTAGTTTTTGAACCCAGATGACCCATATTCGAACTTGAGCTAGAAATCATCGAAACAATCTGTCTGACAAATTTCTAGATTATTTGGACTGAAAATGTTACTTCTCCTACAAGAAGATTTTCAAAGATTACACTATATACATGTAAGCCTATGTAAAACCAATGACCCCGAGGGTGGGGCCAAATTTGACTCCAGGGGTATAATTGGAACAAACTTGGTAGAGGTTCACTAGACAATGCTACATACCAAATATCTTAGCTCTATGCCTTACAGTTTCTGACAAGAAGATTTTTAAAGTTTTTCCTATATAACTCTATGTAAAACAAGTTACCCTTGGGGCGGGGCCATTTTTAACCCAGAGGCCATGATTTGAACAAACTTAGTAGAGGTCCACTAGAAATGCTGCAAACCAAATATCATAGCTCTATGCCTTACGGTTTCTGAGAAGAAGATTTTTAAAGTTTTTCCTATATAACTCTATGTAAAACAAGTTACCCCTGGGGTGGGGCAATTTTTGATCCCAGGATCATAATTTGAACAAACTTGGTAGAGGTCCACTAGATGATGCTTTATACCAAATATCAAAGCTCCAGGCCTTGTGGTTTCTGACAAGAAGATTTTTAAAGATCCAACTTTTAAAATCTGTTTTTAGCTCCTGTGACCCAGAAATGCAATGAACTGGAACCATTTGAACAAACTTGGTAGAGCTTCATGCAAGAAACATTCTAGGCAAGTTTCATTATATTTTGCCCAGTGGTTTCAGAGGAGATGTTGTTTGAATGAATTGTGGATGACAGACGGACGCCGGACAATCAAGGATCCTAAAAGCTCACATGAGCATGCTCAGGTGAGCTAAAAAATCTAACTTTTCAATTCTTTTTAAGAATCTCTATTAAAACACAATAAGGCATTTTGTCATTATTTACAATAAAAAAAATTGACCTAAAAATGTGGGGTAACAAATGTGGCATAACAATTGTATGAAGTTGCATTGAATTCCAACCAGTAAATTTCAAGTTATTCTCCAGACAAGGAAAACCAACAAAGGACAATAACTGTGCAAATAGTGAAGACAGAGTTATAGCTCTTGTACACTGCACATCCACTCCTTGTGCTTGACCACTGTATGAAGTTGCATTGAATTCCAACCAGTAGTTTTTCAAGTTATGTCTTGGACAAGGAAATTCAATGAAGGGCAATAACTCTGCAAGTACTGAAGATGGAGTTATAGCTCTTGTACACTGCACTCCCTTTCATTGTGCTTGATCATTGTATGAAGTTGCATTGAATTCCAACCAGTAGTTTTCAAGAAATGCTCTGGACAAGGAAAACCAACAAAGGGCAATAACTCTGCAAATATAGAAGATGGAGTTATGATTCTTTAACACTGCACTTCCCCTCATTGTGCTTGACCATTATATGAAGTTGCACTGAATTCCAACCAGTAAGTGATGTCTTGGACAAGGAAATCCAACTAAGGGCAATAACTCTGCAAGTACTAAAGATGGAGTTATGATTCATGAACACTGTACTTCCTGTCATTGTGCTTGACCATTGTATGAAGTTGCATTGAATTCCAACCAGTAGCTTTCAAGTTATTCTCCATACAAAGGAAAACCAACAAAGGGCAATTACTCTGCAAATAGTGAAGATGGAGTTATGATCTTGAACAATGCACTTGCTCTTATTGTGCTTGACCATTGTATGCAGTTGCACTGAATTTCAACCAGTAGTTTTCAAGTTATGCTCCAGACAAGGAAAACCAATAAAGGGCAATAGCTCTTTAAATAGTCAAGATGGAGTTATGAATCTTGGACACTGCACTTCCTCTCATTATGCTTGACCATTGTATGAAGTTGCACTGAATTCCAACCAGTAGTTTTCAAGTTTTGCTCCATACAAAGCTAAACCAATAAAGGACAATAACTCTGCAAATCGTGAAGATGGAGTTATGATTCATGAACATTGTACTTCCTGTCATTGTGCTTGACCATTGTATGAAGTTGCATTGAATTCCAACCAGTAGCTTTCAAGTTATTCTCCATACAAAGGAAAACCAACAAAGGGCAATAACTCTGCAAATAGTGAAGATGGAGTTATGATCTTGAACAATGCACTTGCTCTTATTGTGCTTGACCATTGTATACAGTTGCACTGAATTCCAACCAGTAGTTTTCAAGTTATGCTCCAGACAAGGAAAACCAATAAAGGGGAATAACTCTTTAAATAGTGAAGATGGAGTTATGAATCTTGGACACTGCACTTCCTCTCATTATGCTTGACCATTGTATGAAGTTGCACTGAATTCCAACCAGTAGTTTTCAAGTTATGCTCCAGACAAGGAAAACCAATAAAGGGGAATAACTCTTTAAATAGTGAAGATGGAGTTATGATTCATGAACACTGTACTTCCTGTCATTGTGCTTGACCATTGTATGAAGTTGCACTGAATTCGAACCAGTAGTTTTCAAGTTATGCACTGGACAAGGTACAGCCTGACAGACCGCCAACAAACCAACCTACCAGGTGACTCCTATATACCCCCAAAACTTTGTTTTGAGGTATAACAAGTTTCTTAGTTCTAAGTTTCAACCTTTTGATTCAAACTCATTAAAATTCATATTTCTGGTAACCAGAAGCCTGGCAGACCATTTTGGTAGAGACAATGTGTAGCAGTTCTTATACTATATAGCACTAAAAAGAATTAGCAACAAGAGGGCCATGATGGCCCTGGATCGCTCACCTGAGTACTTTGGCTGTAGGTCTGCTGTTAAGCAGTATTTCATTTTTTAATTGAAAATATGTAAGTGCCTACAAACCAAATATGTAAAATAACAGTCAATAAATAAAGGCTCTTTGACAGAAAGTAGAAATATCTATCATAAGCTATGGTGACCTTGACCTTGACCCAGTGACCTCAAACCCTACCCATGGGTAGACGTCCATGCAAGGAACCTATACCCTAAATATCAAAGATATTGGTCTATAAATGAAGGCTCTATGAGGTACAGTAGATAAATCTATTTTTAGCCTCCGTGACCTTTAACCTAATCTAATAATTTCAAAAAGCTTGATAAAGCTTGCTTCATGCCAAATTTTAAAATTCTAGGCCTTGTGGTTTCAGACAAGAAGATTTTTAAGATTTTCTTCTATACTGCTATTTAAAACTTGTGACCTCTCAGGCAGGGCCAATAGTGACCCAGGGGACATTTTTCTAAACAAACTAGGTAGAGGTTCACTAGACAATGCTGCATACCAAATATCTAAGCTGTAGGCATTGAGGTTCCAGTAAGAAGATTTTTAAAGATTGCCAATTTTGACCCCGGGGCCAACATATAAACAATACTGGTAAAGGTTCTCAACACAATACTCAACACCAAATATCTAAGGTCTAGTCCTATTAGTTTGGAAAATGATTTTTCATGTTTTTCCTTTATAACTATATGTAAACCAAGAGAACCCTGGGGTGTGGCTAATTTTAACCCAGGGGACATAAATTGAACAAACTTGGCAGACATCCACCAGACAATGCTGCATACCAAATATCTAAGCTGTAAGCATTGAGGTTTCCAGTAAGAAGATTTTTAAAGATTGCCTTTTTTACATATTAAGGGCCCCCGGGGCGGGGCCAACATATAAACAATACTGGTAAATGTTCTCAACACAATACTCCAAAACAAATATCTAAGGTCTAGCCCTATTAGTTTCGGAGAAAAATGATTTTTCATGTTTTTCCTATATAACTATATGTAAATCAAGAGAACCCTGGGGCATGACCAATTTTGACCCAGGGGACATAATTTGAACAAACTTGATAGAGGTCTACTAGACAATGCTACATACCAAATATCTAAGCTGTAGGCATTGTGGTTTCTGAGATGAAGACTTTTAAAGATTTCCTAAATAAGCCTATGTAAAATCAATTGATCCCCAGGGTGGGGCCTATTTTGACCCAGTGGCTATGACTTGAAGAAACTTAGTAGAAGTCCACTGGACAATGCTGCACACCAAATATCTTAACTCTAGGCCTTGCGGTTTCTGACAAGAAGATTTTTTAAAGCTTTTCCTATATAACTCTATATAAAACATTTGACCCCTGGGGCGGGGTCATTTTTGACCCAGGAGCCATGATTTGAACAAACTTGGTAGAGGTCCACCGGACAATGCTGCACACCAAATATCTTAACTCTTAGGCCTTGCGGTTTCTGACAAGAAGATTTTTTAAAGTTTTTCCTATATAACTCTATATAAAACATTTGACCCCTGGGGCGGGGTTATTTTTGACTCAGGAGCCATGATTTGAACAAACTTGGTAGAGGTCCACCGGACAATGCTGCACACCAAATATCTTAACTCTTAGGCCTTGCAGTTTCTGACAAGAAGATTTTTTAAAGTTTTTCCTATATAACTCTATGTAAAACATGTGACCCTCGGGGCTGGGCCATTTTTGACCCAGGAGCCATGATTTAAACAAACTTGGTAAAGGTCTACTGGACAATGCTGCACACCAAATATCTAAACTCTAGGTCTTGTGGTTTCTGACAAGAAGATTTTTTAAGTTTTTCCAATATAAATCTATGTAAAATCAACAGACCCCTGGGATGGGGTCAAGTTTGACCCCACGGTCATAATTTGAACAAACTTAGTAGAGGTCCACAAGATGATGCTCCATACCAAATATCTAAGCTCCAGGCCTTGTGGTTTCGGAGAAGAAGATTTTTAAAGTTCCAACTTCGAAAATCTATTTTTAGCTCCTGTGGCCTAGAAATGCAATGGACCTGAACCATTTGAACAATTTTGGTAGAGCTTCATGCAAGTAACATTCCTGCCAAGTTTCAGCAAGATTGGCCCAGCAGTTCAGGAGAAGAAGTTGTTTGAAGAAAAAGTTGATGACGCACGCACGCATGCACACACGGACAGGACAACGGACATCAGGCGATCACAAAAGCTCACCTTGAGCACTTTGTGCTCAGGTGAGCTAAAATTGACAAAGGGAGATTATTCAAAATGTAAGTGAGCTGAATTATGGTTCTTGTGCACTGCACTCTGCCACATCACCAACAACCTATATTCCAAGTTTGAAGCCAATCCCATGAATACTTTGTGAGAAAATGGCTGGACAAGGAAAACTAAAACGGGCAGATAACTGAAGAATTAGCATGGCCAGAGTAATGGTTCTTATGCACAGCACTTCATCTCATCACCATCAAGCTATATTCCAAGTATCAAGTCAATGCATTGTATACTTTTGGAGTTATGCTCCAGACAAAATGGGGACGGACGGATATTGGCTGAAACTTGATAGGGGGCCTTTTCTTTTGTTATTTTCTTTTGTTTAATAGAGGGTCATTAGTCCCTTATTCTACTGTTATTTAATGAACTCTATTGTTCTCTGTTGTTATGTTTACAGTTAGGTGGCCCCCTATTTATTTTTGGTAGTGCAGACTGATGGACGGACTGACAGGAGGATGGACTGACGATTCGATTCCTATATGCCTCCCTTTGGGGGCATGAAAAGTATTGTTTACAGAGACTGAATGATTGGTAACAGCTAATATTGTACATCCAATCATTCAAAACAATCCCAGTGAGCACAATATGCTATTTAATGATAGAAGAACAATGTGCAAGTGAACCTGTAACTCATGAAATATCCTTATCAATATTCTACAGATTATTTCTCAGAAGTATACCTATACAATGATTTCAGACTGACAGTCTCTGGTTCACTTTCATTTTCATCTTTTTTCATTTGTGCCAGTTTGTCTTCATCTACTTCTTTTATCTTTTGCCAGTCTATATTATCCATCCATTCATCCTTTATCTGGTCCTGTAAAAGCAGCAAATTTTAGTATTTTTTTCTTACTGAATTCATTTTAGTGTGATTCTTAATAATAAAATTTATAAATTTACTTTCTGGATTAATGTATATTGCCAGTGGGTTAAGTCATTAATCTAACAAGCACTAAGTGGCTTCTGTGGTAATTCAGGTCAGACATCAGTGCAAGGTAAAAGTGCTTTTAACCAGCAAAGCCGGTTTTACTATTTTCTTCTCAAATTAAGCTACCATAAAGCTCGAATATAATACGCACTTTTTTCAAGAATTTTCAGTTACCACAAAGGGGTGCATATTATACACCAGGGTGGGCCATCAAACAATTTTTTTCCAACTTCAAAACCTGTAAAATACCGGCCAAAAGCCAATAATTTCTGTCCAAATGATCATGTTTTTTTTTTTGGTGCATGTTCTTTTTGGTGAGCGTTGTTAAGGGGAGAAAACCAGTGTCATTAGTACTGAAAGTACAGTATTGTAAAAGCCGTTATAATGCCGTTTTTTGTTTCCCTACATGTATAACTGCTAAAGATTCAATCATGTAACCAAGGCTTACCGGTACTATGCCCATCAATATTCGGACTCCCACAATTATCGACCAATTAACATGATAAAGGAGTCGTCCATACAATGTATACTGTTAAACAAACACAATAATAAGTGTCATCTGATGTTGCCATAATTACGAGATGTTTGTTTACACATCAAATAGGTGTTGAGAAGGTGTTGACACTTTGAGATAATGCCATGTTTATTTGATATTTCCCAAAGATATAGTCTCTAAGGCTAACTGTCCTTAACGAAATAAATAGATAAATGCAACCATAGCAATATTCACGCGATGTAATTGTTATGCACACCAACAATGGCTGAATGAAAAATGTCGCCAAATGGTAACTCTATTTCCAGATAAAATTTTGTGTGCTTATTATATTCCAATGCAAGCATTTTCTCCCAGATCTTGAGGCCAGACCAGGGGTGTGTTTCATACATTTGCATAATATTCGAGTATTTATGGTAATTTAAGACAGCCAAAGTACTAGCTGGAAAAATGAACAGCTTATTCCAACATAACATACGAAAACCTAACAGAATATATTTATTTTTAGCCCTGGTGACCCACGAACAGAGTCAATTTTGACCCCAGGGCCTAAGAATTGAACAATCTTGGTAGAAGTCTATTACACCAGGTTACACATCCAATATCTTAACACAAGGCCTTGTGGTTACTGACAAAAAGATTTTTTTTTCTTTTATTCAAGTCTTTACAAAATTCAAATGACTGCTGGGGTGGGGTTAGTTTTGACCACAAGAGTATCTTGGAGGGCTTCTAGATGATGTTGAATGCAAAATATGTAAGCACAGGTTTTCTGGTTTCATAGAAGATTTTCAAAGTTTTCCCTATATAAGTGTTTATTAAATCAACTGACCCCCGGGATGGAGCCATTTATGACCCCAGAGGCACAATTTGAACAAACTTTGTAGAGGGGCTCCAGGTGAACCTGTATGCCAAATATCAAATCCCAAAGGATTGTAGTTTCAGACAAGAAGATTTTTGAAGTTTTCCCTATATATATAATGTATGCCTCTGACTATATAAACAAGTGACCCCTAGAGTGGAGTCAATTTTGATCCCTGTGACATAATTCTCCAGGATCATAATTTGAAAAACTTTGGTGGAGGACCTCTAGATGACACACCATGCCAAATATCTAAGCTCTAGGTCTTGTGGTTTCAGACAAGAAGTTTTTTAAAGATTTTTTTTTGGTTGCCATAGCAACCAGAGTTCTGTATGGAGTTCTGTTTTTTTAATTGATACTGTCGAGTAAAAATAAATTTTTGAATGACATCATAAGGTGCCACCATTTTGAATATGCCACCATTTTGAATATGAACAAGAGCTTGTCAGAGACAAAGCAACAGTCCCCTACCGGTGCAATGTCCATTTCCCTAACTCCAACCCATATGTGGAAATTGACTAAAGAATTTGTCTGAGACATGCATTATCTCCATATGATCCTCTATCCATGTACAAAGTGTCATCAAAGAAGAAAACGTCATAGGTCAAGGTCATTTAGAGGTTAAGGTCACAAAAATAAATGTTGTTGAAAAGGTCTTATCAAAGGGGTTGTTGTGACCAAGTTTGAAGTAATTCTGTTCAGAAATAAGGAAATTATTGCCAAACTTATAGTTTCTGGACAAGAAAACTTTAAAGGTCAAGGTAATTCAGAGGTCAAGGTCACAGAAATGTACTTCATTGGAATGGTCTTGTCCAAGGTACTGTTGTGGCCAAGTTTGAAGTAATTCCATTCAGTAGAAAGGAAAATATGGCCAATGGTAAAGTTTTCGGAGGAAATGACTGATAAACAGACGGACAGTTCCTCCTTTAGGTTCATAAAACAAGAGGGCCATGATGGCCCT
This sequence comes from Cyclina sinensis, assembly GCA_012932295.1. Classification (NCBI taxonomy): domain Eukaryota; kingdom Metazoa; phylum Mollusca; class Bivalvia; order Venerida; family Veneridae; genus Cyclina; species Cyclina sinensis. The sequence goes on from JAAONU010000019.1 coordinate 34,012,710, forward strand.
GTATCGCTCACCTGAGTATGACTGTTTTTAACAAAGTTGCTATGGACCTTTTTAATTGACCCCAGATGACCCATATTCGAACTTGACCTAGAAATTATTGAAACAATCTCTTTGACAAATTTCCAGGATATTTGGACTGAAATCTAGAGTGTTAACAAGGTTTCTCAATATTTAGGCTCTGTGACCTAGTTTTTGACCCCAGATAACCCATATCCAAACTTGAGCTACAAATCATCAAAACAACCTATCTGACAGATTTCCAGGACATTTGGACTTAAAATGTAGCCTCTAGAGTGTTTACAAAGTTTTTCCATATTTGGGCTCTGTGACCTAGTTTTTGACCCAAGATGACCCATACTCCAACTTGAGCTAGAAATCATCAAAAAAACCTGTCTGACAAATTTCTAGGATATTTGGACTGAAAATGTAACCTCTGAAGTGTTAAAAAGTTTTTTACATATTTATACCATGTGACCTAATTTTTGATTCCAGATGACCCATATCCAAATTTGAGCTAAAAATTATTGAAACAACCTTTCTGACAAATTTCAAGGACATTTGGACTAAAAATGTAACCTCTAGAGCTTTTACAAGGTTTTTCTACTTTCGGGCTCTGTGACCTAGTTTTTGACCCCAGAGAACCTATATTCAAAACTGAGCTAGAAATCATCCATAGAATCTTTCTGACAAATTTCCAGGTTATTTGGACTGAAAATGCTACCTTTTGAATATTAACAAGGTTTTTCCATATTTGTACTCTGTGACCTAGTTTGTGACCCCAGATGACCCATACTCGAACTTGATCTAGAAATCCTAAAGGCAATCTTTCTGACAAATTTCCAGATTATTTGGGCTGAAAATGTAACCTCTAGAGTGTTAACAAGATTTTTCTATTTTTGGGCTCTGTGACCTAGTTTTTGAACCCAGATGACCCATATTTGAACTTGTGCTAGAAATCTCTGAAGCAACCTTTCTGACAAATTTCCAGATTATTTGGGCTAAAAATGTTACCTCTAGAGTGTTAACAAGATGTTAATATTTTTGGGCTCTGTGACCTAGTTTTTGAACCAAGATGACCCATATTTGAACTTGAGCTAGAAATCATCAAAGCAACCTTCCTGACAGATTTCCAGATTATTTGGTCTAAAAATGTTACCTCTAGAGTGTTAACAAGGTTATTCAATATTTGGGCTCTGTGACCTAGTTTTTGACCCCATATAACCTATATTTGAACTTTACGTAGAAATCATCAAAGCAACCTTCCTGACAAATTTCAAGATTATTTGGGCTGAAAATGTAACCTCTAGAGTGTTTACAAGATTTTTCTATTTTTGGGCTCTGTGACCTAGTTTTTGAACCCAGATGACCTATATTTGAACTTGAGCTAGAAATCATCATTAGAACATTTCTGACAAATTTCCAGGATATTTGGACTGAAAAAGTAGCCTCTAGAGTGTTAACAAGGTTTTTCTATATTTGGGCTCTGTGACCTAGTTTTCCAACCCTGAAAACTCATGTTCGAACTCGTTCGAGATATTAAGGAGACAAACATCCTGACCAAGTTTCATGACAATTGAGGCAAAAATGTGACCACTAGAGTGTTAACAAACCAATTGTTAATGGACGGAACGGACGGAGGGACGACGGACAAAAGGTGATCAGAAAAGCTCACTCTGTCACTACGTGACAGGTGAGCTAAAAATGAGGGGGATATTCTCCATACTGCCATTTATCCATATTTCAAGTTTCATAAAAATATTGGAAGTACTTTTTGAGTTATCACAAATATTGCTATATTTGCCATATTTTAAGTCTATTTGTTGCCATAGCAACCAGATTTTTCAACATAGGAAGAAAAAAAAAAGACGTGTATAATCTCCATACTGCTATATATCCATATATCAAGTTTCATAAAAATATTTTCAGTACTTTATGCGTTATCTCGGGATCCAGTTTTTACGGACGGACAGACTGACGGAAGGAGGGTAAACCTATAGTCCCCACCAGTGAAACCGGTAGGGGACTAAAAGAAGTCGCAAAACTAGAATTTTCTCACAAATGGTGACTAATACCCCGCACTGCCTTGTCACAGGATGGTAGCCCAGTTGGAACAAGTTGCACATAATCTTTAATACTAAGTTTCAACTATCATCTGACCTTGACCTCTGTTGAAAACCCATGAAAAACTAGTTCCCAATGTTTAAATTTTCTCAGGATCACTAGGTTAACTTATATTTCAACTTTACTTTATTCTCAGTAAATTTTTTGGAAAAGTTCCAAGTACTTCAAAAGTGATCTCTGGATACAGTTTTTAGGGAAAGAAAAATGTACCAAATTTTTCAACATAAGAAGAAAAAATTCAAAGTTCAAGGATGATAATTCTGACAATTTAGGTGCTAGAATTATGAACCTTGTCACATATGATGTGGGTGATGTTAAGAAACCAATATTTAAAGTTTGAAGTAGATTCATTAAGAAATAATGAAGTTATATACAAACTAGATGGGTGTTCAGTGGAACACTTGTGTCGCCCTTGGGTACTCTGTTAGAATAACTAGAAAGGTAAACAAGAGCCTGCTGGAAAAGACAGCATGCTAGTCAAAGTTCAACAATACCTGTCCACAGACAGCATGCTCCACTTTTCTCAGTGCTGGATAATTAATTATAAGCCAAGTTAAACAAGAAACTGTTTAAAGTGAAAAAAATTTGAGTGGGGCAGGGCAAGTACCTAGTCATACAAGATGAAAAAAAAAATTTGGGTCAAGTAGTTATGTATTTAAAAAAAAAAAAAAGAATTTTGGGCCCAGTTAGTGGGGTGTGTGTGTGTGTGTGTGTGTGTGTGCGTGTGTGTGTATGTGTGTGTGGGTGGGGGGAAGTGAAGTACCTATGTATAAAAAAAAAAAAAAAAAAAAAATGGGTCGGGTGGGCGGGTTGAGGGTGGATGGGGAGTCAAGTACCTATGTTTTAAAATTTCACAAAAAAAAAAAAAAAGGCCCAGGGTGAGGGGTGGGGGTGGAAGGGGCGTAAAAAGTGGGGGGGGGGGGGGGACAGGTTGGGAGGGGGGGGGGGGGGTTGGGGGTGAATGGGGAGCCAAGTACCTATGTATTAGAAAAAAAAAAATTGGGCCAGAGGGGGGCAGGGGGAGGGGGGTTGATGTAGGATTGGTAGTAAAGTACCTATGTTTTAAAATTTAAAAAAAAAAAAATTAGGGTCCGGGGGTAAATAAAATCGGGGGGGGGGAGTACTTACCCATCTCATGTCAGTTAATATTTTATTTCTAGGCTTAAGAAGTTTTTTTCCTATATATAAGTATTAGCAAAATCAAGTGACCCCTGGGGGTGGGGCTAACTGTGACCCCAGGGACATGGGTACCAACAATCTTTGCAGGGGTCTTGCTGGTAATCAAGTATTCCAAGTTTAAATGGAATTTCCTTGACACTTTTTGAGACATGGACATAAAGAACTAGAACTATCACTGAATGCGATTCATACCCCCACCAATGTCCTTGACAGAAGACGACATGGAAAGGTGGTTAAGGGAATAACTTTAGTGGCACAAATACATATACATAAAAAGAAATTATCTCTGGTGAAAAAAAAAAACAAATTGTACAGGTAATAGTATATATTGTCAAATCATGTTCGAAACAGTTACAAATAACCTTTCATTTTCCCAATGTACTAAAACAAACAAAAGCAGTGAAGTTAAGAAAATAGCATAATTATGTCAAAATGTAATTAAGAGTGGAAAAACTTTGCATGCTGAGCTTACTTGTTCTAGTTTTAGAAATATTCAAGTACATGTTAAAATTTCAGAACATTTTCTAAGTCAATTTTTGACCTTCAAGTGTGGCCTTGACCTTAAGCTGGCACAAGGGTAAGATGGGTTCTGCACATTGCCCAGTTGGGGTGAACATTTGAGTCAAGTTTAAAGAAAATCCTTCCATTAGTATAGAATTTATAGAGCGGACACGACATATTGTCTAGTATTGATTGTAAGTAAATTAAAAAACTTAAAAAAGGGCATAACTTTGTCAAAATGCAATACAGTGTTATGAAACTTGACCTGCATATCTTACTTGTGATACCTCATATATCTTTTAAGTTTTAAGCAAATACCTGTGCTAGTTTCAGAAATATTCAAGTACATGTTAAAATTTAAGAACATTTTCTAAGTCAATTTTGACCTTCAAGTGTGACCTTGACCTTAAGCCGGCACAAAGGTAACATGGGTTCTGCACATAACTTTGTTGAGTTAAACATTTGAGTAAAGTTTGAAGAAATTTCTTCCATTAGTATAGGATTTATAGAGCGGACACGACATATTGTCTAATATTCGATTGTATGTAAATTTGAAGACTTAAAAAGGGGCATAACTTTGTCAAAATGCATTACAGAGTTATGAAACTTGACCTGCATATCCTAATTGTGACACTTCATATATATTTTAAGTTTCAAGCAAATATGTTTTCTAGTTTCAGAAATATTCAAATACATGTTAAAATTTAAGAATATTTTCTAAGTCAATTTTTGACCTTCAAGTGTGACCTTGACCTTAAGCGGGAAAAAGGGTAACATGGGTTCTGCACATCCCCTTGTTGAGGTGAACATTTGAGCCAAGATTAAAGAAAATCTTTCAATTAGTGTAGGACTTACAGAGCAGACACAACATAATGTCTCATATTTGATTGTTTGATATTTGACCTTCAATTGTGACCTTGACCTTGAGCTGACACATGGGCAACATGGGTTCTGCACATCCCCTTGTTGAGGTGAACATTTCAGCCAAGTTTGAAGGAAATCCTTCAATTGGTATAGGATTTATAGAGCGGACACGATAATGTAGACGGACGGACGGACCGACCGACGCGACAAAGCGAATCCATTATAGCCCCCCCTCCCCCCCCCCCCTTACATTTTGTGGTGGGGGTAAAAGAAGGTTAACCAAGAAATTTTAACTTGAAAAAGGGGCATAACATTGCAAAAATAAATTTGAGGGTTATCTGCCCTTGAGAAATGGTGTTGTCTTAAGTGATACAATTGTAAGCATTACAACTGGAAAGTTTGATGAAGAAACATTAAGAAATGGCATAGTTATAGCCAATGTTAAGTTTTCATGACAAAATCCAGGTACAATCAAAGCGCTGAGAGCACTGGAGTTGTTCGGGATCTGTAATCTAGGTGTTTGAAAGCCTACTGTATTCTCTGAGAACTGTAATATTCTCAGTTAATCTGGAACAAGAGCTTAACTTTCAAAGTCAATCAACCCTGTAAGGTATTGAAAACACTGTTTTGCGCTTTAAGCACCACTTTGTGATATCATTTCATCTGTGAAGAATATCTGGCTAAGTTACATCAAAATCCTGTGAAAAATGGCTGAATTACAGAGCGGATGTAATTGTTTTTTCATAACTGAACTGTTTTTCTGAAACATTATCATTCATAATTGATACAGGCCACAGAAAGAAAAACAAACATTAGATTTAGTTCTTTTATTTATAAAACATTACAGTCAATACAATTCGTTGAATTATAATTATTATCAGGTTTACAAGACATTACTTCATACATGTACCATATTTCAAAAGTCTCAGCTTTGTGGATCCTAACAGGAAGATTTTGAAAAATATGTCAATGTGTAACACCTGACCAAAAAGACGGAGCCAAAATGACCACATGGACTCAGTTTAACAATCTTGGCAGAAGTCAATAAGGAAATCCTTCATGCAAAATCTAAGAACTCTTGGCTGTACAAGAATTAAAATAATATTCTTTTACGTTAAACATATGAAATGGGCTGTACAAGAATTTAAAAAAAATATTCCTTTAGGTCAAACATATGAAGCCCTGGGTGGAGACAAAAATAATAAAAAGTAATATTCTAGATTTCAGATTTCGAAGCCTTATGTTTTTGATATAAAGATTTTTAAGTTTGCTTAAAAGTCTATTTAAAACATGTAACCACATAGGCTGGAACAAAAAATAACCTATCTTAAAAAATCTTAGTAGTGGTCCAATGCTATTTACAGTAAGTATGCTTAGAACTATAAGCCTTGTACTTTCATACAAAAGCTATTTTCAAGATTTTCCTAAATATTTCTATATAAAACATGTGACCTCCAGGATGGAGGCAAAAGTGAACACGAAAAATAATAAATGAATTCCACTACAAATTTCACAGTACAAACTTTTAATCCAAGGGCAATGTAGTTTACAAAACATTCAAATATAAAATCTATTCTTCAGTGCAGAGCCAACCTCACTCTTTAATTAGGAATAGATTAAAAATTATGTAGTTTCATTCATTTGCTAGAATTGCTTTATGTAACTTTTTGATGCCGTCATTAACTTTCGGTTTGAACTTCCAATGGAGCATTGCTGGACAAAATCTTTAAAATCTAACCAATCAATTTGTATATTACAAATAACCTCCCTTGTCTTATGGATGAATGCGGAGATAGGCAATGTAACAGACAAAGAGACCTTTTTCATTTTTGATTGCTTTGACATTTAATGGGAAAAAAAACCTTAGCTGGCATGAAAAATATTTTTGTGTTTTCTTCAATACAAGATATGACTGTTTTAATATTAAGTCTTTGAATTTTAGTGTTGAATTTCCTTTTTCAAAAAGAACAGAGTGCACTCTATTAATACTAACTGGCTTGCTTTTCAAGGATTGTGCAGGTTAGTGTCCAGATAGGTATTTTAGCAATCCAAGTCAAACCAAGCCAAATATATACCAAGATCTAGCACTTAAGGTGATGAATACCACCAGATACCGCCTTGACACAGTAGTTTCTTAATATATGATTTGTCTGCAATAATATTAAACAACTTGGCTGAAAAATTCAAAAACAAACTTCTGGGGTAAGTTAAATCAGCAGTATATTCAACCATATGAATAAACACATACAATTTAACCATCCTGCAAAAAACTCGCCAGAATACAAACACTACATGCAGAGGACAAGCAAATCTGTGCCAAGTAAAAAACAATTTGATTATACTCCAATTGTTAACTGCTAAAGAAAGCACATACAAACTTATAAGGAACAACATGTAATGTCTATGGTGGTTATTGGTGGTACAATGTTTAATTGAAATCCCACAAATATTTGCCAAGACAAAGCACAAACTAGTATTGAATGGCCTCAATGTGAAGAATAAACACCAGAGTCAGACTGACAGATGGAATGACACGAATTCAATTTAGCTCCCAAAAATTCTATTCAGTTGCTGATAAACAGCATGGACAAACCTTTTATCCTTTACATGTAAGAAAAATAAAAGGGCCATAACACACTGATAATTCATTTGACTAGAATACAAAAATGACATGCACAAGTAGGTTTGGTTCTTATGACTCTTACGAAGTATTATCAAAATCTTACATACGGTTGCTAAGAAAAATCATGGACAAACTTATATATTAATAAAAAAACAACATAAAAAGCCCATACCTTAGTGAAAAATCATGGCAGTGGAATGCCGCAACAAGTATGCTTGGTACTTTGGATTCTTGCAAATTATTATAAAAACCTGAATTATAGTTGATGAGAAATAGTCCTTACAAATTGGTGTGTAATTAAGACCATAACTTAGGGAAAAATAATAAGAATGGAACATGACAATGATATGCACAAATAAGTTTCATACTTACGACTCTTGCAAAGTGTTATCAAAATCTGAGAAATAGTAGCTGAGAAACAGTCCAGACAAATTTTGTCTACAGACAGTTGGATGGATGGAGGGACAGACCAACCAACTGACCAAAATATGTGAATAAAATATAGCCCCCATATCTAGGTGTGTATAAATGACAAAAACAATTATCAAATTTAATCTATCAGAAAATGAGCATTAAAAACTATATAAAAACCACTTTCCTAAAATTTACACTGTGCTTGTACTAAGGCTAAACTCTTATGACAGTGTATCTTTCTATAAATTTTAAGCACAGGGATGTCAGACAACTTTTATTCTGATTAATCTGAAAAAAAAAGATTTAAGCATAACTTCTAAACAAATGACTGTATCTTTTAAGATGGTCCATTGACGTAACTGGTTGGTCACCTAATACACTAACTCCTATCAGGATGAAGTGAACTGACCTCTGGTCTTCTTTCCAACAGCTAGACAAGCCGGTTGCTTATACCCCTTCTCATACAATGTAAAGTTCCCAATCACAGATAATCAGGGTAGTTTTGCATACTCCTTTTGCCAAACTGCACTCAATTCACTGGAAAAACAATATGACATGAAAGTAAATTAGAAACAGTACATCAACCATTAATTTTTCTATTATAAATAAAAACTTAAAATTGCTTTAACTATCATACTTTCACTGAATGAACTGAGCTAAACAGTTTGAATAACTTCAAAATGTTTTAAATGCATTTTGTATCTTTAGATATATATTATTACATGTAAACATTTAATATTAACATTTCTGTCTAACTGTCAAGCATTTATACATTCAATGAATTTATTTCTCCTCTTTTTCGGTCCTTCCTGAAATTTTTAATGGTTTTTTGTTGGTTCTAGTGTGAATATACCAACTGGCAGGAATACTGCAGGAATCAAGGACAGCTGACAACTGAAGTAAAATGCCAAGTAAACAAGAGATGTTTGTATAACATATATGCCCTTCAGCGCCTTATCCCTAGTGGCAGCCATGTACATTGTAGTTTTGAGAAGCTGGGACCAAGAGTTCTATAGTTAGTAACTGATCAGAAACCAGTTTGCTATTAAAGTTCACTATGACCTCGGCCTTTGACCTAAAAAGCTATACGGGTCATCTTCTGGTTATGGCCAACCTATATACCAAGTTTCAGGAACCTGGCCCCAAGCATTTTTTAGTTATTTGTCAGAAACCGTTTTGCTATTTAAGTTCATTAAGACCTTGACCTTTGACCTGAAAATGTACAGGGTTCATCTACTGGTCACGAACAACCTACACATTAAGTCTGAACAACCTGAAACCAAGCCTTCCTTAGTTATTCATCTGAAACTGTTACGCTATTCAAAGCCACTGTGACCTTGACCTTTGACCTGAAAAACTACAGGGTCATCTACTAGTCATGACCTACATACTAAGTCTGAGGAAGAGGGGTCACAGGATTCTCTTGATATTAATTGGAAACTAAAAGTCTACTGACCGACTGACAGACATTTGCAAATCTATATACCCCCTCATCTTCGATGGGTGTATAAAAGCCAAATTATGAAATATTACAGGCTAAGATCAATCAAGCAACCAAAACTTTTGTGAAGAACTAAACATAAATCATACTTACCTGAGCTGACTGTCAAAACAGAATGATGTATGTAATTTAGAAAGAAAACCTGAAAATGATCTTTACCTGCTACTTTTTTAATTTTCCTTTACAAAGGAATTACCATGCTTCAGTTTCAGTCAAAATTTTAGCACTTGGTTTGTTTGGCCATTCATGGTTTTCAGATAGAATCAACTCATTTCCTTCATAATCATAGTTGCCTTTTCAATAACTGAAATCTGAAAAAAAACATGAAAAGCATACTGAGAATATATTTTTTGCAAGCATGATGAATGGATTATAAAATGAAAATCATAATCAAGCAACACTGAACTCAAGCAATAATCTATCTTTACTTTCAATTTCTTTGTGACCTTTAAAAGAGTAATATATTTGCTTCAAAGTTTTTATATTTACAAATCGGTTTTCCACTGAATTATATGAACTACTTAAGATTACAACTGGCTACCTCACTTTCAAAGCTTCTGTGAAGATGATATAAAATTTTGAGTTTTCATGAAAAATTATACATTCTGTATCAAAAACGTTACAAGCAGCAATATTCTGTTCAAGTTTAACCATGCAGTAAAAAACTATACCATTAAAATACCAGAGACTGTAAGGAACAAAATATTGTCACTTTCACAATTCAGATTAACTCCCCTGTTCTTTTTAGTTCATTCTGACAAAAATATGGCCTTCAAAAACAAGCTGCTGCAGCTTTTTTGTCAATGCATAAACAAGTCTTCTCTAAAAATCACATTAAATGCTAATTTCAAGCACACTGAAAATTTCAATATTACCTTAACGCAACAGATACCAGTTTCACACTGAAATCCAGTGACTGACAACCACTCAAACTTTAGCACTTCACTGACAATCCCAATACAACAACCTGAAAAGAGAAGTACAGTTATTCTTTAAGAAGCAAAGACGATCTTTGACAAAAACAAAAATTTAAGATGAAACACTTCCCTTAAACATCATTTGCAAGAAAGAAACTGCTCCCAAGCCCTACTTTTTAAACATTTGCCGAGGCAAATTCTGTGAAACAGACAAGTTTCCTGATCTTCAAAGACACAACATAGAATCATGACACTACACGCTTATTGTTCTTCTGCTATTTCACACCTTAAACAGATAGTGCTAGAATAGTTACCTGTCAACGCTACACTTTTTTCTGTATCCAGTTCATACAAAGTCCTACTGAAATTTTACAGGCAAAGCCAGTGACATAACCTACTTCCATTAGTGTCTAATTTCAAGCTCCTACTTCACATTGAAAGCGATTGAGCCTGCCCGCTTAGCTCAATAGGTAGAGCACTGGATTAGTAATCCATCAGTCGTTGGTTCGACCCCTGGGCAGGGCAAAATTTCTCCGTGACAATTGATCTCAGACATTGAGTCTAATGTTCATTTGTCTCTCACCGCTTATTCAGAGTAGATCATGTGGGAACAGTAGTCAGTCACTTGTGGAGAAATTGGCAATTACTGGTTAGTTATCCAGTAAAACCGGTTAGGTGGACTGACCGCCGAGATATAACCTATCTGTTGAAATTGGTGTTAAACCCCAAAACAAAACAAAAACCGATTGCATTTCAATACCTTTCAATAATGAAAACATTATGAGTACATCATCCTGACCACTCTGAATACCAATATCTTCATGTATTAATTATGTATTCATGCATCATACCCTATCATTAATATTTCTACCTGGTCAAATCAAGTCGAATGTGTGGCTGGCTACCCCTGTATGCTTTAGCTTGTTTTCCACTGTATATAAAACGCTTGAAATATATGCTAGTGTCCAACACTACTGTCTGAAACTGTAATTTACTGTATTTCGGACTGACTTCATTTCAAGGGCCTCATTTCAACAAGATTACGAACTTTTATGTATTGAAAAATAACTTGAACAAAACGGTTCTTCGTGTAGGTAAATAGTAAAACGATCTCAATAATCAGCTTGAATTTACATTATATTTTCAATTATAAGTTTCAATGGAAAAGATGACAAATGATATTTGTCAAGACTGAAAGTGAAAGTGATCATGTCTCGATCTCTGTTAAAATAGTGATCAAAATACACTCTTTAAAAGTATTTGTCATTGATACAGTATTAAATTTAACAAAACACTAGACTAAGTCAAATTAATTTTTGTTGTTTTTATGTCTCTATACTTACAATAATACGTAATAATCGCTGTCGTACAAATATCTTTGCTCAACTTCGACGACAAAATGGCGGTGTCCGTCCCAGATGCGATCATGACGGTGTTGCGTAAATTCCGATCCCGTGATAAATAAAAATGGATATACTCTTAGAGTTTTGTGTCTTTTTCAAGGAATAATTTCTATTTTAAACATTTTTTTACTGGATTGATTTTTCTGTCTTTGACGTAGATGTTTTTTTCGTTTGATGGTTTATGTGATGGTTATATGGAAGTTGTTGGACTATATTGTTAGGCCATTCCTACGCGCTGGTACGCGTAATAAACCATGACAAGCAAAGTTTTTTCTCGTCAAACTGATTAAAACGACAATTAAACTGTTAAAATCGGATGCCATTCACTTGAAACTTTGACAAAGAAATTGTATCATTGATATTTTCAAAAAAATTCAAACCATTTTAAACATCTAAGCTGTTAAATTTCGAACTACTTCAGCAGTTCTTCGGTTTTCCAAAACCTTGTTAGATCTGGAAATGCCGGATCTAGTTGTCCGGTCTGAGGACCCGAACAACTAAAAAGGGGCATAACTCTGTCAATTGTGACCTTGACCTACACATTTTGGCATCATCATGACCATGTTGTCGTAAGCAATATAATTTGAAAGTTTGATGTTGAAATGTTAAGAAATGGCAAAGTTATTCCCAACGTTAAGTTTTCATGACAAAATCCATGTATAAAAAGGGGCATAACTCTGTCAAATGTGACCTTGACCTAGAAATTTTGGCATCTACCCGACCCTGTTGTCATAAGCAATACAATTTGAAAGTTTGATAAAATAATGTTTAGAAATGGCAAAGTTATAGCCAACGTTAAGTTTTCATGACGGACCGACGGACCACCGGACCGACGGACAAGGCGATCCCTATGTATTGCCTTTTCTTCGAATGGGCGACACAAAAACCACATTTTTCATGAAAATTCTAAGTTCAAGGGGGATAAATCTAATAATTTTGGAGCTAGAGTTGTGAACCTTGAGGTGCATTATCTTCATACTGTCACCTATCCATATTTCATGTTTCCTAAAAATATTTTCAAGTACTTTTTGAGTTTTACAAAAAAAACCCGCAGTTTTTTCATGAAAATTGTAAGTTTAAGGGGGGATAAATCTAATAATTTTGATGCTAGAGTTGTGAACCTTGAGGTGCATTATTTCCATACTATCACCTATCCATATTTTATGTTTCATAGAATTATTCTTACAACTTTTTGAGTTATTACAAATATTGTTATATTTGCCATATTTTAAGAATATTTGTTGCTACAGCAACCAAAATTTTCAATGAAGAAACAAGAGGGCCATGATGGCCCTGGATCGCTCACCTGAGTACTTTGGCTGTAGGTTTGCCGCTAAGCAGTATTTCATTTTTTAATTGAAATAAGTAAGTGCCTACAAACCAAATATGTAAAAAATCAGTCAATAAATAAAGGCTCTATGACAGAAAGTAGAAATATCTATTATAAGCTATGGTGACCTTGACCTTGACCCAGTGACCTCAAACCCTATCCATGGGTAGACATCTATGCAAGGAACCTATATACTGAATATCAGAGATATTGGTCTATAAATGAAGGCTCTATGAGGTACAGTAGATAAATCTATTTTTAGCCTCCATGACCTTTAACCTAATCTAATAATTTCAAAAAGCTTGATAAATCTTGCTTCATGCCAAATTTTAAAATTCTAGGCCTTGTGGTTTCAGACAAGAAGATTTTTAAAGATTTCCTTTTTTACATATTAAGGGCCCCCGGGGTGGGGCAAATTTTGACCCAAGGGCCAACATTTAAACAATATTGGTAAAGGTTCTTTACACAATACTCAACACCAAATATCTAAGGTCTAGTCCTATTAGTTTTGGAGAAAAATGATTTTTCATGTTTTTCCTATATAAATCAATGTAAAACAAGAGAACCCTGGGGCGTGGCCAATTTTGACCCAGGGGAAATAATTTGAACAAACATGGTAAACATCCACTAGACAATGCTACATACCAAATATCTAAGCTGTAGGCATTGAGATTTCCAGTAAGAAGTTTTTTAAAGATTGCCTTTTTACATATTAAGGGCCCCCGGGGCAGGGCCAATTTTGACCCCAGGGCCAACATATAAACAATACTGGTAAAGGTTCTTTACACAATACCCCACACCAAATATCTAAGGTATAGTCCTATTAGTTTTGGAGAAAAATGATTTTTCATGTTTTTCCTGTATAACGATATGTAAACCAAGAGAACCCTGGGGCATGGCCAATTTTAACCCAGGGGACATAATTTGAACAAACTTGGTAGACATCCACAAGACAATGCTACAAACCAAATATCTAATCTGTAAGCATCGAGGTTTCCAGTAAGAAGATTTTTAAAGATTGCCTTTTTTACATATTAAGGGCCCCTTGGGCGGGGCCAATTTTGACCCCAGGGCCAACATATAAACAATACTGGTAAAGGTTCTTTACACAATACTCCACACCAAATATCTAAGGTCTAGTCCTATTAGTTTTGGAGAAAAATGATTTTTCATGTTTTTCCTATATAACTATATGTAAACCAAGAGAACCCTGGGGCATGGCCAATTTTAACCCAGGGGACATAATTTGAACAAACTTGGTAGACATCCACAAGACAATGCTACAAACCAAATATCTAATCTGTAGGCATTGAGGTTTCCAGTAAGAAGATTTTTAAAGATTGCCTTTTTTACATATTAAGGGCCCCTTGGGCGGGGCCAAATTTGACCCCAGGGCCAACATATAAACAATATTGGTAAAGGTTCTTTACACAATACTCCACACCAAATATCTAAGGTCTAGTCCTATTAGTTTTGGAGAAAAATGATTTTTCATGTTTTTCCTATATAACTATATGTAAACAAAGAGAACCCTGGGGCGTGGCCAATTTTGACCCAGGGAACATAATTTGAACAAACTTGGTAGACAATCACTAGACATTGCTACATACCAAGTATCAAAGATGTAGGCATTGTGATTTCTGAGAAGAAGTTTTTTCAAGATTGCCTTTTTTACATATTAAGGCCCCAGGGGCAAGGCCAATTTTGACCCCAGGGCCAACATATAAACAATACTGGTAAAGGTTATCTACACAATTATCCACACCAAATATCTAAGGTCTAGTCCTATTAGTTTTGGATAAAAATGAAAAGAAGATTTTTAAAGATTTCCTATATAAGTCTATGTAAAAGGAAGTTACCCCTGGGACGGGGCCAATTTTGACCCCAGGGAAATAATTTGAACACTTTTTGTAGAGTTCCATTAGAGGGTGCTAAATGCCAAATATCTAAGCTCTAGGCCTTGTGGTTTCAGACAAGAAGATTTTCAAAGTTTTTCTTTTAAGTTGCCATAGCAACCAGAGTTTTGCATGGAATTCAATTCTTTGAACAATTTTCAAAGGGGACCATCCAAGAAACATTCATGGGAAGTTTGGATGAAATTGGCTTAGAGGTATATGAGAAGATGTCGTTTAAAGTAAAAGTTTACGGACGGACGCCGGACAAATTGCGATCACAAAAGCTCACCTTGTCACTATGTGACAGGTGAGCTAAAAATATAGGTCATGCAATGACATTTTTGAAATCGAAACGAAAAACTGTGCAAATAGTCCAAATTTCATTGCTGTAGCTAAAAAACAAACAAGAGGACCATTGGCCCCAAAGTGCTCACCTGAGGACAGGCTGTTATTAGTGTGGAAGCTATCATTATTTCTTGTAAATCTAAGCTCTAGCCTTTGAAGCTTCAAAGGATAATTTGAACAACTTTCGTAGAGGACCTATAGATGATGTCATATACCAAATATCAAAGCTCTTGGCCTTGTACTTTCTGACCATAAGATTTTTTTAACTTGCATTTTTGAAACTTCTTTTTTGGCCCTGTGACCTACTTATGCAACAGACCAGAACCATTTGAACAACTCTGAAAGGGGACCATCCCAAGGATCATTCCTGTGTAGTTTGGTTAATGTACAGTCATTGGTTTCAGAGGAAATGTTGTTTTTATGAGACTGTTGACGACGGACGACTCACGACGACGGACGCTGGACACAGGGTATCACAAAAGCTCACCATGAGCACGTTGTGCTCAGGTGAGCTAAAAACTGTAAAAATGGTCCAAATTTTATTGCCATAGCGAAAAACTTAAAAAAAAACGAGAATAAAAAAAAATTTTGGCGGGGGAGGGGGGGAGTGACCCCCAGGGGAGGGGGGATGACCCCACTGTGGTCACAGTGCATACTACCAAATATCTAAAGTCCAGGCCTTGCAGTTTGTGACAAGAAGATTTTTAAAGAATTTACCATATAACTCTATGTAAAACATATGACCCCTAGGGCAGAGCCAATTTTGACCCAGGGGCCATGATTTGAACAATCTTGGTAGAGGTCTATTAGACAATGCTTAACATCAAATATCTAAGCTCCATGCCTTGTAGTTTCTAACAAGAAGATTTTGAAAGTTTTCCCTATATAACTCTATGTAAATCAAGTAAGCCCTGGGCGAGGTCAGTTCTGACCCATGGGTCATAATTTGAACAGTCTTTGTAGAGGTCCACTAGATGATGTCTCATACCAAATATCTAAGCTCCAGGCCTTGTGGTTTCAGACAAGAAGATTTTTAAAGTTTTCCCTATATAACTCTATGTAAATCAAGTGTCCCCCAGGGCGGGGCCATTTTTAACCCAGGAGCCATGATTTAAACAAACTTGGAAGAGGTCCACTGGACAATGCTGCACACCAAATATTTTAACTAGGCCTTGTGGTTTCAGACAAGAAGATTTTTAAAGTTTTCTTATATAAGCCTATGTACAATCAATTGAACCCCCGGGCGGGGCCAAATTTGACCCCAGGGGCATAATTTGAACCAACTTGATAGAGGTCCACTAGACAATGCTACACACCAAATCTTAAGGCTCAGGGCCTTGTGGTTTCAGACAAGATTTTCAAAGTTTTTCCTTTAAGTTACCATAGCAACCAGAGTTCTTGATGGAATTGAACTCTTTGAACAACTTTGAGCTTCATGCAAGGAATATCCCAGGCATGTTTCATCAATGTTGGCTCAGTGGTTAAGGAGGAGATGTTGTTTAAGTCAAATTGTTGAAGACGCACGACGCACGCAGCACGACAACCGACGCTGGACATTCAATGATCTCAAAAGCTCACCCAGAGCAGGGTCAAGTGAAGGTTAAAACTGAGAATAAAAATTTTTTGGGGCAGGGGGAGAGGGTAACCCCCAGGGGAGGGGGGATGACCCCACTGTGGTCACAATGCATACTACCAAATATCTAAGCTCTAGGCCTTGCAGTTTGTGACATGAAGATTTTTAAAGTTTTTTTCTATATAACTCTATGTAAAACATGTGACCCCTTGGGCGGGGCCAATTTTGACCCAGGGGCCATGATTTGAACAATCTTGGTAGAGGTCTACTAGACAATGCTCAACACCAAATAATTAAGCTCCATGCCTTGCAGTTTCTGACAAGAAGATTTTTAATATTTTTCCAATATAACTCAATGTAAATCAAGTTTTTTAGAAGTTTTCCCTATGTAACTCTATGTAAATCAAGTGACCCCCAGGGCAGGGCCAGTTCTGACATCAGGGTCATAATTTGAACAATCTTGGTAGAGGTCCACCAGATGATGCCTCACACCAAAAATCTAAGCTTCAGGCCTTGAGGTTTCTGACAAGAAGTTTTTCATATAACTCTATGTAAAACATCTGACCCTTGGAGAGGGGCTAGTTCTGACTCCAGGGTCATAATTTGAACAATCTTGGTAGAGGTCAACTAGATGATGCCTTATACCAAATATCTAAGCTCCATGCTTTGTGGTTTCTGACAATAAGATTTCTAAAGTTTTCACTATATAACTCTATGTAAAATCAAGTGACCCCTGGAGCAGGGCCAGTTCTGACCCCAGAGTCATAATTTGAACAATCTTGGTAGAGGTCAACTAGATGATGCTACATACCAAATATCTAAGTCTCAAGCCTTGCGGATTTTGAGAAAAAGATTTTTAAAGTTTTTCCATTTGCTTGCCATGGCAACCAGAGTTCTGCATGGAATTAAATTCTTTGAACAGCTTTGGTAGAGCATGAAATTAAATTCTTTGAACAGCTTTGGTAGAGCTTCATGCAATGAACATCCCTGGCAAGTTTCATTGAATTTGGCCCAGTGGTTTCTGAGGAGATGTCGTTTGAATGGAAATGTTGACGAGGCACGACGCATACCGCATGACGATGGATGCCCGACGGAGGGGGATCACAATAGCTCACCATGTCACTGTGTGACAGGTGAGGTAAAAGTACCCGAAAACACCTAAGGCTAAACATAGAAATGCTACAAACAGATTTTGCTAAATTCAATCGAACGGTTACCAGATTGCACTCTGTGATGATACAAAGCTGAAATTGATAGTTATGAAGTTTTTTCATGAATTCAAATCAGCCCCTGCGATGCTATCCACCCGTCATGTATGAAAACCAGTATAATATGCGGATTCAATGAGAGAACAAAGGGAACGGATCTTTGATGGCTCCATCCAAAATCATTTGATGTATGGATGATGCAAAGGACCACTCCTTGAACATTTTGTTGCCTCCCCTCGTATCACTCCAATTAAACTCCTGAGAAATGTGCTAAAAAGAGCAGCTATTTTCTTTTAAAATGTTGCAGGCCATGTATCCTTCAGGGCAGTTATGGGGAAAAGTCAAATTACAGAACATATTCTCAACTGTGTATTACACTCAAACTAACTTCAAGAAGATAGTTTACATGCTAATGGATTGTAGAAATGCATCAACTGCACATGAATAACTTGATCTTTATTATCTCCCGCCACATAGCGGTATGGGGATATAGGAATGGTCTTAGTGCGTCCGCCTGTCCGTGTGTGTATGCATCTGGATTTTGTGTCCGCTCCTTAACTTCTAAACCCCTGGAATGAATTTCATGAAACTTTGGTCAAACGTTCATCCCAGAAAATTGATGTGCAAAACCTATGTTCCAACCTGGTCAGCTTAAGGTCAAGGTCACAAGTGGATGTCAAAGGTTTGAGCGGCATTGAGCAGCAAGCCAAACAAGTGATGGTACTTTTGTCAAATCACTGTAAAATTAATATAAATGTTATTTCCCCTGATTTTTTGAAAATATACCTTATCATGATTTAGGACAAGATACAATCTTAAGTTGGGAGGGAAGGAGGGAGGGTTTCAACTGTGCCGGCTCAAGGTCACCATCACCAGTGGTGTTCAAAGGTTTAGGCCATGCATTTCGTGTCTGCTCCATAACTTTTAAACACATGGAAGCAATTTCATGAAACTTTGGTCGTGCCAATATGGCAAATTCACTCTCTCATACACAGACCTTTTCCTGTGATGGATTGTACTATCACTTTAATTAATGGTGAGCCCAGAGCGGAACATTTTTCATACATACCTAAACATTTCCTTTTCATCATCAATAACCTTTACAACATTTGCTAATGCACCGAGGCATATTGCTGTCTTTCAGACTGCCTTGTGAAATATGTCTTTAAAGAGGGTGGCAAATTTTTTTTGAAAAGTCACCAGGGTTGCACAACAATTAGTCTGTGAATCATGAAATATTAAATAAATTATCTACATCTTTTATAAGTCCGTGGTACTTTATTACAGTTATAAGCCTGTTACTAAAGTATAATACAACAGCATTTTTAGGAAACTTTTCTGTGTAAAAGCATTTGAACATGTTGCGGTGGTTCGTTATTCTGATTTACACGCCTTTTTGAACATTCCGGTATCAAAAACATTATTTAAGGTAGTAGATTAGTCAGTTTACAGATAAATAAGATCATGTCCTTCTCTTGCTACAGGCATGCCTTTCTAATGCAAATAGGTAGATTCTCTAAGCCCGCGCTTGCACAGGTCCCCAACTAGTCTCATGAAAAAGTCCTTTCCCCATATAATTATAATGCATAAATTGTGGGAAACAACTATATGGCTTTTTGTTTGCGGTAGCCCTTGCTCCAAAGCATCACAGTAATCGTCAAAGATCTTGAAATTTACCAGAAATAGAGAAATTAGCAGTTCTTGCACTGATCAGAGTTGGTTCCTTTTCTGGATATTATCCCTTGGTGCTCAAAAGAGCAAATATTTGGACAAATTCTGAAAATCTTTTATTATACAACACCCCTTTTTATAATACTGCAGATAAATTTGATGACATCAGATTGCTTAAGACCATCCCTATATGAAGTGAGCAAAGCCCGAATATAACTTGAGTAATGGTTTTCCCTAAAATAAAATTACACAATAACAGAATGGCAGCCATCTTTTCTCGCGATTCAAAAATTTAAACAACCACTTCACATTAACAGTTTCATGAGTGTGTCCAGTTCCTAAGACAGTGAAAAGAAATCCAAATTATAACTTAATTTTGTGTGATAAAGATAAGAACAAGAGGGCCATGATGGCCCTGGATCACTCACCTGAGTACTTTGGCTGTAGGTTTGCTGTTAAGCAGTATTTCATGTTTTAATTGAAAATATATAAGTGCCTACAAACCAAATATATAAAATATCAGTCAATAAATAAAGGCTCTATGACAAAAGTAGAAATATCTATTATAAGCTATGGTGACCTTGACCTTGACCCAGTGACCTCAAACCCTACCCATGGGTAGAGGTCCATGAAAGGAACCTATATATTGAATATCTAAGATATTGGTCTATAAATAAAGGCTTTATAAGGTACAGTAGATAAATCTATATTTAGCCTCCATGATCTATAACCTAATCTAATAATTTGAAAAAGCTTGATAAAGCTTGCTTCATGCCAAATTTTAAAATTCTAGGCCTTGTGGTTTCAGACAAGAACATTTTTTAAAGATTTCCTTTTTTACATATTAAGGGACCCCGGGGCGGGGCCAATTTTGACCCCAGGGCCAACATTTAAACAACATATATAAAATACTGGTAAAGGTCCTCTACACAATTATCCACACAAAATATCTAAGGTCTAGTCCTATTAGTTTTGGAGAAAAATGATTTTTCATGTTTTTCCTATATAACTATATGTAAACCAAGAGAACCTTGGGGCATGGCCAATTTTGACCCAGGGGACATAATCTGAACAAACTTGGTAGACATCCACTAGACAATGCTACATACCAAATATCTAAGCTGTAAGCACTGTGGTTTCTGAGAAGAAGATTTTTAAAGACTTCCTACATAAGTCTATGTAAAATGAAGTGACCCCTGGGGCGGGGTCAATTTTGACCCCAGGAGAATAATTTGAATAATTTTTGTAGAGTTCCATTAGAGGGTGCGAAATGCCAAATATCTAAGCTCTAGGCCTTGTGGTTTCAGACAAGAAGATTTTTTAAAGTTTTTCCTTTAAGTTGCCATAGCAACCAGAGTTCTGCATGGAATTGAATTCTTTGAACAAAACTTTGGTACAGCTTCAAGCAAGAAACATCCCATGCAAGTTTCATCAAATTTGGCCCAGAGGTTTCAGAGGAAATGTGGTTTGAATGGAATTGTTGACTGACGACGGACAAAGACCGGTCACAATAGCCCACCATGAGCCTAAAGGCTCAGGTCAGCTAATAAAAAATATCAAAATCAAAAACAAATAGTCTGTGAACAAAAACACCTTCAGTTTATTACGAAAATGTCACAGAAGAAGAAAACAAGAGATGTTTGTAAAACATACATGCCCCTTTCCCTCCCCCCCTCCCCATCTATTGCCTTATAGGTAGAGGCAGCCATAGAAGTATAGGAAGGTAGAAGAAGGACAGGGATTTGTGTCAGTACATTAAGGGGAGGATGCCAGGAGCCTAGTAGGATGAACAAGAGCCGGTCAAACCAGGTGATGCTCCCCGAATAGGTTTTGGACACTGAGTAGTGTGTCCATTAAGTCTTTGCCAAATTTAGCATAAAGATATTATGTTAATGGTAGTTGCTGAAAAAGGTTTAAACTGTTTAAATATGCAATGAAGAATGTAAGACATTAACCATTTTATTCTTTATTTTTCTATCAACTCAGACAGTGGCAGTCCTATCCAGACAGTGTCATGGTCACTGAAGAAGGCTGGTGACAGGTAAACAAGAAGTTTTTAATACCTCTTGTAGTTTCAGAGTTATGTCCCGGACAAAGTTCAAAGTGTAAAAATGAACAAAAAGGGCAATAACTCAAAAATTAGGCAATGCAGAGTTATGGTTCTTATGCACTGCACTTTTATTCAGTAAGATCCATCTACCTACAAAGTTTCTTGTTGATACTTCTTGTAGTTTCAAAGTTATGTCCCGGACAAGAAAATGCAGACAGACGGATGGACATACAGATGGACATATGGATGGACAATTTACCTACAAAGTTTCTTGCTGATACCTCTTGTAGTTTCAGAGTTATGTCCCGGACAAAGTGACAAGTGTAAAAATGAACTAAGGGCAATAACTCAACAAGAGGGCCATGATGGGCCTGGATCACTCACCTGAGTACTTTGCCTGAGGGTCTACCGTTAAGCAAACACCAGATGCAACATTACATTTTCTAACTGAAGATATACAAAGATCTCATATTTTATACAAACAAAAAGTTTTTCAAAGTTTTCCCTATGTAAAATCAATTGACCCCCGAGGCAGGGCCAAATTTGACCCCAGGGGCATAATTTGAACAAACTTGGAAGAGGTCACAAGACAATGCTACATACCAAATCTAGATCTCGGGGCCTTGTGGTTTCAGACAAGAAGATTTTTAAAGTTTTACTATATAAGCCTATGTAAAATCCATTGACCCCCAGGTAGGGGCCAAATTTGACCCGAGGGGCTTAATTTGAACAAACTTGGTAGAGGTCCACACGACACTGCTACATACCAAATCTTAAGGCTCAGGGCCTTGTGGTTTCAGACAAGAAGATTTTTAAAGCTTCACTATGTTAAATCAGTTGACCCCCAGGGCAGGGCCAAATTTGATCCCAGGGGCATAATTTGAACAAACTTGTGAGAGGTTCACAGGACAATTCTACATACCAAATCTTAAGGCTCAGGGCCTTGTGGTTTCAGACAAGAAGATTTTTAAAGTTTCACTATAATATAAGCCTATGTAAAATCCGTTGACCCACGGGGTTGGGCCAAATTTGACCCCAGGGGCATAATTTGAACAAACTTGGTAGACATCCACTAGACAATGCTACATACCAAATCTTAAGGCTCAGGGCCTTGTGGTTTCAGACAAGAAGATTTTCAAAGTTTTTCCTTTAAGTTGCCATAGCAACCAAAGTTCTTGATGGAATTGAATTCTTTGAACAACTTTGGTAGAGCTTCATGCAAGGAACATCCCAGGCAAGTTTTATCAAATTTGGCCCAGAGGTTTCAGAGGAGATGTTGTTTGAATGAAATTGTTGATGGACGACGGACAAAGACCGGTCACAATAGCCCACCATGAGCCAAAGGCTCAGGTGAGCAATAAAAACTAATTTTAGCTCCAGTGGCCATTTTTTCAATGGAGCAGAACCTTTTAAGCAATTTTAAAGCAGGGGTATGTAAGAAACATTTCCATGAAATCTGGTGGAAAATTACCTTGCCATTTAGGAGGAGATGCTGTTTTATTTCTTTTCTACTTTTAGCTTTTGAAGCCCTTACAGTACACGCAGCGCGGACTTTGACGTTGTTAACATTATCGCGGGGGCCGGTATCGTCTCCGGGTGGCCAGTCGCGGTGGACTGAACACCCGAAATTTCGGGTGTCCGCTAAAATGACCACCGCGACAACCGCCGAGGGGTATGAACACCGCGTGTCGCGGTGACAGAACGCCGCGCGTCCCCGCGATGTTTTGACTTGGAGATTACTGCATTTAAACATACTGTGCGTACAGTATTTGTACGTGGTTTTCATTTTACTCATAATTATTTTACTTACATCTATTTTGTGGTCAAATTAAAACCAAATTTCAAATACATTTCCGGTGTATGTTTATTGAGTACTTTCGTTTTTGGAATTGAAAAACGCTTGAGAAAATAGCCAAATCGATCAATTATTTTGCCAAGCGCCTAGACGATACAGAAGTTGAAAGCAGTTAAACACGTGTTGATTCATTTTCTGAAAATACGATCAACTTTTTCCGGAAATAACTGCTTTGAATTGTTGGGTTTTTTTGTGTAACAGATAGGAGCGTTTGTACACAAATGAATCGGAATTAGAGAGGATTTGTTCGACTGTTTAAATTAGATCTATTAACTTTTCGCAGTTTGGTTATCATTTGTAATTTAATTGCGAGTGGATTAACGCAAACACGGCACCGATTAAAGACTTGAAATATATTAATTGCAGCAATTAAAGTTTATTAACAAGATGTCATGTAGGTGTGTAAATCTATTCATTATCGGCAGTTACTTTTCTACAAATACCCTCAATTATACAACCAAACATCGATCGTCAACAAACAAAAATTAAACCGGATGGGGTATTAAAAAAAAGAAACAACTTCAACTGGTAATAATTACGTGTACTTTGTAACTATTTTGAAAAAAAAAAAAAAAAAAAATTGGGGAAAGTAAAATTAAGTTGTGGCTTCATTTTATCGGACACTGCGAACCCCGCGACACGCCGCGGTACTGAACACCGCGAACGGCCGCGCTGACCACCGCGTTTTATACGATTGAACACTCGACGCGGTGGTCATTTTAGTCCTCAACGCGGACAGTAAAATCGCGGGGACGGGTGTTCGTTGTCAAAGTCCGCGCTGCGTGTACTGTATGTGCAATGGAGCAGAATGGTTTGAGCAATTTTAGAAGAGGGCATTAAAAGGAACATTTCTGTCAAATTTGGTTTAAAATGGCCATGTCGTTTTGGTGGAGATGTCATTTGTAGCAAAATATTTAAGAAAAAATATTTTTAGCTCTGGAAGCCATTTTGTTCAATGGAGCAGAACCGTTTAAACAATTTAAATAGAGGGCTATGTAGGGAACATTTTTGTGAAGTTTAGTGGAAAACCTCTCAACCGTTTAGGAGGAGATGTTGTTTGAATTTTTTTCTATTTTTACCCTTTGCAGCCCTTATGTGCAATGGAGCGGAATGGTTTGAGCAATTTTTGAAAAAGGCATTATAAGGAATATTTCTGTCAAATTTGGTTTTAAAATGGCCAAGTGGTTTTGGAGGAGATGTCATTTGGAGCCAAATATTGATGAAAATCTATTTTTAGCTGTGGCAGCCATTTTGTTCAATAGAGTGGAACCATTTTAGCAATTTTAATAGAGGGCTATGTATGGAACATTTATGTAAAATTTGGTGGAAAATCACCCAGCCATTTAGGAGGAGATGTTGTTTGAATTTTTTTCTTTTTTTAAGCTTTAGCAGCCCTTAAAATGTATGTGCAATGGAGTGGAACGGTTTGAGCAATATAAGGGCAATATAACAAACATTTCTGTAGAGTTTGGTTGAAAATAGCTTTGTGGTTTAGGAGGAGATGTCATCTAAAGTAAAATGTTGACGATGGACATTGGACGACTGACTACGGACGACGGACACAGGGTGATCACAAAAGCTCACCCTGAGCATTTGCTCAGGTGAGCTAAAAATTAGGCAATGCAGTGTTATTGTTCTTATGCATTGTACTTCTACTCATTAAGATCTATCTACCTACAAAGTTTCTTGTTGATACTTCTTGTAGTTTCAGAGTTATGCGCCAGACTAGAAAATGCGGACAGAGGGACGTACAGACATACGGACGGATAAAGGGCCAACTTTATGCTCTCCCTTTGGGGATCATAATACGAGGAACTGAAATTTTTTCAATGACAGTTTGGTTATAAAATGTATAAAGTTCAATCACTGGAGAACAAAACAAGAGCCACCGCAAGCGGGGGCCATGCTCGACTTTTTTCTATTTCCAAAGGCAAACACATCAGAGGAAGCACATTGTGGTGAAGGGATGTCAAATCAAACATCATTTGGAAAAATAATTATACATAACAAAGTTATGGCCAATTTTAGCAACATTCAGCAATTTGGCCTTAAAGGTCAAGGTCAAGTTCAGTTTAACCTTCTTTGGAGGTCACATCCATTAACAACAAAGATATAGCCAAGTTAAGTAATGTCAAGGTCATTTAAAGGTCAAGGTAATGCTTGAATTGTTCAACACGTTTGTTTTATTCTCAGTGTTGTTTTGTCCCTGTATCTAGATCAAATCCGTCCATAAATAACAATAGTTTGACTATTTTAGCAAAATGCAATAATTCAAACTTGACTGTAAAGGTCATTGAAAGGTTAAGGTCATACTTAAATAATTTAACATGTAGGTTTTGTCATGAGCGTTGTTTTGTCTAAGTATTAATAAAAAAGAACTAAAAATGACATTATGGCCAATATTAGCAAATATCAATAATTTGACCTTGATGGTCAGGGTCATTTGAAGGTCAAGGTCACAGCTGAATGATTCAATGTGTCAGTTTTGTCATAAGTCTTGTCTTGTCCCAGTATAAATCAAATCAAACCATAAATAACAAAAATTTAGCTATTTTAAGCAAAATTCAATTACTTGACCTTAAATGTCAAGGTGATCTAAAGGTCAAAGTCATACTTATAATAAATTAAAATGTCGGTTTTGTTGTTTTATTAAAGGATAAATAAAATCCAAAAATAAACAACAGTTTTGACAATTAATGCAAAATACAATAATGGGACCTTGACTGTCAAGATCATTGTAGGGTAAAGGTCATACAGTTATGACCAATATTAGCAAAATTCAATAATTTGATCTTGCTAGTCAAGTCATTTTATAGGTCAAAGTCAAACTTGAATCAAAATGTCGGATTTGTCAAAAGTGTTGTTTTGTCCAAGTATAAATCAAATCCATCAATAAATGACAAAGTTATGACAATTTAGGCAAAATTCATACATCTGACCTTGACGGTCAAGGTCATTTTTAGGTCATGGTCACACATGAGTTAAACAACATGTCAGTTTTGTCAAAAGTGATGTTTTGTCCAAGTATGAATCAATTCCAACAATAAATGACGAAGTTATGGGAAACTCTAGCGAAATTCAATAATTTGACCTTGAAAGTCAAGGTCATTTTATCGTTGATACATGAAAGAATTATAATGTCGGATTTGTCATAAGTGTTGTTTTGTCCAAGTATCAGACAATCTATAAATAAATCCAAAAGTTATGACAATTTGAGCAAAATTCAATAATTTGACCTTGACGGTCATGGTTACTTAAAGGTAAAGGTCACACTTGAATAATTTATCATGTCGGCTTTGTCATAAGTGTTGTTTTTTCCAAGTATAATTAACATCTAACCACAAATAACAAAATTATGGCCAGGTTTAGCAAATTCAATAATCTGACCTTGACTGTAAAGGTCATTTAAAGGTCAAGGTCATATCTGAAAGAATCAAAATGTTTGATCTGTCATAAATGTTGTTTTCTCCAAGTATGAATCAAATCCATAAATAAACTAGAACTGCCACTGTCATGGCGTGAATACCCCCGCATAGCGCTTTGTCAGAATCAACAGGGGTCATTTAGAGGTCATGAACTACCTCCCTGCCAAATCTGAGGGTAGTAAGCCAGTTTTTTGTAGTCAATGCCACTGTGACCTTGACCTTTGACCCAGTGACCTCAGACTTAGGGTCAAAGGATTCTTAAATTATTGGGCGGACAAGCTTTTTTTTTAGTCAAAGCTCCTGTGACCATGACCTTTGACCCAGTGACCTCAATAAAAAAAGGGGTCATCTTCTGGTCATGACCAACCTCCACACCAAATATGAAGACTGTGGGTCAAAGAATTCTTAAATTATTGGGCGGACAAGCTTTTTTTAGTCAAGGCTCCTGTGACCTTTGACCCAGTGACCTCAAAATACATAGGGGTCATCTACTGGTCATGACCAACCTCCATACCAAATATGAAGACTGTGGGTCAAAGGATTCTTAAGTTATTCGGTGGACAAGTTTTTGTAGTCAAGGCCCCTGTGACCTTGACCTTTGACCCAGTGACCTCAAAATCAATAGGGGTCATCTACTGGCCATGACCAATCTCCAGACCAAGTAAGATGACTGTGGGTCAGAGGATTCTTAAGTTATTGGGCGGACAAGACCTGTGACCATGATCTTTTGACCTAGTGACCTCAAAATATATAGGGGTCATCTACTGGTCATGACCAACCTCCACACCAAATATGAAGACTGTGGGTCAAAAAAATTCTTAAGTTATTGGGCGGACAAGCTTTTTTTAGTCAAGGCTCCTGTGACCTTTGACCCAGTGACCTCAAAATAAATAGGGGGTCATCTACTGGTCATGACCAACCCCCACACCAAATATGAAGACTGTGGGTCAAAGGATTCTTAAGTTATTGGGCGGAGAAGTTTTTTTGTAGTCAAGGCCCCTGTGATCTTTAACATTGACCCAGTGACCTCAAAATCAATGGGGTCATCTACTGGCCATGACCAATCTCCAGACCAAGTAAAAAGACTGTGGGTCAAAGGATTCTTAAGTTATTGGGCGGACAAGGAACTAGATGGGTGTTCAGTGGAACACTTGTGTCGCCCTTGGGTACTCTGTTAGAATAACTAAAAAGGTAAACAAGAGCCTGCTGGGGTTGAGGGTGGATAGGGAGTCAAGTACCTATGTATTAAAATTTAAAAAAAAAAAAAATTGGGCCCGGGTGGGGGGGGGGGGGGGGGGGAGGGGGGGGGGAGTAAAGTTCCTTTGTTTAAAAAAAAAAAAAAAAAAAAAAGGCAGGGGGGTGGGGGGTAAAAAAATGGGGGGGGGGGGGGGTGACTGGTTGGGGGTGGGGGGGCGGTGGGGGGGGGTTTGAGGGTGAACAGGGAGTCACGTACCTATGTATTAAATTTAAAAAAAAAAAAAAAAAAAAAAAAAAAGGGGGACGGGGGGGGGTAAAAAAAAATGGTGGGGGTTTGAGGGTGGATGGGGAGTCACGTACCTATGTATTAAAAAAAAACATATATTGGGCCAGGGTGGTGGGGGGGTTGAGGTAGGGGGGGGGGAATAAAGTGCATATGTTTTAAAATTTAAAAAAAAAAAAAAAAAAAAAAAAAAAAAAAATTGGGCCCCGGGGGGGTGGGGGGATGACTGGTTGGGGGGGGGGGGTAATAAATAAAGTGCATAATGTTTTAAAATCAAAAAAAAAAAAATTGGGCCGGGGGGGGGGGGGGGGGGGGTGGTTTGAGGTAGGATGGGAAGTGAAGTACCTATGTTTTAAAATTTAAAAAAAAAAAAAATTGGGCCAGGGGGGTGCGGGGGGTGACTGACTGGTGGGGGGGGGGGGGCGGATTCCCATGCAGAGGGGACAGTGGGGGGGAATACTTACCCATCTCATGTCAGTTAATATTTTATTTCTAGGCTTAAGAAGTTTTTTTTCCTATATATAAGTTTAAGCAAAATCAAGTGACCCCGGGGGTGGGGCTAACTGTGACCCCAGAGACATGGGTACCAACAATCTTTGCAGGGGTCTTGCTGGTGATCAAGTATTCCAAGTTTGAATGGAATATCCTTGACGCTTTTTGAGACATGGACATAAAGAAAAAGGTTAACCAAGAAATTTTAACTTGAAAAAGGGGCATAACATTGCAAAAAAAAATTTTAGGGTTATCTGCCCTTGAGAAATGGTGTTGTCTTAAGTGATACAATTGTAAGCATTACAACTGGAAAGTTTGATGAAGAAACATTAAGAAATGGCATAGTTATAGCCAATGTTAAGTTTTCATGACAAAATCTAAGTACAAAAAGGGGCATAACTCTGTCAATTGTGACCTTGACCTATACATTTTGGCATCATCACAACCCTGTTGTCGTAAGCAATATAATTTGGAAGTTTGATGTTAAAATGTTAAACAAGAGGGCCATGATGGCCCTGGATCGCTCACCTGAGTACTTTGGCTGTAGGTTTGCTGTTAAGCAGTATTTCATTTTTTAATTGAAAATATGTAAGTGCCTACAAACCAAATATGTAAAATATTAGTCAATAAATAAAGGCTCTATGACAGAAAGTAGAAATATCTATTATAAGCTATGGTGACCTTGACCTTGACCCAGTGACCTCAAACCCTACCCATGGGTAGAGGTCCATGCAAGGAACCTCTATACTGAATATCAAAGATATTGGTCTATAAATGAAGGCTCTATGAGGTACAGTAGATAAATCTAATTTTAGCCTCCGTGACCTTTAACCTATTCCAATAATTTGAAAAAGCTTGATAAAGCTTGCTTCATGCCAAATTTTAGAATTCTAGGTCTTGTGGTTACAGACAAGAAGATTTTTAAAGATTTTCTTCTATATTGTTATTTAAAACTTGTGACCCTTGGGCGCGGCCAATAGTGACCCCAGGGACATTTTTCTAACAAACTTTGCAGAGGTCCACTAGACAATGCTACACACCAAATATCTAAGCTCTATAACTTACGGTTTCTGACAAGAAGATTTTTTTAGATTTTCTTATACAACTCTATGTAAAACTAGTGGCCCCTGGGGCGGGGCCATTTTTGACCCAGAGGCCAGGATTTGAACAAACTTGGTAGAGATCCACTAGACAATGCTACACACCAAATATCTAAGCTCTATAACTTACGGTTTCTGATAAGAAGATTTTTTTAAGATTTTCCTATATAACTCTATGTAAAACAAGTGACCCCCTGGGCGGGGCCATTTTTGACCCAGAGGCCAGGATTTAAACAAACTTGGTAGAGGTCCACTAGACAATGCTACACACCAAATATCTAAGCTCTATAACTTATGGTTTCTGACAAGAAGATTTTTAAAGATTTTCCTATATAACTCTATGTAAAACTAGTGGCCCCTGGGGCGGGGCCATTTTTGACCCAGAGGACAGGATTTGAACAAACTTGGTAGAGGTCCACTAGACAATGCTACACACCAAATATCTAAGCTCTATAACTTACGGTTTCTGACAAGAAGATTTTTTAAGATTTTCCTATATAACTCTATGTAAAACTCGTGGCCCCTGGGGCGGGGTCATTTTTGACCCAGAGGCCAGGATTTGAACAAACTTGGTAGAGGTCCACTAGACAATGCTACACACCAAATATCTAAGCTCTATAACTTACGGTTTCTGACAAGAAGATTTTTTTAAGATTTTCCTATATAACTCTATGTAAAACAAGTGACCCCCGGGGCGGGGCCATTTTTGACCCAGAGGCCAGGATTTGAACAAACTTGGTAGAGATCCACTAGACAATGCTACACACCAAATATCTAAGCTCTATAACTTACGGTTTCTGATAAGAAGATTTTTTTAAGATTTTCCTATATAACTCTATGTAAAACAAGTGACCCCCGGGGCGGGGCCATTTTTGACCCAGAGGCCAGGATTTGAACAAACTTGGTAGAGGTCCACTAGACAATGCTACATACCAAATATCTTAACTCTAGGCCTTGTGGTTTCTGACAAGAAGATTTTCAAGTTTTCCCTATATAACTCTATGTAAAATCAACTGACCCCTGGGGTGGGGTCAGTTTTGTCCCCAGGGACATAATTTGAACAAACTTGGTAGAGGTCCACTAGATAATGCTTCATACCAAATATCAAAGCTCCAGGCCTTATGGTTTCGGAGAAGAAGATTTTTAAAGATCCAACTTATAAAATCTATTTTTAGCTCCAGTGAACCAGAAATGCAATGGACCAGAACCATTTGAACAATCTTGGTAGAGCTTCATGCAAGGAACATCCCAGGCAAGTTTCATTAAATTTGCCCCATTGGTTTCAGAGGAGATGTCATTTGAATGAAAAGTTGACGACGGACGGACGGACGGACGGACGGACGGACTGACGGACGACGGACGACGGACAAAGACCGATCAGAAAAGCTCACCCTGAGCACTTTGTGCTCAGGTGAGCTAAAAATGGCAAAGTTATTCCCAACGTTAAGTTTTCATGACAAAATCCATGTACAAAAAGGGCCATAACTCTGTCAAATGTGACCTTGACCTAGAAATTTTGGCATCAACCCGACCCTGTTGTCATAAGCAATACAATTTGAAAGTTTGACAAGATAATGTTTAGAAATGGCAAAGTTATAGCCAACGTTAAGTTTTCGTGACGGACCGACGGACCGCCGGACCGACGGACAAAGTGATCCCTATGTATCACCTTTTCTTCGAAAGGGCGACACAAAAATTGATGGAAGGCCGGACAGACAAGCAGATTCCAGTATACCCCTCCCCCCCGCAACTTCGTTGTGCGGGGGGTATAATGAGAAAGGTATGACAATTTAAGCAAAATTCAATCATCTGCATTTTTAGGTTATGGTCATACCTTAGTTATTCAATGTCAGTTTTGTCATAATTGTTTTGTCCAAGTATAAATCAAAACCAACCAAAAACAACAAAGTTATGACAATTTCAGCAAAATTTAATTATTTGACCTTGACAGTCATGGTCATTTTACGGATAAGGTCAAACTTGAATAATTTATCTTGTTGGCTTTGTCATAAGTGTTGTTTTGTCCAAGTCTGATTCAAATCCAACCATAAATAACAAAATTATGGCCAGTTTTAAGAACATTCAATGATCTGACCTTGACTGTCAAGGTCAAACTTGAAATAATCATAATCTCGGTTTTGTCATCAGTGTTGTTTAGTCCAAATATGAATTACTAGATGGGTGTTCAGTGGAACACTTGTGTCGCCCTTGGGTACTCTGTTTGAATAAATAAAAAAGTAAACAAGAGCCTGCTGGAAAAGACAGCATGCTAGTCAAAGTATGACAATACCTGTCCACAGACAGCATGCTCCACTTTTCTCAGTGCTGGATAATTAATTATAAGTTAAACAAGAGGCCCAAATGAAAAAAATTTGAGTGGGGGAGGGCAAGAACCTAGTCATACAAGATGAAAAAAAAAATTCAGGTAAAGCACTTATGTATTTAAAAAAAAAAAAAAAATTCGAAATCCCCTGTTCTCATGTCAGTTGATATTTTATTTCTAGGCTTAAGAAGTTTTTTTTTCCTAAAGTATAACCAAAATCAAGTGACCCCTGGGGGTGGGGCTAACTACGACCCCAGGGACATGGGTACCTACAATCTTTACAGGGGTTTTGCTGGTGATCAAGTATTCCAAGTTTGAATGGAATATCTTTGACACTTTTTGAGACATGGACATAAAGAAAAAGGTTAACCAAGAAATTTTAACTTGAAAAAAGGGCATAACATTGCAAAAATAAATTTGAGGGTTATCTGCCCTTGAGAAATGGTGTTGTCTTAGGTGATACAATTGTAAGTATTACAATTGAAGAAATATTAAGAAATGGCAAAGTTATAGCCAATGTTAAGTTTTGATGACAAAATCCAAGTACAACAAGAAGCACCGCAATGCGACGAAAACCAGGTTTTCAACGACCAAGTATTGATGTGACAGGAATTAGGAAGAAATATGGCAGTGAAGTAAAAAATATGCTGTTATTTTGGTACCAACACAGAAAGTTGGTTTCAATAGTTCAAAATAAAAATAAATCAGATACCTGAGTAGCAATGCCAGGCTGTATTTTCATGTAAGCTACACACATGCCAAGTTGAGTATCAATAGGTCAAAGTGTGCTGAAGTTATTGAGTAGAAGCTGAAAATTCTATTGTAAGCAAGTGACCTTGACCTTGCTCCCAGATATCATAATAGCAATCCCAAGCTGCATCTTAATATAAGCTACCCACACAGCAAGTTTGGTGTCAACAGGTCAACGCAAACTCAAGTTATTACATGAAAACTGAATTTCTTTTTTTAAGCAACAGTGACCTTGACCTTGTTCACAGACACCTGGGTAGCAATGCCAAGTTGCATCTTGATATCAGCTACCCAAATACTAAATTTGGTGTCAATAGGTCAAAGCAAACTCAAGTTATTGAGGGGAAACTGAATTTCTATTTTTAGCAACAGTGACCTTGACCTTGATCACAGACACCTGGGTAGCAATCCCAAGCTGCCTCTTGATATAAGCTACTCAAATACCAAGTTTGGGGTCAATAGGTCAAAGCAAACTCAAGTTATTGAGAGGAAACTGAATTTCTATTTCTAGCAACAGTGACCTTGACCTTGATCACAGACACCTGGGTAGCAATCCCAAGCTGCCTCTTGATATAAGCTACCCATACACCAAGTTTGGCGTCAATAGGCCAAAGTAAACTCAAGTTATTGAGCGGAAACCAAAAGTTGAAGCCCGCCCGCCCGCCGATTTCAGCATTACAATAACCAGGTTTTCGTTGAAAACCTGGTAAATAAAAAGGGGCATAACTCTGTCAATTGTGACCTTGACCTAAAGATTTTGGCATCAGCACGGCCTGTTGTCATAAGCAATATAATTTGAAAGTTTGATGACAAAATGTTAAGAAATGGCAAAGTTATTGCCAATGTTAAGTTTTCATGGCAAAATCCAAGTACAAAAAGGGCCATAACTCTGTCAAATGTGACCTTGACCTAAAGATTTTGGCATCATCCTGACCCTGTTGTCATAAGCAATACAATTTGAAAGTTTGATCAGATAATGTTTTGAAATGGCAAAGTTATAGCCAACATTAAGTTTTCGTGACGGACAATCAAAAGCGATCCCTATGTTTCGCCGTTTCTTCGAAAGGGCGACACAAAAACTATAAATAATGAGAAAGTTATGACAATTTAAGCAAAATTCAATCATCTGACCTTGACGGTCAATGTCATTTTAAGGTCATGGTCATATCTGAGTTTTTCAACATGTCAGTTTTGTCATAAAGGTTGTTTTGTCCAAGTATAAATCAAATCCAAGTTTCTTGAAGGTCTTGTCCAAAGGGTTGTTGTGTCCAAGTATGAAGATAATCCATCAAGGATTAAAAAAATTATGATCAATGTTAAAGTTTTTGGACTGGAACAGCAACGGCAAAGACACCATGACTATAGCAATAACTCAATTTTTTTTTCAAAAAAAGTCGAGCTAAAAAGAGTACATGAACTGCATGGGTAGGTAGGTAGGTAGGTGGGAGGGTAGGTATGTAGGAAGTTTTGAGGCAGCAAAGCCCAAGGGTTATCTAGTTATAAACAGAATCTGTTTTCCTCTTAATGGTTTAAGGTTACTGTGACCTTGACCTTTAACCAAGTGACCTCAAAGACAAAGGGGTCATCTCCTAAACAGACCAACTTGCATAGCATGTCTGAGGAACCAATGCCCATAGGGTTCTCTAGTTACTGATTGGAAACCATTTACTGTTAATGTTCACTCTGACCTTGAACTTTGACCAAGTGACCCCAAAAGCAATACAAGTCATCTACTAGTAATTATCAGCCTGCATTGCAAGTGTTTAAGGACCCTAGGCTCAAGCATTCTCTAGTTATTCATCAGAAACCATTTTTGAGTTAATGATCATTATGACCTTGACCTTTAATGTAGTAACCCAAAATCTATAGGGGTCCAAGGCTTTTCTAGATATCAATCAGAAATGGTTTTGTTTTTCAAGGTCACTGAGACTTTGGCCTTTGACCTTATGACCCAAAAAACTATAGGGGTCATCTACTGGACATGATCAACCTGTCTATGAAGTTTTGGAGAGCCTGGGCCCAAGTGTTCTATAGTTATTGATCAGACACTGTTCTACTTTTCAAGGTCAATGTGGCCTTTGACCTAGTCAACTGAAAAACTGTAGGGGTCATCTACTGGTAATGAACAACCTACATACCAAATTTAAGGAACCTGGGACCAAGGATTCTCTAAATATTTATCTGAAAAGGTTTTCCTTTCCATGGTCACTGTGACACTGGCCATTAACCTTATGACAGAAAAAACTATAGGGGTCATCTACTGACCATGACCAATCTGCCTATGAAGTTTTAGGGAGCTGGACCTAAGCTATCTATAGTTATTGATTGGAAATTTTGAGGAATTTTGGTCCAAGGATTCTCTAGATATCTTTTTGGAAATGTTTTGCTTTTTAAGGTCACTGTGAACTTGACCTTTGATCTTATGACCTGAAAAACTACAGGGATCATCTACTGGTCATGACCAACCTACAGATCAAATTTGAAGAATTTGGGTCCAAGCATTCTGTAGATATATATAGTTGAAAAGGTTTCATTTTTAAGAGACATTGTGATATTGGCCTTTGACCTAATGACCTGAAAAACTATAGGGGTCATCTACTGGCCATAACCAACCTGTCTATAGTTATTGGTCTGAAACCGTTTTGTTTTCAAGGCCTTTGACCTAATGACCTAAAAAGTATAGGAATCATTTACTGGTCATGATGAACAACCTACATACCCATTTTGTAAAGTTATTTTGGAACTGGGCATGTGGTTTATAAGGAAAAGACTTTCAAATTTTTCCTTATTGTTACCATGGCAACCAGAGTTCTGAATGGAACCACTTCATTTTAACGAATTTTAAAGGGACCAATTGAGGATCATTCCTTAGAAGTTTGGTTTAAATTAGCCCAGTAATTTAGGAGATGTTGTTTGAACCAAAATGTTGACTTTGAGCACTTTGTGCTCAGGTGAATTAATAACAAAAGCTATCATTAAACGTGATGAATATCCCAAAATACCACCTTGCAACAGTAATCTGATCAATTTGAGGTAGGAACATTTGGTCAAAAAATTTTGAAACAACAATGTAGTAAACAAGAGGGCCATGATGGCCCTGGATTGCTCACCTGAGTACTTTGGCTGTAGGTTTGCTGTTAAGCAGTATTTAATTTTTTAATTGAAAATATGTAAGTGCCTACAAACCAAATATGTAAAATATCAGTCAATAAATAAAGGCTCTATGACAGAAAGTAGAAATATCTATTATAAGCTATGGTGACCCTGACCTTGACCCAGTGACCTTTTACCCCATTCCCATGCGTAGAGGTCCATGCAAGGAACCTATATACTGAATATCAAAGATATTGGTCTATAAATGAAGGCTTTATGAGGTACAGTTGATAAATCTATTTTTAACCTCCTAACCTTTAACCTAATCTAATAATTTCAAAAAGCTTGATAAAGCTTGCTTCATGCCAAATTTTAAAATTTTAGGCCTTGTGGTTTCAGACAAGAAGACTTTTAAAGATTTTCTTCTATACTGCTATTTAAAACTTGTGACCCCTGGGGCAGGGCCAACAGTGACCCCAGGGATATTTTTCAAAAAAACTAGATAGAGGTCCACTAGACAATGCTGCATACCAAATATCTAAGCTGTAGCCATTGAGGTTTCTAGGAAGAAGATTTTTAAAGGTTGCCTTTTTTACATATATAGGGCCCCTGGGGCAGGGCCAATTTTGACCCTGGGGCCAACATATAAACAATACTGGTAAAGGTTCTCAACACAATACTCCACACCAAATATCTTAGGTCTAGTCCTATAAGTTTGGAAGAAAAATGATTTTTCATGTTTTTCCTATATAACTATATGTAAACCAAGAGAACCTTGGGGCATGGCCAATTTTGACCCAGGGGACATAATCTGAACAAACTTGGTAGACATCCACTAGACAATGCTGCATACCAAATATCTAAGCTGTAGGCTTGAGGTTTCCAGTAAGAAGATTTTTAAAGATTGCCTTTCTTACATATTAAGGGCCCCCGGGGTGGGGCCAATTTTGACCCCGGGGCCAACACATAAACAATACTGGTAAAGGTTCTCAACACAATACTCCACACCAAATATCTAAGGTCTAGTCCTATTATTTTTGGGGAAAAATGATTTTTCATGTTTTTGCTATATAACTACAGTACGCGCCAGGAGGAACTCACATTTTCCGCTGTATTTCGCGGACGCGGAAAAAAAAATATCCGCCGCGGCATCGAGGAAAATAACGGATTTCCTCGATGTCTCGACATCGCGAAATATCTCGGCGATATTTGACGACCAGCGCGAAAATAATTAGAGTCATAACTCACCTGGATAAGCTGAACATTTATTGAAATGATCGTAATGAAACTGTGCATTTTACGTCTGCCAATTATGTGACATTTGGTAAAATTAAAACCAAAATTCTCATACATTTGCTGTGTAGGTTTATGTGAACTTCAGTCGTTGAAAACGCTCGTTATTGTATAGCAAATCGATCAATAATTTTGTCAAGCGCATAGACGATACAGATGTCGCAGTAGGGTTTACATATTGTATGTTTTCTTTAAATATAGGAAAGCAGTTTTAACACGTGTAAATTGAAAACCAGTCCATTTATTTTCTGAAAATAGGGTCAGCTGTTCCGAGAAACAATCTATACTTTCGGTTTTGAATTGTCATTCCTTTCGTTAACAAATACGAGCATTCGTAAACAAATGCATCAGAATGAGAGTTTAATGAGAGTTTTATACATTTAAATGATATTTTAAAGCGTAAAATTCGCCGAAATGCGTGTAATCAGGAACTTTGTGAGCCTCGATACGTCAATTCTTACCTGTGAAAAAGTTCGCGGAACCATTTCGCGGACGTCCGCCGCGATATTTGGTGACCATGTCCGCGGCGGTCGTCCTCGAAATGCGGCGGATTTGGTCGCGTTTTAAGGAATGGGTAGTCCGCGACGACCTCGAGGAAAACGAGAGTTCCTCCTGGCACGTACTGTACATGTATATGTAAATCAAGAGAACCCTGGGGCATGGCCAATTTTGACCCAAGGGACATAATTTGAACAAACTTGATAGAGGTCCACTAGACAATGCTACATACCAAATATCTAAGCTGTAGGCGTTGTGGTTTCTGAGAAGAAGATTTTTAAAGATTTCCTATATAAGCCTATGTAAAATCAATTTACCCCCGGGGTGGGGCCTATTTTGACTCAGTGGCTATGATTTGAAGAAACTTAGTAGAGTTCCACTGGACAATGCTGCACACCAAATATCTAAATTCTAAGCCTTGCGGTTTCTGACAAGAAGATTTTTTAAAGGTTTTCCTATATAACTCTATATAAAACATTTGACCCCTGGGGTGGGGCCATTTTTGACCCAGGAGCCATGATTTGAACAAACTTGGTAGAGGTCCACTGGACAATGCTGCACACCAAATATCTAAACTCTAGGCCTTGCAGTTTCTGACAGGAAGATTTTTTGAAGTTTTTCCTATATAACTCTATGTAAGACATGTGACCCCCGGGGCTGGGCCATATTTGACCCAGGAGCCATGATTTGAACAAAATTGGTCCACTGGACAATGCTGCACACCAAATAACTAAACTCTAGGCCTTTTCGTTTTTGACAAGAAGATTTTTTTAAGTTTTCCCTATATAAATCTATGTAAAATCAACTGACCCCTGGGATGGGGTCAGTTTTGACCCCACGGTCATAATTTGAACAAACTTGGTAGAGGTCCACTAGATGATTCTTCATACCAAATATCTACACTCCAGGCCTTGTGGTTTCAGAGAAGAAGATTTTTAAAGATCCAACTTTTAAAATCTAATTTTAGCTCCAATGAACCAGAAATGCAATGGACCAGAACCATTTGAACAATCTTGGTAGAGATTCATGCAAGGAACATCCCAGGCAAGTTTCATTTAATTTGGCCCTTTGATTTCAGAGGAGATATCATTTGAATGAAAAGTTGATGACGGATGGACGGACGACGGACAACCAGTAGTTTTCAAGTTATGCTGCAGATAAAGAGAACCAACAAAGGGTACTAACTGTGCAAATAGTGGAGATGCAGTTATGATTCCTAAACAATGCACTTTCTCTCATTGTACTTGACTATTGTATGAAGTTGCACTAAATTCCTACCAGTAGTTTTCAAGTCATGTTCCATACAAAGAAATCCAACTAAAAACAAGAGGGCTATGATGGCCCTAGATCGCTCACCTGAGTATTTTGGCTGTAGGTTTGCTGTTAAGCAGTATTTCATGTTTTAATTAAAAAATATGTAAGTAATGTAAATATAAATATGTAAACATTTAAAATATCAGTCAATAGATATAGGCTATATGACAAAAAGTAGAAATATCTATTATAAGCTATGGTGACCTTGACCTTAACCCAGTAACCTCAAACCCTACCTACAGAATATAGGATCCATGCAGGGAAAAATTTGCTGTAGCCTTAAAACAAAAAGTAGGTCAAAAATAAAGGTCATGCTATGATGTTTTTGAAATAAGAACAAGAGGGCCATGATGGCCCTATATCGCTCACCTGAATATGACTGCTTTTAACAAAGTTGCTATGGACCTGGTTAATTGACCCCAGATGACCCATATTAAAACTTGGCCTAGAAATTATTGAAACAATCTCTCTGACAAATTTCAAGGTTATTTGGACTGAAAGTGTAGCCTCTAGAGTGTTAACAAGGTTTTTCCATATTTGGGCTCTGTGACCTAGTTTTTGACCCCAGATGATCCATATCCAAAACTGAGCTAGAAATCATCAAAACAACCTTTCTGACAAATTTCCAGGACATTTGGACTGAAAATGTAGCATCTAGAGTGTTTACAAAGTTTTTAGATATTTGTGCTCTGTGACCTAGTTTTTTAATCCAGATGGCCCATATTCAAACTTGAGTTGGAAATCATAGAAGCAACCTTTCTGACAAATTTTCAGGTTATTTGGAATTAAAATCTTAACTCTAGAGTGTTAACAAGGTTTTTCCATATTTGGGCTCTGTGACCTAGTTTTTTACCAAAGATGACCCATATTAGTATTTGAGCTAGAAATCATCAAAACAACCTTTCTGACAAATTTCCAGGATATTTGGACTGAAAATGTAACCTCTGGAGTGTTAAATTGGTTTTTACATTTTAGGGCTCTGTGACCTAGTTTATGATCCCAGATGATCCATATCCTAATCTGGGCTAAAAATCATTGAAACAACCTTTCTGACAAATTTCAAGGACATTTGAACTGAAAATGTAACCTCTAGAGCATTAACAAAAATTTTCTACTTTTTGGCCCTGTGTCCTAGTTTTTGACCCCACATAACCCATATTTAAAACTGAGCTAGAAATCATTAAAACAATCTTCCTGACAAATTTCAAGATTATTTGAACTGAAAATGTTACCTCAATGCGTGTTAACAAGGTTTTTCCATATTTGGGGTCTGTGACCTAGTTTTTGACCCCAGATGACCTTTATTCGAATCTGAGCTAGAAATCATTAAAACATTTTTTCTGACAAATTTTAAGAATATATGGACTGAAAAGTAGCTTCTAGAGTGTAAACAAGTTTTTTTTCTACTTTTGGGCTCTGTGACCTAGTTTTTGATTTCAGATGACACATATTCAAATTTAACCTAGAAATCATTGAAACAACCTTTCTGACAGATTCCAGGTTATTTGGACTGAAAATGTTACCTCTAGTGTGTTAACAAGGTTTTTCCATATTTGGGCTCAGTGACCTAGTTTTTGACCCCAGATGACCCAATTTTGAACTTGAGCTAAAAATCATCAAAACAACCTTTATGACAAATTTCCAGGATATTTGGACTGAAAATGTAACCTCTAGAGTGTTAACAAAGTTTTTCTATTTTTGGGCTCTGTGACCTAGTTTTTGAACCCAGATGACCCATATTTGAACTTGAGCTAGAAATCATAGAAACAACCTGTCTGGCAAATTTCCAGATTATTTGGACTGAAAATGTTACTTCTCCTTCTACAAGAAGATTTTCAAAGTTTTCACTATATAAGCATATGTAAAACCAATGACCCCGGGGTGGGGCCAAATCTGACTCCAGGGGTATAATTGAAACAAACTTGGTAGAGGTCCACTAGACAATGCTACATACTAAATCTTAAGGCTCAGGGCCTTGCGGTTTCAGACAAGAAGATTTTTTTAAGTTTTTCCTATATAAGCCTATGTAAAACCAATGACCCCAGGGTGGGGCCAAATTTGACACCAGAGGTATAATTTGAACAAACTTGGTAGAAGTCCACTAGACAATGCTACATACCAAATATCTAAGCTCTATGCCTTACGGTTTCTGACAAGAACATTTTTAAAGTTTTCCCTATATAACTCTATGTAAAACAAGTTACCCCTGGGGCGGGGTCATTTTTGACCCAGAGGCCATGATTTTAACAAATTTGGTAGAGGTCCACTAGAAACTGCTGCACACCAAATATCTTAGTTCTATGCCTTACGGTTTCTGACAAGAAGATTTTTTAAATTTTCCCTATATAACTCTATGTAAAACAAGTTACCCCTGGGGCGGGGTCATTTTTGACCCAGAGGCCATGATTTTAACAAACTTGGTAGAGGTCCACTAGAAACTGCTGCACACCAAATATCTTAGCTCAATGCCTTACGGTTTCTGACAAGAAGATTTTTAAAGTTTTTCCTATATAACTCTATGTAAAACAAGTTACCCCTGGGGCGGGGCCATTTTTGACCCCAGGATCATAATTTGAACAAACTTGGTAGAGGTCCACTAGATGATGCTTTATACCAAATATCAAAGCTCCAGGCCTTGTGGTTTCTGACAAGAAGATTTTTAAAGATCCAACTTTTAAAATCTGTTTTTAGCTCCTGTGACCCAGAAATGCAATGAACTGGAACCATTTGAACAAACTTGGTAGAGCTTCATGCAAGGAACATTCTAGGCAAGTTTCATTGAACTTTGCCCAGTGGTTTCAGAGGAGATGTCGTTTGATTGAATTGTGGACGA
The DNA here is from genome assembly GCA_012932295.1 of Cyclina sinensis. NCBI lineage: Eukaryota > Metazoa > Mollusca > Bivalvia > Venerida > Veneridae > Cyclina > Cyclina sinensis. The sequence continues at coordinate 34,054,761 of JAAONU010000019.1, forward strand.
CGGACGGACGGACGGACGGACGGACGGACGGACGCCGGACAATCAAGGATCCTAAAAGCTCACATGAGCATGCTCAGGTGAGCTAACAAAAAACTGCACGAAACAAAAAGTAGGTCAGTAGGTCATAAATATAGGTCATGCAATAATGTTTTTTCAAATAGGAACACAGAACTGTACACATGGTCCAAATTTCATTGCAATAGCTCCAAAAACAAAGAGTAGGTCAGTAGGTCAGAAACTAGGTCATGCAATGACATTTTTGAAATCGGAACCAAAAATTGTAAATATGGTCCAAATTTCAATGCCATAGCTCCAAAAACAAAAGTAGGTCAGTAGGTCAAAAATATAGGTCATGCATTGACATTTTTGAAATCGGAACAAAAAACTGCACACATGGTCCAAATTTCATTGCAATAGCTCCAAAAACAAAAGTAGGTCAGTAGGTCAAATATATAGGTTATGCGATGACATTTTTGAAATCGGAACAAAAAACTGTACACATGGTCCAAATTTCATTGCAATAGCTCCAAAAACAAAAGGTAGGTCAGTAGGTCAAATATATATGTCATGCGATGACATTTTTGAAATCGGAACAAAAAACTGTACACATGGTCCAAATTTCATTGCCATAGCTCCAAAAACAAAGAGTGGGTCAGTAGATCAAAAATATAGGTCATGCGATGACATTTTTGAAATTGGAAGAAAAAACTGTACACATGGTCCAAATTTCATTGCCAAAGCTCCAAAAACAAAAAGTTGGTCAGTAGGTCAAAAATATAGGTCATGCGATTACATTTTTGAAATAGAAATGAAAAACTGTGCACAGGGTCCAAATTTCATTGCTGTAGCTAAAAAACATAAAAGTAGGTCAGTAGGTCAAAAATATAGGTCAAGGAATAATGTTTTTGAAATCATCTTGAAAAAAAAGTACAAATGGTCCAAAATGATATTGCCTTAGCGAAAAACTTAAACAAGAGGGCCATGATGGCCCTGGCTCGCTCACCTGAGTACTTTGGCTGTAGGATTGCTGTTAAGCAGTATCTCATTTTTTAATTGGAAATACATTAGTGCCTACAAACCAAATATGTAAAATATCAGTCAATGAATAAAGGCTCTATGACAGAAAGCAGAAATATCTATTATAAACTATGGTGACCTTGACCTTGACCCAGTGACCTCAAACCCTACCCATGTGTAGAGGTCCATGCAAGGAACCTATATACTGAATATCAAAGATATTGGTCTATAACCGAAGGCTTTATGAGGTACAGTAGATAAATCTATTTTTAGCCTCCGTGACCTTTAACCTAATCCAATAATTTGAAAAAGTTTGATAAAGCTTGCTTCATGCCAAATTTTAAAATTCAAGGCCTTGTTGTTTCAGATAAGAAGATTTTTAAAGATTTCCTTTTTAACATATTAAGGGCCCCCGGGGCGGGGCAAATTTTGACCCAAGGGCCAACATTAAAACAATATTGGTAAAGGTTCTTTACACAATACTCAACGCCTAATATCTAAGGTCTACACCTATTTGTTTTGGAGAAAAATTATTTTTCATGTTTTTCCTATATAAATCAATGTAAAACAAGAGAACCCTGGGGCGTGGCCAATTTTGACCCAGGGGACATAATTTGAACAAACATGGTTAACATCCACTAGACAATGCTACATACCAAATATCTAAGCTAGGCATTGAGATTTCCAGTAAGAAGATTTTTAAAGATTGCCTTTTTTACATATTAAGGGCCCCCGGGGCGGGGCCAATTTTGACCCCAGGGCTAACATATAAACAATACTGGTAAAGGTTCTCAACACAATACTCCACACAAAATATCTAAGGTCTAGTCCTATTAGTTTGGGAGAAAAATGACTTTTAATGTTTTTCCTATATAACTATATGTAAACCAAGAGAACCCTGGGGCGTGGCCAATTTTGACCCAGGGAACATAATTTGAACAAACTTGGTAGACAATCACTAGACATTGCTACATACCAAATATCAAAGCTGTAGGCATTGAGGTTTCCAGTAAGAAGATTTTTAAAGATTGCCTTTTTTACATATTAAGGGCCCCTGGGGCGGGCCAATTTTGACCCCAGGGCCAACATATAAAAAATACTGGTAAAGGTTCTCAACACAATACTCCACACCAAATATCTAAGGTCTAGTCCTATTAGTTTTGGAGAAAAATGATTTTTCATGTTTTTCCTATATAACTATATGTAAACCAAGAGAACCCTGGGGCATGGCTTATTTTGACCCAGGGGACATAATTTTAAAAAAATTTGGTAGACATCCACTAGACAATGCTACATACCAAATATCTAATCTGTAGGCATTGAGATTTCCAGTAAGAAGATTTTTAAAGATTGCCTTTTTTACATATTAAGGGCCCCTGGGGCGGGGTCAATTTTGACCCCAGGGCAAACAAATAAACAATACTGGTAAAGGTTATCTACACAATACTCCACACAAAATATCTAAGGTCTAGTCCAATAAGTTTAGGAGAAAAATGACTTTTTATGTTTTTCCTATATAACTATATGTAAACCAAAAGAACCCTGGGGCATGGCTTATTTTGACCCAGGGGACATAATTTAAAAAAAATTTGGTAGACATCCACTAGACAATGCTACATACCAAATATCTAATCTGTAGGCATTGAGATTTCCAGTAAGAAGATTTTTAAAGATTGCCTTTTTTACATATTAAGGGCCCCTGGGGCGGGGTCAATTTTGACCCCAGGGCAAACAAATAAACAATACTGGTAAAGGTTATCTACACAATACTCCACACAAAATATCTAAGGTCTAGTCCTATAAGTTTAGGAGAAAAATGACTTTTTATGTTTTTCCTATATAACTATATGTAAACCAAGAGAACCCTGGGGCATGGCCAATTTTGACCCAGGGGACATAATTTGAACAAACTTGGTAGACATCCACTAGACAATGCTACATACCAAATATCTAATCTGTAGGCATTGAGGTTTCCAGTAAGAAGATTTTTTAAGATTGCCTTTTTTACATATTAAGGGCCCCTGGGGCGGGGCCAATTTTGATCCCAGGGCCAACATATAAACAATACTGGTTCTTTGCACAATACTCCACACCAAATATCTCAGGTCTAGTCCTATTAGTTTTGGAGAAAAATGATTTTTCATGTTTTTCCTATATACCTTTATATAAACCAAGAGAACCCTGGGGCGTGGCCAATTTTGACCCACGGGACATAATTTGAACAAACTTGGTAGACATCCACTAGACAATGCTACATACCAAATATCAAAGCTGTAGGCATTGTGGTTTCTGAGAAGAAGATTTTTCAAGATTTCCTTTTTTACATATTAAGGGCTCCCGGGGCAGGGCGAACATATAAACAATACTGGTAAAGGTTATCTACACAATACTCCACACCAAATATCTAAGGTTAGTCCTATTAGTTTTAGTGAAAAATGATTTTTCATGTTTTTCCTATATAACTATTATGTAAATCAAGAGAACCCTGGGGCGTGGCCAATTTTGACCCAGGGGACATAATTTGAATAAACTTGGTAGACATCCACTAAACAATGCTACATACCAAATATCAAAGCTGTAGGCAATTTTGACCTCAGGGAAATAATTTGAACAATATTTGTAGAGTTCCATTAGAGGGTGCTAAATGCCAAATATCTAAGCTCCAGGCCTTGCAGTTTTTTGCTATATAACTCTATGTAAAACATGTGACCTCTTGGGCGGGGCCATTTTTGATCCAGGGGCCAAAGCGGACAAAGGGCAAAAACTCTTCAAATAGTGAAGGCAGAGTTATGGCTCTTGTACACTGCACTTCCTCTCATTAAGCTTGACCATTGTATGAAAATGTATTGAATTCAAACCAGTAGTTTTCAAGTTATGTCCCGACAAAGAAAACAAACAAAGGGCAATAACTGTGCAAAAAGTGAACATGGAGTTATGATTCTTGAACACTGCACTTGATCTCATTGTGCTTGACTATTGTTTGAAGGTGCAATGAATTCCAACCAGCAGTTTTTAAAGTTATGCTCCAGACAAGGAAAACCAACAAAGTGCAATAACTGTGCAAATAGTGAAGATGGAGTTAAGATTCTTGAACACTCAATTCCTCTCATTGTGCATGACCATTGTATGAAGTTGTATTGAATTCCAACTAGTAGTTTTCAAGTAATGCTCGAGACAAGGAAAACCGATAAAGGGCAATAACTCTACAAATAGTGAAGATGGAGTTATGATTCTTGAACACTGCACTTCCTCTCATTGTGCTTGACCATTGTGTGAAGTTGCACTGAATTCCAACCAGTAGTTTTTAAAGGTCATGTGACATGAATTTTTGACCTCGAAATTTTCATATGAGCGAAAAATATATATCTAACTATGACAGTTTTACAAAATTCCGCAGGTAATTTTCATCTTAAAGATGTTTTTATAGCAAATTAAAATCCATATATTACGCACTTGGTTGCGCGCACCTGTCACGAGCGAAACCAGAAGTGACGCACATTTATCTCTTGCCACTTTACACAGCTGCCTGGATTGTTAACAAAAACTTTAAAATTATGATGGAAAGTGAAAATGTAGACTGAATAAAGTAAAAAAAAATTGAACAAGTTAAGCTAACTTCATGAATATAAATTGAAGATTTTTTAAATAGATAATTTGAAATTTTGATGGAATTACGAAGCAAATGAGCAATATTATCTAGAGGCTAGTTTAATCAGGGTTAAAGAATTAAAAGATACATCAGTAAAAATATCTAGACTAGAAGATATTTTTCAAATAACTGATCCAAAAAGATGCGTATTTTTATCCGATGCAGTTTGTTGGAAGACTTGATTAACTAATTACAATCGAGAGATTTTTTTCCATGAAAACATTCTCCTTACAGTGATGTGTTGCATTTTTGTCTGTGGTATATTTTGCCTGAGGTATGTGTAAGTAATCTTTGACTAGATCTATGATTTTTTTCATTATAAATGCATATCTTTTTTTTCTTTGGCTTATTCATTCTACAATTTTTGAAAACAAAACAATAATGATCATAGAACAAATAATATGAAGAAGCCCTTAAAACTATGTCAAAATCATAACACAAACACATTATTTTTTGTTTTTGTTTTTTAAATAATTTGTTCACATTAAGATGTCGAATGATTTTAATTTTCATCATAAATAGATCCTTTAAATTTAATTATCTAATTAAAATATGTATCTGCATGGACGCTTCTTAACTAAAAGTCATTCAGACATGTTAATTGGAACAAGCTATTACATAATGTTTTCACAAGTGTGACTGATCAAAAGTAATATTATCAATTTGTAAGATCGCTTGTCATAAAATTTTGCTATTTGTCTCAACTTTATCATTGATTGGGTTATAAAAAAGTTAATTGGTTTGTTTTGACAGCTATGCAGAATATACAAGGGTCCCATTTGGGCAGGTTAATTTGCATAAATCCCACAGTATAAGGCGTGATTTATGGATCTTTTACATTTCATTGGATATTAATTTATAAGCAGACACAAATTTCTACTTGATGGACATGCCATATTATTATTTTTCAAACAATATCCCAACATGATAATACACTGTAGTGTGAATTTCCATTCCAGTGAAACAAATGTTAACACATTAGATCACCTAAATTCAACACTTAAATGAACAAGAGGGCCATGATGGCCCTATATCGCTCACCTGAATATGACTGCTTTTAACAAAGTTGCTATGGACCTGATTAATTGACCCCAGATGACCCATATTCAAACTTGACCTAGAAATTATTGAAACAATCTTTCTGACAAATTTAAAGGTTGTTTGAACTGAAAATGTTACCTCAATGCATGTTAACAAGGTTTTTCAATATTTGGGGTCTGTGACCAAGTTTTTGACCCCAGATGACCTTTATTCGAATCTGAGCTAGAAATCACTAAAACATCTTTTCTGACAAATTTCGAGAATATTTGGTCTGAAAAGTAGCTTCTAGACTGTTAACAAATTTTTTTCCATTTTTGGGCTCTGTGACCTAGTTTTTGATTTCATATGACCCATATTCAAATTTAACCTAGAAATCATTGAAACAACCTTTCTGACAGATTCCAGGTTATTTGAACTGAAAATGTTACCTCTAGAGTGTTAACAAGGTTTTTCCATATTTGGGCTCTGTGACCTAGTTTTTGACCCCAGATGAACCAATTTTGAATCTGAGCTAAAAATCATCAAAACAACCTTTCTGACAAATGTCTGGGATATTTTGACTGAAAATGTAACCTCTAGAGTGTTAACAAGGTTTTTCTATTTTTAGGCTCTTTGACCTAGTTTTTGAACCCAGATGACCCATATTCAAATTTGAGCTAGAAATCATAGAAACAACCTGTCTAACAAATTTCCAGATTATCTGGACTGAAAATGTTACTTCTCCTTCTACAAGAAGATTTTCAAAGTTTTCTTTATATAAGCCTATGTAAAACCAATGACCCCAGGGTGGGGCCAAATTTGACCCCAGAGTTATAATTTGAACAAACTTGGTAGAGGTCCACTAGACAATGCAACAGACCAAATATCTAAGCTCTACGCCTTATGGTTTCTGACAAGAAGATTTTTAAAGTTTTTCCTATATAACTCTATGTAAAACAAGTTACCCCTGGGGCGGGGCCATTTTTGACCCAGAGGCCATGATTTGAAAAAACTTGGTAGAGGTCCACTAGACAATGCTACACACCAAATATCTTGGCTCTATGCTTTACGGTTTCTGACAAGAAGATTTTTAAAGTTTTTCCTATATAACTCTATGTAAAACAAGTTACCCCTGAGGCCCGGGCCATTTTTGACCCCAGGATCATAATTTGAACAAACTTGGTAGAGGTCCACTAGATGATGTTTTATACCAAATATCAAAGCTCCAGGCCTTGTGGTTTCTGACAAGAAGATTTTTAAAAATCCAACTTTTAAAATCTGTTTTTACCTCCTGTGACCCAGAAATGCAATGAACCGGAACCATTTGAATAAACTTGGTAGAGATTCATGCAAGGAACATTTTAGGCAAGTTTCATTAAATTTTGCCGAGTGGTTTCAGAGGAGATGTCGTTTGAATGAATTGTGCACGACGGACGGACGCCGGACAATCAAGGATCCTAAAAGCTCACATGAGCATGCTCAGGTGAGCTAAAAAGAAATTGTTTATGACATAAACATCAATGAGGAAGTGTTACACAGCATGTAAAAACGTGGAGGAGATAGTTTTATATAGAACCACAACATGGAAGAAATTGGAATATTTATTAAGGTAAAATTACAACCCATTCTCCTGGCACAAAGTTTGAATTTACTTTTAAAAATCAAGAAGTAATCATATTATTTTATTTAAATGACAATTTATAGCATGTTATTTTTATAAGTGTGCCTTTATCGTGTTTCTTGCACTTGTGGTTTAGTGTTATTTTTTCATTTTAAAAGGGATGTGTTATGAGCAGTGTAATTTTGCACTACTGCCTGGTACAGTAGAGATAAATCTACGTCACAGCCAAAAATTGCGGCGGAAACTACCGATGTCGAAACGGAAACAGCCGATCATCAAAAACACATTTTTTCTTATCAAAAGCAATATTTTCACAATTTCGCAGTTAAACCATTTAAATCAGTACAGTGGTCGTGTCACATGACCTTTAAGTTATTTTCCAGACAAGGAAAACCAATAAAAGACAATAACTGTGCAAATAGTGAAGATGGAGTTATGATTCTTGAACACTGCACTTCTTCTCATTGTGCTTTACCATTGTATGAAGTTGCATTGAATTCCAACCAATAGTTTTCAAGTTATGCTCCAGACAAGGAATGGACCAACCGACCAACCAACCAACCACCGGGTGACTCCTATTTACCCCCCAAACTTCGTTTCGGGGGTATAATAAGGTTCACTCCTATTTACCCCCCAAACTTCGTTTCGGGGGTATAATAAGGTTCTTCTAATACATTTGAAGGATCTCGGTGTAATGATACTTCAGTTACTCAGCAGAAATACTTTTCACACTACAGTTCCCTGTGACCTTGACCTTTGACCTACTAGCCCCTAATTGGTTCTTCTGTTTAGTAAAAGCAATCATCCTATGAAGTTTAAAGGTTCTGTTTGAAATGGTACTCCTGTTATTGAGTGGAAAAGGTTTTCACTCTAGAGGTCCCTTTGACCTTGACCTTTGACCTACTACCCAAAAAACAAAACAGGTTTTTGTACTCAATAAGGGCTATAACCCTGTGAAGTTTGAAGGCTTTGGGTCATCTGGTACTCAAGTTATTGAATGGAAATGAAGTTTGACAGACGGACAGATGAACAGACACCCATGGACAGGGCAAAAACAATATGTCTCCACCTAAAGGGTGAGGTTTGGAGGAAGACATAACATTGAACAAATGAAGGTCTAGCCCTTGGTGTTTCAGAGCAGTAGATTTTTTAAGTTTTCCCTTTATAAGTCTTTGTCTAAAATCAAATGACCCCCCGGGTAGGGCCAGTTTTGACCCCAGAGTCATGATTTGAACAAACTAGGTAGAGGTCATCTAAACAATGGTACATACCAAATATCTAAGCTGGTTTCTGACAAGCAGATTTTAAAACCTTTTTCCTATATAAACTATATGTAAAACAAGTGACCACTGGGGTGGAGCCATTTTTGATTCTGGGGCCATGATTTGAGAAAACTTGGTAGAAGCCCTCTAGACAATGCTAGATACAAAATATCATAGCTCTTTGTCGTTTGGTTTCTGATGTGAAGATTTTTTAAAAACTTTTTCCTATGTAACTCTTTGTTAGTAAGTGACCCCCAGGCAGGGTCTATTTTGACCCTGTGGCTATTATTTGAACAAACTTAGTAGAGGTTCACTAGAAAATGCTACACACTAAATATATCATAACTCTAGGCCTTGCGGTTTCTGACAAGGAGATTTTTAAAACTTTTTCCTAAATAACACTATGTAAAACATGTGAACCCTTGAGTGGGGCTTTTTTTTTTGACCAAGGGGCCATGATTTGAACAAACTTGGTAAAGGTCCACTAGAGAATGCTGCATACCAAATATCTTAACTCTAGGCCTTGTGGTTTCTGACAAGAAGATTTTTAAGTTTTCCCTGTATAAATCTATGTAAAATCAACTGACCCCTGGGCTGGGGTCAGTTTTGACCCCATGGTCATAATTTGAACAAACTTGGTAGTGGTCCACTAGATGATGCTTCATACCAAATAATCTAAGCTCCAGGCCTTGAGGTTTCAGAGAAAAAATTTAAGATCACTTTTAAAATCTATTTTTAGTTCCAGTGACCCAGAAATGCAATGGACCAGAACCATTTGAACAATCTTGGTAGAGCTTCATGCAAGGAACATCCCAGCTAAGTTTCATTAAATTTGGCCCAGTGGTTTCAGAGGAGATGTCGTTTGAATGAAAAGTTGACGACAGATGGACAGACAACGGACCAAGACTGATCAGAAAAGCTCACCTTGAGCACTTAATTTTTTATGCTTCTTTAATGTTGTGGTTGTAATGAATGGTTAATTAATTTGTGTCTCTAGAAATTATCACTGATTTATGTTTTAATTCTATAATCCGCGTTAGGCCTAAAAATTTTGATCATAGGCCTCCAAATTCCATAAAAATTGCAAATTATTTATTTAAGTATTTCATCAATGTATATTCATAATGTCAGCTTAACTTGTTCAATTTTGTTACTTGACTTTTTATTCCCCTGAAGGGAGGTATATAGTAATCACACTGTCCATCCATCCTGTAAAATCTTGTCCTCACTTCATCTCCAAAACCTCTTGAGTGATTTCATTGAAACTTAACAATAGTGTTTGTCACCAAGTCTTGTTGTGCATATCGTCAGGAGATTCTGTTCGATTTATTTTTGGCAGAGTTATGGGCACTAAGTCATTTTTTTACTCTAAAATCTTGTCCACACTTCATCTCCAAAACCGCTTGGAGGATTTAATTGAAACTTCACAGGAATGTTTGTCACCTAGCCTTGTTGTGCTTATCTTCAGGAGTTTCTGCTCAGATTATTTTTGGCAGAGTTATGGGCCCTTAGTCATTTTAAGCTCCACTTTTCGAAGAAAAAAGTGGAGCTATTGTCAAGACCCCTTCGTTGGCATCAGTTAAACTTTTTGTTAAGGTCCATTTCTTAGAAACTATCAAAGCCATTTACTTCAAATTAGAAATACATGTTCACTTTCAAAATGTGACACCATTTCTCAAAGGCAGATAAACCTCAAATTATTTTTGCAGTTTAATGCCCCTTTTTTCAACTTAAAATTTCTTGGTATGCCATTCTAACTTGGAATACTTGATCACCAGCAAGAACCCTGCAAAGATTGTTGGTACCCATCTCCCTGGTGGTCAAAATGAGCCCCACCCCAGGGGTCACTTGATTTTGCTTATACTTATAATTATAATGTAAGGTAAAAGCTTCTTAAGCCTAGAAATAAACTTTAACTTACATAGGATGGGTAAGTACTTCCCCTCCCCTCCCTCTCCTCCAACCCTCCCTCTGCTTGGGGACCCCCCAGCCCTAGCATTACCCCGGCCCCACCCCATAATTATTTTTCATTATAATTATTTTATAAAATATGTAGGTACTTGATTTTTAAATATGTAGGTATGAAGTGACTTGACTCCCCTCCCCTCCCACAAAAGAAAAAAAATATTTTTTTTTCAAATATGTAGGTATGAAGTGACTTGACTCCCCCCCCCCCCCCCCCCCCCCCCCCTCAACAAAAAAAAAATATTTTTTTTTTTCATTTTTAAATATGTAGGTATGAAGTTACTTTACCCATCCCCCCTCTCCCCCACCCCGGCAAAAAAGTATAAAACAAGAGGGCCATGATGGCCCTGTTTCGCTCACCTGAGTATGCCTGCTTTTAACAAAGTTGCTATGGACCTGGTTAATTGACCCCTGATGACCCATATTCGAACTTGACCTAGAAATTATTGAAACAATCTCTTTGACAAATTTCCAGGATATTTGGACTGAAAAAGTAGCATCTAGAGTGTTAACAAGGTTTCTCGATATTTAGGCTCTGTGACCTAGTTTTTGACCCCAGATAACCCATATCCAAACCTGAGCTACAAATCATCAAAACAACCTATCTTACAAATTTCCAGGACATTTGAACTTAAAATGTAGCCTCTAGAGTGTTTACAAAATTTTTCCATATTTGGGCTCTGTGACCTAGTTTTTGACCCAAGATGACCCATACTCCAACTTGAGCTAGAAATCATCAAAAAAACCTGTCTGACAAATTTCCAGGATATTTGGACTGAAAATGTAACCTCTGGAGTGTTAAAAAGTTTTTTACATATTTGTACAACGTGACCTAGTTTTTGATCCCAGATGACCCATATCCAAATCTGAGCTAGAAATCATTGAAACAACCTTTCTGACAAATTTCAAGGACATTTCGATTAAAAATGTAACCTCTAGAGCTTTTACAAGGTTTTTCTACTTTCGGGCCCTGTGACCTAGTTTTTGACCCCAGAGAACCTATATTCATAACTGAGCTAGAAATCATCCATAGAATCTTTCTGACAAATTTCCAGGTTATTTGGACTGAAAATGCTACCTTTAGAATATTAACAAGGTTTTTCCATATTTGGACTCTGTGACCTAGTTTTTGACCCCAGATGACCCATACTCGAACTTGATCTAGATATCCTCAAGGCAATTTTTCTGACAAATTTCCAGATTATTTGGGCTGAAAATGTAACCTCTAGAGTGTTAACAAGATTTTTCTATTTTTGGGCTCTGTGACCTAGTTTTTGAACCCAGATAACCCATATTTGAACCTGTGCTAGAAATCTTTGAAGCAACCTTTCTGACAAATTTCCAGATTATTTGGGCTGAAAATGTAATCTCTAGGGTGTTAACATGATGTTTCTATTTTTGGGATCTGTGACCTAGTTTTTGAACCAATATGACCCATATTTGAACTTGAGCTAGAAATCATAGAAGCAACCTTCCTGACTGATTTCCAGATTATTTGGTCTAAAAATGTTACCTCTAGAGTGTTAACAAGGTTTTTCAATATTTTGGCTCTGTGACCTAGTTTTTGATCCCAGATGACCTATATTTGAACTTGACCTAGAAATCATCAAAGCAACCTTTCTGACAAATTTCAAGATTATTTGGGCTGAAAATGTAACCTCTGGAGTATTAACAAGATTTTTCTATTTTTGGGTCCGTGACCTAGTTTTTGAACCCAGATGACCCATATTTGAACTTGAGCTAGAAATCATCATTAGAACATTTCTGACAAATTTCCAGGATATTTGGACTGAAAAAGTAGCCTCTAGAGTGTTAACAAGGTTTTTTTTCTATTTTTGGGCTCTGTGACCTAGTTTTCAAACCCTGATAACCCATGTTCGAACTTGTCCGAGATATTAATGAGACAAACATCCTGACCAAGTTTCATGACAATTGAGGCAAAAATGTGACCACCAGAGTGTTAACAAACCAACTGTTAACGGACGGACGACGGACAAAAGGTGATCAGAAAAGCTCACTCTGTCACTACGTGACAGGTGAGCTAAAAATTCTTTTTTCTCCTATATTGGAAAAGACCTTAAGGTTTGAAATAAACTTTTTTATAAACCAATTTTTTTTCAATTATTTTTTTTTAAATACATAGGTACTTGACTCCCAAATGCATGGGGATTCCCTCTCTTACCTCCCCACCATGTTTTTCCTTTATAAACCTAAGTAAAATCATGATGTAGCCCCTTGGGCAGAGCCGATTTTGACCTTGGGGCCATGAATTGAACAAACTTGGTTGAGGACCACTAGATAATGAATGTATTAAATATCTCAGCTCAAGGCCCTGCAGTTTCTGAGAAAAAGATTTTTAAAGCATTCACCTAAAAAAATCTATTTTTAGCTCACGTACCCCAAATATGCTATGAACCAGGACTCCCGAAAACCAAAAATTTGTCGGTTTTGACCGAATTTTATCTCTATGGACCGATTTCAATGTCCAAAAGTCCTTAAAAAATCGGTCCAGATAATTTCCAAAAAAAAAAAAATCTTTTCATAAAACAGTCAAATCTCACACCAAAACCTCAATTGATCGCTAATCCAGTACTTCACACCTATCATAAAACCATAAAACTGTCACTGTTGCCCGCGGCAATTATCGCCAATTAACTTGTAAACAAGTAAAAGTGTGCTTGATTTGCAGCCGGCCAATCGATTAAAGTTGACCGGCTCAAACTGTGAAATATAATTTCATCGAAATCAAACTCCCCGCAGCGGTTACTTCCCCTGATCAGTACAGAAAATTAAAGTAGAAAAGCGTGACGTAACCGGTGCGAGGAGTTTGCATCGAAATAGGCGATAACTGTCGTCTGCTTAATTTCATTAGGGCTTAATAGTAATTGTAGTGGCTAGCTGCAGCACAAAGCAAACTTTAAAATATCAGTGACTAGTCTGACGTTGTAAAATTAGCTCTAATTCTACTTTCGCTTTGAAAAACACATATTTTCGTGATGTCAACACTATCATAACTCAAATGGGGGGGGGGGGGGGGGGGGGGGGGGGGGGGGGGGGGGTCGAGGTCTCGGACCGATTGAGATTTCAAAATTTTAGGAGCCCTGCTATGAACTGGAACCATTTGAACAACTTTGATCAGAGTGATGCAAACTTGGTGGTTTCAGGAGATGTCCTTTGAAGTAATTGTGGATGATGGATGCTGGACAGCAATTGATCCTACAAGTTCTCTTGAGCTCTGCTCAAGTGAGCTAAATATCTGTTATAAGCCTACATGATCTTGACCATAACCCAGTGACCTCAAACACCACCTACTGGTGGAAGTCCATACAAGGAACCTACATACCAAATATCTTAAATATTGGTCAATAAATGAGGGCTCTGTGAGGTATAGTACAAAATTTTTAACCTCGGTTAACCTCAATTAATGGCAGTGATTCATGCAGGGTGCCTATTTTGCAAATATCTGTCAATAAATAAAGGCTCTATCACGAAAAATTGTAAAGTCTATTTAAAGCCTTGCTTATCCCAGGGGCAAGGCCAATTTTGACCCCAGGGCCAAAATTTGAACAAAACAGGTAGAGGTTTACTTTGCCATGTTACACATCAAGTATCTTATTACTAGACCTTATGGTTACTGACAAGATGCAAGTTTTTACAAAAATCCAGTGACCGCATCGGTGGGGTCAATTTCACCTCCTGGAGCATAATCATGCATAGAACATTCTAGGCAAGTTTTATAGAATCTGGCCTAGTGGTTTCAGGGGAGATGTCCTTTGAAACAAATAGGGACAAAAGGCAATCATTTGAGTAAAAAATATGTGACTGCTCAGGAAGGGCTCATGGTAATCCCAGGAACACAGAACAAACTTGATAGAGGTCAACTAGGTAACAATACACAACAAATTTCAAAAGGCTCAATGACAGTCTACAGTGACTTTCTGTATTCCTCCCTTTTGGTGCAAATACTTGTTTGAACCCTGGAAACAGTCATTATTAGAGATCAATAGAAGTTGCAAGAACTTGCTTCCAAATTGATGTAAAATAAACGGGAGATGTTTGTTGAACATTTATGCCACACTAATGGCAACCAATTAGTCATGGTACCTTGACTTCTAAATATGTCCTAAACCTCTGACCTACTGACTTCAAAATAAATATGGGTCATCTACAGGTCACCATGACCTTGATCTTTGACCTACTGAAGTCAATAGGGGTTATCTACCACTCATGTCAAACCTCTAGAACAAATCTTATGACTGTAGGCCAAATTGTTCACTAGTTATTTATTGGACAAGCCTTTTTGGCCAAAGTCACAATGACTTTGACCTCAAAATGAAAAGGGGTCATCTACAGCTCATGACCCACCCATATCTGAGGAGTGAAGGCTTTCTTTAAATAATGAATGGACAAGCTTTTTGTGGTCAAGGTCACAATGACCTTGACTTTTGACATACTGACCTCAAAATCAATAGGGGTTTTCTACCAGTCATGACCAAATTCCCCACCAAATCTGAGAAGTGTAAGCCAGAGCATTCTTTAATTATTTATCAGACAAGGTTTTGTGGTCAAGGTCACAATGACCTTGACCTTTGACTACTGACATCAAAATCAAGAGAGGTCATCTATTGGTCATGATCAACCTACCACTAAATCTGAGGACTGTAGGCCAAAGCATTCTCTAGTTTTTGATCTGACAAGGTCTGGTTTATGGACAGATGGATAGACCAACAGACAATGAAATATACCCCCATTTCTTTGAAGGGGGGCACCATAAGTTTAGACTTAACTAAACATTTCAGCCTTGCTGTTTCTGAGTTTTCCTTTAAAGCAAATGTAAAATATCTGGTCCCTTGGTTTGAGAAAAAAAATGACCCAGGAGCAAAGTTTGAACAAAATTCAGAACTCTACTGAGTATTTCGTGCTTTAGTGAGCTAAAAGCGTCTTACAGTTCTGAAGCTTCCATAGGCTTAAGTCTAAAGTAACAAGTAACTACCAGTAGGGCCTAAGCTCAGAAAATCTCTAGCCATATCATACCAAAAATTGTGACAGAAAATTATTATGCTTCTTAAACTTCTCCCTGGCTGATACAAAATAGCTTCAATTCTTTGAAGAAAGTGTTTGCAACTTGTGTAAAATATCCCCCTTAAATCACAATCTAACCTTCTGCACTGGGAAATGAATGCAAATAAACACTGGGTATAATAAATGCTTTAACATGTATGTAGAAGTCAACCTGATGTAAGGCAGGAATGAAGAAAATTCTTCACCTTCTCTTTGTTAAAGATGAACATGCCTTCTTTGTCAAAATGTCCTTCTTCCATTTCTTCCCTCATATTGAATGGAGTTATTTTAATTCCTTCATCATAATCGACTGTCCCTTCCTCCTGACCTGTTAAAAGGAAAATGAATAAACTAATCATCCAGACAGTTCAAGAACAAGAGGACCTTGAAGAGCCTGGATCACTCACCTTAGTACTTCGGCTGTAGATCTGTTGTTGAAGGGAAACAAAACTCAACAAGAGGGCCATGATGGCCCTGGATCGCTCACCTGAGTACTTTGGCTGTAGGTTTGCTGTTAAGCAGTATTTCATTTTTTAATTGAAAATATGTAAGTGCCTACAAACCAAATATGTAAAATATCAGTCAATAAATAAAGGCTCTATGACAGAAAGTAGAAATATCTATTATAAGCTATGGTGACCTTGACCTTGACCCAGTGACCTCAAACCCTACCCATGGGTAGAGGTCCATGCAAGGAACCTCTATACTGAATATCAAAGATATTGGTCTATAAATGAAGGCTCTATGAGGTACAGTAAATAAATCTACTTTTAGCCTCCGTGACCTTTAACCTAATCCAATAATTTGAAAAAGCTTGATAAAGCTTGCTTCATGTCAAATTTTAAAATTCTAGGTCTTGTGGTTTCAGACAAGAAGATTTTTAAAGATTTTCTTCTATATTGTTATTTAAAACTTGTGACCCCTCGGGCGGGGCCAATAGTGACCCCAGGGACATTTTTCTAACAAACTTGGTAAAGGTCCACTAGACAATGCTACACACCAAATATCTAAGCTCTATTACTTACGGTTTCTGACAAGAAGATTTTTTTAGATTTTCCTATATAACTCTATGTAAAACTAGTGGCCCCTGGGGCAGGGCCATTTCTGACTCAGAGGCCAGGATTTGAAAAAACTTGGTAAAGGTCCACTAGACAATGCTACACACCAAATATCTAAGCTCTATAACTTACGGTTTCTGATAAGAAAATTTTTTAAAGATTTTCCTATATAACTCTATGTAAAACAAGTGACCCCCGGGACGGGGCCATTTTTGACCCAGAGGCCAGGATTTGAACAAACTTGGTAGAGGTCCACTAGACAATGCTACATACCAAATATCTTAACTGTAGGCCTTCTTGTTTCTGACAAGAAGATTTTTTAAGATTTTCCTATATAACTCTATGTAAAACAAGTGACCCCCGGGGCGGGG
Source organism: Cyclina sinensis (assembly GCA_012932295.1). Classification (NCBI taxonomy): domain Eukaryota; kingdom Metazoa; phylum Mollusca; class Bivalvia; order Venerida; family Veneridae; genus Cyclina; species Cyclina sinensis. The sequence goes on from JAAONU010000019.1 coordinate 34,071,785, forward strand.
CCATTTCTGACCCAGGGACATAATTTGAACAAACTTAGTAGAGGTCCACTAGATGATGCTTCATACCAAATATCAAAGCTCCAGGCCTTGTGGTTTCTGACAAGAAGATTTTTTAAGATTTTCCTATATAACTCTATGTAAAACTAGTGGCCCCTGGGGCGGGGCCATTTTTGACATAGAGGCCAGGATTTGAACAAACTTGGTAGAGGTCCACTAGACAATGCTACACACCAAATATCTAAGCTCTATAACTTACGGTTTCTGACAAGAAGATTTTTTAAGATTTTCCTATATAACTCTATGTAAAACTAGTGGCCCCTGGGGCGGAGCCATTTTTGACACAGAGGACAGGATTTGAACAAACTTGGTAGAGGTCCACTAGACAATGCTACACACCAAATATCTAAGCTCTATAACTTACGGTTTCTGACAAGAAGATTTTTTAAGATTTTCCTATATAACTCTATGTAAAACTAGTGACCCCCGGGGCGGGGCCATTTCTGACCCAGAGGCCAGGATTTGAACAAACTTGGTAGAGGTCCACTAGACAATGCTACACACCAAATATCTAAGCTCTATAACTTACGGTTTCTGACAAGAAGATTTTTTAAGATTTTCCTATATAACTCTATGTAATACTAGTGGCCCCTGGGGTGGGGTCATTTTTGACCCACAGGCCATGATTTGAACAAACTTAGTAGAGGTCCACTAGACAATGCTGCACACCAAATATCTAAGCTCTATGCCTTACGGTTTCTGACAAGAAGATTTTTAAAGTTTTTCCTATATAACTCTATGTAAAACAAGTTACCCCTGGGGCGGGGCCATTTTTGACCCCAGGATCATAATTTGAACAAACTTGGTAGAGGTCCACTAGATGATGCTTTATACCAAATATCAAAGCTCCAGGCCTTGTGGTTTCTGACAAGAAGATTTTTAAAGATCCAAGTTTCAAAATCTGTTTTTAGCTCCTGTGACCCAGAAATGCAATGGACCGGAACCATTTGAACAAACTTGGTAGAGCTTCATGCAAGGAACATTCTAGGCAAGTTTCATTAAATTTTGCCCAGTGGTTTCAGAGGAGATGTCTGTTGAATGAATTGTGGACGACGGACGGAGGGACGGACGGACGGACGGACGGACGGACGCCGGACAATCAAGGATCCTAAAAGCTCACATGAGCATGCTCAGGTGAGCTAAAAATATCTAAGCAAAATAGGTTTTGAATAAACATTTGTTTATTTCGTTATCACAAAAATCAAATAATGTAACTTTTTTATTGCCACAAATTACGACAAATATCAAAACCAACACTGTTTATTGTTTCCCTATATGTTTAATACGATCCCGGATCCCGGGCGTCCCGGGATTTTCCCCTCGCCAGACGCTTGTTGAATTAATCTGGTATACGTTCATCCGATATTAAAGCGCGTAGATGAGTAAGACTATTTGTTTACAGGTATGAAACCACCAATTCAGTCTAATAATGGCGTCTAGAAATAGTTCTCAGTTTTCTTGGCTATTTTTAACATTTTTGCCCTAATCTGTGTATTTTTTTGCTGGAATCATTTTGTTTGACTATTTCTGATAGTGTGGTAGCAATTTTATGCTCATATGCATTCAGAATAGAATTCACAATGTGAAATTGTTTCACATACCCCAATCTGAAAATTAGCTCAGATTTTTTGTTAATTTTATGGGTAAGTTCACATGAGCAGAAATATCTTTCTTGTTTGAAACACAACCCCCACTTTTGAACAAACTTGGTAGAGGTCCACTAGACAATGCTACACACCAAATATCTAAGCTCTATAACTTACGGTTTCTGACAAGAAGATTTTTTAAGATTTTCCTATATAACTCTATGTAATACTAGTGGCCCCTGGGGCGGGGTCATTTTTGACCCACAGGCCATGATTTGAACAAACTTAGTAGAGGTCCACTAGACAATGCTGCACACCAAATATCTAAGCTCTATGCCTTACGGTTTCTGACAAGAAGATTTTTAAAGTTTTTCCTATATAACTCTATGTAAAACAAGTTACCCCTGGGGCGGGGCTATTTTTGACCCCAGGATCATAATTTGAACAAACTTGGTAGAGGTCCACTAGATGATGCTTTATACCAAATATCAAAGCTCCAGGCCTTGTGGTTTCTGACAAGAAGATTTTTAAAGATCCAAGTTTCAAAATCTGTTTTTAGCTCCTGTGACCCAGAAATGCAATGGACCGGAACCATTTGAACAAACTTGGTAGAGCTTCATGCAAGGAACATTCTAGGCAAGTTTCATTAAATTTTGCCCAGTGGTTTCAGAGGAGATGTCTGTTGAATGAATTGTGGACGACGGACGGACGGACGGACAGACGGACGGACGGACGGACGCCGGACAATCAAGGATCCTAAAAGCTCACATGAGCATGCTCAGGTGAGCTAAAAATATCTAAGCAAAATAGGTTTTGAATAAACATTTGTTTATTTCGTTATCACAAAAATCAAATAATGTAACTTTTTTATTGCCACAAATTACGACAAATATCAAAACCAACACTGTTTATTGTTTCCCTATATGTTTAATACGATCCCGGATCCCGGGCGTCCCGGGATTTTCCCCTCGCCAGACGCTTGTTGAATTAATCTGGTATACGTTCATCCGATATTAAAGCGCGTAGATGAGTAAGACTATTTGTTTACAGGTATGAAACCACCAATTCAGTCTAATAATGGCGTCTAGAAATAGTTCTCAGTTTTCTTGGCTATTTTTAACATTTTTGCCCTAATCTGTGTATTTTTTTGCTGGAATCATTTTGTTTGACTATTTCTGATAGTGTGGTAGCAATTTTATGCTCATATGCATTCAGAATAGAATTCACAATGTGAAATTGTTTCACATACCCCAATCTGAAAATTAGCTCAGATTTTTTGTTAATTTTATGGGTAAGTTCACATGAGCAGAAATATCTTTCTTGTTTGAAACACAACCCCCACTTTTCTTGCTATTTTTCATGAGTACAGATATAGATCTACAAGAATATGTAAGTTAAAGCTATTTAAAAAAGGTTTTGCTGTGTTTTACAGCTCTGTGAACTTTATGAATTTTATATAGAATAAAGAAGGAATCTTTTTGGTGGTTTCACACCTACATTTATTTGTCATACAGTCAGTGATACAACTGTTTGTCTGCAACTTTTCACATTTTGTAAATATTGCTTAGCTAGTAGAAAATTGATTTTGCTAGCAAATATTTGCCAGTAGACAAACAAGAGGGCCATGATGGCCCTATATCGCTCACCTGAATATGACTGCTTTTAACAAAGTTGCTATGGACCTGGTTAATTGAACCCATATTCAAACTTGGCCTAGAAATTATTGAAACAATCTTTCTGACAAATTTCAAGGTTATTTGGACTGAAAGTGTAGCCTCTAGTGTTAACAAGGTTTTTCGATATTTGGGCTCTGTGACCTAGTTTTTTAATCCAGATAATCCATATCCAAACCTGAGCTAGAAATCATCAAAACAACCTTTCTGACAAATTTCCAGGACATTTGGACTGAAAATGTAGCCTCTAGAGTGTTTACAAAGTTTTTCGATATTTAGGCTCTGTGACCTAGTTTTTTAATCCAGATGACCCATATTCAAAGCTGAGCTGGAAATCATAGAAGCAACCTTTCTGACAAATTTTCAGGTTATTTGGAATTAAAATCTTAACTCTAGAGTGTTAACAAGGTTTTTCCATATTTGGTCAATGTGACCTAGTTTTTGACCAAAGATGACCCATATTAGTACTTGAGCTAGAAATCATCAAAACAACCTGTCTGACAAATTTCCAGGATATTTGCACTGAAAATGTAACCTCAGGAGTGTTAAAGTGGTTTTTACCTTTTAGGGCTCTGTGACCTAGTTTTTGATCCCAGATGACCCATATCCTAGTCCGGGCTAGAAATCATTGAAACAACCTTTCTGACAAATTTCAAGGACATCTGGACTGAAAATGTAACCTCTAGAGCATTAACAAGGATTTTCTACTTTTTGGCCATGTGTCCTAGTTTTTGACCCCACATAACCCATATTCAAAACTGAGCTAGAAATCATTAAAACAATCTTTCTGACAAATTTCAAGGTTATTTGAACTAAAAATGTTACCTCAATGCGTGTTTACAAGGTTTTTCCATATTTGGTGTCTGTGACTTAGTTTTTGACCCCAGATGACCTTTATTCGAATCTGAGCTAGAAATCATTAAAACATTTTTTCTGACAAATTTCGAGAATATTTGGACTGAAAAGTAGCTTCTAGAGTGTTAACAAGTTTTTTGCTATTTTTGGGCTCTGTGACCTAGTTTTTGATTTCAGATGACACATATTCAAATTTAACCTAGAAATCATTGAAACAACCTTTCTGACAGATTCCAGGTTATTTGGACTGAAAATGTTACCTCTAGAGTGTTAACAAGGTTTTTCCATATTTGGGCTCTGTGACCTAGTTTTTGACCCCAGATGACCCAATTTTGAGCTTGAGCTAAAAATCATCAAAACAACCTTTCTGACAAATTTCCAGGATATTTGGACTGAAAATGTAACCTCTAGAGTGTTAACAAGGTTTTTTCTATTTTTGGGCTCTGTGACCTAGTTTTTGAACCCAGATGACCAATATTCGAACTTGAGCTAGAAATCATAGAAACAACCTGTCTGACAAATTTCCAGATTATTTGGACTGAAAATGTTACTTCTCCTTCTACAAGAAGATTTTCAAAGTTTTCACTATATAAGCCTATGTAAAACCAATGACCCCGGGGTGGGGCCAAATTTGACTCCAGGGGTATAATTGGAACAAACTTGGTAGAGGTCCACTAGACAATGCTACATACTAAATCTTAAGGCTCAGGGCCTTGTGGTTTCAGACAAGAAGATTTTCGAAGTTTTTCCTATATAACTCTATGTAAAACAAGTTACCCCTGGGGCGGGGCCATTTTTGACCCAGAGGGCATGACTTGAACAAACTTGGTAGAGGTCCACTAGACAATGCTGCACACCAAATATCTAAGCTCTATGCCTTACGGTTTCTGACAAGAAGATTTTTAAAGTTTTTCCTATATAACTCTATGTAAAACAAGTTACCCCTGGGGCGGGGCCATTTTTGACCCAGAGGCCATGATTTGAACAAACTTGGTAGATGTCCACTAGACAATGCTGCACACCAAATATCTTAGCTCTATGCCTTACGGTTTCTGACAAGAAGATTTTTAAAGTTTTTCCTATATAACTCTATGTAAAACAAGTTACCCCTGGGGCTGGGCCATTTTTGACCCAGAGGCCATGATTTGAACAAACTTGGTAGAGGTCCACTAGACAATGCTGCACACCAAATATCTTAGCTCTATGCCTTACGGTTTCTGACAAGAAGATTTTTAAAGTTTTTCCTGTATAACTCTATGTAAAACAAGTTACCCCTGGGGCGGGGCCATTTTTGACCCCAGGATCATAATTTGAACAAACTTGGTAGAGGTCCACTAGATGATGCTTTATACCAAATATCAAAGCTCCAGGCTTTGTGGTTTCTGACAAGAAGATTTTTAAAGATCCAACTTTTCAAATCTGTTTTTAGCTCCTGTGACCCAGAAATGCAATGAACCGGAACCATTTGAACAAACTTGGTAGAGCTTCATGCAAGGAACATTCTAGGCAAGTTATATTAAATTTTGCCCAGTGGTTTCAGAGGAGATGTCGTTTGAATGAATTGTGGACGACGGACGGACGGACGGACGGACGGACGGACGCCGGACAATCAAGGATCCTAAAAGCTCACATGAGCATGCTCAGGTGAGCTAAAAAGTTAAATTTGACCCCTGCATTTACAGGGCTCTACAAATTCTATAGTCCGACGTCCGGGACAACTCTAAACTTGCTCTCGGACAACTGACTGTGTACAAAAGTTTTGTCCCGGACAACTCTAATTTTTACAGTCATAAAACTCGGATAACCCACTTGAATAAACAACATTATGCAATCGATTTCTAACCTATTAGCATTCGATAAGCTCCGCCCTAATAGAGAGGTGACAGCAGTGAGCTGAAAGGTCAACCAATCACGATTCTAGTTACAATTTACTATGGATATTGATTTTGTTTGTAAATCTTTGTCGGTATTGCGTGACTTTAAAATAAGTCAAGCAAATAAATGTCTTAACAAATACATTGAATGCTTAATTCCAAAGACAAAAGGCTGAAAATCAAAGCTTTGCCAATGTTAGTCTAAGCTTATAGACTACAAAAAAATCTAGCATTTTTGTTTTAAAAATCGGGTTTATTTATAAGAGAAAAAGAAGTAGATTTAAGACAAGCTTTACAAAATGAAGGAAACCAATTACAGCTAATATTTAGTTCATTAAATATGAAGCAGCGAGTGAAAATCTCGGAAAAATTCCGTATGTCATATATTTCCGCGACCCCGCCGTACTTTAATATTGATAGAAAACAGCGTCTTGGAGACTTTTTACAAAGCAAACTTATAACATTCAACTGAGTGATTAAAAAATATAGCGTCATGATTTATTATAATTACAAGTTTTTCATTTTTCATTCAAAAATTGTTCCATTTTCTCTAAGACATGAATATTTCTGTCGCATTTTACTTTAGAAAGCAGCAGTTATAATAAAAAAAAAATACTTAACATCTTAAAAATTGTTTGTAACTTGTTCAAATAAAATTCTTGTGAAACTGGAAACACAACCCCTAGGTAAACAGACATTCCGCCAAAAAATCACTTAATTTTGATCTCAGAATTACACTAGTTTAAAACAATAAGATGAATAACAACTAATCCACATATATTAACTGTCTGTCATTGTCTTTTTAAGTTGGACTCAATTTCTGTTGAAAAGTTTGGGGTGTTTGTTAAAGATCTATGATAGTATCTTTTTTTTTTAAATTGACTCTCTAAAATGAAAAGCCCATTTAACAAATAATGCTTATCAAAAATGTAATGCTTTTCACTCAGACGTCTGACTTTGTTTTTGGGACAACTCTATTTTGCCATAGTCAGTTGTCCTGGACAACTCAATCTCAAAGAAATTTGTAGAGCCCTGATTTATTATGAAATATGTTAAAAGCATGGTTTAATCTCATCTGTCTACATCTCTCTTCAATATTCAAAAAGCCTAAATCTTTGAAATCTTTCACCTTTAAGGAGGTTCTACTGTTAACGTTGTTGATAAACCTGATTACTTTATTTTGAGCAATTTGAAGTCTATTTCTTAAATGTTTCTTTAGTCCGCTATACCATGATGAACATGCATAGTCGAAATGACACAGAATCAATGAGTCACAAAGAGTTATTCTCATAGATCTGTTCAACAATGCACTTTGTCTATACAGATATTTAATTCTAGAGTTAACCTTTTTAACAATATTTTCAACAATGGAACTACCTGACAGATCTTTATCTAATACAGACCCTAAATATTTTACTGAATTTTGTGCCTTGATAGTATGACCATTACAACTGACACTGAAATCAGATATCTTGTTATTTCTATACTTTGAACCAAATAAAATGTATTCAGTTTTACTTAAATGAAGTGACAGCTTGTTATCTATCAGCCAGTTGCTACAATTTTCTAGCTCTTGGCCCAACACTTGCTGAGACAAACTAATAGGCCTAACTTCTTTAACGACCGAAACATGATGTTAGCACCTTTTTATGACGAGCAGCGTACCCCAATATGCCTTTTCACACCAACTTAATCACCTTTATTGGTACATACAATATTTCTATTGTTACCAATTTCTCCTTTTCTTTACTACAGTACAGTTTGTGAAGGCAATCTGGATCACTAAATTTATTTGCCTATCATAGTAACATTAAATATGTAATTTAAAAAATTGTTTTTGTGTTTTTGTCTTTTAATAGCATCACCTAACAAATAATGTTGACACTGCGTTTCCTAGTCGTATAGGAACGTTGACTGTTATTGTTTTGAAATCTATTAATAGTAACAAGTAACTGATAAGAGATACAGGTAACTTTTTGAAGGTTGGCAAAAACATGGCGGTTGACAAAAATGCAAAACATAGTAATTTTGTAATTACAGTTACAAAGTCATTTTTCATCAAATAATTCAATATTTTATATCATTTAAAAGGTCTGTAAACTCATATTTTACATATTTAAAAAATAATTGTCAAAACTGTTTACTTTTTTATTTGTAAATGGTTAAACATAGTGCATCTGAGCTGCTAGAAAAATGCTGAAATGACAGGTATAAATTAGTTTAGTTTTCTTTTTTAAAGTAAAAATTCAAAATCTGCTTATATTTTCAAAATATGAATTTAAAGAGCTTTCAAATGATATGAGAATCTTAAAATTTTGCTGACAAAGAAAAAAGTTATCTAAAGTTAAAAATTCTGCTGCTATCAAATGTATATAAATATTGGTTCTTTTTGCCAACCAGTAGTTCAGCTATATTTTGGTAACAGGTGCTTGTGATGTCATCAGTCAATGTGCCTATATGTTGTAAGATAGACTGTTTCTATTTTTAGCACTTTGTGTAGTGTATATGAAGCAAGTGGAGGTCATCCGAATCAGTTGCGGGGGTTACCTCAAAATGTAATTTAACTGTAAAAGTTTGACAGCTACATATATGGTAGAACCACTGCAACTGGAAATTAATAAAAGTCACGTTTAAAAACCTTAGTATTTATTCTTTATTCAGTGCAACATGATGTACAATGTTACGCAACTCAGTGTCAGTCTTAGTAATGTACTTTTAAAATACCTGTCCCCACCCACACCAAACAGTCATGTTCATCAATGCCTCTTAAACAATATCTATAGCCTGCTGTTTATAATCATGTCTTACAAGATACGTGCATGGGATAACAGCACCTTTACCTATTTCTTGTGGTGCTGGCCAAGGAGGGAAGCTTGGCTGCTCCTTAAATGATAGAATACAGTAAATCAGACGGAAGTGAAAATGCAATAGTAAAAGCATTTAAAATTTATCATTGAATAACACAAACCAAAATGGAACAATCATACAATGCCTATGTAAAAAAAACCAAAAAACAATATTATGCTGAATGAATTCCTATTGCAATTTACAATGTTGGAAATGCATTTAGAGAAGAATTTTACCTTAGTAACTGACTGTCCCTGCAGGATGGACCCTTAGCATGCATTTTAGGTGAAGGAGGGGGGCGGGGCAAGGTTACAATTGACAGGTGCAATCATTATTTTCTTGATACTGATTAGCATAGCCTACATCATTTTGCATAATACTTGGCATAAAAGTATCACTTTGAAAATAGACACTAAGTTTTAGTAGTACATTCTTCATATTTCAATTTTGTGAGAGGTCGGTCAAGAGAAGAAAGAGATTTGGGATTAAAAGCGTTATTTGGAAAAAAAAAATGTAATAATATATCCTGGTGTTTAAAAAATACTAGAATATATGTATTTAGTGTATTACTATTAGTAGGCCTACTGCACTGGTTACTAACTGCAAAGTCAAAGTTTTAATTAAATCATCTTAAAAAGTATTAAATATTTTTTTAAAATACTATTAAGGATGAGAAATATCATTTACAAGTACAAACAAAACAAAACAGTTAATTTAATAGAAAAAGGTAACTGTCCAATTAAAAACTTGAGACTACCCCCCTAAACCATGGCTGGTTGATTCGCATTGGCTTCTGGGACGTGCGTTCTAGACTAAACGGGGAATAACACTAAGCAAGAATATTTGCAATAGCAAATTTCTCCAAGTGTAGACCTATGACAGGGTTATATTTTGCAAATTTCCTTTTTCTTTTTCGGCCACATTCTGTAAGACACAAGCGATCAATTTCCACGCTAGGCAAGCAATATTCCATCATGTGCGCGAAATCGTCTGTTTTTTATCTAATTCGACTGGACGTTTGATGAACTTAAAGGTTTGCAACTTTGATTGTTTTTTGATAATTCTAAAGCAAGGGATTATGTTTTAAGAAATTATCAGTGTCCGTACAATTATCGGTCAGGGCACAGCTGACAGTATCATTGAGCATACAACATCTAGAATCGAAAAAAAAAAATTAATTTTTTTCTTATATATCTACAAGGTGTATTTCATATGGAACAACCAGGAACATCACTGAGGTGACTTTTGTTTTCGAACATGTTTGCATTTATTTTTGTTAGAAAATGGTAAGAAAGTTAAAGATCAACATATTTACGATGTATCAACATACTGAACAATTTAATGCACTGACACAGATTGTTTTGTTTAATATATCAGAGTGTTTTCTTCCCATAACCATTGTTTTGTTTTCTTGCTGCACTTGATCGCTTTCGAAATATCGGTTAATATCCCGAATGGTTTTTGTTATTACTGTTTTCATTAGTTAATTATCCGGAGGTGTGTCCCAATAAGCCAATGAAAAAACTAGACGTAAAACTGAATTTGCTGAGGTCACTATCAAACATGGTGAAATGAAAGCAGGATTACCTGAAAAAATAAAAGATTTTAACTCAAAGTACAAACAAACAATATAAATAAAGGAATTTAAGTGGGTAAAAATGAAGATCTATTATTTTCATTAAATACTGACATAAATTACTATACAGACAGTGCTAGAAACACCAATTTTTAGGAGATTTCAAGGAATTTTACCCAGATTTCTAGTCACCTCAGTGATGTTCTCGATTAGGTATTTTACATATTAACGTCATTGCTCGCAAGGTATGGGACTGATTTCAAAATATCATGCAGATAATTTATTTAGAATACAAATATTGCGAAAATTACAACATTTTCAATATTGTTACTGAATTAACATGGATTGTAGTACTCAGAAAAATCGGCGGCCCTGGATGAAATATACCTTGTAGATATATTAGTAAAAAGTTTTTTTTTTTTTTTCGTTTTTAGAGGTTTTATGCTCAGTGATACTGTCACCTATGGGTCGGGGTAGAGATATTTCAAAGGAAAAATTCGTCATTGATTCGCAGTGCCTTTTGATTCGGATTGTCTTCACAAACGGTGTATAAAATCATGTTACCGATTTGTCGTGTTACAGATTTGTCGGTAAATCATTAAGCCAATAACAATTAAAATTTTTAAACCTTCTATGTCGTCTTCATCCAACTTCTCTTCACCTGTTTCATCTTCCTCGTCACTGTCAAGAGAATGCTTTTCCTTAAATCTTCTAGACCTATCCTGAGTGATAGGATCAATCTGTAACTTTCTTTTCGACATCTTGACCACGTCAAAGATAGAGGCAGTACGGTAATAACTACAGTCAGACAAGTACAGCAAATACTCTTCAATCTGGAGGTAGACGGTGAAACTTTTACTTTTTTGTGGCAATAGCGAGGTATATTTGACGGCAATTTTCCTACATGAGACCGTGGTCACTTCTTCATCACGTGATAGATAAGGGAGGTAATTTTTGGCTCTTCAGAAATGGAGGTACATGGTTAGTACAAATAAAAAATGGAAAAAAAGCATAGAAAGCTGATATTTTATCACTTTCAAGGAGTTGGATGAACTAGTCCATCATCATAAGCATATGGCGAGTTCCTTTAACTGGTTGACACATGAAAAATATCAGATTCCTGTGAAAATTAGTAACTTCAAGTAAGTTGTCGTCTCGCTCAATAGAAACAATTTTTAGAAACTAGGTTGAAATATTAAATCGTTTTGTTGAATTAACCATGTAAAATTTAAAGATCGTCTGCTCACGGACAAGTGGAAACACAAACGTCTCAGGTACCATGTCTGATAATCAGACAGGTCTAGATTAGAACCAGTGCCAGACAGTCTGGTCACATGTACCACGACAGATATTGAGACCGGGCTGTTTTAGAACCTGTGCCACACACTCTGGTCTCATGTACCATGTCAGATAATCAGACAGGGCTGTTATAGAACCTGTGCCACACACTCTGGTCTCATGTACCATGTCAGATAATGAGACCGGGCTGTTATAGAACCTGTGCCACACACTCTGGTCTCATGTACCACATCAGATATTGAGACCGGGCTGTTTAAGAACCTGTGCCACACAATCTGGTCTCATATACCGTGTCAGATAATGAGACCGGGCTGTTTTAGAACCAGTGCCACACACTCTGGTCTCATGTACTATGTCAGATAATGAGACTGGCTGTTATAGAACCTGTGCCAGACACTCTGGTCTCATGTACCATATCAGATAATGAGACCGGGCTGTTTTAGAACCCGTGCCACACACTCTGCTCTCATGTACCACATCAGATATTGAGACCGGGCTGTTTTAGAACCTGTGCCACACATTCTGGTCTCATGTACCATGTCAGATAATGAGACCGGTCTGTTTTAGATCCCGTGCCACACACTCTGGTCTCATGTACCACATCAGATATTGAGACCGGGCTGTTTTAGAACCTGTGCCACAAAATCTGGTCTCATGTACCGTGTCAGATGATGAGACCGGACTGTTTTAGAACCCGTACCACACACTCTGGTCTCATGTACCTTGTCAAATAATGAGACCGGGCTGTTTTAGAACCCATGCCACACACTCTGGTCTCATGTACCACATCAGATAATGAGAGCGGGCTGTTTTAGAACCAGTACCACACACTCTGGTCTCATGTACCTTGTCAGATAATGAGACCGGGCTGTTTTAGAACCCATGCCACACACTCTGGTCTCATGTTCCACGTCAGATAATGAGACCGGGCTGTTTTAGAACCCGTGCCACACACTCTGGTCTCATGTACCGTGTCAGATGATGAGACCGGACTGTTTTAGAACCCATGCCACACACTCTGGTCTCATGTACCATGCCAGATGATGAGACCGGGCTGTTTTAGAACCCATGCCACACACTCTGGTCTCATGTACCACGTCAGATAATGAGACCGGGCTGTTTTAGAACCCGTGCCACACACTCTGGTCTCATGTACCGTGTCAGATGATGAGACCGGACTGTTTTAGAACCCATGCCACACACTCTGGTCTCATGTACCATGTCAGATGATGAGACTGGGCTGTTTTGGAACCCGTGCCACACACTCGGGTCTCATGTACCACGTCAGATAATGAGACCGGGCTGTTTTAGAACCCGTGCCACACACTCTGGTCTCATGTACCACGTCAGATAATGAGACCGCGCTGTTTTAGAACCCGTGCCACACACTCTGGTCTCATGTCCCACATCATATAATGAGACCGGGCTGTTTTAGAACCAGTGGCACACACTCTGGTCTCATGTACCACATCAGATAATGAGACCGGGCTGTTTAAGAACCTAAGCCACACACTCTGGTCTCATGTACCATGTCAGATAATGAGACCGGGCTGTTTTAGAACCAGTGCCACACACTCTGGTCTCATGTACCACATCAGATAATGAGACCGGGCTGTTTTAGAACCTAATGCACACACTCTGGTCTCATGTACCACATCAGATATTGAGACTGGGCTGTTTTAGAACCTGTCCACACAATCTGGTCTCATGTACCGTGTCAGATATGGAGACCGGGCTGTTTTAGAACCCGTGCCACACACTCTGGTCTCATGTACCGTGTCAGATAATGAGACAGGGCTGTTATAGAACCTGTGCCACACACTCTGGTCTCATGTACCATGTCAGATAATGAGACCGGGCTGTTATAGAACCTGTGCCACACACTCTGGTCTCATGTACCACATCAGATATTGAGACCGGGCTGTTTTAGAACCTGTGCCACACAATCTGGTCTCATATACCGTGTCAGATAATGAGACCGGGCTGTTTTAGAACCAGTGCCACACACTCTGGTCTCATGTACTATGTCAGATAATGAGACTGGCTGTTATAGAACCTGTGCCAGACACTCTGGTCTCATGTACCATATCAGATAATGAGACCGGGCTGTTTTAGAACCTGTGCCACACATTCTGGTCTCATGTACCATGTCAGATAATGAGACCGGTCTGTTTTAGATCCCGTGCCACACACTCTGGTCTCATGTACCACATCAGATATTGAGACCGGGCTGTTTTAGAACCTGTGCCACAAAATCTGGTCTCATGTACCGTGTCAGATGATGAGACCGGACTGTTTTAGAACCCGTGCCACACACTCTGGTCTCATGTACCTTGTCAAATAATGAGACCGGGCTGTTTTAGAACCCATGCCACACACTCTGGTCTCATGTACCACATCAGATAATGAGAGCGGGCTGTTTTAGAACCAGTACCACACACTCTGGTCTCATGTACCTTTAGATAATGAGACCGGGCTGTTTTAGAACCCATGCCACACACTCTGGTCTCATGTACCACGTCAGATAATGAGACCGGGCTGTTTTAGAACCCGTGCCACACACTCTGGTCTCATGTACCGTGTCAGATGATGAGACCCGACTGTTTTAGAACCCATGCCACACACTCTGGTCTCATGTACCATGTCAGATGATGAGACCGGGCTGTTTTAGAACCCATGCCACACACTCTGGTCTCATGTACCACGTCAGATAATGAGACCGGGCTGTTTTAGAACCCGTGCCACACACTCTGGTCTCATGTACCGTGTCAGATGATGAGACCGGACTGTTTTAGAACCCATGCCACACACTCTGGTCTCATGTACCATGTCAGATGATGAGACCGGGCTGTTTTGGAACCCGTGCCACACACTCGGGTCTCATGTACCACGTCAGATAATGAGACCGGGCTGTTTTAGAACCCGTGCCACACACTCTGGTCTCATGTACCACGTCAGATAATGAGACCGGGCTGTTTTAGAACCCGTGCCACACACTCTGGTCTCATGTCCCACATCATATAATGAGACCGGGCTGTTTTAGAACCAGTGGCACACACTCTGGTCTCATGTACCACATCAGATAATGAGACCGGGCTGTTTAAGAACCTAAGCCACACACTCTGGTCTCATGTACCATGTCAGATAATGAGACCGGGCTGTTTTAGAACCAGTGCCACACCATCGGGTCTCATGTACCACATCAGATAATGAGACCGGGCTGTTTTAGAACCTAATGCACACACTCTGGTCTCATGTACCACATCAGATATTGAGACTGGGCTGTTTTAGAACCTGTCCACACAATCTGGTCTCATGTACCGTGTCAGATATGGAGACCGGGCTGTTTTAGAACCCGTGCCACACACTCTGGTCTCATGTACCGTGTCAGAGAATGAGATCGGGCTGTTTTAGAACCAGTGCCACACACTCGGGTCTCATGTACCATGTCAGATAATGAGACCGGGCTGTTTTAGAACCAGTACCACACACTCTGGTCTCATGTACCACATCAGATAATGAGACCGGGCTGTTTTAGAACCCGTGCCACACACTCTGGTCTGATGTACCACGTCAGATATTGAGACCGGGCTGTTTTAGAACCTGTGCCACACACTCTGGTCTCATGTACCTTTAGATAATGAGACCAGGCTGTTTTAGAACCTAAGCCATCACTCTGGTCTCATGTACCATGTCAGATAAGGAGACCGGGCTGTTTTAGAACCCATGCCACACACTCTGGTCTCATGTACTGTGTCAGATAATGAGACCGGACTGTTTTAGAACCCATGCCACACACTCTGGTCTCATGTACCGTGTCAGATAATGAGACCGGGCTGTTTAAGAACCCGTGCCACACACTCGGGTCTCATGTACCACGTCAGATAATGAGACCAGGCTGTTTTAGAACCCGTGCCACACACTCTGGTCTCATGTACCACATCATATAATGAGACCAGGCTGTTTTAGAACCAGTGGCACACACTTTGGTCTCATGTACCACATCAGATAATGAAACCAGGCTGTTTTAGAACCTAATGCACACACTCTGGTCTCATGTACCATGTCAGATAATGAGACCGGTCTGTTTTAGATCCCGTGCCACACACTCTGGTCTCATGTACCACATCAGATATTGAGACCGGGCTGTTTTAGAACCTGTGCCACAAAATCTGGTCTCATGTACCGTGTCAGATGATGAGACCGGACTGTTTTAGAACCCGTGCCACACACTCTGGTCTCATGTACCTTGTCAAATAATGAGACCGGGCTGTTTTAGAACCCATGCCACACACTCTGGTCTCATGTACCACATCAGATAATGAGAGCGGGCTGTTTTAGAACCAGTACCACACACTCTGGTCTCATGTACCTTTAGATAATGAGACCGGGCTGTTTTAGAACCCATGCCACACACTCTGGTCTCATGTACCACGTCAGATAATGAGACCGGGCTGTTTTAGAACCCGTGCCACACACTCTGGTCTCATGTACCGTGTCAGATGATGAGACTGGACTGTTTTAGAACCCATGCCACACACTCTGGTCTCATGTACCATGTCAGATGATGAGACCGGGCTGTTTTAGAACCCATGCCACACACTCTGGTCTCATGTACCACGTCAGATAATGAGACCGGGCTGTTTTAGAACCCGTGCCACACACTCTGGTCTCATGTACCGTGTCAGATGATGAGACCGGACTGTTTTAGAACCCATGCCACACACTCTGGTCTCATGTACCATGTCAGATGATGAGACCGGGCTGTTTTGGAACCCGTGCCACACACTCGGGTCTCATGTACCACGTCAGATAATGAGACCGGGCTGTTTTAGAACCCGTGCCACACACTCTGGTCTCATGTCCCACATCATATAATGAGACCGGGCTGTTTTAGAACCAGTGGCACACACTCTGGTCTCATGTACCACATCAGATAATGAGACCGGGCTGTTTAAGAACCTAAGCCACACACTCTGGTTTCATGTACCAGGTCAGATAATGAGACCGGGCTGTTTTAGAACCAGTGCCACACCATCGGGTCTCATGTACCACATCAGATAATGAGACCGGGCTGTTTTAGAACCTAATGCACACACTCTGGTCTCATGTACCACATCAGATATTGAGACTGGGCTGTTTTAGAACCTGTGCCACACAATCTGGTCTCATGTACCGTGTCAGATATGGAGACCGGGCTGTTTTAGAACCCGTGCCACACACTCTGGTCTCATGTACCGTGTCAGAGAATGAGATCAGGCTGTTTTAGAACCAGTGCCACACACTCGGGTCTCATGTACCATGTCAGATAATGAGACCGGGCTGTTTTAGAACCAGTACCACACACTCTGGTCTCATGTACCACATCAGATAATGAGACCGGGCTGTTTTAGAACCCGTGCCACACACTCTGGTCTGATGTACCACGTCAGATATTGAGACCGGGCTGTTTTAGAACCTGTGCCACACACTCTGGTCTCATGTACCTTTAGATAATGAGACCAGGCTGTTTTAGAACCTAAGCCATCACTCTGGTCTCATGTACCATGTCAGATAAGGAGACCGGGCTGTTTTAGAACCCATGCCACACACTCTGGTCTCATGTACTGTGTCAGATAATGAGACCGGACTGTTTTAGAACCCATGCCACACACTCTGGTCTCATGTACCGTGTCAGATAATGAGACCGGGCTGTTTTAGAACCCGTGCCACACACTCGGGTCTCATGTACCACGTCAGATAATGAGACCAGGCTGTTTTAGAACCCGTGCCACACACTCTGGTCTCATGTACCACATCATATAATGAGACCAGGCTGTTTTAGAACCAGTGGCACACACTTTGGTCTCATGTACCACATCAGATAATGAAACCAGGCTGTTTTAGAACCTAATGCACACACTCTGGTCTCATGTACCATGTCAGATAATGAGACCGGGCTGTTTTAGAACCAGTGCCACACACTCTGGTCTCATGTACCATGTCAGATAAGGAGACCGGGCTGTTTTAGAACCCATGCCACACACTCTGGTCTCATGTACTGTGTCAGATAATGAGACCGGACTGTTTTAGAACCCATGCCACACACTCTGGTCTCATGTACCGTGTCAGATAATGAGACCGGGCTGTTTTAGAACCCGTGCCACACACTCGGGTCTCATGTACCACGTCAGATAATGAGACCAGGCTGTTTTAGAACCCGTGCCACACACTCTGGTCTCATGTACCACATCATATAATGAGACCAGGCTGTTTTAGAACCAGTGGCACACACTTTGGTCTCATGTACCACATCAGATAATGAAACCAGGCTGTTTTAGAACCTAATGCACACACTCTGGTCTCATGTACCATGTCAGATAATGAGACCGGGCTGTTTTAGAACCAGTGCCACACACTCTGGTCTCATGTACCATGTCAGATAGAGAGACCAGGCTGTTTTAGAACCAGTACCACACACTCTGGTCTCATGTACCACATCAGATATTGAGACCAGGCTGTTTTAGAACCAGTGCCACACACTCTGGTCTCATGCACCACATCAGATAATGAGACCGGGCTGTTTAAGAACCTAAGCTACCACTCTGGTCTCATGTACCATGTCAGATAATGAGACCGGGCTGTTTTAGAACCTAAGCCACACACTCTGGTTTCTCGTACCATGTCAGATAATGAGACCGGGCTGTTTTAGAACCTGTGCCACACACTCTGGTCTCATGTACCACATCAGATAATGAGACCGAGCTGTTTTAGAACCCGTGCCACACACTCTGGTCTCATGTACAATGTCAGATAATAAGACCGGGCTGTGTTAGAACCCGTGCCACACACTCTGGTCTCATGTACAATGTCAGATAATGAGACCGATCTGGTTTAGGACCAGTCCTACTCCTTGGTCTCATGTACCCTGTCAGATAATGAGGCAGGGCTGTTTTAGAACTAGTCCCACACTGTCTGGTTTCATGTACTATGTCAGATAATGAGACCAGGCCATTGTACCACCAGTGTGGCACCCCTGGTTTCATGTACCATGTCAGATTATGAGACCAGAATGTTGTAGCCACAGTGTCGCAACCCTGGTGTCCTTTACCATATCAGATTATGTAGCACCAGTGTGGTACCCCTGGTCTCATATACCATTTCAGCACAACTGGTCTCGTGTACCATTTCTGATTATGTGACCAGGCTGTTTTAGCACTAGTGTAACACCCCTGGTCTCATGTACCATATCTGATTTGAGACCGGACTGTTGTAACAGTAGTGTGGGTCCCTTGGTCATATGTACCATTTCTGATTATGAGACCAGACTGTTGTACCACCAGTGACAGTGCCCCTGGTCTCATGTCCCTTTTCTGATTATGAGACCAGACTGTTGTACCACCAGTGACAGTGCCCCTGGTCTCATGTCCCTTTTCTGATTATGAGACCAGGCTGTTGTAGCACTAGTATGGCGCCTTTGGTCTCATGTATTATTTCTGATTTGGAGACTTTGAAAGTTATTTATATGGAATATTAAAAAGAAAAATATTGTGTTCTTTATTTCAAAAATCAAAAGGTGAAATTTGTTAGAACCTCACTTTGCAACTAAATGAATTCATATTTTGAAACACTAATAAATTTTGTGAAAGATAACTTTAAGCTCCAGCAACTGAAATATTAATCAGTATTATAGATATAATCATTGTTAAATATTAACATTGTATATTAAATTCACATCAGCTGGCTGATAAATTGCAAAGTTTACATATACATTTGTAGTTGCGCTTTAAAGCCAAAGTTTAATGAAGGTGTTAGTTGCACATCCGTTTTTTTTTTTTAAAGTAACATGTAAATGATACAATATTTCTATTTTTACAGGCCATTGTTGAGAATATACCAGACTGTCTTCAGACAGTTTATTTAGGAAGTCTGGTTATAGATGGCTAGGCACCTGAGATGCCAGCTAGGCCCCTTTAATGAAGAATTTGTGAGTACAAAACACTTGTTTACTAGTACATGTATTAAGCATTCACCTGATGAGTTTGAGTCAGTTGTTGATATTGTGGAAGGCTAATAGTTTATCTAAGACAAGTAACTTTAAAGTCTGTTAAATGGTCCTTTACATATAGCCATGTACAAGCCATATTGAATAATGAGAGAGATTATATGTTTGACTTCCTCGGTAGAAGTATAAGACAGAGTTACTTTTGTAAATATATGAATAAAGTAGAAGTGTATTATTATTTTATCAGAATAATGTGTAATTAGTTCTTCCCCTTTCACAGATTGACAGTGTTAATGAAAAGCTGGCAGTTTTCAGATGACACAGAAAAATATCTCAAACCTGACATTTATTTAACAGAGGTAAAATGTTGTGTTCTTTAGTTTTTCTTTAACAGATAAAGATGATATGACATATATTGTTATTTAATATGAATTTTATTCAAGAGTTATTTGAAACTATTATAAGCTTGCCTGTGTGGAGCTGGTAGGTGACCATATAATTGTCTGTCTGTCTGTCATCTGTCTGTCTGTCTGTCACTCTATTATATCCAGCCAATACGGTGAATACCTTTTTAAACCATATAATAAGTGTATGAACCTTTCATGTGTTTTTATGCAGTGCAGTGTGCAAGAACCATAGTACCTTGAGTACTTATATTATACTTATGATAAGAAAGAACAACCACAGCTTTTTTGGTAGATCTGTGTCTTTGGAATAAGCATGTAACTATATACTTCCATTTTTCATACTTTGCCGATTTAGGGAAGAGTGAGTTTATCTTGTTTTTATATAATTTCTTTATAGGTTTTGTTGGAATCATCATGTTCAAAGAGGAAGTTACAAGACTCCTAGCAGATACAGTGCATCATGTTAAAGGCATTTGATGAATAATTATACCCGTGAGCTGTAACTTTGTCAAGGATGAAAAGATTTCGAAACAATTTTGCACAAGTGTTTCACATGAGATGATGTGTAGTGTAGGTTTCTCAGGTGTGTACCTTATAGGTCATGGTCACACTTATGGGCAATCTTTTTTCATGTTTGTGCTTTAATTTATAAACATGGTATGTCTTTTTAACTCACCTGAGCACAAAGTGCTCAAGGGTGAGCTTTTGGGATCATTGATTGTCCGTGTGCAGTGTGCGTAGTCAACGATTTGACTGAAATGACCTCTAAGTCAACTTTGACAAAACATGCCTGGGATTTTTCTTGCATGAAGCTGTGCCATAATTGTTCAAAGAATCATACTCCATCAAGAACTCTGGTTCCCATGGCAACAGAAAGGGCAACTTCCCTTCAGAATCTTTTTGTCTGAAACCACTAGACCCTGAGCCTTAAGATTTGGTATGTAGCATTATCTAGTGGACCTCTACCAAGTTTATTCAAATTATACCCCAGGGGTTTAAATTGACCTTGCCCCGGGGGTCAGTTGATATTACAAAGGCTTATGTTGGGGAAAAACTTAAAAATCTTCTTGTCTGAAGCCACAAAGCCTAGAACTTAGATATTTTTAATGGAGCATCAGCTAGAGGTCCTCTACCCATTTTGTTAAAATAATGCTCCTTGGGTCAAAATTGGCCCTGAAGGGGTCACTTGATTTGAATAGACTTATATAGGGAAAAACTTAAAAATCTTCTTGTCTGAAGCTACAAAGCCAAGGGCTAAGATTTTTAACATGGAGCATCAGCTCAAGGTCCTCTGCCAAGTTTGTTCAAATTATGCTCCTGGGGTCATAAATGGCCCAGGGGTCACTTGATTTTTCATAGGCTTATATAGGAAAGACTTAAAAATCTTCTTGCCTGAAACCACGAAACCTAGAACTTAGACATTTTGCGTAGAGCATCAGCTACAGGTCCTCTACCAAGTTCTTCCAATTTTGCCCTGGGTTTCAAAATGGGGGTCCTATTTGTGCAAAATATTTAATGTTTAAAAATCTTTTGAGAAACAATAAATTTTAAACCTTAGACTTTTTGCAATGAGAATCATCTTGAGGTCCTTTACTGAGATTGTGCAGTAATGCCCTTTGGGTCATTTATAGCCTTGCCCCAGGGATCACTTGATTTTATATAGACTTACACAGGGAAGACTTGAAAAATCTTCTTGTCTGAAACCACAAAACCTGTATCTTAGACATTTTGCATAGAGCATCAGCTAGAGGTCCTCTACCAAGTTTGTTCAAATTATGTCCCTGTGATCAGAATTGGCTACACCCCAGGGGTCCTGTTTTTGCAGAATATTTAATCTTTAAAAATATTCTTGTGAGAAACCATAAATTTTAAACCTAAGATTTTTTGCATGGAGCATCATCTTGAGGTGTTTTACTGAAATTGTTCAAATAATACCCCATGGGTCATTAATAGCCTTGCCCCAGGGGGGTCACTTGATTTTAAATAGATTCATATAGGGAAGATTTTTAAAAAGTTCCTTGTCTGACACCACAAGGCCATTAGCTTAAATATTTTGCATTCAACACAAACTACAGGTCCTGCGCCAGGTTTGTTCAAAATATGCCCCTAGATCAAAATTGGTCCTACCCTGAGGTTTATTTTACATACACTTATATAGGGAAAGCCTTATAAAATCTTCTTGTCTAAAACCACAAGGTGTAAAACTTAGATATTTTGCATAGAACATCGGCTAGGGGTCCTCTACAAATTTTGTTCAAATTATGCCCCTTGGCTAAAAATTGGCTCTACCTGGCAATCACTTAAATTCGTATAGATTTATATATGGAGAACCTTAAAAAAGCTTCTGATATTTGCTCAATAGCATACCTATAGGCAAAGTATTCAGGTGAGCCATTTAGGGTCATTATGGCCCTCATGTTTTTACATGGTATGAATATGTAATGTTTTTGATCTACAGTTGTGATGGAGTAATGATATGTTCCAGAGGTTGTGAATATGTATTTTTGGGTGTACAGGTTTTGAACATGTAATGTTTTTGTTCCACAGATGTGATTATGTCATATTTAGCTCACCTGAGCACAATATGCCTATGGTGAGCTTTTCTGGTCAGCCTATGTCCTTTGTCCGTCTTGTGTTGTGCCACATTGACATTTCCTTTAAATGAAATCTTCTAATCCACTGGATCAAAGTTGATGAAAGTTGATAGGTATTCCTTACCTTAGTTGTTCAGTAAATTGATTTCTGTCAAGAAATCTGGTTGCTATGGAAACAGAAAGGAAATATATTGAAAAACTTTTTGTCTGAAATCAAGGTCCTAAAACTTAAATATATAGCATACCGGAAATGGCCTTGCCCCGGGGCTCTATTTATTTTACTTAGCTTTTATAAGGAAAATCTTAAGAAAACTTCTTGTCTGAATCCATAAGGCCTAGAACTTATATATTTTGTTTGGAGCATCAGCTAGAGCTCCTCTACCAAGATTGTTTAAATTATGCCCCTTTGGTCAAAATATCAGATCTTTGAAAGTCTTCAAATCAGAAACGTTAATTTTGCTTCTGATATTAGCTCAGCAGCAGACCAATAGCCAAAGTATTCTGGTGAGGGATGAAGGGCCATCATGGCACTCCTGTTAGGTTCCACAGGTTGTGAATATGTAATTTCTTGCTTCTACAGGTTGAGAATATGTAATATTTTTAGCTCACCTGTCACGTAGTGACAGAGTGAGCTTTTCTGATCACCTTTTGTCCGTCGTCCGTCCGTCCGTCCGTCCGTCCGTCCGTCAGTCCGTCCGTCCGTCCGTCCGTCCACAATTAGTTCGTTAACACTCTAGTGGTCACATTTTTGCCTCAATTGTCATGAAACTTGCACGGGATGTTTGTCTCATTGATATCTCGGACGAGTTCGAACATGGGTTATCAGGGTTGGAAAACTAGGTCACAGAGCCCAAATATAGAAAAACCTTGTTAACACTCTAGAGGCTACTTTTTCAGTCCAAATATCCTGGAAATTTGTCAGAAAGGTTCTATTGATGATTTCTAGCTCAAGTTTAAATATGGGTCATCTGGGGTCAAAAACTAGGTCACAGAGCCCAAATATGGAAAAACCTTGTTAACATTCTAGAGGTTACATTTTCAGCCCAAATAATCTGGAAATTTGTCAGAAAGGTTGCTTTGACAATTTCTAGGTCAAGTTTAAATATGGGTCATCTGGGGTCAAAAACTAGGTCACGGAGCCCAAATATGGAAAAACCTTGTTAACACTCTAGAGGTTACATTTTCAGCCCAAATAATCTGGAAATTTGTCAGAAAAGTTGCCTTGAGGATTTCTAGATCAAGTTCGAATATGGGTCATCTGGAGTCACAAACTAGGTCACAGAGTCCAAATATGTAAAAACCTTGTTAACATTCTAAAGGTAGCAATTTCAGTCCAAATAACGTGGAAATTTGTCAGAAAGGTTCTATCAATGATTTCTAGCTTAGTTTTGATTATAGGTTTTCTGGGGTCAAAAACTAGGTCACAGAGCCCGAAAGTAGAAAAACCTTGTTAATCCTCTAGAGGTTACATTTTTAGTCCAAATGTCCTTGAAATTTGTCAGAAACATTGTTTCAAAGATTTCTAGCTCAGATTTGGATATGGGTTATCTGGGATCAAAAACTAGGTCACATGGTTCAAATATGTAAAAAACTTTTTAACACTCCAGAGGTTACATTTTCAGTCCAAATATCCTGGAAATTTGTCAGACAGGTTTTCTTGATGATTTCTAGATCAAGTTGGAGTATGGGTCATCTGGGGTCAAAAACTAGGTCACGGAGCCCAAATATGGAAAAACCTTGTTAACACTCTAGAGGTTACATTTTCAGCCCAAATAATCTGGAAATTTGTCAGAAAAGTTGCCTTGAGGATTTCTAGATCAAGTTCGAATATGGGTCATCTGGAGTCACAAACTAGGTCACAGAGACCAAATATGGAAAAACCTTGTTAACATTCTAAAGGTAGCAATTTCAGTCCAAATAACGTGGAAATTTGTCAGAAAGGTTCTATCGATGATTTCTAGCTTAGTTTTGAATATAGGTTTTCTGGGGTCAAAAACTAGGTCACAGAGCCCGAAAGTAGAAAAACCTTGTTAATCCTCTAGAGGTTACATTTTTAGTCCAAATGTCCTTGAAATTTGTCAGAAAGATTGTTTCAAAGATTTCTAGCTCAGATTTGGATATGGGTTATCTGGGATCAAAAACTAGGTCACATGGTTCAAATATGTAAAAAACTTTTTAACACTCCAGAGGTAACATTTTCAGTCTAAATATCCTGGAAATTTGTCAGACAGGTTTTCTTGATGATTTCTAGCTCAAGTTGGAGTATGGGTCATCTTGGGTCAAAAACTAGGTCACAGAGCCCAAATATGGAAAAAACTTGTTAACACTCTAGAGGTAACATTTTAATTCCAAATAACCTGGAAATTTGTCAGAAAGCATAATTCTATGGTTTCTAGGTCAAATTTGAATATGGGTCATCTGAAGTCAAAACATTTAGGTCACAGAGCCCAAATATTGAAAAACTTTGTACACACTCTAGAGGCTACATTTTCAGTCCAAATGTCCTGGAAATTTGTCAGAAAGGTTGTTTTGATGATTTGTAGCTGGATATTGGTTATCTGGGGTCAAAAACTAGGTCACAGAGCCTAAATATCGAGAAACCTTGTTAACACTCTAGATGCTCTTTTTCAGTCCAAATATCCTGGAAATTTGTCAAAGAGATTGTTTCAATAATTTCTAGGTCAAGTTCAAATATGGGTCATCTGGGGTCAATTAACCAGGTCCATATCAACTTGGTTAAAAGCAGTCATACTCAGGTGAGCGATACAGGGCCATCATGGCCCTCTTGTTAGTTCTACAGGTTGTTTTTGTTTTACAGAAAATAAAATTGAGATGTATTAGTTCTGCATAATATGAATTTGTAATGGCATTGTTGTACAGGTTGTGAGTATGTAATGTGTATTCTTCTACAGGATATAGGCATGTAGTGTTTTTATTGTACAGGCTATAATTCTTTTACAGGATTTAGTTTTTTGGTATTTTGCTCCATATTTATTGTATCTTTAAAAAATACGTTAAAAAGTACAGCTGTATGAATTCCAATGTCTTCAGTTCCATATGAGTAACTAACATACGAGTAATAAAATTTGTTTATTGGAAATGATATTCTTTTTACTTACACTATCAGAGTACTTAAATGACTTGAATGATTCCACTGGATATTAAAGTCATAAATTGACACGAGAGGATGATCAGAATAACCCTTCTCCCACGGTGGAGAACAATAAGGGAGCTCTACAATATAGCCCGTAAAAATGATACGCAAAATATATATATTACTATGTAAATTCACAGAGACAATGTATGGATCAATCAGAGATGCCCTTGTTTAACCCCGAGATTGGTGAAAGCCTATACTAAATAATTCTGTACCGCTACACTTGACATGGTGGAACGGAAGCTATATGGCAATCCATACTTCACCAAACATAGTAGGATGCCCATTTACACTGCTTCATTGCCGTCACAATATGTTTTACTGCTGACTCAAAAATAGCGTTTTCTAGTTAATCGAAATGCAAGAAATATTACAAAACGTGGCTTTATTTTCTTTAGAAATCGTTTAATATTCGTTTTTATTAAATTATAAATTCGGCGGTGTTTGACCGTAAAGCCACTTCTGTTATGACCAGCACATGCCATTATAAATTGTCCAAGTATTTCCTCGATAGAAATCGTTTAGCATAAGTGTCGAAATGATGAATTTGGTTCTGTTTTATCTTAGAAGCAAATCAATGGGGTGCACTGCCGTCGTTAAGGTCTGTCAAAAATCGAGAGAAGGGACCAGCAATATGCATCATTTCAAAATATTCAATAGTTTTCTATATTGATCGTTTAGTATATAGTCGTTTGATATTATAAATTAAGCAGCATTTTCAGGTAAAACAAAGGGTCGGTGGGGTTGCAGTCATTGTAAAGATCTCTTATTAGTATCTGGTCTTTTCTGTAAAAAAATCATGAGATGAGACCAGCACAATGTCATTACTCAATATTCAAGTCTTTTCTTTAGAAATCGTTGAGAACTCGTTTTGAAATTATGGGTTAGGCGGTGTTTCCACTTAAAGACACATTAGTGTGAATATATTGCCTTTGTAAAGGTCTCTCGTCAGTGTCTGGTCTCTTCTGTCAAAAATCATGAGATGAGACCAGCACAAGGTCATAACGCAATTTTCAAGTCTTTTCTTTAGAAATTGTTGAGAACTCGTTTTGAACTTATGTGTTAGGCGGTGTTTCTACTAAAAGACACATTAGTGTGAATATATTGCCTTTGTAAAAGTCTCTCGTCAGTGTCTGGTCTCTACTGTCAAAAATGATGAGATGAGACCAGCATAATGCCATTAAAAATATTTCAAGTCTTTTCTTTATAAATCATTGAGTACCCGTTTTAAAATTATAAATAATGCGGTGTTTATCCTTAGAGTCATAACAGTGAGTGTACACCGCCCTTGTAAAGGTCTCTCGTCAGTGCCTGGTCTCTTCTGTTGATAATCATGAGACAAGCAAAATGCTTTCACAAAATATTCAACTCTTTTCTTTAGACATCGTTGAGAATGCGTTTTGAAATCATAAGTAAGGCGAGGTACGGGGCGGTGATTCTGGAAAAAGTCATATCAAAGGGAGAACACTGCCATTGTAAAGGTCTCTCGCCAGTGTCTGGTCTCTTCTGTCAAAAATCATGAGATGAGACCAGCACAAGGTCATAACGCAATTTTCAAGTCTTTTCTTTAGAAATTGTTGAGAACTCGTTTTGAAATTATGAGTTAGGCGGTGTTTCTACTTAAAGACACATCAGTGGGAATATATTGCCTTTGTAAAGGTCTCTCGTCAGTGTCTGGTCTCTTCTGTCAAAAATCATGAGATGAGACCAGCACAAGGTCATAACGCAATTTTCAAGTCTTTTCTTTAGAAACTGTTGAGAACTCGTTTTGAAATTATGAGTTAGGCGGTGTTTCTACTTAAAGACACATTAGTGTGAATATATTGCCTTTGTAAAGGTCTCTCGTCAGTGTCTGGTCTCTTCTGTCAAAAATCATGATATGAGACCAGCACAAAGTCATTACGCAATGTTCAAGTCTTTTCTTGAGAAATCGTTGAGAACTCGTTTTGAAATTGTGTTAGGCGGTGTTTTTACTTAAAGACACATCAGTGTGAATATATTGCCTATGTAAAGGTCTCTCGTCAGTGTCTGGTCTCTTATCTCAAAAATCGTGAGATGAGACCAGCACAAAGTCATTACGCAATTTTCAAGTCTTTTCTTTAGAAATCGTTGAGAACTCGTTTTGAAATTATGAGTTAGGCGGTGTTTCTACTTAAAGACACATCAGTGGGAATATATTGCCTTTGTAAAGGTCTCTCGTGAATGTCTGGTCTCTTCTGTCAAAAATGATGAGATGAGACCAGCACAATGTCATTACACTATATTCAAGTCTTTTCTTGAGAAATCGTTGAGAACTCATTTATGAAATTATGAGTTTTGTTGTGTTTCTCCTTAAAGGCGTATCGATGTGGGTACTATGCCTTTGTTAAGATCTCTCGTTATTGTTTGGGCTCTCCAGTTAAAATTAAAATGAGACCAGTACAATGCCATTACAAAACATTACTGTTTTTTTTTATGTAGAAATCGTTTAGTATTCGTTTGGAAATTATAAATTTGGAGTAGTCTGAGCGTACAGAAAATGAATGGGGATCCGATCTTTAGTAAAGGTCCCTTTCAGTGTATGGTCTCTTTAGTTAAATATCGAAAGATGAGGCTTATATATGATTGATAAATTAATGAACTATATTTCTTACATGTTCCTGGATGAAAAAAATATCAAAGTTAGTGGTGAGATTGAAACAGATATAGAACATTTCTTTAGCTAACAAAATCTACGTGATATTATGCACGCAGGATCAATGCCACTTGGGTAATGTATTGTGTCGGTAATTTTCAAAGTTTCGGAGAAAATTAGTTACTAATGCGGGAAAAAGCAGTTTTGCTTAAGTTATGGTTAAAACAAGCAGTCTAAAAGAGAAATGGTGATTGTGTATACATGGAAATCGTCATCTATCAGCAGTCAATAGTCCATTTAACACTAGACAATGAAATATTACAGCATTTATATGTTAGTTGTGCAGGCGTAATGCTTATAGACCCTGAGATCGAATATAAATCTGAATTTCTATCATTACTATAGAAATAATGTAAAGGGAAGAATCACTTACTTGAATATCATTAGCAAACCTCCCACTCTCTCAATCAAGTCATTGGACACTGATAACAATCACCTCGTTTATTTGATTTTTTGCATGGTTTATTTACTTGATGCCAAAAATATACAAGTTGATTTTTATTATTACCTAAGTATTTCTAAATTTTTGAAATATTTCAGGTTAGTAAGGTTTATTACATTTTTGTATTATTGACGTCGGTGTTTGTTTTACGTATTATAAATGACTACAGACTATATCGCGCATGTGACCGTATACGAGTCATTGCTGCTGAATAACCTGGATAAGACCCTACCGGTTGCCCATCTGATTGACGCCTCCGGCAGAGTATGTATTCTGGGGATAGTGCAGGATACAGAAAACGTCCCATTTCAGAGACATCCCTGGTTCTCTTGCATCCTCAGTTTATAGCACCATTTCATAGGATATCTTTTAATATATCATCCGAAAGACAGTAATGATAAAAGAGAAGCGGGGTATCATACTCCCGGCCACTGGATTACCACTCCAACGCTTTATCACTCCAAAAAGTATACAACCAAGCTGGTACGCAACTTAAATGGAAGATCACAAGACTGACAGTAAATTTAACTTAATTATATGTCTTCAAGTATGCAGTTGCACCACCTCTCAATACTACCAACTTTCAATACTACGCATGATGGCTATCAGATGCTTCCATGATATAGTTAGGACTGAAAATGTAGCCTCTAGAAGGTTTACAAAGTTTTTTGATATTTGGGCTCTGTGACCTAGATGTTTCGACTCCAGATGACCCATATTCAAACTTGACCTAAAAAACATAGAATTAAGCTTTCTGACAAATTTCCAGGTTATTTGGACTGAAAAAGCTATCTTTAGAATGTTAACAAAGTTTTTCCATATTTGGACTCTGTGACCTAATTTGTGACCCCAGATAACCCATATTCAAACTTGATCTAGAAATCTTCAAGGCAACCTTTCTGACAAATTTCCAGATTATTTGGGGTGAAAATGTAACCTCTAGAGTGTTAACAAGATGTTTCTATTTTTGGGCTCTGTGACCTAGTTTTTGAACCCAGATGACCAATATTCAAACTTGAGCTAGAAATCATAGAAGCAACCTTCCAAACAAATTTCCAGATTATTTGGTATAAAAATGTTACCTCTAGAGTGTTAACAAAGTTTTTCAATATTTGGGCTCTGTGACCTAGTTTTTGAACCCAGATGACCCATATTTGAACTTGATCTAGAAATCGTCAAAGCAACCTTTCTGACAAATTTCCAGATTATTTCGGCTGAAAATGTAACCTCTAGAGTGTTAACAAGATTTTTCTATTTTTGGGCTCCATGACCTAGTTTTTGAACCCAGATGACCCATATTTAAACTTGAGCTAGAAATGATTGATAGAACCTTTCTGACAAATTTCCAGGATATCTGGACTGAAAAAGTAGCCTCTAGAGTGTTAACAAAGTTTTTCTATATTTGGGCTCTGTGACCTAGTTTTCTAACCCTGATAACCCATGTTCGAACTCATCCGAGATATTAATGAGACAAACATCCTGACCAAGTTTCACGACAATTGAGGCAAAAATGTGACCACTAGAGTGTTAACAAATCAATTGTTAACGGACAGACAGACGACGGACAAAAGGTGATCAGAAAAGCTCACTCTGTCACTACATGACAGGTGAGCTAATAAAATGTACCAATGAATTGGAGAAAAATGGGATTTTAGTTAATCCCAACTACAGACACAGGTGTCAGTTGCACTACTTTTGGACCAAGGATTTTGTAAACATGATTGATTTAATGATTAAAATTGTTCTAACTGAAGCTTGTTACTGTAAGTGAGTTATACTAAGCACAAGAATGATTGACCTTTACCTGATTTAGATGTCAGAGACATTGCACAGTGAATGATTAAGTTGTTGATTTAAACTTTAGCTGCCAAAAAACTTAATGCTACAAACCGACCTTGTCGGCTAGTGTTGACAGTATTTATAGATGACGAAATGCTGGTAATGATGCTGGCATGCTGGCCACCAATCACAAGTAAACACCCTGAATGCTAAGAGTATTAGCTCAAGTTAAAGTAAAATAGTAACTGCAGGGACATTATTTGAACAGACTTGGTAGAGGTTTACTAGACAATGCTACACACCAAATTTCAGACCTCTGGCCTTAGCAGCTTTAGACAAGAAGATTTTAAAAGTTTTTCATTCTTGTTGCCATAGCAACCAGAGTTCTTCATGGAATATAACTCTGAACACATTTGGTTATGCTTAATGCTAGGAACATTTCTGAAAAGTTTTATCATCTTTCACCAAGTGGTTTAGGAGGAAATGTTGTTTAAAGTAAAAAGTTGACAGTGTGTGATGCACAACAGACACAAGGCCATCACAAAAGCTCACCTTGAGCTGCAATGCAGTGCTTAAGTGAGATAAAAATGGCAACCAAGTTCAACATGTAAATGTTGCAAAGTGTCAGGAAGACTGATATCATTACAGTGAAAATATGTTACAAAAATTCACAAAATTATTGTTTAGATTAATATAAAAAATGTCTTTGCTTTGCCGAAGTCTGATTAAATGGTAAACTATTGCTTAATTTACAACTATTAAGCTTTGATTTGTAAACAGAATGAATCCAGATAAAAACAAATCTTAGATTAAAACCATGATGTTACAATATGTGAAATTAAATGACCCTTGTGGTAGGGACAATTCTTATGTCATAACCTGGATTTACATGCTTTTGGTAAATAATTTCAACTTCACTTCATCATGCAATATGAGAACTCGTTAAAATTTTAAGGCATATAGTTACAAAACTGCTATAAAGAGAATATTACATTTTGAGACAATGGAAACAGTCACATACATTGTAACTTTGAAACAAGCACAGTGACATATACGGTATTTTCACCTTCGTCTTCATTGTATTTTATCAATAGATCTTGATAGATAAAGTAAATGACTAAATACAGAGATTACTCTAAACTACTTGTAAATTATCATATGTTATTTTTTACTCTAAATAACAAACAAGAGATGTTTATGAAACATGTATGCCACCTTAATGGCAACCAGTTAGTCATGTCACATTGACTTCTACACGTGACCTAGACCTTAGACCTCAAAATCAATATGGGTCATGTACAGAAAAAAAGAATCAAAGTGCAAGTTCCTGACAAAAAGTATGGAAAAATTCATGTATTAAAAAAAGGCCCATAACTCACTGAGAAGTCATGAGAGTGGAGTGCAGTAACAGCATACACAACTAGGCTTGGTACTAATGGTTCTTGCATAGTATAATTAAAATCTGAATAATAGTTGATGAGAAACAGTCATGATAAATTGGTGTGTAAAAGAAATCAAAGGGCCATAAGTGGGTGAAAAATCAAGTAAGTCTGACATGACAACTAGGCTTGGCACTTATGACTCTTGTAAAGTTTTAATTGAGAAATAGTTGCTGAAAAACAGTCTGGACAAAGTCTGTCTGCAGATAAAGTGACCGACCAACGCACAAGATTCCAAAATAGTCCCCAGATATTCTATCTGGGGGTATAATTAGTTAGAATCCATCACTTTTATATCCGAAAGTTTTAAGTCTAAACATTTCTTGATTTCTCAAAAACAATGCACAATCGCCCATAAAACTGGATGGTGTCATATATGAGAGCTGGTCCTTTGTTCTTTCTAACTCAGCATTGGCCTGCTCACTGCACTGGCTATTAACATTCTAGGTCTGGATACAAAGACAAATCATATCCATAGCTGCAACCTGTAAAATAAAGCCTGATCTTATCACACATGTTAAAGAAATACAATGAATACTGTAAGAGAAAAGTCAGTTAAACACTGTACAGTCCACTGAATTAGAAAAGGAAAATAAGACATTATCTCTAGTCTATACCTGGTTGCAGTTGTTTTGTAATAGAGAATAATGTTGTATGTTCAGGACCTGAACATTAAGAATAAATGATCTAAGTAACTGCCAAAATATTTCAGAAATGTGATAAGCATTATTCTGAAAAGCCATGAAAAAGATGACTCACTTCTATCAAAATGTGTAAACAGAATTGAACTAAATATCTGCAGACATTAACATCAGTAGATGAGTATAATCGTGTTATACATTGTAAGTAATAAGAGTTAATTTTTAATCTCAATCATAAAATGTATATTACACACTTACTTGTATGATTCTCCCAGTGGAGCTTGTCTACATTGAACTCTGTATTTTTGAAGAAACAATGATCCTTGTTTAAGCAGTAACTGTGCAGTTTGTAGGAACAGTTGCATTCACAAGATTTCCCTCCTATATGTTTATCTAAAGAAACAGAAAATACATACGATAGAAGAGACACATAGAACAGTAGACGAGTTATGATACTTGCACATAATTCTATATTTTTGTTTCAGTAAATTCTAAGCTTAGAAAGAATCTCTTTTCACACTTGTGGTGTTACTGTCCATATAAAAAATTGCCTATACAAAAATACCAAGACAAAAAAAAAACATCAGTTTGCTGTCATCATGCACAACAACACATAATGTCACACAGGCCTGCAAGTTTGCAAAAATAATCTATCTGGCCATAAAGGATGACTTATCTGCACAAGGAAAAGAATGAAAGGCAATAATTTTTGTTCAGGCAATCAGAATGTTTACACATCATGCACAACAGCCTGACTCCATACTATGAAATAGTACATGAGACCAGAGGGGGCACCACACTGGTGCTATAACAGCCCAACCTCATACTATGAAACGGTACATGAGACCAGGGGTCTCATTATCTGGCATGGTACATGAGACCAGAGTGTGTCACACTGGTTCTAAACAGCCTGGTCTCATTATCTGACTTAGTACATGAGACCAGAGTGTGTGGCACAGGTTCTAAAACAGCCCGGTCTCATTATCTGACATGGTACATTAAACCAGAGTGTGTGGCACTGGTTCTAAAACTGCCCGGTCTCATTATCTGACATTGTACATGCGACCAGAGTGTGTTGCACTGGTTCTAAACAGACTGGTCTCATTATCTGACAAGGTCCATGAGACCAGAGTGTGTGGCACTGGTTCTAAACAGCCTGGTCTCATTATCTGACATGGTACTTGGGACCATAGTGTGTATCACAGGTTCGATAACAGTCCGGTCTCATTATCTGACATGGTACATTAGACCAGAGTGTGTGGCACTGGTTCTAAAACAGCCCGGTCTCATTATCTGACATGGCACATTAGACCAGAGCGTGTGGCACAGGTTCTATAACAGTCCGGTCTCATTATCTGACATGGTACATGAGACCAGAGTGTGTGGCACTGGTTCTAAACAGCCTGGTCTCATTATCTGACATGGTACATGAGACCAGAGTGTGTGGCACTGGTTCTAAACAGCCTGGTCTCATTATCTGACATGGTACATTAGACCAGAGTGTGTCCGTTGGTTCTAAACAGCCCGGTCTCATTATCTGACATTGTACATGACACCAGAGAGTGTGGCACAGGCTCTTATACAGACCGGTTTCATTATCTGGCATGGTACATGAAACCAGAGTGTGTGGCACAGGCTCTTATACAGCCCGGTCTCATTATCTGACATGGTACATTAGACCAGAGTGTGTCGCACTGGTTCTAAACAGCCCGGTCTCATTATCTGACATTGTACATGACACCAGAGAGTGTGGCACAGGCTCTTATACAGCCCGGTCTCATTATCTGGCATGGTACATGAGACCAGAGTGTGTGGCACAGGCTCTTATACAGCCAGGTCTCATTGTCAGCATGGTACATGAGACCAGAGTGTGTGGCACAGGTTCTAAAACAGCCCGGTCTCATTATCTGACATGGTACATGAGACCAGAGTGTCGGGCACAGGTTCTAAAACAGCCCGGTCTCATTATCTGACATGGTACATGAGACCAGACTGTGTCGCACTGGTTCTTAACAACCTGGTCTCATTATCTGACTTAGTACATGAGACCAGAGTGTGTGGCACAGGTTCTAAAACAGCCCCGTCTCATTATCTGACATGGTACACGATACCAGAGTGTGTGGCACAGGTTCTATAACAGCCCGGTCTCCTTATCTGACATGGTACATGAGACCAGATTGTGTGGCACAGGTTCTAAAACAGCCCGGTCTCAATATCTGACGTGGTACATGAGACCAGAGTGTGTGGCACGGGTTCTAAAACAGCCCGGTCTCATTATCTGACGTGGTACATGAGACCAGAGTGTGTGGCACGGGTTCTGAACAGCCGGGTCTCATTATCTGACATGGTACATGAGACCAGAGTGAGTCGCACTGGTTCTAAACAACCTGGTTTCATTATCTGACTTAGTACATGAGACCAGAGTGTGTGGCACAGGTTCTAAAACAGCCCGGTCTCATTATCTGACATGGTACATTAGACCAAAGTGTGTGGCACAGGTTCTATAACAGCCTGGTCTCATTATCTGACATTGTACATGAGACCAGAGTGTGTGGCACTGGTTCTTACACAGCCCGGACTCATTATCTGACATGTTACGAGAGACCAAAGTGTGTGGTTTAGGTTCTTAAACAGCCCGGTCTCATTATCTGACATGGTACATGAGACCAGAGTGTGTGGCACAGGTTCTCAACAGCCCGGTCTCATTATCTGACATGGTACATGAGACCAGAGTGTGTGGCACAGGTTCTATAACAGCCCGGTCTCATTATCTGACATGGTACATGAGACCAGAGTGTGTGGCACAGGTTCTATAACAGCCCGGTCTCATTTTCTGACATGGTATATGAGACCAGAGTGTGTGGCACAAGTTCTAAAACAGCCCTGTCACATTATTTGACATGGTACATGAGACCAGAGTGAGTGGCACAGGTTCTATAACAGCCCGGTCTCATTATCTGACATGGTACATGAGACCAGAGTGTGTTGCACAGGTTCTATAACAGTCCGGTCTCATTATCTGACATGGTACATGAGACCAGAGTGTGCGGCACTGGTTCTAAACAGCCCGGTTTCATTATCTGGCATGGTACATGAGACTAGAGTGTGTGGCACAGGCTCTTATACAGCCCGGTCTCATTATCTGACATGGTACATTAGACCAGAGTGTGTCGCACTGGTTCTAAACAGCCCGGTCTCATTATCTGACATTGTACATGACACCAGAGAGTGTGGCACAGGCTCTTATACAGCCCGGTCTCATTATCTGGCATGGTACATGAGACCAGAGTGTGTGGCACAGGCTCTTATACAGCCAGGTCTCATTGTCAGCATGGTACATGAGACCAGAGTGTGTGGCACAGGTTCTAAAACAGCCCGGTCTCATTATCTGACATGGTACATGAGACCAGAGTGTGTGGCACAGGTTCTAAAACAGCCCGGTCTCATTATATTACATGGTACATGAGACCAGACTGTGTCGCACTGGTTCTAAACAACCTGGTCTTATTATCTGACTTAGTACATGAGACCAGAGTGTGTGGCACAGGTTCTAAAACAGCCCCGTCTCAATATCTGACATGGTACATGATATCAGAGTGTGTGGCACAGGTTCTATAACAGCCCGGTCTCCTTATCTGACATGGTACATGAGACCAGATTGTGTGGCACAGGTTCTATAACAGCCTTGTCTCATTTACTGACATTGTACATGAGACCAGAGTGTGTGGCACTGGTTCTAACACAGCCCGGACTCATTATCTGACATGTTACGAGAGACCAAAGTGTGTGGCTTAGGTTCTTAAACAGCCCGGTCTCATTATCTGACATGGTACATGAGACCAGAGTGTGTGGCACAGGTTCTCAACAGCCCGGTCTCATTATCTGACATGGTACATGAGACAAGAGTGTGTGGCACAGGTTCTATAACAGCCCGGTCTCATTATCTGACATGGTATATGAGACCAGAGTGTGTGGCACAGGTTCTAAAACAGACCTGTCACATTATTTGACATGGTACATGAGACCAGAGTGAATGGCACAGGTTCTATAACAGCCCGGTCTCATTATCTGGCATGGTACATGAGACTAGAGTGTGTGGCACAGGTTCTAAACAGCCCGGTCTCATTATCTGACTTGGTTAATGAGACCAGAGTGTGTGGCACTGGTTCTAAACACCCCGGTCACATTATCTGACATGGTACATGAATTCAGAGAGTGTCGCACTGGCTCTTATACAGCCCGGTCTCATTATCTGGCATGGCACAAGAGACCAGAGTGTGTGGCACTGGTTCTAAAACTAAAACAGCCTGGTCTTATTATCTG
This sequence comes from Cyclina sinensis, assembly GCA_012932295.1. NCBI lineage: Eukaryota > Metazoa > Mollusca > Bivalvia > Venerida > Veneridae > Cyclina > Cyclina sinensis. Next base: position 34,108,992 of record JAAONU010000019.1, read on the forward strand.
GCATGGTAAACATGGTCTCATTATCTGGCATTGTACATGAGACCAGAGTGTGTTGCACAGGTTCTAAACAGCCCGGTCTCATTATCTGACTTGGTACATGAGACCAGAGTGTGTGGCACAGGTTCTAAACAACCCGGTTTCATTATCTGGCATGGTACATGAGACCAGAGTGTGTGGCACAGGCTCTTAACAGCCCCGTATCATTATCTGACTTGGTACATGAGACCAGAGTGTGTGGCACAGGTTCTTATACAGCCCGGTCTCATTATCTGAATTGGTATATAAGACCAGAGTGTGTGGCACAGGTTCTGAAACAGCCCGGTCTCATTATCTGGCTAAGAACATGAGACCAAAGTGTGTGGCACAGGTCCTTAAACAGCCCGGTCTCATTATCTGACATGGTACATGAGACCAGAGTGTGTGGCACAGGTCTTAAAACAGCCCGGTCTCATGATCTGACTTGGTGAAATGAGACCAGAGTGTGTGGCACTGGTTCTAAACACCCCGGTCTCATTATCTGACATGGTACATGAATTCAGAGAGTGTCTGCACTGGCTCTTATATAGCCCGGTCTCATTATCTGACATGGTACATGAGACCAGAGTGTGTGGCACAGGTCTTAAAACAGCCCGGTCTCATTATCTGACTTGGTAAATGAGACCAGAGTGTGTGGCACTGGTTCTAAACATCACGGTCTCATTATCTGACATGGTACATGAATTCAGAGAGTGTCCCACTGGCTCTTATACAGCCCGGTCTCATTATCTGGCATGGTACAAGAGACCAGAGTGTGTGGCACTGGTTCTAAAACTAAAACAGCCTGGTCTTATTATCTGGCATGGTAAACATGGTCTCATTATCTGACATTGTACATGAGACCAGAGTGTGTTGCACAGGTTCTAAACAGCCCAGTCTCATTATCTGACTTGGTACATGAGACCAGAGTGTGTGGCACAGGTTCTAAACAACCTGGTTTCATTATCTGGCATGGTACATGAGACCAGAGTGTGTGGCACAGGCTTTAAACAGCCCCGTATCATTGTCTGACTTGGTACATGAGACCATAGTGTGTGGCACAGGTTCTTATACAGCCCGGTCTCATTATCTGAATTGGTACATAAGACCAGAGTGTGTGGCACAGGTTCTGTAACAGCCCGGTCTCATTATCTGGCTAAGAACATGAGACCAAAGTGTGTGGCACAGGTCCTAAAACAGCCCGGTCTTATTATCTGACATGGTACATGAGACCAGAGTATAAGGCACAGGTCTTAAAACAGTCCGGTCTCATTATCTGACATGGTACATGAGACCAGAGTGTGTGGCACAGGTTCTATAACAGTCCGGTCTCATTATCTGACATTGTACATGAGACCAGAGTGTGTGGCACAGGTTGTTAAACTGCCTGGTCTCATTATCTGACTTGGTACATGAGACCAGAGTGTGTGTCACAGGTTCTGAAACAGCCCGGTTTCATTATCTGACATGGTACATGAGACCAGAGTGTGTGGCACAGGTTCTGAAACAGCCCGGTCTCATTACCTGACATGGTACATGAGACCAGAGTGTGACAGACTAAAACATCCTGGTCTCATTATCCGGCATGGTACAAGAGACCAGAGTGTGTTGGACCAAAACATCCCAGTCTCATTATCTGACATGGTACATGAGACCAGAGTGTGTGGCACTGTTTCTTAAACAAGCCAGTCTGATTATCTGAAATGGTACATGAGACCAGAGTGTGTGGCACAGGTTCTGAAACAGCCCGGTCTGATTATCTGACATGGTACATGAGACTAGAATGTGTTCCCACTTGTCCTTCAGCAGCCAAACTTTAAATCTTAAAAACCAGACTTGTGTTCGTGTCGATTAAATTTATTTCAAACTACTTTCGAAAAATTGTGTTCTATGAGTGAGAGGATTATCGTACGATACTTGAAGTTACTTTTTTTTCACAGGAATCTGAAATTTTATTTGTGTCAACCAGTTAAAGGAACTAGCCACATGCTTATGATGACGTACGAGTTCATGCAACTCGTTGAAAGTGATAAAATTTCAGGATTTTTTTTTTTCTATTTTTTAATTTGTACTTACCATGTTCCTCCATTTCTGAAGAGCATCATTTACGTCCCTTAGCTATCACGTGATTAAGAAGAGACCACGGTCTCTTGACGCTTTTTGGTTGGTAAAATATACCTCCAATAGCAAGGGGTAGGACCTAAATCATGTAGCTCGGTGCTTTAAGCGAGGAAAACGTGTAGTCTATGACTAATGTCGTCAGTTTTCGTGTAAATATTCAGGAATTTGGATAAATTATCAACAGCTATGGGGATGTTCTTGGAATATTTGTACAATGTACAGGGCCGGATCCAGAAATTTCTGACTGGGGGGGTGGGGGGGTGGGGCTTGACGAAGGTACGGAAGGGGGTCACCCCCTCCCGTGGGGGGGGGTTCGGGCCTCCCCCGAGAAAATTTTCTAAAAAGGTGGAGTAAAAGGCTCATTTTGGTGCATTTTAGGCATAAAAATATAATGAAATTTGTGTGAGAATTTAAAAGAAATATACTGGTATTCTTTGAAATGTACACCTAAAGCAAAAAACATCTACATCTACATTGTACTGCTTCACAATCAACAATTGATTATACTAAGCAGGCGCGTTGTCTGGGAATAGCTGTTAGGATATGTTAAGTGCAAAGTTACTAGAATTTCAAGGTAAAAGAACTACAGAACTAAAGTTAAAAATGTAAAAACAGTGTATAGATTTAGAACTGGTGGAAAGGATGCAGCTTCCCAGTAAAGGTATCTATACTGGGACTAGCTTGCAAGGCCACAGGTAGACCATTCCACAGACGAATACTTCTTGGGAAGAATGAGTGGGAATGATATTGTGTCCTTGAATGTGGTATAAGATAGTTCAGGTTTCTTGTGGGTGTCAGGTGGTGATGGTCAACCCTAACAAGATTGTGTTGGATCTTATACAAAAAAGTGACAGAGCTGATGTTACGTCTTTGTTCTAAGGTTTGCCATTTTAGATCCAACAACATTTGGGACACACTACTGGTGTAATTATAATCATTAGTTACATATCTGGCGGCAGATCTTTGAACTTGTTCTAATTTATAGATTAAATATTTTTGCCAAGGATGCCAAACCGTAGAACAGTATTCTAACTGGGGCCTTTTTATTTGAAGTTTTAACATTTCTTTTAATGAACCTGAGTGAATTTTTGGCTTTAGATGTTAGATGTTATGTTGTTGATGTGATTGGTCCAGGAAAGGTCTTTACTTATTGTTACGCCTAAATATTTAGCAGCCTCTGTAGGTTTTCAGTTCAATACCATGAAGTTTGTAAGGGAATATGATAGTATGTTTTTTTCGGCTGATTCTAAGGATTTCACATTTGTCAGGGTTGAATTCCATGGACCAATCAGATTCCCAGTTTTCAAGACTATGAAGGTCATTTTGAAGGGTTTCGGCATCTCGGGTGGATTTGATGGTTAGATATACTATTGTATCGTCTGCGAATAGTCTAACTTTGCCCTTTACACTGTCAGGTAGGTCGTTAATGTATGAGAGGAATAGGCAAGGCCCAAGGACCGAGCCTTGGGGGACACCTGATAGGACTGGTAGGCTTTCCGAGTTTTGACCTTCTGCCGCAACCTGCTGGGTGCGACCATAAAGAAATGACCTGATCCAAGAAACACTCTCTGAATTAATACCTAATCTCTCAAGTTTGAGAAGAAGTTTATGATGATCGACTTTGTCAAATGCTTTGCTGAAGTCCATGACTATAATATCGGTTTGCTGGCCTTGTTCTAAGTTGTCATGGACTTCCTGGGAAAAACTTATGAGCTGGGTTTCACAGCTGTGTTTTGACCTGAAGCCGTGTTGATGTGGACTTAAGATATCATGTTTGTCATAGAAAGACATGATATTGGAGACAAGTATGTGCTCCATGAGCTTAGAGGCAATACAGGTTAAGGAGATGGGTCTATAATTACTGGGTTTGCATTTTGGGCCCTTTTTATAAACGGGAGCAATGACGGCATGCTTCCAGTCATTGGGGACAATACCTGATTTCAGGGAGATTTGAAAGATATAAGTAAGGACTAGGGCTACTTCATTATGAAGTTCCTTTAGTAACCTTGGGGATAGCTGGTCGGGTCCCGAGGCTTTACTGGGGTTTAGACCTTTAAGGAGTTTCCGTACTCCATCCTCGGTGATAATGACATTGGGCATCCTTGGATGATTTTGTGGAGTGAGTATTTGTTTACAGGACTGAGCAAGACTTAGTGGCTGTGGACGAGAGAATACCGACTCAAACTGTTTGTTTAGTATGTTCGCCTTGGTCTTGGCGTCGGTGAATGTTTGACCATCACTCTTGAGGGGGGCTACTCCACAATTTTCAGTCTCATTTGATTTGACGAAAGAATAGAATTTCTTATTCGCCTTATATGACAAGTTTTAACTTTTTTGATTTTATATTTATAAAGTCCTCTGAAACAAATAATTTATCAATAAATTAATTGGCATAACAAACAACAACGTCATCACAATATCCAATCTTCTCGCAGTGATCTCCCCTTCATTTTTTGGAAAGATCTCTGCAGACACGGGTTAATCTTAGCTGGATTTCAGCTACATACATGTATGAACTTATTTTCATAATTTATTTTTTTCTCTGTTTAGTTTAGTTATAATTGGAATTGCATCGAATAAACATGCCTGGGTGTAATGAAATTTAAAAAAAAAATGTAACTTGAAAAAAGTTCAAAATTTTGTTTATTTACTTTCGACCATCATCACGTGACATGACTGTCGGCAGTGATTATTGTACTGAAATTATGGAAGGGAAGTAACCGCTGTGTGGAGTTTGCACCATTCGGAACACCTCGGGTGACTTCAATAAGTCTTATTTATACGAAGTTGTCGGAAAAGGCTGAGTTGTTACGATTGGAGTTTGCACAATATCATCGCATAGGAAACAAGAAAAACAGTGATACAAAAGTATCACAGCGGACCGACGAACAGAGCCGCATGCAAATATTTTGAATTAGCTGTTTTGACTTGAGGCAGGTATATCAGTAGTTTGTTAACTTAATTTGTACTTTGTGTACACACTTCTAGAAGTTAATGGACTTCTTAACCTGGTTAGGCAGACGTTAAGCAATACTAAGAAAGACAGATGGAAAGTCACTATAGAGGGACATAAACATGTTAGGTCCACTTTGATTGGGAATTCACTATGAAAACAGTTCATATTGGGCAGGGAATATGAGCACAGTACATAGTAGGAGCCAATGTGGTCGACTGGTACCGCGCTGGACTGGTAAAGCAAAGGTCCTGAGTTTGATCTTTCGCTCCTCCACTAATATTAGTCTTTCGAATGGGAGATTAAACCGAGATCTCATGTGTCAGTGCTACACACTGTGCAAGAAAAAGAACCACAGGTGTCTCTGAATGGGATGCTTTCTGTATCTTGCACTACACCTGAAACATAAAATAACTTATCACTTCAAGGGTCGGCATACGGGCAACCGATATAGGCGAAAAATGAGCTCAAATATGATAATTATAGCAGTACCAATTGTTTGGACATTAGTAATTCGGAGATAAGATCACCAAGGTGTTCATAATATAGAAAAAACACAAACTTAAAGCTTTGTATTTACAGTAGTCTCAATATTTCGACTGCAAGACCGACCGATTTACAAACTGATATTACATAGGGCGACCATCTATATAATAAAGAGCCCTGGCGCACAATTTGTTGGGCTAAGCAAAATATATGCTTACCTATGTTGATCGAATAAGAAAACGGAACGTAACATCTCATTTTAAAATTTATTTTAACTTCAACAAAATTCAGAACATTTACAGTTAAATTTTAATTGTGTCAGACAAAATCTCCAGCATGGAGAAACAAAAATGAAATATTGAAAGGTTTATTCATTTTTGAAATGTTATGTTTATTTATTGAATGTAATAACAACATACATAGTGATGAATAATGTGTTTTGTTCTGTCTAAATAATGTTCTATTTTTCCTTTTATGAACTTTATGTACTTGCATATAAAAAACAATGTCCCGCGGACTCGACCCAGTATTAAGACCAACTCACAATTAAGACCACTTCCCTTTATACCCAATGGTGGTCTTAATAGAGGAATTTTACTGTATTTAAAAATAAAAAGATATTTGACAAAGATCACATACAGAAATACTTAAAAAAATAACAAACACTTGGGAGTTTCATGAAAAAGCAATGATCAAACAAACATCACTCATGTGTGAAATATGAAATGTCGAAAGTACATGTACCTACAGTACTTAAAGTCTAATTTCAGATATTCTGAATGATGGATTTATTGTACATAGGATTTGTAATATAAAAATTATTTAAAACAAGGTTACTGTCAAAAAGTTTGAAGCAATCTAATGTAAGGTCATCTTAATTTTAATGTGAAATTACCAATATTACACAGACAGATGCACTATACATTGGTGTTACAAAGCGTTAAAATGATTCTTTCATAAATGTATATTAGGATATAGAGTTAAACCTGCTTGAAAATTTCTTTATTTCTTTGCTAAGTTGTTTGATTTTCTGATTTCATATGAAATTTTATTGTTTTATAGCAAAACAAAGGCAAGATATCCAGTAGCAAAATTATAATTTCTGTAGCTAAATTAATACAATTTTTAGCAAATGCCTAGAATGTCTAACAGCAGGAAAGCCTTGAGGATATAAAGGGAAGAAAATGACAGTTTTCATAGAAACTGATTTCACCTGTAATATTTTGCCTAATTAAGGGAACAATTTAGTAGGTAACAGGATCATTGCTAACCTGTGGTAGGTTTGTACAATTAAATGAGTTGTTCTCAAGGTCCTCAGAGGGACAGGGCAGATGAACAACAGAACCATGTTGATTTAACCTATAAGTAATTAATCAAAAGATTTACAAAGCAATTATTTGAAAATATAACTTGCAATGACACAAAAAATTTACAAAAGATGTCATTAGATAGGATTTTAGACTGTTCAAAAAAGTTGTTCAAGTTTGTTATTTACTTAAATTGGGTAATAGTTTCTATATTTCAAAATGCAGCTATAGTTATCTAACTTGATGGTTTGATGTCTTGTCAACAACAAAACTAGAACTGTGTCCATAGGACACGGATGCCCCCACTATGCATAAGTGCTCATATACAAGAGCATGTATATCCTGTATGTAAGATTTTTTCTGTACATATACCTAAAATGATCTACAGGTAACCTTATGTACATGTTAAATTAAATTACAAATGTAAAATTTATATGTTCAATTATTTATATGGTATATAGTGAAAAAATCAACAAAGGGCCATAATTCTGTTAAATATAGTCACAGCAAAAATTCCTTCCATTACTACCATCTACACATTAAAGCTGTTCATCCCTGGAAGTTTAAGCAGAATCTGCCATCCGGTTTAAGAGGAGTTGCATTCACAAAATTTCTATATGGTATATAGTGAAAAAATTAACAAGAGCCATAATTCTGTTAAATTTGGTCGCAGCAAAAATTCCTTCCTTTACTTCCATCTACACATTAAGGTTGTTCATCCCTGGAAGTTTAAGCAAAATCTGCCATCCGGTTAAGAGGAGTTGCGTTCACAAAATTTCTATATGGTATATAGTGAAAAAATCAACAAAGGCCCATAATTCTGTGAAATTTGGTCGCAGCAAAAATTCCTTCCTTTACTACCATCTACACATTAAGGTTGTTCATCCCTGGAAGTTTAAGCAAAATCTGCCATCCGGTTTAAGAGGAGTTGCGTTCACAAAATTTCTAGTGAAAAAATCAACAAAGGGTCATAATTCTGTTAAATTTGGTCGCAGCGAAAATTCCTTCCTTTACTACCATCTACACATTAAGGTTGTTCATCCCTGGAAGTTTAAACAAAGTCTGCCATCCGGTTTCAGAGGAGTTGCGTTCACAAGATTTCGGGACGGACGGACAGACGTACGGACGGACGGACGGACAAGTGCAACGCTATATGCACCCCACTTTGTGGGGGCATAAAAATTAAAAAATACAAAACAAAAATCAGTCTGGAGTTATCTAACCTGCTTCTTGATGCCCCAAACTATTTTTTTCACTTTTCAAGAAAGTACAAAACAGTTAACTGAAATATAGCACAAAAATAACCATCATACAAATGCTAAACACAAATTTTTAAATCCACAAAGGGCCTTAATTTGGAAAAAAAATCTATTCATGTGTGACATTTTGATCTTGCTGTCTGGAGTAACATAAGCAGAAATGTTACAGGTAATAAGGACACTAGTCTCATTATGATTTCATCTTCATCAACTTTCTGAAGCCTTGTAAATTAGCAGGCAACTATTTCCAACACCTGCTGAAAAAGAACAGCCTTTTCCAAATGTCTATTAGTACACTGGAACATCACTTCTTTGCCTTCCTTGTTCTTGAACAGTTGACATTTACCATCCACAAAACCCTTAGACCTGCACCCTAAAGACAAATAATGGACATAGAACAATTATTTCTACATGTATAAATAGCACAAACTTAATTAGACATAATTATCTTTAGTCATTAGCTTTAAGGTATATGATATATTAGCCTTAGACTTTTATCTGTTATAATAAAAGTTTACATTTACAAACAATCAAGTAACCAATACTGTTTTCACATTTGAAATGTGCATGTGCACTATCTGAAAATGATGTTTCCTATGATCTCTGCCACAATTATCCAACTTTTAGTTTTAACTATTTCTAGCTGTGTACACGTTTGAATATTTCTAGAATCCCCCCACATTATTTTTGTTTTGTAAAATAAAAAAAAAATAAAAAGAAAAATATTTTAAGAAGGTTTAAATTTTGTATATTTACTTTCTAATATCATTACAGATCTAGGTTGACACTGCATGTACCTTCTTTATTGTGCATTTTACTTTGGAAAAAAAAGTTATTAAAGTTTATACAGTAACAAGTGATAGCCCACATCACACTGTCCCTTATTTGATACTTCCTTAAAATTCAAACAGACTTGTTTAGGATTTCAGGATAAACTTTATTTGCTTGTAGAACAAAAAGCTTAGAATAATTTACGTACCATCTTTTGTGCAGTATGGATAAACCGAAACCCTGCAATATTTTGGACGGGTCGCCTTCACTTTTTCAGCTTCACTAGCATGTATATAACTCTTGAAAATATGTTTTGTGTCATCTGCATCAATACTGATTTTATCACTGCAAATGCAAATAATATTGCATATAGTTTGAAACTAGAATGAAATACAAAAATATCTCACCCTTTAAAGTGACTGACTCACAAAATTTAGCTGAAATTTTTTATTCTTTCAAATTTAAGAGGATTTAATTTACTAAGGAAAAAAATATAATATCATGCTCCTATACACCATGAAAACTGAAAAAAGAAGTTTTCACTTAACCAGGATTTGAACCCACGACCTTTCAGTCAGTAAATTATAGAGCGACGACTTAGACCACTGAGCCACAGAATATAGTTATTAGTTTCCCTAAAAATTAATCTTAAAACTAAAGGATCTACCCTGTAACTAACGCGGTAAATATTTTACCCATAAAAGTGTGTAAAACTTTATATTTTGATGTTTTTCTATAACAAAAACTGTCTATCTATTTAAGCTTATTTAACGTCAGTACCGGTAGCCCATAAAACCGACACCCACTGAAGAGATTAGTTATTTTATGTTGTGGGGGTAGTGCAAAATACAGAAGGCATCCCATTCCAGAGACACCCCTGGTTCTTTTTCATGCTCAGTGTATAGCACTGATACATGGGACCTCGGTTTAAAGTCTCATCCGAAAGACTATTAGTAATGTAAGTGGAGGAGCGAGGGATTGAACTCGGGACCCCTGCTTTACCAGTCCAGTGCGTTACCACATGACCACATCCGCTCCTTAACAAAAACTGAGTCAGTAACTTAGTTTAAATATGTTCTTCTTGATTACATCAAGAATTTCAAGATGTATAAACATTTTCTTTTTATCATCGTCTGTGAGTCAGTCGCTTTAATAACTTTAAATGTTGTGAGTTTTGAACGTCTGTCGCTGAGTTTACGCTGTCACAAAGCAACAAAAATAACCCCAACAAATAATGAAAAAAAAAACATTTAGGCTGGCAAATCTAACAAAATAAACATATAAGAAAGTTGAATGCTAGCACTGGAGTTCTCTTTTCTTGTTGATATTGTGGATAACTTTCAACCAAATTATATGTAGAAAAATGCACATAAAATATCATTCAGATGTCAAAATGAAATAAGCATTTAATCATTTTTTCACTCAAATTCACTGCTTATCAATCTTGGTAATAACTTCAACTTATTACTGCCAAAGTCAGTTGAAACTGAAGCATTTTTGTGTTTTATTAAATAAAATGTGAAAGAATGAATTTTCTTCTTTGGTTTAGACTGAACTCTAGTAGCTAAAAAAATCTATGACTTAATGGAATCCTTTTCCTCTAAACAGATTATAAAGATTTAAAATGGTTTGATGTTGAAACCCTTAAGCAGGTTTGAAACTTGTTATGGACTACAGTGTGTACAAATATATAAATGTGCCACTAAATTACTTGTGAAAAAGGCAAAGTATAAGGAATGCTAATTTGACCAAAAAAGTAAATGACCCCAAAACAGTAAACAGAACACATGTCTCCATGAGTTTATAACTGTCACCAGGGCTTTAATTTACAGGGAATGGACACTCCAAAATTGCGATAATATGATGTCGCGCGCATGCGCGGCCGGATCTCAATAAAAACACCTCAATGGCGAATGGTACATGTTGCTGCTTTCACGATTATATACTCAAATGTTGAAAAGAACTTACATTAAGAAATTTCAGAACGAATTGTAAATTAAATATTGTGAAATAAATATTTTGACTATCTTGTTTGTTATTTTTCGAGCAGCTTTTGCTTGAGTAACAATAAAATCAATACTAAAATGTAATCGTTGTTTTCCAAAATGGCGGAAAGTATGTACAAATTCGTGTTTTCTTGTCAACTTTCGGGGGGTATTAGACAAAAATGGAGTTATGAAATGAGTTGACATAAGATGGAAGTTAATCAGTGGACATAGGATTGAGCATTACTATGCATTTTATTGCTATATCTGTGTTAGTTAATGAAATAAAGCAACGTAAATTATAGCAATTTTGTCGAAAAAAAGTGTTATTCGGTGATCAACACCTTAAGGAATTTCGGGTGGTATCAGTGCAAACAGACTAGATTAAAACACTTAACATGAATTGCATCGTACTCTACTTGGATGAGATTGACATTTGAATCTAAGGTTTCCGACCTCCTCTGAATATTAACTTCAAAATGGGCGGTTAAATATTGTGCTATTTTAAACACACGGTTGATCAGTGTTTAAAATTTTGAAAATCAGCCCATTATTGACAAAAATACGGATGTTTTTGTAAACTAAGTGCATGTATTGCATGCCAATTTACCGCTAACTAACGATAGATAATTACAAAAAAAAGACGTAAAAGTATTGGGTTGTCGTTTTTACTCGTCGGCTTAGAACAAACACTTCCGTTGTTGAAATAAAAAATAGATGTCATAAAAGATCAATATTTCTTCTTTCTTACAAATTTTAAATTTTGAAAATCAGCCAATTATTGACAAAAATACGGATGCTTTTGTAAACTAGGTGCATGTATTGCAAGCCAATTTACCGCTAACTAACGTTAGATAATTACAAAATAGACGTAAAAAGTATAAGGTTGTCGTCTTTTACTCGTCGGCTTGGAACAAACACTTCCGTTGTTGAAATAAAAAATAGATGTCATAAAAGATCAATGTTTCTTCTTTCTTACAAATTTTAAATTTTGAAAATCAGTCCATTATTGACAAAAGTACGGATGTTTTTGTAAACTAGGTGCGAGCGTTGCATACCAATTTACCGCTAACTAACGATAGATAATTAATTATTGATCGATTTTCCGTTACAGGATATACAGGTGAACTCGCGACACCATATTTTGGTTATTCATTCGATAGATAAGGAGTGTCCATTCCCTGTAAATTAAAGCCTTGCTGTCACTGGTATTTCTTTAAAAAAAAAAAGTTGTCAGGATTCCCAGAAAAAAAAAACGAAAGTAGGTCATTGGATCAAAAATAGATACACCCCGAAAAAAATGAAATTTTACCACTTCCTGTGACAGATTTACTCAAAAATAATGCTATCTATATATTATCAACAACACAGAGAATATTCTTTTTATTTTTTAAAAAAAAAATGACATAAAATCTTAAACTTTCGAGTAGTCCGAGTAGGCTACACATCTCTGCAGGATATGTAAACAACTGTGACAGATCGTATCATTCAAGCATTAATGTAAGAATAATCGTTACAGCCACGAAATTACTTTGTTTGGCCGCTGCATTCTTCATATATATCATGTGTATGTTTTTAGCCAACGATATTTTTCTCAAAATTAGCACGTATAGCTGATATAACTTACAAATTTGCTTACCGACTGCATCAAAGATGGCGGCTTGTTGAGAACGATAATACAGGGGCGGTTCCAGGTTAGGGGGCGCAGAATGTTTGGCAAAATTTATGTCCGTTTTCTACCTCATTTTAACGGTTCAAATGTGCCTCTGATTATTCAATTCAATGTTGAACAATAAAGTATACAATATTTAAAGACATATTCTAAATAGACCTACAATAACACCTATATTCAGTGTATTTTAGGGGGCGTGCGTGACGGGTGCGCCTCCTTCTTGATCTGCTCGAGTAATAGACTGTGTCTAGAACTTTTCGTAACAACTGAACAATATTTGCACTGATGTTAGGACACATTCTTATTACGCAACCCCATGGGTCTTTTCAAACACCGGATTAAATATAGCAGACCGGCTTTTGCCGGTCCGCAATAATATCTCCGAATATCATCAGGCAGCTGATCATGGTCAGCAGACGCTCATTTAACAACTTTATCAAATACGTCAAGGTCACTAGACGCTTGAAAACTATACATCATGATCAGTCTGGAGAACTCTCGGATAATCCGTTCCACCGAATATACAGTACATTGTGTAATATACACGGCTATAAAGTTGCAAATTCGTTATCAGTTGTTACGCAATATTGCATGACCATTGCATATTTGATAGAAATGAAATGTGTAACAAAAAAGTTATTGAAGGGATGCCAACAAAGGTGTCCCATTATTTTGTGTGAATCTGCAATATTTTGCTTCTGTTTTTCAGCTTGACCAACAATTTTGTGCCATTAAAATGATATTTAAGTAAACAGGAACAGAATTAAACATTTATAACCAGTTAGGAACAAACATTTTGCATCTATGTTCGATTTGTTTAACTTGAAGACAAAAAACGTGTAGTTTGGGTCACTTTAAGTTTTGTAGTTTGTGTAACCTCGGATCTTTAGTGATTTTAAAGTTAAGTTTTTCAAAGTAAGAATGTCGAAAATTTTTACAAAGAGTTCTGTTTGTATATTTAACTTTATATTTCTGATAAAAACCCAAAGTATTTCCTCTTTTAACTAAGATGATTCCATAAATGTTGCTTTGAATTTGAATACTTGCGATTTTAAGGCTGGAAGGTTATGTGGTGCTTTTCATTGTCAGATACAAATACAATATTACAAGTAAATTTTAAACTATGAAATATTTTGACTTGACGACAATTCTGCAGATTGTATTTAAAAAAATCAAAATTGACAATTTTGTAGATATTACATACATGCAAACATTATATTTATAAAATCAAAAAGGACTTTCTAAGTTGTGCGAAAACAAATTGTCAACTGACAGACAACCTGTGCCACACAGTTAAATTAACTGTATATACTTGGTACATATAAAACTGCCAATGTGCTAAGCTCCATATAGTCATTCAATAGTGAATGGTTCAATCCCTAGACTCAACAAAGTATCTATGCGACATGTACATTTGTATTCTTGGATGCCGTATCCACTGTTCATTTGCAACTTACCATTATTTCAGTTAAAAGGAAACAAATTAGAGATACACGCAAATTAGACAAGTTAGATTTCTTGAAACATTTGTAGTTTTTAATGGAGTTTGAAAAATATTATCTTACTTCTTCCACAATCATATCAGTCAATATTTCTTCCAGTTTGACTAAACTGTCATTAAACTTAAATGATAGTTCTATGACAACATTATCATATATCCGTAAGCAAAAAAAACAAAAAAAAAAAAAAAAAACAAAAAAAACAAAAAAACAAAAACAAAAAAAAAGAGAGAAAATTTGATGTAGAATGTACTTGCATAATAAGTTTGTTTACATGGTTACAATGTTTTATGAAGTCTTTGTCTACATTACAATGCATAATTTCAAATGGGTCATGCAATCCATTCAGAACAGCTTTTGATGACTGGATGAGAAATTACTTGTATATTTTCGTATTTATTTCGTAGTATTAAGAACATAATGTCAAAGAATAAAGATGAAGTGAAAATCCTGTTATGAAAAAAAAAATAGACCTGGCTGATAAATATCATCACCTTGCGTAAACTGTCGTTTTGCAATAAATTGAATTGGTTGCTAATAATTGTGGTTTTAAGGTATTTCCTGCAAGTAGTGATTAGTCTTTACTAATGAAACTTGGAAAGGGGATGAAAATGAAATAGTTTGCAATAGGTAAAATGATCACTGACCTCCCTTATCTCCAGGCTGTCAGGTATCTTAATACTTCAGATATTTAATTCTGTATTTCTAAAAAAAATGTAAGTTATCTTTGGAGGACCTATTTACTTCTCATGTATGGTATGTATGAATAGCTTGTAACTATATGTCATAATGCTATTTTGCTATGATATCTTATTTATGAGCTGTGTTGCCCCAACTTACAGAGCATAAAGTTTATCATTCCGGCATCTACAATTCCAAGGTGAATTTGTGCTAATATATTCTAATCTTTTTAATCTTTGAAATTCTCGCTGGATATCGAAAAAATCTGATTATGATATTAAATTATTGCTTCAGCTCACAACTGTAAGAATTGTTTATTGTTAACATTTATTCACCTGTCTTGAATGAATACATATATTGAACGTTAACTTCGGTTGTATCAATAGACATTCGATTGCTTTCACTTAAAAATCACCATGTGTAGTTAATGTAATGCCTTTAAATTGGACAAACAGTGGTTTTGAGTATGATTTTAGTACAAAATAAGTGTTACATTTAACCAATATGCTAGTGACAGAAAGATATTTTATGCATTAGAATACCAGTATGTAGTTATGACAGAACCGAGGTTATACAATATGGCCTTAAAGTGACTCAAACTACACGTTTCTTGTCTTCAAGTTAATCAAATCATACATAGATGCATTATATATGTTCCTAACTGGTTGTAAATGTTTAATTCTGTTCTTGTTTACTTAAATATCATTTTAATGGCACAAAATTGTTGGTCAAGCTGAAAAACAGAAGCAAAATATTGCAGATTCACACAAAATAATGGGACACCTTTGTTGGCATCCCTTCAATAACTTTTTTGTAACACATTTCTTCTTCTGTCAAATAGCAGCTACAGTTAGCATACATATATGGCTAGGTACTAGTCGTATACATTATTCAAATATTCCAAGAACATCCCCATAGCTGTTGATAATTTATCCGAATTCCTGAATATTTACGCGAAAACTGACGACATTAGTCATAGACTACACGTTTTCCTCGCTTAAAGCACCGAGCTACATGATTTAGGTCCTACCCCTTGAATAGGAACGTTGAATGTTATTGTTTTGAAATCTATTAATAGTAACAAGTAACAGATAAGAGATACAGGTAACTTTTTGAAGGTTGGCAAAAACATGGCGGTTGATAAAAATGCAAAACATAGTAATTTTGTAATTACAGTTACAAATTCATTTTTCATTAAATAATTCAGCTTTTTATATCATTTAAAAGGTCTGTAAACTCATATTTTACATATTTAAATAACAATTGTCAAAACTGTTTACTTTTTTGTTTGTAAATGGTTAAACATAGTGCATCTGAGCTGCTAGAAAAATGCTGAAATGACAGGTATAAATTAGTTTAGTTTTCTTCTTTAAAAGCAAAAATTCAAAATCTGCTTATATTTTCAAAATATGAATTTAAAGAGCTTTCAAATGATATAAGAATCTTAAAATTCGGCTGACAAAGAAAAAAATTATCTAAAGTTAAAAATTCTGCTGCTATCAAATGTATATAAATATTGGTTCTCTTTGCCAACCAGTAGTTCAGCTATATTTTGGTAACAGGTGCTTGTGATGTCATCAACCACAACTTTCAATATTGCACCTTATTTATTAATCTCACTTTGATGTGGCAGTAGGCCACAGCGGCCCAATACTTTATCTCAGCAAAGCATGGGATGTTCATGTTGATACAGAGTATACACACTGATAAAGGCAGTAAATTACAAGGCGGATCCGTACCCCTAAACCGTAGTCAAAAAATTTCAAGTGACATCTTGAGCAAATTCTGAGATATTTTTGTTATGGGTCAGAATCTCGCTATAACGCGGAGACGAGATATTGACCCATACAAAAAATCACACACGTGATTACTTTATTCAGTGACCGAAATTGATTCGTACGTAACTGTTGGTATACTGCTAATTTGATTTAAAGGCTAAACTTTGCCTTATTTTGTACGATGGGATAAACAGAACAAGGTAAAAGCGAAGTAAATACACAGATATGGCAGGTCTAGAAAGGAAACGATTAAAGGAAGATAAGGAGAGAGCCTTGAACTGGAAAAGATGGGGATCGTACTTGCCAGAGCGGCAGTGGGAAACAGTTCGTGAGGATTACTCAGGAAATGGCGACTGGTAAGTTAATTTAGACACTTTGCACTTTATCTCCCTGGTACTAGTGTTCTTGTTCTTAGAAACGTCCCTATCAATTTGACTGATGACTTTAAACTAAATAACTGACTGGTTATTTTGTTTGCGATGCTATATGATATTTATTTTGAATTACGGACATTTCGGACCAGACATTTCGGACCAGACTTGGGGACACTTCGGACCGTGTTCAAAAATATATTTGTTCATGTATAAAAATGAAATTAAATTTTAAAGTTTTTGAATAAAAGGTTGAAACGAAATATCCTTTTTATGATTATATCGCCGAAAATACCAAAGAATACTGGAGACTATGACATAGAAAAAAAATATTTTTTGACTTCTTAATTAACTGTCTACTTCAAATATTCTAACTTTAAGCTTCAGAAATCGTAACCATTGTCTAAAATGCCATGTTTTAAGTACATATGTATATTAAAGAGAACTAGAAATCGCTTAAATGCGGATAGTTAACATTACTTTCTGGTCAGTAATATCCAAAAATCTGGTCCGTAATGTCCATTAAACTGATCTGTATTTTATTTGAATATAGATGATTTGCCAACCGAAGATATTAAATATGAAAATATTTAAGAGACAAAAACAAAGTAATACTTGTTATGATTTTAAGCAGTATCCCGTAATTTTTAGTATATTACTATGTAACACAACTTATTCTTTTTTAAAATGTTTCTAAATGTTGAACATACACCAGTCTACCAATTAAAGTGGTTATTCGCACCTTTCCTATTTCAATTAAATAATGTCATGTGAATATTATTTACTCGAATTGATTAGGATGGTGTTTGCTCAATTAAAGAAGTCACCGAGTGGCAATTAATAGACTGATCGCTGGACGATTTCCTAATTAAGAAAAAACAACCACATAATTAATTAAAACATGTTTTAAATTCAATACATGTCTGTTAAAAAAGACATTGTGTATCATTTTTGCTGTACTTGATGCAAAAATTATGTTTAGTTTCCACAATTACCAATATAAAATTATAAAAGTATAAGTAGAACTTTTATTATATTTTTATAACAATGTTTCTATCTTGATTTTGCTTTCGTCAAGGTAGTTGCAGTTTACTGTGACAGTTAGCTAAAAATGTTCTATTGAAAATAAGATGGGGAATAGCAAAAATACATAAACTCTATATCTGAATTTTGTGTATTTTTGTTATTTGAATGACATCTTTGGGCCAAACTAATGATTGAATATAGTCATCTGTATGTAAACATGTTGTTATAATGCATTTGTTTGTAAAAAAATCTTTCACTGTATTGTTGCACTTGTTAATAAATATGCAAATAAAATTTCAGATTAATAAAGCATCATGCATGTTGGCTTTAATTTTTGACATTCTTCTTGACAAACAAACGTTTTGATCACTTTATTTGGCACATTTAACAATAAAACAATTATCATGCTTAGCATATCAAAAAATTATTAAGGAATCAAACAAATTTTCGTTAATTGCTAAGGAATTTCACAAGTTTTCACAGTTACATGTATGTTTTGTAGGATGGAGAACGGTGAGCAGCCTGTCATTCTGGCATCCTATGTGACTTTGAATAATATGAAGTTCTCTGGTTTATTTCTACTAAAGTAGTACAAGGACTTCAAATAAATACACGGGATTTATTTCAAAGTGTAATTACCATCTAAAACATTTGGAAATATTACGGACCACATATCTTGCTTTAATGGACCATACACAAGGTATTATTTTTTCATATTTTTGTTTTATTTAATATTTAACAAATGTTTAAGATATTTTATATATCAATTTAATATGTATTACATCAAAGAATCACCAGATAAAATCTGGTCCGAAGTGTCCCCAAATCTGGTCCGAAATGTCTGGTCCGAAATGGCCATGGTCCGAAATGTTCTGATCCCTTTATTTTTTATGGAACGTTTATTATCGCCGTTCCTGGACGGCGATATATACAATTAACAAGATTTGAACAGTTTTGCCTGTACACCGTCTGCCTTTAGCCAATCAAAACGAATTATACATATCACATGATAACAAAATGGACGTCAAAAAACTTCAGCAAGGGATGCGTAAATGGACTCGCCCAACCGCCATGTTTGTCGGGTTACTTATTCGTACAACTGAAAAATACCATGATCAATTTACGAACTCAGTACCAGTCTTCAGGCACTTGCAAGATAAACACAGGATAATCGCAATATTTTTGGTTGCATGTCATTTCTAACTAGAGAATGTAGTCTAAATAAGAGTATATTTCGTTTGTTTTTCCAAAACCTGCACTTCTAGAAAAAAAATAAATGCTTGCTTCCGGACGATTCTAATCAGGATACAAACTCCCCGCAGCGGTTACTTCCCCTGATCAGTACAGAAACAGTAGCGAAGCGTGACGAAACCAGTGCGAGGAGTTTGATCAGGATATATCCTAGTTTTATATATGCTTGATAAGAGTCGGGGCAATATCGTATTTTTTACCTTAAATTTATTCTGTTTAAATTGCACATGTAATATTCTTATATTTTTTTCACTGCAAAGCATGTTATAAAATCATCAAATTAATGAATGACGAGCATGAAATTCATGCATCTATGGATAAGACGTCATACGTGGCTGAACGGCGATTTCAAGCATTTTTGGAAATGCTAATACTTGTACAACTACATCATACCGAAGTCCGTTTGCCTTCTAATTGTACGCAAGTCGAGATATTGTGTACAATTAGTTGCACTACCCTTAACCGATGGTTTAGGGATACGGATCCGTACCCGTAGACAATACTTATAGGATTGTCTAGGGATACAGACCTTCTTTTCCGATATAAGCATTAATTTACTTTAGAATGAACTGAGTTTAGTGGTTTTAACATGTTTTTCTTGGTATTTAACGGACTAAAATTATCTAAAAATGACGATGACTTAAGTTATATTCGGTCGGTTACACCGAATACCGGACGAGGATGAACAAGCTATACAAATATTAAACATGTTTCAGCCTATGATGAATAGTGTTTATACCACTTTAACTACAGTAGGAGGTAGAAAAAGTGTACATCTTTATGCGACAAATTTCCATTATATGAAGAAAATGTTTCTGAATCCCTTTGAAATGCTTATGGTTGCGAACCTGTCACTTTATCGAACATTTCTATGCGCGATTTAGTCAAAGATTCGACTTCGGATTCGCCTCATACAAACGGAAATGAAGTTTTGTCCGACTCAAACTCTACTAATTCTTCATCTCCGTTGGTCTCTAAAACTACCGGAACTGATGCGGTGCAAGATAATGATACTGCTTCCGAGCAAAGTTCTGACAGTCTGACAGAACAGTTCCTTGATGTTTTGTCGATTTCTAACACCGTATCTAGTGCCGAAAGTGTTAACCAGGGGAAGCTAGATTCGGGATTTCTAGACACCAGTGCCTTATCATTAAAATTTATAATTGGGTAAAAGATTTTTTAACTGATAGAAAACAAAGAGTAGTTGTTAATGGTGCTAAGTCCAAATGGGGGGAGGTAATTAGTGGCGTGCCTCAGGGAAGTGTTTTAGGTCCAGTTTTATTTCTAATTTACATAACTGATTTGCCTGAAAATGTAGAAGGAGAAATTAAAATGTTTGGTGACGATACAAAAATCTATAAAATTAAACAGAAAACAGAAGACGACAATCAATTACAAGACAGTATATTTAGTGCATGCAATTGAAGCAAAAAATGGCAACTGGTATTTAACATACAAAAATGTATAACATATGTCTATATCTACTAACTTTAAAAACATAAATCAAGAACCAACTGAATATTTTATGAAAGATGATGAGGATAGAATAAATAGAGTTCAATATGTTAAACAAGAACAAGATTTGGGAGTTTTAGTAGATAATGGTCTAAACTTCCAGGATCATTAGTATTCAAAAATCAAAATGGCAAATAGAAATGTTGGATTAATCATGAGAACATTCACATACATGTCTGAAGAAATGTTCCTAACTCTGTATAAAGCAATAGTAAGAACTCATTTAGAATATGCATCACCAGCATGGGCCCCCTTGCTTAAAAAAGATATAAAAGCAATTGTAAACGTTCAAAGAAGAGCAACGCGAATGGTTAAATCCATAAAGCATCTAACATATCCAGATAGACTTAAAAAAAAACTAGGTCTTCCAACTTTAGAATATAGGCGAATAAGAGCGGACATAATTGAGGTCTATAAAATTTTTAATAAGTTGGATATAGTAAACCAAAACATGTTTATAACACTTAATGAGACAAATACAAGAGGCCATAATAAAAAGATCTGTAAGCCAAGAGCAAGAACAGAACTCAGAAAACACTTTTTCAGCCTTAGAGTTATAGATATCTGGAATAATCTGCCTCAACACGTAGTAGAAGCACCAACTCTTAATGCATTCAAATCCAGGGTTAACAAACATTGGGTTGGGTTAAGAAATAAATTACATGCTAAGTGTTACGAATAAGCCTTGTTATGTACTGTACTGTCGTTGAACATTGAAAGTAGACTGTTGTTGGATTTAGAATAAGCCGTGCTATGTTCAGGCTTTGAACATTGAAAGTAGACTGTTGTTGGATTATTTATGTGTGTAAATATTGTGAATATTTGTAAAACAAAATTCATTGTGTTCTACCATGTGTGTCGCATTTGAATACACAGTGTATCAGTAAATGTATAATAATAGAGAAATCATCTTTAAAGGAAGCCACCCTCAATTTGACAAATCAATAGAAATACTCGGAAAACAAATTCAAATGGGTCTAAGAAGTGTAAATGCTTATGTTGGATTCCCAACATCTGACCCTACAACTACATGAACTACATGAACAATGTAAGTAATATCAGCAAAAGGTCAAACCATAGAAAAGTGGATTTCATGACGACAGAGGTGTATGGAATTCATCCACCGGAAGTTTACCGAAGAGTTATTACTTGTTACACGAGAACGGGGATTTATCCAATATTTTCTTTAGAAATAGTCTTTTTTGCACCCGAAAACAGGTTAAAAAGAATACTGAATATATCCCGTTACAGCCCCAGCCCTCAAAGGAACAAATTGTAGAAGTGCACAGGTATTATACATCGCATAAGTTGGACAAGAATTACAAGAAGAAAATTACATGGTTAGAGGAGGGGGGTCTTGAAAGCCCGTTAGCCTTAATTGAGTATGTAGGAAAATTCCCCGGTCTAGCTTCGCATGATTTATTTAAGAGTGGGGAAGGATTAGTCCGGCGACCTGACTGTGTTATGAAAGACATTGACAACCTGACAAAACACAAACTAAAACCAAGAGACATCTGTTTGACATTAAAAAAACAAGTATGACGAAACGACAAGACAAAGTATAGAGACAATAAATAACAGAATTTATTACAACAAATCTAAAGCTGCCAAGACAAACGGACTGATTACAACAACTAACATCTCTGACCAAGTTTGTTATCTTGAAAACTTGGTCACATACAATGACGAGTTTGTAAGGTCTGTATTACGTACCAGTGGACGACCTCCGTCTGTTGTACTGTATACGGACGAGCAGATACAGGACATAAGGTCACTTTGCTGCAATGGACAAACTTTTCTTGGGGTTGACAAGACTTTTATGTTGTGCAAGATGCACGTCACAGTGACTACTTATAAACAGCTTACGATCAACAGACATAGGACAGGTCAACTCCCATTATTCATCGGTCCGATGTTCGTTCATGATTTTAAGATGTACATCTATTTCTTCCATCAAATGCGACTTAGGTTAACTGGAACAGACATGACAAAGCTTGTTATCGGATCTGACGATGAACAGGCGCGATGGTTAAGGCCATAACGTCGGAATTACCACTTTCCAATCACGTACTTTGCATAAGACACTTGGATCAGAACGTACGGCAATACTTGGAGGACAATGGTGTACCGAAACCTGATGGACTTACAAACGTCGCTGACGACATTTGTTTTCAAAGCAAATGTGACGACATTGAACAATACTGCACGACTATCTCTGACAAGTTTGTACAGTACTTTCATCGGCGTATCAAAGGTCTCATCAAAACGAAAGTAAACGAACCTCTACGAGACGGACTCATATGCAAAAACTGGACAAACAACAACAGTGAATCAATAAATCATGTTTTGAAACAGACAGTAGCCTGGCAATCAAAAAGTTTACCTGAATTCGTCAGGTTGGTTAAGAGACATGTGGTAGGCCAATTCCAATAACTCAGAAGTGCGCTATGCGCTACAGGTGATTTCCGACTGGCAGACAGCCATAAACACTTTCAGATTAGCAAGAGTTCTTACTGTTGAACAGGGTTTACCATGCATTACTGGATCATTTCAGGATAGATGGGTGTTGTGGTGGCTAACCTGTTTGAACTCCTGGATTATATTCGTGACTACTGGTATGAGAAAACAAGCTGCACCCCAACCCCTTGTACCTGGAAACAAAGTGCTTGTGAGGCAGTGAAACTTTAAAAACACATTCCTGCAAAAGATTAAGACACATCAGTACCTGATTCAGCCAGGTAATTATAGTTTTAATAGGAAGCTTTGGGTAGTATGTGACTGTACTTTAGAGCTGTAATCTGTATGTCTAATTAGAATTAAGTACTGATATATGTTTTGTACATTACTTTACATCATATTTTCATTTAACTGCAGTGCATGATTTTACTTATCAAGGTTTATTATATTCAACATTTAGCTGCTTAAGATGCATATTATTTACAACCTGTATGTATTTGATTGAACATCAATACTGCTACGTAAGTTTAATTACCGGTAGTCAAGTACAGTAGCACTGGTTTCTTGTACTGTCAATCTTCTTGTGGCTATGATTTATTTTCAGTTTACTGCCTCCAAAACCAAAATACTGCCCTTTACCGAAGGAAGTACAAAAACCAGATGTTAATACACTGAATTTCCTTGACAACGTAGGTCTCTTTCTGTTGGCACCTCATAGGACAGTTGCTACACCTCTATAAAACTGGAAACATTTAATAAGGAGCATATATGCACAGTAGATTCCTGTGTTTCTGCTAACAGTTTCATTTAATACCATCTTGCCTACACACCTGAGCAATGTTCAGAAATTGAAGAGTTAACAAGAGGACAATGTAACAAAAACAACTGGCATGTTATGAGGAAAGTTTTGTTGACTGCATCTTTGTTTCATCAAGTTTATTGCTCTGCTTGACATACAGACGACAGCAGCAAGTTTACTAAAGCCGAAACTGAATGAGGACCATATAAATATAAATGTTTCTATCCAAACAAGAGGGCCAATGACCCTAAAGCGCTCACCTGGTTTCAAGGATGAAAGAAATTTTTATGAATGTAATGATGCATATCACAGAAATGGACCAATGCAATTTCAATGCCGTAGCTTTAAAACAAAAAAGAAGGTCAGTAGGTTAAAATATAGGTCATGAGACGACATTTTTGAAATCGGAACGAAAAGCTGTACACACAGTCCAAATTTCATTCCCGTAGCTTTTAAACAAAAAAGTAGGTCAGTAGGTCAAAAATATAGGTCATGCTATGACTTTTTGAAATCGGAGCAAAAAACTGTACACATGGTCTAAATTTCATTGGCATAGCTCCAAAAACAAAAAGTAGGTCAGTAGATCAAAAATATAGGTCATGCGATGACATTTTTGAAATCGAAACGAAAAACTATGCATATGGTCCAAATTTCATTGGCATAGCTCCAAAAACAAAAAGTAGGTCAATAGATCAAAAATATAGGTCATGCGATGACATTTTTGAAATCGAAACGAAAAACTATGCACATGGTCCAAATTCCATTGCTGTAGCTAAAAAAACAAAAAGTAGGTCAGTAGGTCAAAAATATAGGTCAAGGAATAATGTTTTTGAAATCATCTTGAAAACCTGTACAAATGGTCCAAATTTTATTGCCAAAGCGAAAAACTTTGAAATATGAGAAAAAAAAATTGCGCGGGGGGGGGGGGGGAGGGGAGTGTCCCCCAGGGGAGAGGGGATGACTGCACTGTGGTCACAGTGCATACTACCAAATATCTAAGCTCCATGCCTTGCGGTTTCTGACAAGAAGATTTTAAAAGTTCTCCCTATATATCTCTATGTAAATCAAGTAAACCCCAGAGCGGGGCCAGTCCTGACCCCAGGGTCATAATTTGAACAATCTTGGTAGAGGTCCATTAGATGATGCCTCATACCAAATATCTAAGCTCCAGGCCTTGCAGTTTATGACAAGAAGATTTTTTATGTTTTTGCTATATAACTCTATGTAAAACATGTGACCCTTTGGGCGGGGCCAGTTTTGACCGCAGGATCATAATTTGAACAATCTTTGTAGATGATGCCTCATACCAAATATCTAAGCTCCAGTCCTTGCAGTTTCTGACAAGAAGATTTTTAAAGAATTTACTATATAACTCTATGTAAAACATGTGACCCCTGGGGCGGAGCCAATTTTGACCCAGGGGCCATGATTTGAACAAACTTGGTAGAGGTCTACTAGACAATGCTCAACACCAAATATCTAAGCGCCATGCCTTGCGGTTTCTGACAAGAAGATTTTTATTCTTGTACTTCTTATAAGAAGATATAGATTCCCTTTATAACTCTGTGTAAATCAAGTGACCCCCAGGGCGGGGCCAGTTCTGACCTCAGGGTCATAATTTGAACAATCTTTGTAGATGTCCACTAGATGATGCCTCATACCAAATATCTAAGCTCCATGCCATCTGGTTTCAGACAAGAAGATTTTCAAAATTTTTCTTTTAAGTTGCCATAGCAACCAGAGTTCTGCATGGAATTGAATTCTTTGAACAACTTTGGAAGAGCTTCATGCAAGGAACACCCCATGCAAGTTTGATTGAATTTGACCCAGTGGTTTCAGAGGAGATGTCGTTTGAATGAAATTGTTGACGCCTTACGACGCACGAAGCACACCGGACATTGGGGTATGACAAAAGCTCACTCTGGCACTTTGTGCCAGGTGAGCTAAGAATGCTTTGAAATTATCCAATACTGGTATATGCAGGGTAGATGAAAATGATAATATGTAATAAACAAGTTACATAAATACTTTTATCAAATACAAGGACAACTGGGAATTACAGGCATTCATAAATCTGTGTTGGTGTTAAAAGGAATTACTACTGATGACACTGATTTTGACAGAGAGTTTTGGACTTCTTTGAGCATTTACAGAGATGCCCTTTTTGCTCCTCTCACACAGTCCATATTAAAATAAAGGTAGCTTTGTTACTGCAATCACATACATTGTTTTGGGTAACATGTACATGGAATTTTGATCTGACTGACTTATATTATATTTTTTTGTAATACAAAATGCAGTATTGTAAACAAGTCATTCATACTGATGCTTGGACCAAGAAGTCACATCAGTGCTAATGTCCCTACCTGTTCTGACATGTACCAGTGTTGTATTTGTCATGTAGATTATCACAGTGATAAATAAACTTTGAAATGTTTGTGTTTGAAACTGAACATTATTATGCCTTCTGAATATAGCAGTATTTGTATTGAAAAAAGTCTGGAAATAATAGTATGCATGGCAATGATATTAACATAATTATGCAAACATTAGGAACGTCAAAAAGTGTTTTCCCTTATACACGTGAAACAGATACTTCCTACTTAGTCTAAAAATGTTTACCCATCAGATCCAATAAATAAATATCTGTGTGGAAAAATATTTTATTTTTCTATTTCTTGTAGTCTTCATATATGACAAAGTACCCACATAAGTAAATGAAACACTTGTTGTATTTCAAAACATTTAACTATGACATATTTTTAGCACAATCATTTTCAGTCATATTTAATACTTCATAAAAATACACTGCTCAAATTTATTAAAGGAGTGCAAATATGTTATGGCTTAAATTGCCCATCATACTAGATATTCGCTGCAAATTTCGTTTGTAGGTTGCGACGGTCAATATCCTCGAGAAACCCGTGTATTTTGTTTTTTTGTTGTGAAACCCCGAATGAGATTTAGACTTTTGCATGTAGACAGTTCGTTAACGATAGAACATTTGACAAATGAATGTTTTAGTGGAACTTTTTACTGTATCTGCTCATTTAACAACTACGTATGTTGCTCGTGCGGTGAAGATGATCGAAAATGGATTTACGAAACGTGAGGTGGCCACCGTTCTAGACGTTTCTCGTAGCGTTGTTGCCAGGTTGTGGAGTCGTAGTCACGAAACTAGAGAATTCACAAAAAAGACCTGGGCAAGGTCGTAACCGCATTGCAACACCTCGTCAGGACCGATATCTGAGAACTTTGGCCCTCCGAAAGCGTCACTGTACTGCTACAGGCATTGAAATTGACTTCCGGCAAGCTACAGGGGTTCGTGTGTCCACTCAAACTGTCCGAAATCGTCTTCATGAAGATGGTTAAGATGCCCGTAGACCTGCCAGAGGACCAATTCTGACCGTAGCTCAACGGAGAGCTCGCTAAGAGTTTGCCCAGGAACATGACACTTGGCAAATGCGCCACTGGCGATCTGTGCTCTCCACAGACGAGAGCAGCTCCCATGTTTCGACCTGTGACAGGCGTTTGAGGGTGTGGCGTCCCCGAGGAGAGAGGTATGCTGAATGTAACATTATTCCATGTGACAGGTTTGGCGGTGGGTCAGTTATGGTGAGGGCAGGGATATCCATTGACGGGCGCACAGACCTTTATGTGATTCCAGGAGGTAGTCTGACGGCATATGCGGATGGTGCAATAGGTGAAACTTTTCGTTTAGTGCAAGATAATGCTCGAGCACAAACTGCAAAAATCGTCCTGAACTTCTTTGATGATAAAGGTATTGAAGTCATAGACTGGCCAGCGAGGTCTCCCGATCTTAACCTTATAGAGCATGTCTGGGACATGCTTTCTCGTAGATTTTCTTGTGTCCGAACCCTGTGCAGAACGTCCGTGAGCTTTCTCATGCTCTTGTAGCAGAATGGGATGCCATACCACAGGATATGATCAGACGTGTCATCAGGAGCATGCCCAGACGATGCAGAGAGTGCCTAAGCGCCCGAGGGGGGATACACTCATTACTGACACTGTCTATGAAACGTGTCCAGGCCTAAATCTGCTTTTACAGACATTGGTTGATCTCATGTAAGACCACCATTTCAAAGTTAATTTGATAGTGTTCATATCCTGGACACTGTTTCTGTTCAGGAAAATGCCGATTTGTTTTTGTAAAATGAACGATTTTGTTATTTCTGTAAAAGATATTCATAAATCTACTCAATGCGTATGGTATTTTATAGATTATATGGGCGCTCCTTTAATTAATTTGAGCAGTATATTATGCAAAACAACAACAATATACTATTTACTGCAGTACATTTTTCAAGAGTCAACATTTCACTGAGCCTAACAATGTTAAATTACAAGTATCATAAGGGTATGGGTCAGGTGAATTTGACTTAACCCTGATTTTGCAGTAAAAGATTCTGTTTGTTCTAAATATTGTCATATGCTGTCATGGTTGAATAATACAGTTTACCACTATAATGAATTACTGTTTTTGATGTTAGCTGGTCTAGTTGGTCAACACACATGTACAGCATAAACTTGTGTTTAACATTTCATTATTACAATGTGCACATATTGCATTACTTTTCTTGACAGTATACATTAATTATCTACCATAACTCAGAATGTCCTTCGTAATTAGGGTGGCTCATTGGTTGAGATTCTATCTACAGCAGTAAAAAACTCCACTTCTAAATTAAGTAACAAAGGTCACCTTTTACTTGCAAAAAGTTGTCCTAGTACTGGTAAATATCCAGAAGTGAGGTATAAGGCTGCTATTAAATAACTACAAAACTTTTGAAATGGTGTTAAAACACTATATAACAGAATATAATCTGCAACTAGATTAAAGTGCCATATGATTTCCAGCACATAAAATTATGTTACATGCTTAGATTTGTAAACAGAGATTTAAGTATTCAATATTAATCGTTTTTAAAACAAGTTATCCATCAATACACATGAAATTGGGGCTTATCTGATAAATAAATAGGGGATTAAAATCAGATAGGTGTTAAAATGGTCCAATCTGTGATTGGTTAGTAAGTGTTGTCATTTATGCTGACTCAAGTTTGAGAAATTCCTACCACATTAAATTTTAGGAAATCATTTGTGCATTCATGTCTTACTTGTAGACATCAACAAAATGCCACCGAGACGTCATTTAGATAATCATGAAAGGCATCGTGCTCTCGGGCACCTGCTCGCTGGACAGACCCAACGTTATGTGGCAGCTCAATTCAACGTTAGTAAGAGTGCCATCGGAAACCTGTGGAGGTTATACCTTAACACCAACGATGTACAGCGCAGGCCAGGTCAAGGTCGCCCTCGAAGTACAGGACCACAAAATTACACTAGGTGCCCAACGACGTCGCTTTGACTCTGCTATAACGCTCCGTAACGACTTTGAACATGCACATGGGTTTTGGATTTCTACTGAGACAGTAAGGAACAGTCTCCATGCTGTAAACCTGCATGCCAGAAAACCTGCTGTGCAGCCTCCTTTAACCCCACACCACCCAAGATGCTGGCTTGAGTTTGCTCGTTAACATGTCAGAATTATAGGGCATCATTTGAAAAGCAACATGTTTACAGATCAATCAAAATCCAATTTGGATTTTCACAACCGCAGCAGACAAGTGTGAAGGCAAAAGAACGAGCATTTCTGTGACTGCTGTGTAGCAGAGCATGACAGGTTTGGCGGTGGCTCAGTTCTGGTTTGGGCAGGGATTTTTTATGGTGGATACACGGATCTCTAAGTCATCAGAAATGGATCTCTTACTGGTTTACGTTACAGAGATGAGATCCTAGATCCTACTGTTTGGCCATATGCTGGAGCAGTTAGTCCAGACTTCTTTTAAATGGATGATAATGCTCGGCCACACCGTGCCAGGAATGTTACACAGTACTTTAACGATGAAGGTATCGAACATATCGAAACACCAGCGAAATCACCAGAGATCACTCCCATAGAACATGCATGGATCATGTTACAGAGATGTGTTTCTCGACATGCACGTAGAACAGATGCCTGGCAGGAGCCGGAAACATGCTCATGGAAGAATGGAGGAGAATCCCACAGGCTGACATAAGGAACCTCAGTCATAGTATCAGGAACAGGTGTCAGTAGGTGATTATGGCTTGAGGTAGGCACATTTACTATTGACTTCACATGGAACATAACTGGATTTAGAAGGTTTGTTAATTTTGAACTTCTTACCCTACCCACAAAGTTGGAAACATATGGATTTTAAGTGTTGATGAGCTCTTTTTCTTATTTTGAGTTATTAAGTGTAACTTTTCAATGAAGTGATTACCACTTACGAAATTTATATATTGTTTTTTATTGTAAAAAAAATTGTTAATAAAATAGATATACAGCATTTCTGGTACATTTATACCCTGACCCTTTAGTATTTATGTTGAGTATATATATATGTCCAGAGTTCAATCACAGGACTTGTATTTACAAGGTACATGTACTATTTAGTCCAACTAATCAGTCTTTTCGAAGAGATGTAGACAAAATTTTTGATAGACGATGTCTTTTATTACAACAATAATAAAAAAGGTCTATGAAATGGGTCAACCTGTCAATGCCAAATTAATTAGTCTAATGTACTATTATATGATAATATAAATATTTTAACTTCAGTAAATATGACCTAATGTCCAGCTCTTTTAGACAACCTACAATGATTATTTAAAACATTGAGCAAGTCTGTTTCAGTATTTGTCAAAATATATCAACTATAACCATCATTGTTCTGGCTAATCATTTAAGGATATTTAAAAAATTATCAATTTCAAGACGGTTTATTAACATAAACCCTGAATTGTAAACTATTCCTAACAGAGTTGTTCAACTGTCTACTTATAACTTCTGTGAAAAAGATTCCAGATATATGGATGTAAAATTATACAAATTTAGCATCTAGGAAGACCATTTACTAAATGGTAACCTCTATATAACTGAAATACTGTTAAACAGGGACACTATCACAGCAAACAGTGGAGGTTTGTTTAGAAGATGGTGCCTAGATATACACTTATTGAAATATAATGCAAGACATGGCTGAAAATTGCACACAACAGCCACTATTTTTGTGATTTGGTGTAGAACAAATAGTACTTTGATAGGTATAATTCCAGAAAGGCTTTTAAAGGTTTTCATTCTAAGTATAGCTCTTTCAACATGTATTCTCACTCTACCTATTGCCTATGACTGCCTCACAGCTTTATAACTCAACACTTTTCCATTAGTAAAGACACGGATATTCAATGTTGCTTTCTTTGGAATACTCTCCTGCGCATCGGTCGAATGTTTCACTTTCTTACCTCTGCTAAAATTCAATTTTCAGAACGATATTTTTATTTTTAGACAGGAAAAACCACGATTACTTTTCAGCCAATCAGTGACTAGCTTACAACGAAATGTCCATACATACAACTGACAACCCAAAATGTAAACAAACAATGCATGTCTGCAAGTTACTTACGTAGAAAGTGTTTTTTAACAGGCATTCGTTAATAAACCAATCAAACTATCAAAAATGTTAAAATCTTGATGGTATGGTTGTTTTTAGACGTTTAATTGCTGTATTAAGATGTTTACGTAAAGGCGTAGTTGAAATGTGTTTACAAATTTGTCAGAAAACACCCGTCTATTTATAATTTTTGGAATCACATGATCGTTCAAACCAATGAAAAATGGTTTAAAGATTTTTCGGTTTTGGGGATATTTGTGCACTTTCATTGGTTGTTTAAAAGTTCATTGTAAAGGTCAATATCATAAATCTACTGGTTTTAAAGCAGCGGTGTGAAGTAACGGTAGTGTATTCATTTAGCTGCTGAGGGAGCGTATCTTTGGAAGCAACAAATGACATACACTGAAACCCTATCAGCCATTATGTCAACCCCCTGACCCCCCCATTAAATCAACAAAGTAGGCAAGAAAGAGTTATTGTTCTTACACATTGCACTTCCTCCCAATGTGCTCTGTCAGTGTATGAAGTTTGAAGAAAATCGTTCAAGTACTTTAAGAGTTATGCTCCGGACAAAATTGGGACGGACGCACGGCATTTTTAATATCCCCTTCGATTTTGGCGGAGGGATAAAAAAAGAAATAGTGCCACGGTGGGTTATACCAATTAATTGTTTTAAAGTTTT
Source organism: Cyclina sinensis (assembly GCA_012932295.1). Classification (NCBI taxonomy): domain Eukaryota; kingdom Metazoa; phylum Mollusca; class Bivalvia; order Venerida; family Veneridae; genus Cyclina; species Cyclina sinensis. The sequence goes on from JAAONU010000019.1 coordinate 34,141,116, forward strand.
GGATTGTTTGTGATTTGAACATGTAGCTTTTTGTGCAGCTGGTCATATAGTGTCTTCAATGAAGTATTCGGTGCAATCAATTATTGCTCTAGTAGTAGGATACTGAGAAAAAGTTTTTGGCAAATTATCTCTAACTACATTCGTCAAAGGCCAGATTATAAGATCAATATGACACTGTCTCAGCAAACTGACCCAAGCTAAAAATATTCTGCACACTTGACTTTCTGAAATGCCAAATTACTATGACAAGTGTTTGTTGCCATAATCACTCCTGATTTTCACTAATGTCTACACCATTTCCTAAAATAACTTCTCCCTAGCAAACTTCTTCTCTTTCCATCCCATAACTTTGTCTTCTTTGAAACAGGTTGTATTCAATCAAACAAATAAAGTAACAGCTGCACTGATGGTATACAAACATAATAAAAACATTCCTTTTCACTTTCAGTAAATTATCTTAAATTATTTTGAATTTATTTGATGATTCTTTTTTCTCCACATTGTTGTCACTGGCACAGCCATTGGTAGAACTATTATCACAGGTAAAACAATATCAGGAATCTCTGGACTATGTATAGACACTGCAACAAAATGTTTCAACCTGGGGTTTCTTGAAGCACTACTGGATGGGAAAACAATGGGAACTAGAACTGCCACTCTCATGGCGTAAATACCCCCGCATAGCGCTTTGTCAGAATCAACAGGTGTCATTTAGAGGTTATTGACAACCTCCCTGCCAAATCTGAGGGTAGTAAGCCAGTTTTTTTAGTCAAGGCCCCTGTGACCTTGACCTTTGACCCAGTGACCTCAAATCAATAGGGGTCATCTACTGGCCATGACCAATCTCCAGACCAAGTAAGATGACTGTGGGTCAAAGGATTCTTAAGTTATTGGCCGGACAAGGCCTGTGACCATGACCTTTGACCCAGTGATCTCAGAATAAATAGGGGTCATCTACTGGTCATGATTAACCTCCACACCAAATATGAAGACTGTGGGTCAAAGGATTCTGAAGTTATTGGGCGGACAAGTTTTTTTTTGTAGTCAAGGCCCCTGTGACCTTGACCTTTTACCCAGTGACCTCAAATTAATAGGGTCATCTACTGGCCATGACCAATCTCCAGACCAAGTAAGATGACTGTGAGTCAAAGGATTCTTAAGTTATTGGGCGGACAAGAAAAAACCGATGGACGGCCGGACGGCTGGACGGACAAGCTGATTCCAGTATACCCCCACAACTTCGTTGTGCGGGGGTATAAAAACCAGAACCAGCGAGTTCCGGATTACAACTATTGGTTGACATACAATGTTCCATTTCATTATGGCATTTCATTAAATGTTGAGACCATCCAGGTTTAGTAATGACCCTAACTAATTTCACCCCAGTCATGAACTATCACCGAGATATTTTGCAATTTCATCATCGAGGAAATCCATCTTTTTCCTCGTTACAATGGAAAGAACCAGAACCATCGAGTTCTAGATTACAACTATTGGTTAACGTACAATGTACAGTTTCATTTCATTAAATGTTGAGACCATCCAAGTGAGTTATGATCGTAACTAATTTCACCCCAGTCATGAAATATCGCCGAGATATTTCGCAATTTCCTGACATCGAGGAAATCCATCTTTTTCCTCGTTGCCGCAGCTGTTCTTCTTTTATCCTCATCCATGCAAAAACGCGGAAAAAGTGAACTCCTCCTACTGTATGTTTAATATGTGATCTCTCATGTGGGGTCAATAGTGACCCTAAGGACATTATTTGAACAGAGTTGGTAAAAGTCCACTAGACAAGACTTCATGCCAAATTTAAGAACTATAGGACTTGTGGTTTCAGACAAGAAGATTTTTAAAAAAGTTTTTTCCTCTATATATTTTAATGTAAAAAATAGTGAGACCACTAAAAAATGCTACACACTAAAATTCAGATCTCTGTTCTTAGCAGTTTTAGACAAGAAGATTTTTAAAGTTTTTCATTCTTGTTGCCATAACAACTTGAGTTCTTTATGGAACAGAATTCATTGAACAACTTTGAAAGGGCGCCATGCAAAGAACATTCCTCCAAATTTTTATCAACTTTCACCTAGGTTTAGGAGAAGATGCTGTTTAAAGTAAAAAATAATTGACAGAGCACAATTGACACAGGGTGAGCACCTTGAGCACATAGTAGGTGAGCTAAATATGCATAAAATTTCTGTGATTAGAGTTACAGAAGGTAAACTCAAACAACTATAACTGTGACATTCAACTATTATTATGTGTTTGAAGTTTTTGCTAAAGACACTGATGTAGAAAGGAAGTTCATTAAATGATTAACATGATCTTACAATGAATTATCTGAAAGAAAACAACAAAAATCTTTAAACTGAAATTTTCAGTAAAACTAATAAGTATTTTTGACAGTGACCAGGGACATAGTAATTTGGATTGTTCCTACCAATTACACAAAATATCGACAGAAACTTTCAAGGCTTTGTAGTTCTCAGTGCAAATAAAAATGATGTTGATTTTTTTTCATTCAAATACTCTCTTTTTTCCAGCTGGGCTCACAACATTTTACTTTTAAATTTACTATGGTTTTATTAATGAATTAGCTTTACAAATATTTTTGACTCAGAAAGCTGAAATCACGTTTGAATATCTATACTATTAAAAGAATAGGTTTGCCATTTTGTCGGAGAAACAGCGTGATCTCAAGCTATTCTGTTCTATGTCACCGAAGCACTCATATAGGAGCATCTAAAGTTGATATTTCTTTTGGTATTGAAAGTTCCCACAAGGTTTCATTGTAATCCAGTCAGTAGTTGCCAAGAAATAGTGCAGAAACGAAATTCGGATGGATGGAGAGAAGGAGAGATGGGCAGACAATACCAAAACAATATCCCCCTCCAGATTCCATTGGCAGCGGATAATTAGAAGCAAATACGAGTGTTATCTGTTTAAGATTATTGGGCATTCATTTAATACAGAATTGTCTGTAAGGTATGGAAACTCATAGTCTTTAAGAAAGTATGGAAGTATGTTGAAAACTTCCCTTTCCTTAATCTAGTGCCAAAATGATTATAATTCTAGAAATGCAAGTGCTTGGTTTTATTGGGGTTTCACGCCAGTTTTTAAAAGCTAAGGTCATATCCCGGCAGTCAGTCCACCTAACCAGTGTTCCTTGGTATCCAGCCAGTTAAATAACCAATTTCTCCACAAGTGACTGACTATTTCCTCACTTGCTTCAGAGGTGAGGGAGAAATTGTCTGAGATCAAATATCACCGAGAATTTTAGCCGGTGTAACATTAAATTTTGACCCCGTTGAAAATTGACCCCATGGGTCATTTTTCAACGTTGAGAACTGACCCTAGGTCATTTTTCAACGTTGAGAACTGACACTGCCAACATTTCAACATTATATTTTTATCAAAAAGTCGTTGAGACCTGATCAGTCGTTAGATTTTGATCAACAATGGGGTCATTTTTTAACGGTTAGGTAAATTGAAGTTAAACGTTGGAGATCGTCTGTTTGTGGTAGAGAAACACTAGGAAGGCTTCTTAAAAATGATTTCACAAGGCCGAACCCTGACTCAACTGGCAACTTCGCTGAGGTAGGCAAGATCGTCTATATGTTGGACAGGGAACTGTTAACGAAAGTTTAACAATTATTTCCGATGGATGGGTGTGTGTGGTCGGAGTTCGACATTCACATCGAGACTTCCACACAGGAAGCATCTTTTCCGACCATAACTCATAATTATGGCCATTTTACGAACTTGTATATAGTACATGTATATGCGTACCATGTCCCTGTGATAAGTAACATGCATGGTATCAGGTGTTATCAGTGTTACAAGGCAAAGGAGATAAATGTCAGTTTTATAAGTAAGTAATTAATTTATAGTGACATGTGTATTCAAATTTAATAACATATTAAATACACCCGGCCCATTGGCCTTATACGTCACCTTAAATAAACATAAAATATTTACATAAAGTCGCACGTTATTGTATTTACAGGCTCAATTGCCAAATTCGCAGGCAAAATGTGATAGAAATATGAAGATAATCTATCATAATTGCATTTAACATGGATCATCATTCGGTAATAAAATGTATGTAATCTTCGCTCAGTTTACAGTTCATGTGATTGTGATATATCTAATAAAGTTATCTGTAAATGCTTTAGTATGCTTTGACAATGTATTTGGCTAGCGTTCAAGATTTGCTATTTATCAAATATACTAATTTTTCTGAATCAGTCTATAAAATGAGCACTTTGTTACAAAATTGTACAAAAACGACAATGTCTATCTTCTACACATTTGCCAATATGACGTCCGGTGGTAGAATGCCACACCTTAACTGGGCAAGAAGCGATCGTTCATTTCTTTTCATACTCAAATTGACATTTTGTACGGTCTCAAATTCCGTTTTGAATAATGTGTAGGTTATCAGCTTTGTTACATTTTCTATCCCGGTTTGGAGCATTTTCATCCATGGCTGTACGGTATTGAGTTCAAACTTTTTACGGACTGCAAAAATTTAGAAAACATCTATTCAGCTAAGTCAAAGCCTAGTGCAAGATTGGAACGCTGGGTTCTCAGGTTAGCACCCTACCGGTTCAAAATACGGCATATTAAGAGCTCACAGAATATTGCCGACGCGTTATCGGGACTTGATCAAACATACTCATATGTGAAATTTATAGCAAGGGAGTCGACCCCTAGTGCTATGACGAAGCGCCAGTCTAGATACAATAATGAAATGAGTACTGTTCGCGAATACATATTGTCTAATGAGTGGCCTAAGATTTAGCAATTGAGGCCATATATAGCAATCAATGATGAGTAATGTACAACAGGCTGTCTGGTACTCCGAGGTACTAGAATTCTCATTGCCGAAAAATAAACGGAAGTGGAGACCCATACTGGAAGTCTCCTACATGCATAACTTTGCCTCCCTTCCCTACCTTGAATATTTAACTTTTCGAAAACTATAGCATTTTGGCAGGAAAAGTCACGTGACAGGCAACTGCTCAGAAACATGGGTTCGCGGTAGAAATCAAATTTTCAATTTGGTCCATCTCGCACGGAAAGACGTTTTTTATGGACATAGCGGTGTCAAAAATTCGTTCTTGACCTTGACCATGTAACATCCCGTAATATGCCATGTATATGTTTTAATGTTGGGACCGCATCCAAGTTTGGGAAATTGTTATGGAATCTACGGAAGCGATTACTTTTTTACGCTATGGCCATTGAAAGGATATGGTCGCAAGATAAGAAATAAGAACCGAAATTTCTGAAATCTTATTATTTCGTCATACGTGACAGTGATGGGAAGGACAAAATATATTCTGACCGAAAGAAAGTAACATTAGTTCAGGAGACCCAGTTCGTGTTAAGCAAAATAAGTTTAACAAATTGGACACACTGTTTAGTCCGAATATGTATACTGTTCTCTAAAAGGAAGGTTGATTCTGTACTAAAAACTTAAAATATTTTCTTTATTTCATAGTCTTTACATTTTATATTAAAGTTACACATTAATTACGTAAACATGCTTTGTAAGCCGGGCATTTTGTTATTATATTCTGTTAGGGGAGGGCCTTCATTCATGTTGGTAAAACTTGTGACCCAACAAATTTGCTTCAAAATATTAAACATGCATGTTTCCATTTCTGTATTAACTGTAGTCTGTTTTTTATTTGATGAACAAGTTTTCAATCAATTAAATATGATTAAAAATCAAAAGGAAGGTAATAGCATTTTAATCAAATCATGTGTAGATGGATCTGAATTTCGCAGAAATATCACACATATGAAGAAAATGTGTCATACGTACACAAAATAGTCAAGATGATGTCATAGTGATCAAACTGTGCAAAATGGTCATGTAATGAAAATATGACTGCTGTAGACACTTACATAAGACCAACTCGAATAAAAAAAAAATACCTGAAAAATACAATTCAGTCTATAGCAAATTGGACGATTCAGGGCACAGAGCTGAGCCTTCACACCTCAGCATGAGTATTGTTATTACAAGTATTAGCATTTCCAAAAATGCTTGAGATCGCCGTTCAGCCATGCATTTCGTCTTATCCATAGATGAATGTATTTCATGTTCTTCATTCATTAATTTGATAATCTTACAACATGCTTTGCACTGAAAAGCGAAGTTATATTTGATAATTTTCACACAGAAATTATAAAGTAGATGAAATATACATTCTATTTTTATTGTAGCTGGACTATTTTTGAAAGCGAACGATTTGGCTTCTTAATGAAAAACATCCCAATATCTTTATACATCATGTTAAAATTTGCAGCATTAAAACCTTTTAAATATTCTTTGTTGTAAACCAGTCTACGCATAATTAATTGACTATTTGCGTAGTTTTTTAACTTATTTTATTACTAAAAAATGTATACAAAAGCTAGATACAGTTCTTCAATACCATAAGAATATTATATGTACAATTTAAACAGAATAAATTTTAAGTAAAAAATACGATATTGCCCTGACCCTAATCAAGCATATATAAAATACGGAAAAATCCTGATCAAACTCCTCGCACCGGTCAAGCCACGCTTTGCTACTTTTACTGTACTAATCAGGGGAAGTAACCCCTGCGGGGAGTTTGTATCCTGATTAGAATCACCCGGAAGCAAGCATTTATTTTTTTCTTTAAGTGCAAGTTTTGGAAAAAAACAAACAAACCATACTCTTATTTAGACTACATTCTCTAGTAAAAAATGACATGTAGCAAAAAAAAAATGCGATTATCCTGTATTTATCCTACAAGAGCCTGAAGACTGGTACTGAGATCGTACATTGATGATGGCATTTTTCAGTTGTAAGAATAAGTAACCCGACAAACATGGCGGTTGGGCGAGTCCATTTACGCATCCCTTGCAGAAGAATTTTGACGTCCATTTTGTTATCATGTGATATGAAATGCTTTGCTTTGATTGGCTAAAGGCAGGCGGTGTACAGGCAAAACTGTTCAAATCTTGTTAATTGTATATATCGCCGTCCAGGAACGGCGATAATCAGTTAGGCAAATCATTTGAATGACCTCTATACTGACAGCAAACACATGCCTGCAATAAATTATAGGGTCTCCAAGAGAGGAGTTACTTGATCTCTGGTAATAAAACTGACCAGCAGTTGCATTATTTATCTGATATATATAGAACAACAGATTGCGAGTTAAAGAAACAACTACAAAAAAAAAAAAAAAAAAAAAAATATTTTGTGAACCTTGAGACAAACTTAAAAGATTTTATAATAAAGCTGTGACTTTTGAAGTAAATTTTAAAATATTCTACTAAGGAATTAAAGTTGCATGTTAGTACATGTACTGTATTCTTTTATGGCTAAAAGTAATTATATTATAAAAATAAAATGCAGGTCTTCTGTTGACAAGATCTCATTTTAATAATTAACAAGTCATTTCTACATATTTATTTTGGCAGATACATACAGGATGATGGAATATTCTTATCAGTTTGATGTGATACTTATATATATGTGTACTTATCAATATACAGTAATAGAAACAAGAAAGTAAAATTTGACATTTAACATTAAAATTTAACCAGGTTTCAGTTGTATTTGCCTGGCATTTTAATTACTGTAACTTAACTAACGATCTTACTGCCAAGCAAATCCTGTAAACTGTTAGAAATTATGGACATTATCAAAGTCCATTATGCTGTATTCTAAAAACGCTGTTTCAATAGCCCCGAAACATAGCTTTAGAGGTTTGATTTTTACCTTTCTGTGATCATTTTTTATGTTTTTTCTACAGACTTATATGATTGTTCAGAGGAGTCGCTTTCAGTTTCAGTATGTTTATTTAACGGATAAACATGTGTATTCAATTGTTAATGTACTTGCAAATAATAAGACACTGTTGTCCAAAAACCATAGAAATCGTAGCAGTCATAAATGTGTATTTATGTTTGCCAGAATAATAATGTATAAAACATTAAAGAAGTCAAAGCAACCAGTTAACTAAATACCAAATAATGTGTTACTTTCATTAGAAGCAAAAAGGAACAGGCACAGGATTCAAATGTATAGCACATGCAGAATCAGAGATCCTAACTTGATTTTCATCTGTTCAGTGACTACTAGGTAACACATTTTTATTTAACTCTAAGGCATTGTAGAACATGCTGTAAACTTTAAACAGTGCTTTTTCTTTTATTTCTGTAGCTTTGATGGATTTTGAGTTCTGATGCAGATAGAAAATGAGAATTTAAAAAAATATTTCAACAATTTTCAAAGTCATCTTTTTAAAAAAATATACAGCAAAGATCAATTTGTTTAGTAATAATGATGTTTTATCTCAAACTGAGGTCATTTTGATATTTGTGCATTACAGAATGTCTGTTTTGGATGAAATAATTTTCATACATTTTTTTATTGTGCTACTCCGATTGTGTCGTTGGCGACACCTTAACTGTGTTCTTGACAAACATCCATGAATGTGCATTGACCGGTAATGATATTGAGATAATGTTTAATGCTCTAAATGATGTACTCTTTAAGGTACTGATTAATATTGCATTTATTATAATTTATCGTTATCTTTATATAAACATGTACTATTTGTTATATAGCAAGACACAGTTCTAAGTTTCATTCAGTGTTATGTTTTTTCTTTCCCTGGTTTATCTAATTAAAGGATAAATGATTTATTTCCGGTTGAATGTAATGAATTAGGAAATAAATGCATATAATTTTTGGCACACAAGTGTAACATCCTGTTCGAGTTTGGCTAAAAAGATAATAGGTAAAGGTACAAACTACCTTTTTAGCTGCCACGTAGTGACAATGTGAGCTTTTGTGATCACATTTCGTCCGTTCGTCCGTCCGTCCGTGGTCCGTTCATAATTTTTTGAACTGGGAAAAAGTTCTACAGACTTTCACAGAATGATTATTTTGATGATTAATTTTCTAGGCCTGGGTCGAAACTGGGTCATGTCGGGTAAAAATGGTCGTCAAGTCGAATCAAAGGAAAAACTTGTAAAAAACATAGAGGCCACATTTATATTAATGCTAATTACATGAAAATTCTCAGAATGTTTATCTCTGTCATTCTTAGGCTCAATGCGAAACTGGGTCATATAGGGTCAAAAACTAGGTCACCCATTAAAATCAAGGGGAAAGTTTGTTAACGCTCTTGTTCATTTAATGTACATGAAACTTGGTCAAAATGTTTTTGTGTATGAAATATCGCATGAATTTTTATCTGGATCATGTAGGGTCAAAACCTAAGACACCAGGTCAAATCAAAGAATGAGCTTGTTTACACTCAAGAGGCCATGTTTTGCGAAAAGGAGAAGGTTCACTTTTGCACCAAATTAACTAAAGTCTCGAAATTGAGTAATGAACTTGTTTTCTTTAGAAGTATTGTTTTATCAAACTGCATAAAATATTCTACAATATATTCATTATAGAAGAAAATAAGTAACAGTGGTCTCGAAAAGAACTACTTGAAAAAGCAAGGTTTTATCACTAGGAAGACATGTGTGATGTTCGAATTCATTTCATCAATGGTTACTCAATCAGAATTTGTTAAGTCAAATAAGGGCCATATTCATGCAAGGGCTGTGTAACTGTATTTGATAAGGCTGATCACTGGGAAGGCTGGTGCATTGAGTGGTTATTTTGGATATATGGCTATGATAATAACTCAACGAAGGTGTGACGCAGACGCTAGGGGCCATTTGAATAGCTCTTATTCTCAATTGCATAGTCAAGCTAATGAAAATGTACGACTGTATGAGTTTAGCATTGAAATTACACTTTTTTCAACTGGTTGTTTTTTAGTTCATTTTATATAATTATCTTAATACGACTCTAGTAAAGAATAGGGTTTCAAATATAGGTACTTTATTGGGAAGACCCAAGGCGCCCTCCGTGCATTATTCCATCAAGAGAGGGCAACTCGTAGAATAAACCACCTTCGGTAAGCCAGCTGGAAGAATTCAAAGTCCTGAATGAGGCTTGAATAAACATCAGTCAGGACTAAGTGATTTGAAGTCAGCGATCTTAACCACTCGGCCACGGAGGTCCCGTTTATTACTATAACAGGATTGTAACAGTGCCCAACTGGATATGAAATTATTTATTCAATGTAATGGGGTGTCATGTTGAAATGACCCCGGAGGTCAACATTGTAAAATGACCCCTAAATTGCCGACGGGCCCTAAATATAATTACATCACATTTGCATGACCGAAAGCAAACCGCCAACTAATACGAATGCCAGTCATGTCAAACCACTCTGTGAAGCGCGCAATCCGAAAATATATGCGGAAATCGTATAGCCAAACTTTCTACATCATGATCAACAATTTGGTTACCGGTAATATTATCCCCTTTATCCTGTTACCGTTTATAACTACGCCTTAATTTTTCTAACAGATCGGCTATGTCACAGTCAAAGTCATAAAGTGTCTTACTCTACGCTAAAAGCATGGAATTAAAGGTGCCCGATAATTTCTTCAAATTCTAACAGTTTTCTGAGAAGTCTTTTTTGTTTTGTTTGACCTAACCAGAGAAATGTTTTCCAAAAATATTGCCAAATTGCTCACCAAAAAAAAAACTGGTATAGTTTCTAATATTACACTAGGCAGTTTCTCTTAAATACGTTTGATACACAAGTGATAAACAACCACCTGTCATTCGAACCAACGGCCCCAAATTGACGAGAGATTGAAATATAACCCGACTGTAGTAGATCAGTTTGTAAATAAGCATTCAAAAAAGGGTAGCTGGGTTTAACTTCTATTTCTGACCAGTATCAGAGTTATTATCGAGGAATTGGCAAGTAATTAGAAGTCTTATTAGCTCGAGGCGCGCTTGAATGAATAACTAAATGTTTATCACTTTAAAATATGAAAAGAATACAGAAATATTTATCTTTCATCTGTATGGTAATAGGTATATTGCGTAAGATTATTGGGATCAGTTCTCAACGTTCAAATATAACCTGCCTAAAGTTGATCAGTTTTCAACGGGGGTCAATATTTTACGTGTGGTTTGGTCATTAATTAACGGGACGGGTCAATTTTCAACGTTGAAAACTGATCACGAATCCGTTGAAAAATGGCCCATGGGGTCAAAATTTCAATGGTGTCAAAATTAATGTTAACCGGGCCCTGATGGGGATCAAACTGAGATCATCAAGATTGACAAATTGATGTTACAGATGAGCTAGCTGGGTCGCGGGAAAAGCCAGTGCATAAAACGTGTGTTGAAAAATAAATCTAACAAGATGTCACAGCAATCTGATAATAATTAAAGCTAAGTTGAAAAAGAACCTGGAAACAAGAACTGTCACTGTAACATGACAATGCCCTGGAAAGTGGTGCTTTGACCTTTGAGCTGAGAACCAGTCATTCAGGGATCAAGGTCAAATAAATATAGGTCAGTGGAAAGGTCGTATCCAAGGGGCGTTGTGTCCAAGTATGAAGTAATTCCACTTACTAAAAAGGATGTTATGAGCAATGTAAAGTTTTTGGACAATTGGATCTTCAAGGTGAAGGTCATTCAGGGGTCAAGGTCAAATAAATATACATCAGTGAGAAGGCCTTGTCCAAAGGGGTGTTGTGTCCAAGTATGAAGTAACTTACTAATAAAGAAGTTATTGCTAATGTTAAAGTTTTTGGACAAGGTAAAGGTTAATCAGGGGTCAACATCAAATAGATATAGGTCATTGGAAAGGTCCTGTCCAAAGGGTTGTTGTGTCCAAGTATGAAGTAAATCCACTTACTAATAACAAGAAGTAGGAACTAAATCATGTAGCTCGGTGCTTTAAGCGAGGAAAACGTGTAGTCTATGACTAATGTCGTCAGTTTTCACGTAAATATTCAGGAATTTGGATAAATTATCAACAGCTATGGGGATGTTCTTGGAATATTTGAATAATGTATACGACTACCTAGCCATATATGAAATGACTGTAGCTGCTATTTGACAGAAGAAGAAATGTGTTACAAAAAAGTTATTGAAGGGATGCCAACAAAGGTGTCCCATTATTTTGTGTGAATCTGCAATATTTTGCTTCTGTTTTTCAGCTTGACCAACAATTTTGTGCCATTAAAATGATATTTAAGTAAACAAGAACAGAATTAAACATTTACAACCAGTTAGGAACATATATAATGCATCTATGTATGATTTGATTAACTTGAAGACAAGAAACGTGTAGTTTGAGTCACTTTAAGGCCATATTGTATAACCTCGGTTCTGTCATAACTACATACTGGTATTCTAATGCATAAAATATCTTTCTGTCACTAGCATATTGGTTAAATGTAACACTTATTTTGTACTAAAATCATACTCAAAACCACTGTTTGTCCAATTTAAAGGCATTACATTAACTACACATGGTGATTTTTAAGTGAAAGCAATCGAATGTCTATTGATACAACCGAAGTTAACGTTCAATATATGTATTCATTCAAGACAGGTGAATAAATGTTAACAATAAACAATTCTTACAGTTGTGAGCTGAAGCAATAATTTAATATCATAATCAGATTTTTTCGATATCCAGCGAGAATTTCAAAGATTAAAAAGATTAGAATATATTAGCACAAATTCACCTTGGAATTGTAGATGCCGGAATGATAAACTTTATGCTCTGTAAGTTGGGGCAACACAGCTCATAAATAAGATATCATAGCAAAATAGCATTATGACATATAGTTACAAGCTATTCATACATACCATACATGAGAAGTAAATAGGTCCTCCAAAGATAACTTACATTTTTTTTTACAAATACAGAATTAAATATCTGAAGTATTAAGATACCTGACAGCCTGGAGATAAGGGAGGTCAGTGATCATTTTACCTATTGCAAACTATTTCATTTTCATCCCCTTTCCAAGTTTCATTAGTAAAGACTAAACACTACTTGCAGGAAATACCTTAAAACCACAATTATTAGAAACCAATTCAATTTATTGCAAAACGGCAGTTTACGCAAGGTGATGATATTTATCAGCCAGGTCTATTTTTTTTTTTTCATAAAAGGATTTTCACTTCATCTTTATTCTTTGACATTATGTTCTTAATACTACAAAATAAATACGAAAATATACACGTAATTTCTCATCCAGTCATCAAAAGCTGTTCTGAATGGATTGCATGACCCATTTGAAATTATGCATTGTAATGTAGACAAAGACTTCATAAAACATTGTAACCATGTATACAAACTTATTATGCAAGTACATTCTACATCAAATTTTCTCTCTTTTTTTGTGTGTGTTTTTTTTTTTTTTTTTTTTTTGCTTACGGATATATGATAATGTTGTCATAGAACTTTCATTTAAGTTTAATGACAGTTTAGTCAAACTGGAAGAAATATTGACTGATATGATTGTGGAAGAAGTAAGATAATATTTTTCAAACTTCATTAAAAACTACAAATGTTTTAAGAAATCTAACTTGTCTAATTTGCGTGTATCTCTAATTTGTTTCCTTTTAACTGAAATAATGGTAAGTTGCAAATGAACATTGGATACGGCATCCAAGAATACAAATGTACATGTCGCATAGATACTTTGTTGAGTCTAGGGATTGAACCATTCACTATTGAATGACTATATGGAGCTTAGCACATTGGCAGTTTTATATGTACCAAGTATATACAGTTAATTTAACTGTGTGGCACAGGTTGTCTGTCAGTTGACAATTTGTTTTCGCACAACTTAGAAAGTCCTTTTTGATTTTATAAATATAATGTTTGCATGTATGTAATATCTACAAAATTGTCAATTTTGATTTTTTTAAGTAAAATCTGCAGAATTGTGGTCAAGTCAAAAATACTTGAATATTGTGTATACAATAACCACAATACTTCAGCTTAAAATCGCAAGTATTAAGAAATTTTATCATTTAGAAAAGAGAAATACTTTGGGTTTTTATCAGAAATATAAAGTTAAATAACAACAGAACCGTAAAATTTTCGACATTTACAATACTTTAAATATACGACCGAGGTTATACAATATGGCCTTAAAGTGACTCAAACTACACGTTTCTTGTCTTCAAGTTAATCAAATCATACATAGATGCATTATATATGTTCCTAACTGGTTATAAATGTTTAATTCTGTTCCTGTTTACTTAAATATCACTTTAATGGCACAAAATTGTTTGTCAAGCTGAAAAACAGAAGCAAAATATTGCAGATTTACACAAAATAATGGGACACGTTTGTTGGCATCCCTTCAATAACTTTTTTGTTACACATTTCTTCTTCTGTCAAATAGCAGCTACAGTTAGCATACATATATGGCTAGGTATTAGTCGTATACATTGCACAAATATTCCAAGAACATCCCCATTACTGTTGATAATTTATCCAAATTCCTGAATATTTACACGAAAACTGACGACATTAGTCATAGACTACACGTTTTCCTCGCTTAAAGCACCGAGCTACATGATTTAGGTCCTACCCCTTGATAAAACTGCTTCAATCTGCGGAGCCCCTTAATGGCGGACGCAAAGGTGGTAGTCAGGTAGGTACTAATTTCTGGAACGGTCTATAAACAGGATTTAAAAAATACAAAGAGAGACAAGGCATCAGCGACATTTTTTGTAGTAAAAACATATGTACTATTGTTTAAATGATCAAAAAGTTCTGTTTTAAAGTAGAAAAATTTAAAACTATACATGTTTACAATAAATAAATAACACTTCATCAATATACAGAAGAATTTTCAGAACATCGCAAAATGAAAAATAGAGGGAAAAGAAAGAATGAAAACAATGACTATGTAGTAGTAGTCCTTTCGACTTTCACCAGTCCAAACAATATTAAAAACAAAAATAAAATAAATCATAACAATATTCCAACTTTGCCCAAATTCTTACATCGTGCACAGTCTATTCTAGAACTGCACTGCGCTAAATACGAATTCTGATAATGTCCGCCATTATTTGAATTCATAAAACGTGCAGGGCAATTCTGGAATAGTGCATATTCTAAAAATGCGCATAACACAAATATTTTAATGACTTATACAGAATAGACTCTGCACTGCAAGTAGCAGTCTACTAATAAGTACGCTGCTCTAAGACAAAAAGCAATTCATTCCCTTATAAACATTTTAGGAACTGCAAATATATTAAGATCAATCATTTATTCATAAACAAGAGGGCCATGATTGCCCTTAATTGCTCACCTGAGTCTCATTGCTCATGTTTTAAATATCGTCATTGGTTTTAAAGGGTGCAAGTTTGAATAAGTTTGCAATAAGTTTGAAGACTCTGGGTGTTATGGTACTCAAATTTTTTAGCAAAAATAGTTTTATTCTACAGGTCCCTGTGACTTTGACCTTTGACCTACAGACCACAAAAACAATAGGGTTTCTTCTAATATAAATACCCTATAAAGTTTGAAGGTTCTGGGTGTCATGATACTCAAGTTACTGAGAAGAAATAGTTTTCACTCTACGGGTTCCTGTGACATTGACTTTTGACCTACTGACCCCAAAAATGATTGGGTTCTTTAACTGAGTAAAGATAATCATCCTATGAAGTTTGAAGGCTCTGGGTAAAATGGTACTCCAGTTACTGAGCAGAAACAGTTTTCACTCTACAAGTCCCTGTGAACTTAAACTTTGACCTATGGACCTTAAAAACAATAGGGTTCTTCTAATACAATTATTCTATAAAGTTTGAAGGCTCTGGGTGTAATGGTACTACAGTTACTCTGCAGAAATACTTTTCACTCTACAGGTCCCTGTGACCCTGACCTTTGACATACTAGCCCCCAAAACAATATGTTCTTCTATTTAGTAAAAGCAATTATCCTATGAATTTTGGAGGCTCTGGGTGAAATGGTAATCCTGTTATTGAGTGGAAACGGTTTTCACTCTAGAGGTCCCTCTGACCTTGACCTTTGACCTACTGACCCAAAACACAAAAGGGATTTTTTGTACTCAATCAGGGCAATAACCCTGTGAAGTTTGAAGGCTTTGGGTCAACTTGTACTCAAGTTATTGAAAAGAAACGAAGTGTGAAAGACAGACAGACAAACAGACACCCATGGACAAGGCAAAAACAATGTCTCCATCAAAAGGGCGGGGTTGGGGGAGACATAACAACGAACAATTGAAGGTCTAACACTTGGTGTTTCAGAGCAGCAGATTTTTAAAGTTTTCCCTATATAAATCCTTGTGTAAAATCAAATGACCCCCACCCAGGCGGGGCCAGTTTTGACCCCAGGGTCATGATTTGAACAAACTTGGTAGAGGTCCACAAGACAATGCTGCAAACAAAATATCTAAACTCTATGCCTTGTGGTTTCTGACAAGAAGATTTTAAAAACTTTTCCTAAATAACTCTTTGTAAAACATTTGACCCCTGGGGCGGGGCCTTTTTTGACCGAGAGGTTATATTTGAACAAACTTGGTATAGGTCTAGTAGACAATGCTGTACACCAAATATCTTAACTCTAGGCCTTGTGGTGTCTGAAAAGAAATTTTTTAAAGGTTTTTCTTTATAACTCTATGTAAAACATGTGACCACTGGGGCGGGGCCTATTTTGACCCAGGGACTATGATTTGAACAAACTTGGTAGAGGTCTTTTTAACAATGCTACATACAAAATATCTAAGCTCTATGCCTTTTGTTGTTCCTATATAACTCTATGTAAACAAGTGACCCCTGGGGCAGGGTCTATTTTGACCCAGTGGTTATGATTTGGACAAACTTAGTAGAGGTCTACTAGACAATGCTACACACCAAATATCTAAACTCTAGGCCTTGCGGTTTCTGACAAGAAGATTTTTAAAAGTTTTCCCTATATAACTCTATGTAAAACATGTGACCCTTGTGGTAGGGCCATTTTTGACCCAGGAGCCATGATTTGAACAAACTTGGTAAAAGTCCACTATACAATGATGCACACCAAATATCTTAACTCTAGGCCTTGTGGTTTCTGACAAGAAGATTTTTAAGTTTTCCCTATATAAATCTATGTAAAATCAACTGACCCCTGGGCGGGGGTCAGTTTTGACCCCACGGTCATAATTTGAACAAACTTAGTAGAGGTCCACTAGATGATGCTTCAAACCAAATATCAATGCTCCAGGCCTGGAGGATTCGGAGAAGAAGATTTTAAAATAATCCAACTTTTAAAAGCTGATTTTAGCTCCAGTGAACCAGAAATGCAATGGACCAGAACCATTTGAACAATCTCGGTAGAGCTTCATGCAAGGAACATCCCAGGCAAGTTTCATTTAATTTGGCCCTTTGTTTCAGAGGGGATATCATTTGAATGAAAAGTTGACGACGGACGGACGGACGGACGGACGGACGACAGACAAAGACTGATCAGAAAAGCTCACCCTGAGCACTTTGTGCACTACATTATAACCATGCCACCATACAACAACTACTTTTTATGCCAGACTGAAGATTTGAAATTTATCTCTATTTCTGTTTAACTTATACAATGTCAATCAAACATGTAAGCTTGTAAAGGATCTTACATTCCTGAATACTAACTGTTTACCTTTGAAAATTTTCATGAAAATGCCACATTTCTTGATGCTAAGGTTGAGCACACGTCTCTAATAATAGCCAGTATCTTTCCTTCAGCAGCCTTTAACAACACCTGTAGATGTCAATGATTAAAGAGTTGTAAACAAGCAACAGCCCTACAAAACCAAAACAAGAGCACCGCTGGGCAGAGCATTATATGCCCAAAGGGTGTTTCTTTCTAAGTATGATGCATTTATGATATAAGGAAGGAAACCTTAGGCTTTAAAATTAAATGATTTGCGTTAAATTTGGAATTTTTCTACCTTTGACCTACTAAACCCAAAATCAATAGGGGTCATTCACTCAATGTGTGCAACCATTACCTGAATTTTGAAGTCTCTATGAAAAATGGTTGTTGAGAGTGTAATGATTCTAAACATTTCGGTCACTGTGACATTGACCTTTGACATACTGATCCCAAAATGTAAAGGGGGTCATTCATTTAATGTGTGCAATCATGATATTAAGTTTGAAGTCTCTATAACAAATGGTTGTCGAGTTACATGGGGGAAATGGTTTTCAATGTTAAAGCCTATGTGACCTTGACCTTTCAGCTACTGACTACAAAATCAATAGGGGTCATCTACTCAATGTTGGAAATAATCACAAGAAGGTAAAATACTGTAGGCCAAAGAGCAGTCAAGTTAACCTCTAGAAACCAAATTGCTAACGGACGGACGGACGGACGGACGGAAGCCCCGGACCATAACATAATATGCCCCCTTCAGGCATATAAAAAGTCATCAATCTCTTTAAAAGGGATGCTAAGTGACTTAGAAATTAACTTAACTCAGTATAGCATGCTCTCAACCTATTTTTAGCTACCTGGCCCTGAATTAACAAGGGCGATCAGTGATCACATGTGTCGCCTGATGATAGCCAGTTAAGCAGTTGTGTTGAGAGATGACTGGACAGTTTGTTGGCCAAAACGCTTTTTTATTCAAGTGCCATAACTCAGCTTAAATTCATTCAACCAAAAAATCCGTTAGACACGAGCAAGTACTTGAGGTACCGATCAGTCCTGTAAAATTTCATTCAAATTGCATTTGTAGTAGAAGAGAAGTAGTCTGGACAAGCCTTAAAAATAAAATTCATAAAAGGGCAATAACTCTGACAAAAATCATTGAACTGGAAAATGCCAACGATATGCACAACAAGACTTGTTATTGATCATTCCTGTGAAGTTTGGAAGAAATCGCACCTGTAGTTTTTGAGGAGTAGTCCGGACATGTTTTGTGACGGACGTACAGACGGATGGACAGACAGACAAACAGACACACAGACGATGGAGAAGTAATTCCATTATATTGTGGCTACTTTGTAGCATGTTGCAGCTACTGTGTAACCTGCAACACAAAAATCATTAATGGTCCAAAAGCCTTTTCCATTCAAGGGCCATAACTCAGCCAAAAATTATTCATCCAGAAAACCCGTTTTATATGCGCAAGTACTTGAGATACTGATCAATCCTGTAACATTTCATTCAAATTACTTTAGTAGTATAAGAGAGGTAGTCCGAATGAACTTTAAAAATAAAAATCATTAAAGGGCCATAACTCGGACAAAAATCATTGAACTGGAAAATGCCGAAAATATGCACAACTAGACTTGGTACTGATCAGTCCTGTAAAGTTTGGGTAAATTGCATCAGTAGTTTCTGAGGAGTAGTCTGGACAAGTTTTGTGACGGACGGACAGACGGACAGACAGACTACGGAGAAGTGATCCCTATATGTCGCGCTACTTTGAAGCAGGCGACACAAAAATCAACAAACCATAATTATTATTACCAAAATGTAAAATAAGAATGATTGAACTGTCAACAAAGTAAGTATGGAAAAATCAATAAAACTAGCTAATATTTGATTTAGTAATCTGCCAGTGCAAATCTTCATTATTAAGAATAATCCATTACAAAATATTACACAAAAGATACGTTTTGGTCAGTTATTTTGTGGTAAATGAATTCATAACAAAGTTGCTTAAATCAAACCAGCAAGTAAATTTAAAAAAAAACTTTGTCAAACACTTAATTGTTTCAAACCTTGTTTTGTAACTATGTCAAACACTTGTTTTTCAACCCTTGTTTTGTTAATTTGCTATCTTCATTTTGAAATGAAGCATATTGGTCAGAAAATTATAGAAATACAGTGCAGGGCAGTCACCATAAAGATCTTTAAAATGAAGGAGAAAACAACATACCTTATGATTGAAAATGACATCAACAATGTCATTGACCTAACTTGATGAATTGTCTGAATCCACTGCAAGGTGACTTTGTAGGCATTTTACAGTTGATTCCATGCTTACATATGGTTTTTCATTTTTAACGTCTATGAAAGTAATCATTGAGTATGAATGTTCAAAATCAAAAATGCTGCTAGTTTCTATGGTGTTTGTAATGACTGCACTGATGCTGTATAATAGCAGTGATCAATCGATGGCAATAGACTGGCAGTGTTACTTTTAGCACTGACTGGATGTGAGTCATCCTCCACTTTACTATCGCTTGCAAAACTGGTTACAGTTTCACATATTTGGAAAGCGGTAGAAAGTGACGTTACGATGTTTATAAGAGTAACTTAAACTGTCACTTTACTGATCATCCAATCACAGCGAGGCAGTTTTCTCCGGTATACCTGTCAATAAAACTACGTTTTGCAATCTACCCGCAGCCAGAAAAATTTTCCGGAAATCTGTACTCAATACTTTTTTCCTAACCGCTTTTCCATTTCGTACACAGAATGACACTATAATTGACACCATTGACAGGTAAAAGGCGGAGTTTGAAAGAAACACATTGGGTGGACGTTTAATTGATTTTTGACAGGTGTACCGACGAGTTTGGTTCTTTACCTAACAATGTAAACTCTTATCCGTTTTGCAAGCGGTAGTAAGATTAGAGGGCATCTCGTTCTTGACCGTTTAACATTCACTTTTGAACTGACTGAGCCATTGACGACGCATCTTTAATATTTGGCGTTATTGGACTTTTTGGCCACTTGCTTGAATCTAGTCTTTCTTCCTGGTCAAAATTTTGAGTAAAAATTACCAGCTGTAAATGAAAACTGTAGGCTGAATTCACTTAAAAACACATTCTGCAAATCCCAAATGTATTTGATGAGTTTTGCGCAATAAAATCTTCGAAATTTTTGCCTGATATTGTATTCAGTTTATGCATAAGATTGGTTTCATTCGTTTTTTTCCATTAAAGCCGAAATAACGTTTGTTTAGTCACAAATAAGACATTTTCGAATAAAAAAGTTTTCTTTGGCGTAGCCGTCATTTTGAATTCTGAAAACCACAGAAAATGCAAAATACGGTTAGGAGTTACAATAAAATAATAACCTAAACTGGTCATCCCATATAAACAATATCACAAACAAAACAAAAAAAGCTTAAGGTTAATCAGACGAAATATCAAAACACAAAACAAACAACTCAACGAAGCAGCATACAAAACATATGTAAGACCACAGGTTGAATACTGCTCAACCATATGGCATCAATGGCAAACATATCTCACTCACAGAATTGAAATGGTCCAGAGGTAAGCTGCAAGGTACGTTCATAATGATCACCACTATACAAGCAGTGTAACAAACTTGATTAAGGAACTAAACTGGTCAACTTTAGAACAATGGCGAAACCATACCAGCCTGGTCATGCTACACAAAATAAAAAACAAACAGGTGAATGTCGATCACAGTCACTTTACAAACACATTAAACAACAAACTCCTCATGCCACAATCAAAAACACAACATCACATGAACTCATTCTTCCCAAGGACTATACGACTGTGGAGCGAATTACCGACCGATATTAAGGCTACCCCAACTGTGCCAGCTTTTATCTGTGGACTAAACAAGTTTTATAGATTTTAAGTATTCAAAATAAATGTTTAAGTAAGATCTTCAGTTAAATCTGGTTTTCTTTGTTATTATCTTTTATAATTTTAATGTTCCTGACACGCGCCTGCCTAGTGTAGTCAGTATTTACTTTTGGCAGTAATAAGTTGAAGTTGAAGTAAGTAGTGCGTCTCTGATACTCTTGGAGAAGTATCTCTCTTGACATCGGCGGAGATGGACTTTATCTGTAAAAAAGAAAGGCCACGAGGAGAGTTCCTCCAAGTAGTGTGGCCTGGATGTAACTGAAGCTGAGATGAATGTTCCAATTCGTTTTGCTTTTGGCCGTAAATAAAAGTATGTAGAAGCTTTAAAAATGTAAAGAGATGGTAATTTGTCGGTATTTTTTTCATTTCGTAAGCAGGAAATTTGATTGCGGATTACTCGAATAATATCGTCGGAAAAAGTAACTGAAAACCAAACTCCTCACAGTGATTTGAATTGGTACGCTCAAGATTGGCTTTACAAATGTCACGTGACCATAGGAAACTGCACGTGACTTCAAAATGACGGCTACGCCAAAGAAAACTTTTTTATTCGAAAATGTCTTATTTGTGACTAAACAAAAATTATTTCGGCTTTAATGGAAAAAAGCGAATGAAACCAATCTTATTCATAAACTGAATACAATATCAGGCAAAAATTTTGAAGATTTTATTGCGCAAAACTTTTCAAATACATTTGGGATTTGCAGAATGTGTTTTTTTTTTAAAGTTAATTGAGCCTACAGTTTTCATTTACAGCTGGTAATTGTTACTCAAAATTCTGACCAGGAAGAAAGACTAGATTCAAGCAAGTGGCCAAAATGTCCAATAACGCCAAATATCAAAGATGTGTCGGTCAATCGCTCAGTCAGTTCAAAAGTGAATGTTAAACGGTCAAGAACGAGAAGTTAGGTCGATGACATTGTTGATGTCATTTTCAATCATAAGGTATTTTGTTTTCTTCTTCATTTTAAAGATCTTTATGGTGACTGCCCTGCACTGTATTTCTATAATTTTCTGACCAATATGCTTCATTTCAAAATGAAGATAGCAAATTAACAAAACAAGGGTTGAAAAACAAGTGTCTGACATAGTTACAAAACAAGGTTTAAAACAATTAAGTGTTTGACAAAGTTTGTTTTAATTTACTTGATGGTTTGATTTAAGCAACTTTGTTATGAATTCATTTTCCACAAAATAACTGACCAAAAACGTATCTTTTGTGTAATATTTTGTAATGGATTATTCTTAATAATAAAGATTTGCACTGGCAGATTACTAAATCAAATATTAGCTAGTTATATTGTCTTTTCCTTACTTACTTTGTTGACAGTTCAATCATTCTTAATTTAAATTTTGGTACTAATAATTATGGTTTGTTGATTTTTGTGTCGCCTGCTTCAAAGTAGCGCGACATATAGGGATCACTTCTCCGTAGTCTGTCTGTCCGTCCGTCCGTCCGTCACAAAACTTGTCCAGACTACTCCTCAGAAACTACTGATGCAATTCACCCAAACTTTATAGGACTGATCAGTACCAAGTCTAGTTGTGCATATTTTCGGCATTTTCCAGTTCAATGATTTTTGTCCGAGTTATGGCACTTCTATGATTTTTATTTTTAAAGTTCGTCCGGACTACCTCTCTTATACTTCTAAAGTAATTTGAATGAAATGTTACAGGATTGATCAGTATCTCAAGTACTTGCGCATATAAAACGGGTTTTCTTGATTAATAATTTTTGGCTGAGTTATGGCTCTTGAATGGAAAAGGCTGTTTGGCCCATTAATGATTTTTTGTGTTGCAGGCTACACAGTAGCTGCAACATGCTACAAAGTACATGCTACAAACAAAATGGGATTACTTCTCCATCGTCTGTGTGTCTGTTTGTCTGTCTGTCCATCCGTCTGTACGTCCGTCACAAAACATATCCGGACTACTCCTCAAAAACTACTGGTGCGATGTCTTTTAAACTTTACATGAATGATCAATAACAAGTCTTGTTGTGCATATCGTCGGCATTTTCCAGTTCAATGATTTTTGTCAGAGTTATTGCCTTTTAATGAATTTTATTTTTAAGGCTTGTCCAGACTACTTCTCTTCTACTACAAATGCAATTTGAATGAAATTTTACAGGACTGATCGGTACCTTAAGTACTTGCTCGTGTCTAACGGGTTTTTTGGTTGAATGATTTTTGACTGAGTTATGGCACTTGAATAAAAAAGAGAGAAAAATAGATTGAGAGCATGCTATACTGAGTTAAGTTAATTTCTAAGTCACTTAGCATCCCTTTTAAAGAGATTGATGACTTTTTATATGCCTGAAGGGGGCATATTATGTTATGGTCCGGGGCTTCCGTCCGTCCGTTAGCAATTTGGTTTCTAGAGGTTAACTTGACTGTTCTTTGGCCTACAGTATTTTACCATCTTGTGATTATTTCCAACATTGAATGGATTACCCCTATTGATTTTGTAGTCAGTAGCTGAAAGGTCAAGGTCACATAGGCTTTAACATTGAAAACCAGTTCCCCCTTGTAACTCGACAACCATTTGTCATAGAGACTTCAAACTTTATATCCTGACTGCACAAATTAAATGAATGACCTCTACACATTTTGGGATCAGTATGTCAAAGGTCAATGTCACAGTGACCCAAATGTTTAGAATCATTTACACTCTGAAACTCGACAACCATTTTTCGTAGAGACTTCAAAATTCAGGTAATGGTTGCACACATTGCAAACCGTCTTGAAATTGATAATTTTTTAAATATTCTTAAATGATTATCCAGAACAATGATGGTTATAGTTGATATATTTTGACTAATACTGAAACAGACTTGCTCAAGGTTTTAAATAATCATTGTAGGTTGTCTAAAAGAGCTGGACATTAGATCATATTTACTGAAGTTAAAATATTTGAATTATCACATAATGGTACATTAGCCTAATTAATAATTTGGCATTGACAGGTTGACCCATTTCATAGACTTTTTTATTGTTGTTGTAATAAAGGACATCGCCTATCAAAATTTTCTCGACATCTCTTCGAAAAGACTGATTAGTTGGACTAAATAGTACATGTACCTTGTAAATACAAGTTTTGGGATTGAACTCTGGGCATAAATATACTCAACAAAAATACTAAAGGGTCAGGGGTATAAATGTACCAGAAATGCGGTATATCTATTTTATTAACAAAATTTCTTACAATAAAAAAAGGTAAAGGCCTGGAGCTTAGATATTTAGTATGAGGCATCATCTGGTGGACCTCTACCAAGATTGTTAAAATTATGACCCTGTGGTCAGAACTGGCCCCGCCCTGGGGGTCACTTGATTTAGATAGAGTTATATAGGGAAAACTTTTAAAATCTTCTTGTCAGAAACCGCAAGACATAGAGTTTAGATATTTGGTGTTGAGCATTGTCTAGTAGACCTCTACCAAGATTGTTCAAATCATGGCCCCTAGGTCAAAACTTGCTCCGCCCAAATGGTCACATTTTTTACATAGAGTTATATAGCAAAACACTTTAAAAATCTTCTTGTCACAAACTGCAAGGCCTGGAGCTTAGATATTTGGTAGTATGCACTGTGACAACAGTAGGGTCACCCCCCTCCCCTGAGGGTCACTCCCTTCACTTCCCCCCAAGCAAAAAAATTTTTTCTCATTTTTTTTAAGTTTTTCGCTATGGGAATAAAATTTGGACCAGTTGTACAGTTTTTCAAGATGATTTCAAAAACATTATTCCTTGACCTATATTTTTGACCTACTGACTTACTTTTTTTGTTTTTTATCTACAGCAATGAAATTTGGACCATGTGCACAGTTTTTCGTTTCGATTTTAAAAATGTCATCGCATGACCTATATTTTTGACCTACTGACCTACTTTTTGTTTTTGGAGCTATGGCAATGAAATTAGGACCATGTGTACAGTTTTTCGCTCCGATTTCAAAAGGTTATAGCATGACCTATATTTTGGACCTACTGACCTACTTTTTGTTTTAAAGCTACGGCAATGAAATTTGGACTGTGTGTACAGCTTTTTGTTCCGATTTCAAAAATGTTGTCTCCTGACCTATATTTTGACCTACTGACCTACTTTTTGTTTTTGGAATGAAATTTGGACCATGTGCACAGTTTTTCTTTTCGATTTCAAAAATGTCCTTTCATGACCTATATTTTTTACCTACTGACCTACTTTTTGAACCTACTTTTTGTTTTTGGAGCTATGGCAATGAAATTTGGACCATGTGTACATTTTTTTGTTCCGATTTCAAAAACGTCATAGCATGTCTTTTATTTTTTACCTACTGACCTACTTTTATGTTTTAAAGCTACGGCAATGAAATTTGGATTGTGTGTACAGCTTTTTGTTCCGATTTCAAAAATGTCGTCTCATGACCTATATTTTGACCTACTGACCTACTTTTTTGTTTTAAAGCTACGGCAATGAAATTGCATTGGTCCATTTCTGTGATATGCATCATTACATTCATAAAAATTTCTTTCATCTTTGATCCCAGGTGAGCGCTTTAGGGCCAATGGCCCTCTTGTTTGGATAGAAACATTTATATTTAAAAGAACATTTTTTCTCTAAAAACTGACCGCATATTGTACAATTAACAGTTCCATTGGATGAACATGTTAACACTGGACAGGAACTATTTTCATAAAGAACAAGTCCAGGAACTTTCATACAACACTGGCTATGTCTGAACCTGTGGCTTTTTAAGAACATATTCCATTCCTTGGACAAATGCCACGGCTGATGGTAAATGGTCCTCATTCAGTTTTGGCTTTAGTAAACTTGCTGCTGTCCTCTGTATGTCAGCAGAGCAATAAACTTGATGAAACAAAGATGCAGTCAACAAAACTTTTCTCATAACATGCCAGTTGTTTTTATTACATTGTCCTCTTGTTAACTCTTCAATTTCTGAACATTGCTCAGGTGTGTAGGCAAGATGGTAGTAAATGAAACTGTTAGCAGAAACACAGGAATCTACTGTGCATGTATTCTCCTTATTAAATGTTTCCCGTTTTTGCAGAGGTGTAGCAACTGTCCTTTGAGGTGCCAACAGAAATAGACCTACGTTGTCAAGGAAATTCAGTGTATTAACATCTGGTTTTTGTACTTCCTCTGGCACTGGGCAGTATTTTGGTTTTGGAGGCAGTAAACTGAAAATAAATCATAGTCACAAGTAGATTGACAGTACAAGAAACCAGTGCTGCTGTACTTGACTACCGGTAATTAAACTTACGTAGCAGTATTGATGTTCAATCAAGTACATACAAGTTGTAAATAATATGCATCCTAAGCAGTTAAATGTTGAATATAATAAACCATTGATAGTAAAATCATGCACTACAGTTAAATGAAAATATGACGTAAAGTAATGTACAAAACATATACCAGTACTTAATTCTAATTAGACATACAGATTACAGCTCTAAAGTACAGTCACATATTACCCAAAGCTTCCTATTAAAACCATAATTACCTGGCTGAATCAGGTACTGATGTGTCTAAATCCGTTGCAGGAATATGTTTTAAAAGTTTCACTGCCTCACAAGCTCTTAATTTTCAGGTACAAGGGGTTGAGGTGGAGCTTGTTTTCTCATACCAGTAGTCACGAATATAATCCAGGAGTTCAAACAGGTTAGCCACCACAACACCCATCTATCCTGAAATGATCCAGTAATGCATGGTAAACCATGTTCAACAGTAAGTGGAGGGGGAGACTGATGGACAGATGACAGTGATAAAATTTTAAAATGATAGAATAAACATCTTTTTAACATACTTCTTTGCATAGATCTACAAAATAAATGAAATAAAAAGAGAAAATAGTATGCATTTTGTGAGTTACAAACACTTGAATATAGAAGCTGTCTGACTTACCCTCCTTAACATGTACAGTAAGCTGAATCAATCACTTCAGTCCTCTTCCTTATGATCCAGCAATGGTAAAATTTCAGTTTGGTCTCAGGGTTATTGTCATTTGTTCTGGGCTTAATCCAAAATGTGAACAGTTCACCATAAATGCACGTAAAAGTAGATTTTATACAAACAAATTAAAACAAATCATCAATATATATCTACATGTATGTGGCACATAGTCTCAAAGCTAACACTAATTATTACCTTAGTAGTAGAGTATACAACCGATCTGCAACAGAATTGTAACAACTTTCTCAAACTGATGGCGGCTGAAATACCAAGAAAAATAAAATCTTGAAAAGCTCAAATAATAAAAAAATAACTAGAGACACAAAATACACACTATACATGTAACATAAATAAAGTAAGTTCACTTGCATTCAACATCTGATTACAAGAAAACGCGACATTTGCTTTTAACTGTCCAAATTGAAATTATTGACACTAAAAAAAACAACAGAAAATGGAAATAAAAGTTCTAGTTACAGCATATAAAAAACAAAGAGTAGAAAATATCCATACATACAAATAATGTCTTGTTAAAAAATATTTGCTCCTCCAATGAGTCCAACGAATTCCTGTGATGTGATCTTTAGCTTAGTGGTACTGTTTCACAAGGTCCACAATGTTTATTTCACTTTCTAGTAAAATAATACTTCAAAATTTGAAGTTACACTTACACTGTTATTTCACGAATGCACGCAGATTTATATACACTGTTGTGGCCACAAATTTAGCATAAGAACTGTGCATACCTCTGGTTGAAGTGGTCAAGCCCTGACCTCATCTGGTAATGTTGAGATATGGACGTCTACATTGACTCCATACTCAACACAGTTACGGCAAATGCCGGGGTCGCAAGTTTCCGGGACATATATCTTTACGGAGCTCAAGACATTTTAGCCGGTGCAGGTTCAAATTTGACTTTTGACCTTTGTATCGTATAAAAGATTTTATACAATTGTACATGGATTTCATAGCTTTAATCATCATGGAACTCACATTTTCGTTCAAAAGTTTTTGCCAAAGGTAACATCTATCAATTCTATCAAAAATTTTTCCCAGTCCAAAAATGCAACATATAGCTTTTTACAATCTTTAAGAGTTCTATAAATAAGAGAATGTAAAATGAAAATACAATCAACAGTAGATTTTCTCTTTTGGAAACCGAATTGATTGTCGATGATTTTATCGTGAGATTTACTCCATTTGGTCAATCTATTTAAAAGTAGTTGGGAATATATTTTAGCAATTATATTTGTGAGTGTAATGCCACGATAATTTTTAGTATCGTCTGGATTTCCACCCTTTAAAACTGGAGTTATTATACCCTCGCCCCATGACTGAGGATAATTACCTGTCGTAAACACAATATTGTACAAATTTAAACGAAATGGCGATATAATATCATACGAGCTTTTGATAATTTCTGCAGTTAGTAAGTCAATGCCAGGGCTTTTATTGTTATTTTGAGAAAAGACTGCTTGTCGTAATTCAAATTCTGTGAATTGTGTTTCCAAAGTTTCATCATATAATTCGCGTATTTGTGGTTCCGGGTTATCTATTTGCGGTTTATTACCATAAAGTTCGTTGAAATGTTCAAATATATCTTCAATAGTCAGAGTCTCTGATGTAGGAGAACGAGATTTTGTTGTTTAATATTTTGCCAAAATAGTGTTGGTTTGTTTTTGGCGAGTTGAGTTAAGCGTATGCCTTCAGATTTGCGGAATTTCATTTAAGCTTTTCTTTTTTGCTTTGTAGTAGGTCGACTTATGAATTAAGAATTAATTTTTGTTTTCGACCGTTTGATTTCGAAGAAATCTGTTGCGTGCTTTATTAAATTGCCTTAGTAATTCACGCAATTCTTCGTTGAACCATTTATTTTAAAAAGGAGATTAGTATTGTTATTTCGTGAATAATCTGATTTGCGTTCACCAAAAACGGTAAAGGCATGGTGTTGAATGAATTCAGTAAATTTTTGCACGGATTGATCAACTGAGTTGCCGTCAATACTTGAAGTTATGTCATCAAGAGTGATTTGATGATCTATTAATCTTGCTATGAAATCGGGCGCCGTGGAGTTGTCCCATTTAATAAAGGAGTTTAAGCTGTTTTTGTTATTGTCACGTGACTGAGAAATTTTTTGTTTTCGTCGAATACAAAACTTAAGGGGAGAATGGTCAGAAAACTCGTTTGGGTCTAAAATCGTGAATTCTTTTATAAACTTAAAATCGTTGTAGTTTAAAATGAAATAATCAACCGTACTAAATCCATTGATATTATGGAACGTAAAATCGCCGTTGTTCAGTCTTCCATTTGCTATGACAAGTCCTGTAGATTTAAACAAATTCAAAAGTTTTCTACCATAAGCGTCTATCATAATATCTTTGTTTTTTTCTATTTGGGATGATACCATTAAATTCTTGAGGCTGTAAGTTATCAATAAAATTGTCATACTACATAAAATCAGGTTCTACAGCTGTTCTGCTATTACAATCTCCATTTAACACTACCTTTCCAGCAGATTTATATTTTTCGATTCCAGTTTCAACTTGTTCCAAAAAGTCAATGTCATTTTGATTAATTACTTTTGAATTTTTAGGAACGTTGTATGTAGAACACAGAAATACGTCTTCTTCGAAAGAAAATAGTGACTTACATATTCGTAACCATACAATTCCAACCTGTATTTTTTCAACAATGGAAATTCTAATTTTAAACTGATATTTGTAATAAATTGAGATACCCCCACTGTATCGACCCCTTTTTGAAGATGGTGACTTATTTCCGAAAAGATGGTTACATTCGAATCCATCAATGTTTAAGTTGTAACACGAATTAGGTGATAACCTGTCTCTAAGAGAATAAGAATATCATACCTAGAAACATAATTAAGGAAGTCTTGATCGGAGAGTTTTTGAATAATGCCATGTACATTCCAGGATAAAATAGATATCTGCTCCTCCTAAAATTTTAGAATCAGTTACAATAATTTTTATAATGATAATTGCATGACAAACACAAATTATATAATTACCTGCTGAGACAAATTAATAACCTATTTAACGACCGACACGTGTCGTTAGCACCTTTCTATGATCAGCAGTGTATCCCAGCATGCCTTTTCACACCTACTTTATCACCTTTATGGGTACATACATTATTTTTACTGTTACCAATTTTTCCTTTTTTTACTATATAAAATCATGTTACCGATATTTCGGTAAATCATTTGCATATTGAGAGATAATTGAGACTGAATAATTCTGTGAATAAGCCCTGATAGATAATTGATTATTTGTTTAAACATTCACAAATGTCGGCAATTAGATAAGTAACCACAGTTTAACGATCATTTCATGATCGAAATCAAAATTAAGAAAATTAAAGATTTTATTAATTAAAAAGACAAAATATGATTTCATAAGACGCATTGGCAATGAAATCGTAAAATGTGTAACATCCTGTTCCTAGTACCTTAATATGATTGACTAAAGAATTGTTTTTTAACTGACAACGCATATACATACACTAAAATGTTTTTATAATTTCTTTAAAATAAATATTTTCATCGGCGCTAAGAACTCACAACGCTAATCAATAAACTTGTGTATGTAGCCTACTATGCAGAACAGAGCATAACAATATTTTTTATCAAGGTTTTTACATGGGGTATATCAAATGCTTTGTAGTCGGAAACAAAGGTTAAATGACTCCGGAACAAGAAATTATTTTAGTTTTGTCATAAAGGGGAAAAATCCGATAATACATATAAAAAACAACGAACAAATAACTGCTGAGTTCGGTACGTTGTATTTAGATTAATCAAAGTTATTCCTATAAATTAAAGGAAAAAAATCAACAAAAACAGTTTTGATTATGATGTTGTTACAGAACTTAAGATGGGAGTTAATCAATTTACCATGTCATTAATAAAGGTGTTGATTAGATGTTGTATGATACACGTGGCCTGTAACGGTAAAAGTGTTTATCAAGCTAGTGAATACTTATGCCATGATAAGTAAAGGTTCCTGTTAAAGAAAGAAAAAAAGATAAATATTAACTGATCAAGAAAAAAAAACAAACGATCTTTTGATTACATCAACAAAGACGTTATACTACTTATATTTATATTAATTAGTTGGAAGTTTCGAATTTATTGCCCAAAGTTTTGCATTTTTGCGGGGGAGTGCTTTTTTTTGCAGAAAACGTTAAAAAATGTGTAAGACAGAAAGAATCCAGTAGTGTAATAGTCTAATACGATAGAAATTACTACTTTGTTTTGACTAGTATTTAGGCACGAAATTTTGATCACTGACGTGTAGGAATAGTCGGGTTTTTGAAATTAAACCAATAAAATGACAATTGACGGTGCCTTTACTAGAGTTTTAGCATTTGTAAATATCTGCATAACTGTGAACAGTAAAGTTGTCAAGATTTTACAAAGAAAAACAACAGATAATACAATATTTTACAAAATAAGCAAACATTGTTCAATACTTTGTATCGTTGGTCTGTATAAATAGTGATGAATTGATCCTTATTTATATTCATTAACGACGGAATTTCTTGAATAGAATTTTAATGAACTTGCATAAACTTAAGAGATGATCCGGAGATGTGGATGTCAACAGAGCTTTGAAGTTGTATTTGCTGGGTTCATTTGGTTTAATTGAATTAGAAAGAAGGGACATTCTTTCATTATTAAAAACGGGACAGTGGAGCAGATAGTGTTTTTCAGAGCCGACTCCCTCTCTAACACATAACATGCACAGACGGTCAGTGATCACAGTTTGGTCATATCTTTGGCGTTCAATCGGAAAGAGATGATTAGCTGTCCTAAACTTGAACATGTACGTCCAGTAAGCATAATGTTGATAATGTACATTAGAAATAAATAGTGCCGTGTTTCAGTGGTATACCTAGCGAAAAAAGGTTATATAAATAAATCACATATTGAATTTGCATGAAAATGATAATACATTTCTTCTCCTTACTTATCTTTTCTTCGCTTTACTTATATTTACCTTGCTTTTCCTTACGAATCTATACGCATCCTTACTTTTTATATTTACGCATCATTACTTATCTTTATGCATCCTTACGTCTGATTTGTCTTTATGCATCCATACTTCCTTACGTTTTTTTGCAAATTACGCATGCGCAACTTTTAAACATGTGAAAAATAAGTCTATGTAAAACTGCCAACACACAAAAAAGTAAGAATGAGAGTAATTAATTGATGAAATATGCAACTTGCAATCATTCCAGCATCTTTCCATGACAATAACAATTTCGAAATAGGTAATACAATTTTGTTTATGCAAAAGCGATCAAACACGGACAGTAAATGTTTAAAAGTAATAATTGAAAATTAATTAAAATTAGGGATGGGAACGAATGTTCGAATATTCGAATATTCGAAAATCTACCGAATATTCGAATCTGAAAGTAAAATTAGAATATTCTAAAATGATTTTTTTTCAAATAAAGCATCGTTGATTTTTATAAATGTAAGCATTCTGATTATGCAAAAACCCAAATCTGTTTGGTATTGTGTTTTTTTATCGCGTGTCAATAAATGATCCAATTAACAATAAAATTGCAATGCATAATTGGCAGGGGCAATCGTTACGGATTAACAGTTTGCCACAGGCGTAATTGTAATACCTTTTAATCTTTTGTTCATTTTAATTGGCGCCCGTTTATTTCACAAATATTAGAAGGTTGTTTGTCTCACAATATTCAAGGATTAACGTCAAGTTTTACGAAAACGGACAACCAGTCACGCTTATAACTCTATTGATATTACTTTTTTGTTGCCCAATCAGTAGAATAGCTCATATATTTTCCTCTTATAAGTATATTTGAAACAAAAATTATCCTCGCTTTATGTTTGATCATCGCTTAACCATATTGAAATAAGCTGTATGGATAAAAAAGAGAAAAAAAACAACAAAAAAACTTGCATTCCTGTCGCGTTTGGACTAATTTCACACGGTTTTAATGAACGGAATATAATATGTATTGCCAATCACTTAATAAGTATTTAAAACTTCCATAAAACAAGCTATTTCTACGCCATTTCTAGATAATACATTAGCTGTTTCCCCCGACAACGTACAGGTGATAAAACAGTACCAATGTTCGGATACCAAAATTCGGGTAACTGACTGAACTGAATAACACGAATATTCGAATATATTCGAATATGGCAAAGCGAATAATCGAATACTGATATAAGTATTCGTTCCCATCCCTTATTAAAATACAAATTCAATACTATCATTTTGTATTTTCAGACAAATGGACCTTCATCGTGCCATTACAGAGCTGCAGGAGCAGATGCGAGTCTTGCACGAGTCGGAGAAAAAGTTACAGCCACAAGACAATGAAGCAGAATAAAAGAACAAAAAGAATAAAACTTTCTGAAATGCATGTTGTAAATGTATGTCCTTGTTAGAAACAATGAAATAACTCACAATAATCCTATAAATTTAGTATGTTTATCTGTGCAAGTGAAACTGGGTTTCATACATAAGCTGTGATCGTAGCAAGTAAAAATGCCACTACCACATAGTTTTTATAAGATGTTAAAATACATTTTTAATTTATATGTAGTACAGCTTAACAATGACCCGTGACTACATACACATACAGTGATACTTGGGATTTCAATTGATTAACGATAACGTATGAAACAATATAAATGGCATGCGCTGACAAATCTTTGATATTACATATGTTATTGTAATTTGAATATATGTTTACAAGTGGCCAAGGTTCACTAGTCATTGTTTGCATAACTTCAAGATTGATTTCAGTTATGTCCTTATCATTGCAATATGCTTGGTTTTATTATTGATTGTTACTCTTTTATGATCATATTACATTTATTAATAAACTTGTTAATAAAATACTATTCATTAAATTCAGAACTAATTTGAATTACTTTTGTTTGTGCACATCCTCATCCTTTACAAGTTACTCAATTATTTTTTTATCATGCTTATGGCATATCTCGTGTACGCCAAAGTAAACTTTCTGTCAGTATATCTATTTTAAAAAATGTATGTTTCCTACCGTTATCTCAGACATTGCAGGTCTTTATATTTTTTCGAATACTTCAAGTAGAAACGATGAGGATCTTAACTAGTCCGTTCTAGAAATGAGTAGTTACTACATATAATGATCCCACACATCAAGTACATGTATATTATCAGGTTATATTTGGTTCCCGTATCCTGTAATATATCATGTCCGTATTCTTGATCCGTATATGTAATATAAAAAGTCCGTATTTGTGTCAAGAACGGCTTTTAGCTTTCCAGTATTCATTGAGAATACAATTCCGTATTTCCTACGTATATCTACAGTATACAAAGTCCGTATTCTGGCCCCGTATATGTGTCATATACGCTTTCAAGCATTTCCGTATTCTATGAAAATACATTTCTGTATATTCGTCGTATATCTCTAGTATAAATAGTCCGTATTCTATCCCGTATATGCATTATGTACGGTTTTTAGCTTTCCCGTATTCTATAAAAAATACAAGTCCGTATATCCTCCGTATACTGGTAAACTAGATGTTGTTATAGCCCGTATATTGCTGAAATACGGGTTTCGTACCGTGCGTATATTACAAATATACGGACACATATACATATATGTATATTGGAAGAATACGGAAATCCGTATTTGTATGATAAATATACGGAGTTCCCGTATACCCGATGTTCCGAATACGGATTAGTATATTATGTCCGTATATTATGCGAATACGTCCCGTATATGCCCGTATATTTAAAAAATACGGGACCGTAAACTTCCGTATATTGGTGTATTTTTCGCAGTGTGTGTAGTAAAAACTGGGTGGAGCTTCACAAAAATTTAATATCAAATTAAGTCTGTACTATGATGTGCAACGAATGACTTCAAAACCCAGAGTGAAGTTAGAGTGAGCTGAAGTAAAGAAAAAGCGGGAAATGATACAGTTGATATAGACACAACGAAACAGTTATACATTTTCATACCAGAACTCTCTAAAACTAAACAAACAAGTATGCAGTGGACAACAACTGGACAGTGACTGAACACAATGTCACACACCAGTATATAGATTACAGCACTGAAGATACTTACAAAACACTTATAAAATAAGGAATTATAATAAGTAAAACCTGGGTAACATATGGATCATATGTTGCTGACTCGACATTCATCACATAGTCGTCTTTAAACATGCTTTAACCCACCAGCTTGTGGTACTCCCTGAGTGACTAGTGACTGTATTCACTGGTAAATGTCACAAGATAATTATAAATAAATAGAAAGGTCTGGTGAACTGGTAAGAAGCTGAGGATTCATTAATTTTGCACCACTCTCCATGGTCAACTTGTCAACTAGCACCTCGTCACTATCCCATCCAGATCAACCTCAATACTGACAGCAGTCGCTAGCTCACAAAGATCGACTAAATCTTGCTTTCTGGTGTTACTAAATGTTACACCCCTCACCTTTAGATACAGTTGTACCTGCCACGCTGATTTAACATTGAAGGTCGTTATGATAACATCGTAATTATGATCAGATGTTATTCAAAATAACTGCGCTACAAACAATGGCTGATGGTTTGTTTGTATCTACCTCACGTGACCTGAGAATGGGAAAAACTTAAATATGCGGGGCTCCGAAGTAGATCCATTAGTCCTATGTGACCTTTTGCAGAAAATTAAAAACGAAATTCCAAATACATTTCCAGGAAATTGAGTGTGTACAAGTTAATTGTGTATGTTTGTTTTTGAATTTTAAAGAGCTTGTTGTTACATTGCAGAATCAATCAATATTTTTACCAAGTGCCTAGATGATACAAATGTTGCATAAGAAGAGTTAATGGTTTTCATACGCGCGTCAAAGACGGGACGTATTATGGGATCACCCTGGGCGGACGGACGGGCGGCGTCCAGATGTTTGTCAGGAGCATTACTCCTACACTTTAAAAGCTGTTGACTTGAAACTTCATAGGTGGATAGATCTCATTGAGACGGAGTGCCTTGCACAAGAACCATCATGCTGTACTTCATGATTTTGGAGTTATTCCCCTTTATTTCATTTTCTTGTCTGGAGCATAACTCCAACACTATCAGAGCTATTGACTTCAATC
Source organism: Cyclina sinensis (assembly GCA_012932295.1). Lineage (NCBI taxonomy): Eukaryota > Metazoa > Mollusca > Bivalvia > Venerida > Veneridae > Cyclina > Cyclina sinensis. Next base: position 34,177,690 of record JAAONU010000019.1, read on the forward strand.
TTCATAGGGGGATAGATCTCACTTGAGATGGAGTGCAGTGCATAAGAACCATCATGCTGCACTTTATGATTTGGAGTTATTCTCCTTTATTTCATTTTCTTGTCTGGAGCATAACTCCAACACTATCAAAGCTGTTGACCTGAAACTTAATAGGTGGATAGATCTCAATGAGACGGAGTGCAATTCACAGGAACCCCATTACTCTGCAAATCATGATTTTGGAATTATTTTCCTTTGTTTAATTTTCTTGTCCAGAGCATAACTTCAACACTATCAAAGCTATTGACTAGAAACTTCCTAGCTGGATAGATATTATCAAGACGGAAGGCAATGCACAGAAACCATCACTATGCACTTCTTGAATTTGGAGTTATTTCCCTTTGTTTAATTTTCATGTCCAGAGCATAACTTCAACACTATCAAAGCTATTGACTTGAAACTTCCTTGGTTTAAAGATCTCATTGGGATGGAGTGCAGTGCACAAAAACCATCATGCTGCACTTTATGATTTTGGAGTTATTCCCCTTTATTTAATTTTCTTGTCTATTTGCCTGCCTTTTGTGTTTTCTCAAGGATTATCTGTTCTTGGTAGGGTATTCTGCGAGACCACATTAGTCTAGCCAAGTACTTTCATGCTGAGTATATCTCTGATGTATCCTTGTTATGATCTAGAGTTGGTTGTCCCTATGATCATTTCCCCTTGTTGGGCTCCGAGGTGGGTGAGGAGCATCAGTGATTACTCCCTTAACATGGCAAACTCACAAAAAGAAAGCCAAGCGTTCTCTGTCAGACACGGACTCAGACTCGGAAACGTCCACCATCCCATCAACTGTCTTTTCACGATTTTTAGTCATTGAATCACTCGAAAAAGAAAAACCAATCACCAAACTTTCTCCATCTGTTATAGAAAAACAACTCTCTTCTATTATGGGCACCCCCAAGTCAGTAAAAATACTTCGGAACAATACAATTCTTGTAGAATCATCTAACAAACAACAAAGTCTGAACCTTCTACAACAAAAGTCCCTTTTAATATCTCAGTGAAAGTTTCTCCTCACAAGACTTTGAACTCATCCAAAGGAGTTATTAGGTGCAGGAATTTATCTCTCTGCGCCTCAATAGCAGAATTTACTGAGGGACCTTCATCTGATAGAATGATATGGTTATATGGTTCTCTCGGGTAGGTCTCAGATTATATTGTCTGAGGGCTATTGTCCGTTCAGATAAAGCCTTCTTATATTCCTCAGTAAACCAATGCTTGTATAGATGTTGTGGTAATACACTATCTGATCCACACGAACAGGAAATGGGTGTTCCTCAAGGTTGTATCCTTTCTGTAACTCTTTTTACTGTTAAAATCAACAACATTATCAAAGCCGTCAACCCTGGTATTGAATGTTTTCTTTATGTTGACGACTTTTGTATCTGTTACAGATCCAAACACATGTGTACCATTGAAAGACAATTACAACAAGTTTTAAATAATTTACACAAATGGTCACATGAGAATGGTTTTAAATTTTCAAAAACGAAAACAAAATGTATGCATTTTTGTAAACTTCGCAAACTACATTTAGATCCTGAATTAACCCTTGATGGCACACCCATTGAAGTAGTGAAAGAACTTAAATTCCTTGGTCTTATATTTGATTCAAAACTGTCTTTTATTCCCAACATCAACTATCTTTCTGATAACTGTCAAAAAGCTCTTAATCTGTTAAGAGTGGTTTCCAGTATGGATTGGGGCGCTGATCGTTAAGTTCTTCTGAGACTTTACAGATCTCTTATAAGATCTAAACTTGACTATGGATGTATAGTGTATGGTTCAGCAATAAACTCTTACATCAAAAAATTAGACACTATTCACCATCAGGGGCTTCGAATGGCACTCGGTGCTTTTAGAACTTCTCCGGTTACTAGCTTATATGCTGAAGCAAATGAACCATCTTTATCTTTGAAAGGACAGAAACTTGGTCTGCAGTATTTTCTTAAACTCAAATCAAATCAAAATAATCCCACTTACAAAACCGTTTTCCATCATATGTACACAGATCTTTTTCAAAACAGAGACAAAACCATTCCTTCATTTAGCTTACGAAACAGGCCATTCCTTGAATGTCTAGACATAGACTTAGATGACATAGCAATAATTAAAATACTAAACATTCCACCATGGACTTGGAAATCTCCAAAATTTATTTATGATCTTGCTAAAGATAAGAAAGATACAACCAGTCCTGAAGTATTCAAAATTAAATACAATGAAATCAAACAACAATATTATAATTATGAATATCTTTACACAGATGGCTCCAAACAAAACAGCAGTGTAGCTGCTGCAGCTGTAATAGCAGATGAAACTTTTTCTTTTCGTCTTCCTGATAATTCTTCTATCTCTTCAGCTGAACTTAAAGCAATTGGACTAGCTTTGGATTATATTGATACTGATGATTATTTTAGATATCTTATTTTCACTGACTCTTTATCAGCTATGCAAGCCCTTGATCATGAAAATACTGATAATCCTCTTGTTGTTGATTTGTTACAACAACTTTCTCATCTTCTTCAGGATTCTGAGATAATATTTTGTTGGCTCCCTAGCTATATTGGAATTCAGGGCAATGAGGCAGCCGATAAAGCTGCCACAACTGCTCTTACTACTGAGGTTTTACCTTTCCGTGTTCCTTACAGTGATTTTAAACCCATTGTCCATAGTTTTATACAAAAAGTCTGGCAGACAACTTGGAAAGAACCTATTGTTTTCTATTAAACTTGTCATAGGAGAGTGGCTGTTATCTTCTAGATCATCACGCAGAGAAAAAATTGTCCTTTGTCGTCTACGTATTGGACATTTTTACCTTACTCACTCTCGTCTTTTGAAAGGGGAACCAGTCCCACATTGTGTTCCTTGTTTTACAGATCTTACAGTTAAACACATTTTTATTGACTGTGTGAACTTTGCTCCAATACGCAATGAATATTTCAATATACAAAACATGCATGAGCTGTTTAATTCTGTTCGGCCAGACTTAATCTTTAAACTTTTAAAAAATATCAACATTTTTAACAAGATATAATCATTTTATTTTTTACATATAGAACTTTTAAGTACATCATATTTTACATACTAACGACAACTTTTGACCTTTACATCATAGCAACTTTTAAACAAAAAAGTTACTTCTTAGTTCTTTTTTTAAATACAATATTATTTGCGCCCAGTTAGTTCCTTTGCTTATTTTTTTGTCCGGAGCATAACTCCAACACTATTTAAGCTATTGACTTGAAACCTGATACATAGATAGGTCTTATTGAGACAAAGTGCAGTGCACAAGAACCGTCACTCTGCACTTCATGATTTTGGAGTTATTCCCCTTTGTTTAATTTTCTTATCTGGAACATAACTCAACCACTATCAAAGCTATTGACTTGAAACTTCCTAGGCGGATTGGTATCATTGAGATGGAGTGCAGTGCACAAGAACCGTCACTATGCACTTCATGATTTTGGAGTTATTCCCCTTTGTTTATTTTCTTATCAGGAGCATAACTCCTACATTATCAAAGCTATTGACTTGAAACTTGATACAGAGTTAGGTCTTATTGAGACAAAGTGCATTGCACAGGAAACGTAACTCTGTACTTCATGATTTTGGAGTTATCCCCCGTTGTTTAATTTTCTTGTCCGGAGCAAAACTCCTAAGTTTCTAAGTTATCAAAGCTATTGACTTGAAACTTCGCAGGTGGATAAATCTCATTCAGACAGGGTGCAGTGCACAAGAACTGTCACAGTACACTTCATGATTTTGGTGCTATTCCCATTAGTTCAATTTTTGTACTTGATGTTTGTCTGGACCATACTCCTACATTATCTAAGCTATTGGCTTGAAACTTCATAGGAGTTTAGATATTATTGAAATAAATTGCTCAATTGACGGGTATATTTTGCTCCGCCTTGCGGTGCTCTTATTTAAATTAGGAAAGGAGTTCTAGCAGATGTTCGCCGAAATGCATGTTTTCTGGAATTCCGTAAGCATCGTTATCGATTGATTAACTATGGAAAAAAATCGCAAAACCATTTTGCAGATGTTGGCCAAGATATTTGGTGACCATGTCCACAGCGGAGATCATCGATTTATGGTAGACTTTGAAATATATGAAATGGGTAGTCCGCGACGTCTTCGAGGAAAACAAGAATTCCTCCTGCAATGAACTGTTGAAATATAGAGGAATTTAAAAAAAATCTTATTGTCTAAAACTGCTAAGCCCAGAAGTCTGGAATTTGGTGTGTCTACCAAGTTTGTTAAAAGAAAATACCCTTGGGTCACTATTGGTTCCGCCCAAGGGGTCAAATGTTTTACATAAGGATATAGAGGAGAATCTAAAAGAAAATCTTCTAAACCTATGGCTTACAGTTCTGTAATTTGGCACGAAGCTTTGTGTAGTGGACCGCTACCAAGTTATTTCAAATTATGTCCCTGGGGTTAAAATTGGCCCCACTCTGGGGACCCTTTTGTGTAAAATATTTCATCTTTGAAAGTCTTCTTGTGAGAAACTGTAAGCCATAAACCTTAAATATTTTGCATGGAGCTTCATCTAAAGGTACTCTACCAAGATTATTAAGATTATGCCACTTGGGTCATTAATGGCCCTGCCATGGGGTCACCTGATTTTACATACGCTTATATAGAAACAACTTAAAAATCTTGTCTCAAAACGTATACCCTAGAGCTTAGATAGTTGGTATGTTGCATTCAGATAATGTCCCTGAGGTCAAAATTGGCCCGTGCAGGGGGATCCTATTTGTGTAAAATATTCAATCTTTGAAAATCTTCCTTCTAAATTATATCCACCTACTGCAGTTTTCAAAAAGCAGTGGATATTATGTTATTTTGTTATGATATGGGAAAACTACTAGTACTCTTTTAAGGCAATCATCATGCATATTTTAACAATGGTCATTAATGTGTAGATAGTGTGAGCACTAAAGTGTAGAAATCTCGTTCAAATTTGTGCTGCACATGTAACTTTAAGATATGAGGGGTAGCATACGAATTTTATTGGACATTGACCAAAATCATGGTAATTGTGACTTTAGTCGGACAAAATTTTCAGAATATTGTGTTGTGTAGATGTCGAACACAAATTCACAATCAGATTTGCAGTTGGAATTATGAGACGTCTAACTGAACGTCAACGTGGGCGGGCCATTTGTATGCTCCAGACAGGAAGTACACAGACCCAGGCTGCAGCTGACTTGAATGTTTAACAGTCCATTGTCTGTCGATTGTGGTCATGCTATCAAACAACTGGTGATTTGATTGATATCCAAAAGAAGTGGATATCCAAAATGTACTGACGTCCATGACAACTGCTATATTGTTAATCCAGCTCTCCGTAATAGAGCACTGACGGTCACAGATCTTCAACAGCGCCTTCGACATGTCAGAGGGGTCAATGTTTCGAGATGGACAATAAACAATCGCCTTCACTCAGATGGTCTTAACATTAGGCGCCCTCAGGTGGTCTTGCTATTGTCAGCAAGGCATTGTCATGAACATTTGTCATGGTGTAGACAGCAGCGTCGGTGGAATATTAAACAGTGGTCCGAAAATGTGATCCTCCGCCCAGAACGTTACGCGAGCTCAGTGCAATGCTGCAGGAAGAGTAGAACAGAATCCTTCATCACACCATCAGTCGTCTTATTGGAAGTATGAGACGTCATTGCATAGCTTGTTGCATCGACAGGTGGTAACAGAAACAGAAATTGCAGGAATTATATTCTATGAGGACCTGAGTCTGTACAAATCGGTTATTTAAAAACCAATACTGCACAAAACCTCAATGTCTATATGAAAGAAAAGGACGGAGACTCGCCGAAGCCGCGACAATCAAAATTCCCGATCTGGTTTCTTCAATCGCATTGTTTTTGGATACAAATTTTTCGTTGGGATTTGATTTCGTGGTTCAGCTGACCCACAAAATCCACGAAAATTAGTGTCCCACGAATAATAATTATTTCAAAGTATAATATTTCTTCTGATGTTTAAAGGGCACTGAAAGTCAAAAAGTTCAAAGGTATATTTTAAATCAACTCATCGTTTTATTTCATAATCCAAGGTATTACGAAAATCTGGGATTTCCAAATACATGAATTTCGACTTTTAAAATCGAAAATTGAAGTTGTCCCTTGGTTTATCGATGGAACCATTGTTGCAAAAATACATGGCGAGAGAAAGCGATTGTGACGTAGATGTGGTCCATTGTAGAATGGCGGAAGTGTATTCGTAGATTTCATCTAAATAAATTGTTGTACAGTCTAACCTGCCCTAAGGGTCACCTTTTATCGGCAGTCACCACGTGTCAACGGTCATTTCATGACGCTCCCGTCGAAAATCCTTCTTAATGACACGTTAATTTTACATCTGCAGCAAATTGCCAAACATCGACCCGATTTAGCGGTCAGTTGTCTGCTCAAGGTGTGAATATATTTTGACAAGCCCAAGAATAAACCCTCGAAGGCAGACACGTGATAATACACAGTGCTTTGATGTATCAGTGTGTAAATTTGGCGACTATTTGTTACGCATGTATTATAATGTGTTTCAATTTTAACAATTTTTATCACAAAGAATAACAATAGCTAGACTCTCACAGAAAACGGTCGATTAGCCTTTGATATCATTAGGTATTGAGAAGTTTGTTTTAGAATTACAAAAGGTATTGATTTCAGCAGTCAATATAAATTAAAATTAATATTAGCACCTAAGAAACATGCTTTTTAGCTGGACTCTAATTTAAATCTGTCGCGGGGGTAAAAGAAAATGAAGCTGAAGTATATCTATGGTTCTTTCTTTATCTTGGCTCAATAGGAGAACACCTTCTTTTTACGAACCACCCCGATTACACAAAGGAGAAAGAACTCTTTATGAATACATTTTCTCAATTCGCCTTAAAATTCAAAACAATATTATTTTTAATCATTTAAGAATATTTTCTTACTTTCAAAGATAAAATGTAAATTTAGAACAAAGAAATTTCAAATATACCATAATGGAATCAGAGGTTACTTCAGATAATACTTAAAGAAACAAATGTTTTTACTTTTAGGAGAAAAACTAAGACAGCTCATGTCGTGATATGAAAGTTAATGATGATAATGATAGTATCTAAAAGAATCAAAATGACTGTAAGATAACATGTATCTTGTATTTTGAACTTGAATTATCGTATTAAAAAGTTAATAAAGATACTTTTGTATACAACAATTGATAAAGTGTTATATTTCTGTGTTTAAAGTAACTACATGCCTACTAGTACTAAAGATATCGTGCCAACATTACTGCCTTATTTGGCAGTCACCTTGCTTAAGCAGTCAAAATTACCCTTTCCCTTGGCTGGCTGTATTTGGTCTGTATTGGACTGTATTTATATTTGGATGATTACTAGTAATGTAATGTAATCGTCATCTAAAACAATTAAATTTTATCATGCTATCCTGTAATTAGTTACACCCTGGTTGTCAATGGTTATAATGCGATTTTGACTTTAAAGTCTGGTTATTTTTTAAACCATTTAACTTTTTCAGTATCCTAATTTTTTTTGTTTTTCAGGTTTGAAGTTGATTTACAATTGTTGAATTAAAACTTCAAAGTCGTGATGAAATTAACTTGTGTTCCGGCGACTAAAAATCAGCATCATAATACGAGTGTAAATGATAGTTATTACATTCACAGAATTCTTTACATTCTAGGTTGAACATATTTTCACTCCGGGAAAAAAAAGACGTTACATCTTTCAGTTTGACGTTTGCACATTTATTTCAAATAAAATTAAAAATACAATGCCAGATCTCTTAAAAATTGACATTTAATTATCCCCAGCCAAAGACGGAAGGGATATTAGAAATGGTCTCTGTCTGTGTATCCGTGCGTCCATCCTTGCGTCCGTCCCAATTTTGTCCGAAGCATAACTCCAAAAGTACTTTTGCAATTTTCTTCAAACTTCCTACACATACAATGCCAGATCTCTTAAAAATTGACATTTAATTATCCCCAGCCAAAGACGGAAGGGATATTAGAAATGGTCTCTGTCTGTGTATCCGTGCGTCCATCCTTGCGTCCGTCCCAATTTTGTCCGAAGCATAACTCCAAAAGTACTTTTGCAATTTTCTTCAAACTTCCTACACTGACAGAGCACATTGGGTGGAAGTGCAATATGTAAGAACACTAACTCTACCTTGCCTACTTTTAGGGTTATTCTCCTTATAAGATTTTCTTGAGAAACTTTGTCTGAAGCATAACTCCAAAAGAACCTGAGCGTTTTTCTTCAAACTTCATACACTGACAGAGCACTTTAGGAGGAAGTGCAATGTCAAGAACAATAACTCTTCCTTGCCTACTTTTTGAGTTATTCCCATTTATCAGATTTACTTGAAAAACTTTGTCTGAAGCATAACACCAAAAATACTTGAGGGATTTACTTCAATCTTAATACACAGACATAGCACGTTGGCAGGAATTACAGTGCACTAGAACAATAACTCTACCTTGCCTACTTTTAGAATTATACCCCTTTATCAGATTTACTTGAAAAAAATATTCAAGAGCATAACTCCAAAATTACTTGAGGGATTTTCTTCAAACTTAATACAATGACATAGCACATTAGTAGGAAATGCAGTGTCAAGAACAATAACTCTACCTTGCCTGTTTTTTGAGGAATTTTCTTCAGACTGCATATACGCAAATTTGAAAGTACAACCTTCCCCTTACCCATATTTTATAAGTCAACTATATGTTATTTATAAGCAGCTTATAAGTCGCTTAGTCAATTCACATATAAGCCACTTATACTTATTTTAAATGCAAATTAGATGTAAGTGACCTATAAGTGACTTATATGTTACTTATAAGTCACTTATAAGTCTATTTGTAACTTACATATAATTCACTTATAACTGACTTATAACTTACTTATAAGTCTATTTGTAAGTTACTTTTAAGTCACTTATAAGTAACTTATATGTGACTTATATGTCAAATACTTGTATATATCCAAACTTAGTGTAATTGGGACATTCTAAACTGCAGTTGAATTTAGGTCAGGATTTCCTAGTTCCTCAGATCTGAAACGTGAAGAATATAATAATTATTAAAATTACACCTTGCAAGTAAAACTGATGTTGTTGATAATGTCTAGAAGATGCCGATGTTAACTTATTAATTCTGTTGTTTTCCGCCCATTTTTATTGTCAGTTTTATATCTTTTTGGAAGAGGTTAGTAGTTATTTTGAACAACATAAGTTACAAAAATTAATTATTATCTCAAAAAATATTTTATACAGAATTTGTACACAATTCTTTCTGCGAGCGTTTACTTATTGCGCGGCCCATCAGGGCCGTGTATACTGTTATGGGTTTAGAAATGTGCTATGTGGGTATATGACATGATTTTGTTCCTTTCGATCAACTATTATTTGACGATTCTGAGCCCATTGCTTATGGGCTTCGCACAAAATGTATAAGCAGAAGTTGTGCTGTGAAAAAAGGAATGATAAAAGGCAAAGTAGCAAAGCAATTGCTTTTTTAAGAGCTAAAGTATTATATTTTTCTCAACACTTCGAATCCGAAATGTCCTTTAGGACAACATATGGTTACTGGCAAGTACTGATATTGTCGGATATGAAACATTTTAGTCCTTTCCATTAAATGGCTAGCACAAACTTATAGTTAAAATGCAGAAAATGTCATGGTATCTGTATCGGTAGACAAATCGTATGAAAATACGAATAATAACGGCCAAAACACTAACGAAAGATGTCTGTATAGAAGTGTGTGTATTATCTTTTTGCACTATTGGTCGGAAGTGAAAAGCCCCTTCGGTCGACAATCCGGGAACATTTTTTGACCGTGCTCGATTCGCTGTCCAGAACATGTTCCGCACATGTTCCAGAACACCTATGAATGGAATTACATAGAACAGGAAGAAGCGTTTTCAAACTGGCGTATAAGTTGAATGGTTATCCAGTCGATTACTTATTAGAAAATAGCATAATGATGATAAACCTGTTAACTGACAATTGTGTCGCAAAGCTTGAGCATAAGTTTCAAAGACGGTATTGCACTTCTCGCATGTGGTATATCTGCGATATTCGTTTAACGTGTATTTTAAATGTATTGTGTTTTAAATGTCGTGTTTATTGTAATATGTACTAAAGATTTATGCCAATTAAATCTACAAAGTCGAATCGTTGGAAAACCTTACTTACACTCTTGAGATCACATTTTTCACCCAAACTTAATGAAACTGGTCAGAATGTTTACTTTGATGAACTATTTGAAGAGTTCATAACTCTGTCTCATCAGATCAAAAAATAGGAAACTGGTCAAATGATAATAAAACAATATTTACACCCTAAAGGCCACATTTCTGACCCAATCTTAATGAAACTTGATCAGAATTTTTGCCTTGATCAAATCTTTGTTGAATTCGTAACTGGCTCAAATGGGGTCAAAAACTAGTTCACATGGTCAGATCATAGGAAAACATTGTTTACACTCTTAAAGTCACATTTTTAACAATTCTCTATGAAACATGCCCAGCATCTTTGCCTACATGAAATCTTTGATAATTTCATAACTGTCACACGGGGTTATAGGTCACTACATCAAATAAAAAAACTAAAAAAAAAAAACTCGTAGCTTATGCTCAAGTGGACCAGCCAAGACCATTTGGTCCTCTTGTTTTGGTGTTGATGTCAGTTCCAAGACACATTTTGAAACAGATCTTATAATTTTAGCACATTTCCTGTCCTGCTCAAAACATATCGAAATGATTAAACCATCTCAGTCACATAGCAGGATGCTGTACATACATCAGTTTGCTAATGTTTTCTGTCTTGCGGTAAAGTTTCCGTATTAAGACCAGTAAAGTTTCTGCTTTTCATAGTCCTTAATATTAACTTTGCCTTATCATGAAGGCTTTCTCGGCGTTCAGTATGTTCCGTTGCTTTCAAAATAGACAGCGGGAATGTCTTCCTCCTTAAAAAATAATGGTCTTAATAGGGGAAGTTTACTGTACTGTCGTGTTCGTCTTTTTATTTCATACTATATACATGACCTGCATCATTTCCATCATGTCTGCAATGCGCAAGACCATCCGTTCCAGCTCGTATTCTATGGTATTGTACGTTGAACCACTATTTCACTAAAACATTCGCATCTTTCCAATTTCATATAACAGCAGCTAACTGTCAGTGTGCTGCATTCAGGCTCAGCAATGCTTTCAGAGCTTTCTGTCATCTAAAACATTATGAAAATGATGCATCTGTAAAATACATGCTGTTTACGTTGTTTTGGCAATAAAAAAATATTTTTTCTCAGAGACTTCTACGTAATTACACCCTTTGTCCCTACCACTCCTTTTTCGAGGGCCGCGCTTTCCCCTTTGCAGCATTCATGCACCAATTTCGTACCTGCATAGGAATGTGGTCAGTTTACCTCATTTCAAGCTTTCTTACATGACTTACAGGTATAAAAAAAGATAAATGAAGAAAAAATATTTTTCATCAAAGAAATGAATTTTTTTTAAAGTAAATAGCTTCTATCATTGAACAGAGTTTCCTTAATAAAACAATCCTCAAAGTTTTCCTTCTTCATTTCCATTCTTCTCAGCTCTTTCAGATGCCATATTCAAAATTCAAAATAAACAGGAAGTGTTAAACTCTTTTTTTGATTGGTGAACATCATAAAAACTTTAACTAGAGAACCAATCAAAAGATTTCTCACAACTGACAGTTTCTGGTTTTAAACAAATATAAGTCACTTAAAAGTCACTTATAAGTGACTTATATGTTGAAAATTTGACAAGACTGAAATGACATATAAATGACTTATACTTATAACAGACTTATACAAATTTTGTTTTTTATAAGTAACTTATAAGTAACTTATATGTCCCTTATAATTCAAGTATAAGTTGCTTATAAGGGACATATAAGTCACTTAAAGTCATTTTGGTAAGGGTCAGTATCTTCTTCTCAGCGGGGGATTAACCATGTGTAACATGGCTCTTAGTCCAAATAAAATTTCCAAGTGTTAAAGTTCTATGTCCTAATCAAAGCTATACATGCCAACAGGACGGCAATTATAACTGTGCAATTATAATGTGATTGCATAATAGCCTGTGACATATCCGTGTTTGGATAAGCCACCGTTAATTGCCGCTTGATCTTCGAAAACCCCTTAAACATTGTTGGTTTCAACTTTGTCCTATTTGCCTGTCATGAAAAAAAGCCCTCAGGCTTTATAATCCCCCGTCAAATAATAATGATACTAATTTACTGTTTTTTTAACAAAGTCACCCAAGTTAACGCCTACTATAATTATTATAATATTGTGTTTGTAAAAATTTATACTTTGCTGAAAACATGTGTTTGTTAAATGCAATAAAATGATCGATTGATAATTACACTGAATTTAATAATTCACATAGTAAATCATTGAAGTGTAAAAATAATTTCGGCGGAAACAATGCGTACGAATTATTTCTTTTGGAAAAATACAAAATAAGCCATCAATTTATTTGGCCTTCACCGGAAATAGCCCATCAAAACGCCAAAAACGAAAGTACAATCGCCAACGTCAAGTTCACCCTAGGTAATGTTTCAACCTATTTCTCCATCACAACTTAATCGATTTCTCCAAACTAAACAATATTGTGAAGCTAAATATGTCCGGTTTTAGAGCACTATTTGCTTTTTATCTCAAGTTGGGTATTTTTTGTGTAATTGGCGATAAATTGTAGCTTCGTTGTTAATTTTTGTGAACAATGTTGATTTTTTTTCCACTAAATCAAGCCCAAAACGCACTGTATCAATATCCAACTTGAATTACAAAATATAGACTTTCCTCCACTTGTATTAGAGCGACCATTCACAAAATCGAGCTACTTTTTACAAAATTTGCGAAAAACGGTCATGCCTTGTGTACAGTGTCTAGCAACGAAATAAATTCAAGTGAACGGGGTGTAGTAGTTCAATGTACAGGGTTTATTAGCATGTGTACGGTGTCTAGTAATTACATCTTTTTCAAAGTGTAGTCTTATTTGGAAATGCTCTCATTTCAGACTAAAACATGGACAAATTGGAAGAAAAAGAAGAAGAATACTCGGAGTAATTTGGTAAATAATTTATCTGTGGAAGCAACATCTGATGTACTGAACTCCCTTTCACTAAGATTGCCAGATTTTATGATTTTCTTGAGTGGACTATCCTTTGGTACATTGTTCCTTTTGGAAATGTGTATTCTTTTAATTATGTCATCAATAGTTAATGTACGACCTTGTTCTCGACATAACTCTGCAATCAGTTTGTAGTTAACTGTTTTCATGCTTTGCCCATCTAACTCTTTATGTCGAATTTATAAATTAGGATGCTTTTATATTGCATGCTGAATGGACTCTTTAAAAGATGCATAATGCTGTCCCCATTCTATGCACTGGTATTTCATCGCAGCAAATGAAATAATAATAATAATAATATCATCATCACCATCATCATCATCATCATCACCATTGTCGTTATCATTATCATCAGCAGCAGTAGCAGCAGCAGTCCAGCAGCATTGTATTTGTTAATTAAATATGAAATATACTGCACGAAATCACAAGTGGGATCACCTGAGTTTAACTGCAACAAATTCTCGTTAAAAATATGCGCAGGCGTTTATAGCCAGTGATCTAGTCTGATAAAATATCGTGCTTAACCTAACTAGTCAAGGCAAATATTTTACCAAAGTTCATTATCATGCCTAAGATTGTACTTGCTGTCATTGCCAAAATATTTTGAACATGTTGTTCTTTACTCAGAAGCATGCGCAGGCAAGGTTAGGAATCAAATGATTTTAGCTTCTTTACTTCATGCTTTAACTTACATCTGAAATCTTTAAACGATTTATCATAATTTTTTAGACTGTGGATATACACAAATGGGATGCGACAATAAGCACTCGGCCGTCGAGTTTGCGGAATAAAAATGTGTGTACCAAGTTAATGGAACACAATTGTCACAATGACAAAGAGAAGAGATTCTTATACAGTAATACACTTAAAGCACACTGATTTTTTAGATTACAAAAGCATGAAGTCCAAAGGGTAAATCTGCCAATGGACAAAGATCAGGCATCTGAGGTTTGTAAATGTGGACGCAAAAACAATCATGTATATCAAATGTTATGATTTGAGAGATGAATGCCAGTTTGCTGAGTTAGTCAGATAAGTGATGCTTGGACAGCTCATCCATTTTTAAGTACAAATAGAAACTTTGTTCAGCTGCTAAGGAAAGGATCTTTCATTTAAAAGGACTACCTCACATAGTCTTGGCAAAATTCAAAAATAATTAGTGACCAATTCAATACATTAAATAAATAAATACAGTCATATTTATGGGATTTGCGAATTCGCTTTTATGAAGTCACTAAAAGAAATTTTGACCTAATAACAGGGGGTCAGATTTTTTTCTTATCTTTGTCAGTTGGTCAAGTGACGTTGATATCCAGTCACTTGTCATGTGATCAGCCGGACTAATTTAAGTCCAACTTTTAATGATGTTTTTATGCACCCGAAGGGAGGCATATAGTTTTTGAACTGTCCGTCCGTCAGTCCGTCCAAAAACTTTAACATTGGCCATAACTTCCTTATTAGAAAGTGGATTTACTTCATACTTGGACACAACACCCCTTTGGACAAGACCTTTCCAATGACCTTTATTTATTTGACCTTTACCGCTGAATGACCTTCACTTTGAAGATCCAATTGTCCAAAAACCTTAACATTGACCATTACTTCCTCATTAGTAAGTGGATTTAGTTCATACTCGGACACAACATCCCTTCCACTGACCTATATTTAATTGACCTTGATCCCTGAATGACCGTCACCTTGAAGATCCAATTGTCCAAAAACTTTAGCATTGACCATAACTTCTTTATTAGTAAGTGGATTTACTTCATACTTGGAAACAACATCCCTTTGGCCAATACTGTCCCCACTGACCTATCTTACCAGTAGAGATAGACACAGCAATGCAGTCATCGGATGATAAACAAGACTGTGAAAGGCCACTAAAGGAAAGAATAGACTCGTTCATTAAACTGTAGTGCAAGAGAAAAGAAGCGTCGTCCAAGATAAAAACGGCACAATCGAAACAGAAGAAATATTACGATTCTTCACTACCTACAGAGGATAGAGGAGTTTTTGAAGTCGGCGATCAAGTCCTTGTTCACAACACACGAAAATTAAATAGAAAAGGCGGGAAATTTGGTCTTAAATAGAAAGGACCATTTAAAATAAAAAAAAATAATTGAAAAAGGTACTTACTTCCTCGAAGGAATGAAAAACCAGTGTAAGTGGGAACAGACTGACTAGCTATAGTCAGAGAAAGGCCGATGCTACTTGTGGCAGTCCTACAAATAACGCAGAAAATCGGGCTACTGACAGTCAGTCAAATAACAACACAGACAAGCGAGCTACTGAAAGCTCTACAA
This sequence comes from Cyclina sinensis, assembly GCA_012932295.1. Lineage (NCBI taxonomy): Eukaryota > Metazoa > Mollusca > Bivalvia > Venerida > Veneridae > Cyclina > Cyclina sinensis. Next base: position 34,193,234 of record JAAONU010000019.1, read on the forward strand.
GTGATCACAGTCCAATAAACAAAGAAACAGAAACCGAAGTAGACAACTAAGCATTTTAAAGTACTCCAAAAACTAACGATAAATCTGACTATAAACTCCCTCCAAAAAAGAGAAGAATATCGCGAGAAGATCTTACAACTGAATCTACCGATTCTACTAAATCTATCTATCAAGAACCAGATCCATGGAAACTGTCTGTTTAGAGCATTCAGTTATGTAGTTTTCGGCGTACAAACCCATCACAGCTTGATAAGGCAAGCGATTGTAGATTTCATGAAAGAAAACTAAAATCTAATGAATGCATCACGCGTGATCAAGTTCCTCGTTATCTAGACACGTCAATGTTGGCCTCCGAGAACACATGGGGAACGGAAGTGAAGATATTTGCTTTTGCAACGCTCACTAGAACCATTGCGTATGTTTACTCACAGTACGGCAGTAAGGAAATGTGGCGTTGGTTAGAATACAAACCTGTAGGCCTTATTGGTGGTAATTTAAGGGATCGAGCAGTTTACAATCAAAAGAAAAGCGCTCTTTTTGTCCCAGTGCTAGAGGTAGATGGCGGAGTTCTCAAGAAAACCATATAAAAGAATTAGGAACCACATACCAGAAAAATATCACACACTCATAAATTATGACTTATTAGATGCTTCTTTAGTGAATTGTACGCAGACGAAGCGTTGCTATTAAAACGTGACAAAAGTGTAAAGACTGTATATGTGAAGGCTTCTACTAACACGCCTTACGATGTAGAAGGGTTGCGGGGGTTATCTGAGGAGGTGGATGCAAATATTTCAATATAGTATGCGACTGGGGCGATGTCGTAAACAAGCTTAACTGATATTGTGAAACATGTACGTAATGAATCCGTGGAGAACTACTAGTATACAATTTATGCTAAATTTTGTTTAGAATGTAGCATCTGATGAGCATATCAAGGCGTGACATTTCATAGCGGTTAACAAATGTTGTGTGGTTTTAGTTCGCCTTAAGCACGTGTTCAAGATGAGCTTTTGTGACCTCTTGCTGTAAATCGTCCGTCCATCCGTTGTCAACTTTTTCATTCAAACGACTTCTCCGATACCGCTTTGCCAAGTATGATGAAACTTGACAGGCATGTTCATTGTACCAACCTCTGCCAAGTTTGACCTGCAGCCTTTAAACTTAAGATTATTGTTCATCATATTGATACGGGTCATCTAGGGTAAAAAACTTGGTCATATGACCAAATATAGATTTCAACTTAGACCTAAACCAACTGTTATATCAATTTCAGGCCCTTTCCTGTTTCTTAAAGCCTAATACTCAGGGGAGCGATATAGAGCCATCAAGGCCATTTTATAGTAGTATAATAGCCTGATATCTAAACAGACGATGTGATGTGTTGTGATGTGATGTGTTGTTTTACCAAAGCATAGGTCAACACCCTGGGACTTCTTGTTACAATTGTTTCCATACATTTTCAAATAAAATATTCTTTTGATTTATAATAAGCCAGCTCATTTTAATTTTTGGTGGTCTTTTTTGACCGAACATTAGACTTTAAAGCTCCCGAACCACCGATAATCGGAACTAGCAATAAGAAATGACTTAACTTTAATTTTCAACGATAATGCTTCACGTAGGTGATGCAAGCAAGTTGTATTTTTTATTTGCATTTGCTGTAACAATTATACTAAGAAAAACACATTTTTATGCTAAAAAGAAGTTATGGTCATTTTAGATATTATTTTGTATCAAAAGATCATGTTCCTTGTTAAACTGAACGCTTTTACTTGGACAAAGATAAACCGGTACAAACTTCAAAACAGTATACAAACATTTCGTTAAATTGACAATGGATTCTTTTTGAGAGTAAAAATATTTGGTGTGTTGAAAGATCAAGAAAATCCCAGATTATAACGGGGATCAGTATTTAAAGAAAACACTTCTATAGGATAACAAATCTTCATTTTGTCTTTGGAGTCATGATAATATTAGGTTGGGTGTCATAACATTTTGACCGGTGATATTATTATGACCCCCCGTAATAATAATATGTATGACCCCCGGTAATAATATTATGACCCCCGATCATAATATTATGACCCTCGGTCATAATATTAAGGTTACCATATTAACTGGATAACTTTTTTTAAGCAATAGTGACCAAGAGTCGTTATTCTGTGTGTTACATAACTTCAGTTAGGACGAAGAGTAACCTTGCTAGAATAACGATCTTGTGGTCATCTTTCTAAGAAAAAAAATCATTTTTGTGTCGCCTGCTACAAAGTAGCGCGCCATATTGGGATCACTTCTCCGTCGTCTGTCTGTCCGTCCGTCACAAAACTTGTCCGGACTACTCCTCAGCAACTACTTGTGCGATTTCATCCAAACTTTACAGGAATGATCAGTACTAAGTCTAGTTGTGCATAATATCGGCATTTTCCATTTCATTGATTTTGACTGAGTTATGGCCCTTTAATGATTTTCTTTTAAAGTTTGTCCGGACTATTTCTCTTATACTACTAATGCAATTGGAATGAAATGTTACAGGATTGATCAGTACCTCAAGTACTTGCGCATATTTAACGGGTTTTTCGGTTGAAAGATTTTTTTGCTGAGTTATGGCCCTTGAATGTAAAAGGCGTTTTTGCCCATTAATGATTTTTGTGTTGCAGGCTTCACAGTAGCTGCAACATGCTACAAAGTAGCCACGACATGAAGGCATTACTTCTCCATCGTCTGTCTGTCTGTCTGTCCGTCCGTCCGTCTGTTCGTCCGTCCCAAAAATTGTCCGGACTTCTCCTTAAAAACTACTGGTGCGAATTCATCCAAACTTTACAGGAATGATCAGTACCAAGTCTTGTTGTGCATATCATCGGCATTTTCCAGTTCAATTAATTTTATCAGTTATTGTCCTTTAATGATTTTTAATTTTAAGGTTTGTCCAGACTACTTCTCTTCTACTGATAATGCAATTTGAATGAAATTTTACAGGATTGATCGATACCTCAAGTTCTTGCTCATATCTAACAGGTTTTTTGGTTGAATGATTTTTGGCTGAGTTATGGCCCTTGAATAAAAAAAGGCGTTTTGGCCAACAAATTGTCCAGTCACCTCTCAATACAACTGCTTAATTGGCTATCATCAGGTGACACATGTGATCACTGATCGCCCTATGTCTATGAAATACTTGGTTTGGTTAGGTTTTTTGGGGTTTTACGCCCGTTTTCAACAATTTTTCAGTTACATCAGGCGGGCAGTTACCTAACCATCGTTCCTGGGAAGAACCATTACTAAACATCCATCCTCCGCAAGAAGCTGCCAACCTTTCTCACATAAAGAGACGTGGTCGTAACTGGGGCTTGAACCCACGACCCTCTATCAGTGACTATAACCACTCGACCACGGAGGCGGGTCATGACTTAGTAAAAAAAATATCCCGACTACTGCCTAATGGATCACTAACTATTAATGGCAATAACTTAAGAAATCATTCTATATACTTGTTTGTTTGCTGTTGCTCTTGTTCCTGTCCCCTCATTAGTACTAGTCTATATAGACTCTACATGAACAAGTTTTAAACTTGATATAAATATCAAGAAAAAATCGTGTGACTCAAGTTTTTGACCCCACACAGACTTTATCTAGATTTTATTACGGTTAATATTGATATTGTGACCAAGTTTGGTGACGATCGACCCAAAAATGTGGTCTGTAGCTAAAGTGGCTTACCAGGCTTCTCTGACGTCGGGCTACGCCATAATGGTCGGAAATCAAAGGTAGTGATAATTAGATAATTATAATACTTTAAAAAGAGAGAAATTAAAGCCAAGGAGACACGGCGACAACGCCTAGCAACTCATGCAAATGACAGAGCTGGAACGTACCATCCACATCCCCAAAATAAGAACGCTTCTGGCGCACTTATATACTGTCCTCTACAATGAATGGCACTGCCTTGTATGAAAGCCGCACACAAATTACATATAATGCATTGAGGTAACCCTAAATGATAGTTACACTGAAGTGTTTGTTATTGATAGTTCAATTAGTTTCAGTGTGTGGAGCGTTTAAAAGACACAAAACGTGCAAATTTGGGGATGCAAAAGCATCACCATACAAAGACTGGTGAGAAAGTTAGTCTAGGAAAATGATTAAACAGTGATTTTGCTTAAATATTTGGTTGGAGTTGTCGTTGAATCAGCCTTTTCTGTCGTATCGTATTGTCGTAGGTCGCTTCGCGTTGTCGAATGTCGTATTGCCTTATTGCAATGTCATATCGCATTGTCGCGATGTCTGCTTGTCGGCTGTCGTTCTTAAAACACGACGGGCGACATTATAAATGGCACTAATAGGATTCCGTAGTGTCCTTTTATATGAATACCAAATATCAAGGCAATACGATATCTTTACCTTTCGACTATTAAATTTTACGTCGAACAACGTCAAGGAAGACTAGGAAGTCCCCTGAATGCACTCTTTCTTTGAAGTGCGGTAGCATAACAACGCATCTAAAAAAACCAGCTATACCGCTGAGGCCGATGTTGTTGCTGTTGTTGTTATTCCCAGTTTTATGTCCCTCCAGCCTATTTACGAAGACATTTTGGTGTGGACATTTCAGCTTTACATGGCAGGAGAAGACCCCTGGTGTCCCTCCGGTCAATTTTTCAGGCTCAGGCGGGCACCTTGGTAGAACCACTGACGTTCCTCAAGTTAGCTGGTTAGCTTCCTCACATATAAGTTATTGCCCCTGGTAGGCCTCGAACTCACAGCGGTGAGGGGCAAGTGATTCGGAAACCTTAACCACTCGGCCACGGACGCCCCTTAGCTGAGGCCGAATTACGCATCCTCTTTTAAATACTTAGCACTTTTGTGAGCCTCGGGGGCGAAAAGATAGCGCACTGGCTTATTAAAGCGGATAGGTCTCACCAAAGGGATATTGTCATCGAACCTTTACCAGTAGAAACAGAATACCTCATGGAATGGGGATACATAAAGGAATCCTCTTGCAACTTGAAACTCCTGCAACTTTCAAGGTACACGGTAGAACATACTTAGAACATAGACCACGAAACCATTGCTTTAAAAGAGCGTGACTTTTTGTTTAGAACATGTTTTAGATCTAAATCGTTTTGTTACCTACCCGTTTAAAGGTATCATGCTTCAAGTATTTCAACAGTTTTTTCCCCAAGATTTTCCCAGTTTCGGTGAGATAGTACCTTTAACAGCCTCATAACTTTGTGACATCGCCTTATGTTACTTACATGTATACCTGCTGTGTTAATTTAAGAAAAAAGCATCATTTTGTTATTGCATCATATATGTTGCACTAATTCCGTAATTTTATGAGCTCGCGGGGTCATTATGAAAAAATGACGGTAAAATAGTTCTTTTTCTGGTGTGCAAGATTGTAAAAAAGCTATTTCCATCGTTGGAAAAAAAAAAACAATGATTTATGCCACCCCTGAAAGTGATTTCAAATACCCTTAACCTTCTTTATGTTACCTATATATCACTCATATGTACCTTCAAAAATAGGCGAAACGGGTGTAGGGTAGCCCAATGGTTTTATTACCTGTGACGCTCCTCGTCGTTAGAAATTATTCAAATTTCAGTGTATTGTTGAAGAGACATCCTTCTTGGATAGGGGGTATTTGTGTCATTTTTAGGCATTTTAAGTAGAAAAGGTCAACTATTATATCAATATAAGAAAAAGGTAACACAAAGGGCAATTAGTTATTTATATAAAAGAAAAAGGTAAAAAAGGTCATAACTCCCGAACAGGTGGAGCAAATCCATTTTTTATCTTTCTGCACAACTAGGCATCGGTAGTAGTAATCCCTGAAAGTTAGAATCATTTCTGTCCAATCATGAATGAAGAGTTCGGGTCACACAAAAAAATGTTACACGTACGGACGCACTCACTCACGGACGGGTGCCAATACCATATTCTTCTCTGATGCCTGTCGGTGGGGATAATTATGTTGTACCTTAGATGGGTTTGGGTTAGGGGGTCGTTATTCTATAGGGGGTTCACAATTCTATGTGAGGGTCATTTTTCTGTGTGTGGAGGAGTCATAATATTATGACCCCAGGTAAAATAGTAAACGGGGGTCATTATTCTGTGCGGGTCAGTTTACAACGTTACACCGGTATGTGATTTTTGCCACTTTGCGACAAGCACGTAGATGTTATATCGACGGGAATTTAAGGTAATTACACACATAAATAATGATTTAATTTATATTAAAGCGAAATGATAGTGATGACAATTGTTTTATTTTCTGTGTACATGTGCCTCTTTTTTCCTTCTATGTTCCTGTTTATGTTCATAAAATTTGATGAAATAATTTCATTTCAGCTGAACAATAATAAAAGGCTAAAACTATTATATTTTTTTGGTATCAATATTTTTCCCAAAAAGTATTTAATCCAATATTGAAAAGTGAATTCTTCACAAACAGAACCAAATATCACGAACAATGGGGACATTTTGACCAATAGTGGGGACGTTTTGACAAAAAGTTTCGACGTTGAAACAATTATAGGAGACGGTTTGAGTAAAAGTGGAGACGTTCTGGACATTGCTTTTTATACTAGGGACGTTTGACAAAAAGTGGGGACATTTTAACTTAAAATGGGGACGGTTTGATTAGGGGATGTTTTTACTTAGGGACGAATTTATCGCTACCTCTCGTAACCAGATGCTCGATGGCGGCACATATGACAAGAAAATCTGAAATCACGAGAGAAACATTATCGTCTCCTCAAACTCAAGACCTTGAAAACTTTAACGTTATCATAAGTCATGTAATAGGGGAGAAAAAAAATTATACCAAAAATGTGTTCTTGCCATCTTTGTATGGAACAACTACAAGGAGCAAACAAGAACAGATGATTTCGAGTGCTTTTGAAAGTTGTGCATTTAAAGCAGTTGCAAGTGGAGTACTTGGTAAAATTATATATATATATATATATATACATTTCTTATTTCTTTAACCACTTCTGATAGAATATTTTATAGTTTTATAAAGTGTTGTTTTCAATTATTCTCGAGTTATGCTCATATGAATTAGGGACGATACGGACCATGGGACAATACGGACCAGACGATACGGACCATATTTTTGGACGATACGGACCATGTTTCGGGACGATACGGACCATGTTTTAAAAATTTCATTTTCTGCTGAAAAATTTATTTTGATAAAATAAAACTCTTAGCTTTTCCGTAAAAAACTGACATAAAAAATAACGATTTATGATTTTATTTTGCTTTATTCAAACGTAACAACATGCATATTAACAGTTCCTGATCTGTCACTCCAGCCTGTCATAATGAATTATGACGGGAATTTGTATAGATCGGAACCACATAGCAGTTTTAGCAACTTGAAAAATATTCTAAGGAAATGTTGTTTTATGACGAAAGCACTATAAAAATGGAACCAGGTCCGATATTACCAAGATTCGTTGGTTATTATCTGCACAAAAACTGCTTTTAAACCAGTGAAGCAGCAAGAAATCTTGAGAATTTGTCTCCTTAAATAATCGTGTTAAATAGGGCACTTTAAAAATTACTGTACATTGAAGAAAAAACCTACTAATGAGTATTTTTAACCGCTTTTTGCAGTGTTACTACAGTTTTTTTTTGATTATCTTTTCTTTAAAGTTCCAGTTAAAGTCTTTAAATTAATTGTGTTATTTTGACAACCAAGTCATTGAAAAAGAATAGTGTGTAGATTTTCACGCTGATCGACAATATGCCCTTAAGCAGTGGATCGTCAATTTAACGCCTTTTTAAATTTGTTAATCTGTGTATTAACAGTGTTGATTTGTTGATTAAGGAGCGATAACAGCATGACATGTAAGAGAATAGACAGAAATGATTGTGAATGTATACTGAAATATGGGTTGGGCTGCTGGGGAATCATATTCACTACTGTCTATATCAAGGGATTAATTGTTAAATGGTCATATTAATTAAACGTAAAATACTCTACTCAGTCAAAATACTTGTAGAAAATATTTCTTTAAGCAAAGTTTTGTTAAAATCCTATCTCCCCAAGTCAGAACATTTATTATCAAAATACATTTTTCAGTAGAAAATAATTATTTTAAACATGGTCCGTATCGTCCCGAAACATGGTCCGTATCATCCCAAAATATGGTCCGTATCGTCTGGTCCGTATTGTCCCAAAAAGATTTTCTGGACCAATGTGTACGCAGCTGCGTATTTTGCGTACTGATAGCTACGCGCCTGGTTACGCATGTTATAAAAGTCATACCGGTGGCAGACAGTAAAGACAGAAAATGACTATGCATTTTCTAATGCATTAATTTTTTTCTTATTATTTCTATTTCTTTAGTTTAGACTAATTTACTTTACATCGATTGCGATACAAGTTCTTACAACTTAGATTCACCACGCTCCACTGCTTCCTGGTGCTTCCATACCAGTTTTCGCGCAGCGGTGAGGAATGTGAAGATCGTGAGAGAATCTCACCTCTGACCGGATTCGAAAACGCGACCTCCGGATCCGGAGCTCTGCGCTCTACCCCTGGACCACGGTGCCTCCTATTTCTGATAATTGACAATATAGAAATAATGTTACATGCAAAAAATTTTGTAATTTGATCCAATAATTTTAAAGATAAGTGTTATATATCCATGTTATAAAAGTCATATCCATGGCGGACAGTAATCACAGAATATGACTCTGCATTTTCAAATGCATTATTTTTTTCTTAGTATATCTAGCTTTCTTGTACTGTTGACAATCATCATTTTGCAATGTGTGATTTTAATACATGGTTATCAGTTAAGTTATTGACAGGACTAAACCCCCACAAAGCCCAAGGTCCAGATGAGATTTCACCTAGGTTACTTAAAGAGCTACACACAGAGATAGCACCAATCCTTAAAATCATATTCCAAAGATCACTAGACACAGGTATTGTTCCTAAGGATTGGAAACATGCCATCATCACACCAGCATACAAAAAAGGGTCAAAATCAAAACCTAGCAATTACAGACCAATATCACTCACATGTATAGCATCAAAACTAATGGAACACATCATTGTTTCAAACATGATGGATTACTTTGACAAACACAACATACTTTGCCCACAGCAACATGGATTCAGGTCAAAACATAGCTGTGAGACACAGCTCATTGGCTTCACACAAGAAATAGCTGACAACCTTGATCAAGGTCAACAAACTGATGTCATAGTCATGGATTTCAGTAAAGCTTTTGACAAAGTAGACCACTGCCAGGGCTCTACAAATTCTATAGTCCGACGTCCGGGACAGCTCTAAACTTGCTCTCGGACACCTGACTTTGTACAAAAGTTTTGTCCCGGACAACTCAAATTTTGACAGTCATAAATCTCGGATAACTGCTCAAACAACCCACTTGAATAAACAACATGATGCAATCAATTTCTAACCGATTGGCATTCGATAAGCTCCGCCCTAATAGAGAAGTGACAGCAGTGAGCTGAAAAGGTCAACCAATTACAACTCTAGTTGCAATTTACTATGGATATTGATTATATTTTGTAAATCTGTGTTGATATCGTCAGTGTTGACTTTAAAATAATTCAAGCAAGTGAATATCTTAACAAATTCAATAGTTGCATAATTCCATCAGCAAAAGATTAAACATCAAAGCTTTGCCAATGTTATTTTAAGCCTTTAGACAAGGGACCACAAAAAGAGCAAAAATTCTTTATGGCATTTTCGTTTTAATTATCAGATTTATCTTTAAAAAAAAGTAAAGCAGATTTAAGACAAGCTTAACAAAATGACTGCAACCATTTCTAGCAATATTTATTTCATTAAACATGAAGCAGCGAGTGAAAATCTTGGATTAATTCCGTATGTCATATATTTCCGCGACCCCGTCGTATTTTATTATTTATAGAAAACAGTGTCTTGGAGACTTTTTACAAGGCAAACTTACAACATTCAATTGACTGATTTAGATAAGTGGTCATGCTTTTATTATAAGTACAAGTCTTTTTTTTCTTTTTTCAATGAAAAATGTTCCTTTTCTCTAAGACTTGAATATTTCTGTCGTATATACTTTTGAAAGCAACAATTAGAATAAATCAACATACTTTACATCTTAAAAATTTTGTAACTTGTTCACATAAAATTCTGGGGAAACTGGAAACACATCCCCTAGGTAACCAGACATTCCACCAAAAAGTCAATGAATTTTGATGCCAGAAGTACGTTAGTTTAAAACAATAAGTTGAATAACAACCAGTTCACATATTTGCTGTCTGTCATAGTCTTTTAAAGTTAACTCAATTTATGTTGAGAATTTTGGGGTGTCTTTTAAAGATCTATGAAAGAATCTTTCATTTTAAAAGTGTTTCTAATTCTTTTTTAAAATGACTTTGTAAAATAAAAAGACCAATTAACTAAAAATATTTATCGAAAACGTTATACTTGTCACTCGGACATCTGACTTTATTTTTGGGACAACTCTAATTTGTCATAGTCAGTTGTCCTGGACAACTCAATTTCAAAGAAATTTGTAGAGCCCTGACCACAAACTCATACACAAGCTGAAACACATGGGAATTCATCCAGACATCAGTTCATCAGGGGTTCCACTAGTTCCAAAAACTGAAGTGTCATTTTTCATCCGATGCAACTACATTTACCAAATTGCTGTCAAAAATACCTGAATTTAAACTAAAATATACTTTATTTTAGACAAATGACCCTTCAGTCAAAATACCTGAGGGTCAAAATGGGGTCTTTATGAAATTTCAGGGGTCAAAACCCCTCTCCAAGGGTCAAATGGAAACCCTGGTTCATGGATACAAAACTTTCTCAAAAACAGATCACAACAAGTACTAGTGGAAAACAAGGTCTCTGACAGGCTCCCTGTGCTTTCTGGTGTCCCGCAGGGATCGGTCTTAGGTCCATGTTACTTTCTCACATACAGTACGCGCCAGGAGGAACTCACATTTTCCGCTTTATTTCGCGGATGCGGAAAAAAAATATCCGCCGCGACATCGAGGAAAAAACCGGATTTCCTCGATGTCTCGACATCGCGAAATATCTCGGCGATATTTGACGACCAGCGCGAAAATAATTAGAGTCATAACTCACCTGGATAAGCTGAACATTTAATGAAATGACTGTAATGAAACTGTGCATTTTACTTCTGCCAATTATGTGACATTTGGTAAAATTAAAACCAAATTTCTAACACATTTGCTGTGCTTCCGTCGTTGAAAACCCTCGTTATTGTATAGCAAAATCGATCAATAATTTTGTCAAGTGCATAGACGATACAGATGTCGCAGTAGGGTTTACATGTTGTATGTTTTCTTCAAATATAGGAAAGCAGTTTTAACACCTGTAAATCGAAAACCAGTCAATCTATTTTCTGAAAATAGGGTCAGCTGTTCCGAGAAGCAATTACTTTCGGTTTTGAATTGTCATTCCTTCCGTTAACAAATACGAGCATTCGTAAACAAATGCATCAGAATGAGAGTTTTATACATTAAAATGATATTTGAAAGGGTAAAATTCGCCGAAATGCGTGTAATCAGGAACTTTGTGAGCCTCGATACGTCAATTCTTACCTGTGAAAAAGTCCGCGGAACCATTTAGCGGATGTCGGCCGCGATATTTGGTGACTATGTCCGCGGCGGTGATCCTCGAAATGCGGCGGATTTGGTCACGTTTTAAAGAATGGGTAGTCCGCGACGACCTCGAGGAAAAAGAGAGTTTCTCCTGGCACGTACTGTACAAGCAGTGTAACAAACATGATCAAAGAACTAAAATGGTCAACTTTAGAACAAAGGCGAAACCATGCCAGCCTGGTCATGCTACACAAAATAAAAAACAATCGGGTCAGTGTTGATCACAATCACCTTACAAACACAAGAAACAGCAAATTCCTCATTCCACAATCAAAAACACAACATCACATGAACTCATTCTTCCAAAGGACTAGACGACTCTGTGACAAATTACCGACCGAGATTAAGGCTACCCCAACTGTACCAGCTTTTATCAGTGGAATAAACAAGTTTTATAGATTTTAAAGTACTTAAAATAAATGTTTTTAAAAAGTAAGATCTTCCGTTAAATCTTGTTTTCTTTGTTATTAACTTTTATAATTTTAAATGTTCCTGACACGCGCCTGCCTAGTATAGTCAGTATTGACTTTTGGCAGTAATAAGTTGAAGTTGAAGTTAACAATGCCTATCAGCTGAAGTGTGAAAGTGTGTCTGCATAAGCTAAGTCTCAATTTAACAGACTGGTATGTGTATCCTGTTGTAGCTTCTTAATTAGTTTATCTCTTAATCCTATCAACAGTAAGGTGTCAGTCAGATATAATACATGATAAACAATGATAATATAATTGCCTAGCTGATCATTCATGCAATACAAATTTATAGTTGTAGTTGCATCCAATAAAATACCAGAAAAGAGCAATAATTTTAATGATATAATTATCTAATCTTTTTTCATTTTGAATAGAAGAGTTTGTCAACTTGATATGTTGATTATGTTAAGCTATATATAATGTGGCATAAGACTTTTTTAATCAGTTCTGTTTTGAAGATATTAATTAAGACTCTTCATGTCTAAGTTAAGCAAAATGCCAAATAAACACATTGTATATTTAACTCATAAAGTTAAAAAAAAACTGTCCTGATTATTTTTAGCTCACCTGTCACGTAGTGACAGAGTGAGCTTTTCTGATCACCTTTTGTCCCTCGTCCGTCCGTCCGTCCACAATTAGTTTGTTAACACTCTAGTGGTCACATTTTTGCCTCAGTTGTCATGAAACTTGGTCAGGATGTTTGTCTCATTAATATCTCGGACGAGTTCGACCATGGGTTATCAGGGTTGGAAAACTAGGTCACAGAGCCCAAATATAGAAAAACCTTGTTAACACTCTAGAGGCTACTTTTTCAGTCCAAATATCTTGGAAATTTGTCAGAGAGGTTCTATCAATGATTTCTAGCTCAAGTTCAAATATGGATCATCTGGGTTCAAAAACTAGGTCACAGAGCCCAAATATTGAAAATCCTTGTTAACACTCTAGAGGTAACATTTTTAGTCCAAATAATCTGGAAATTTGTCAGAAAGGTTGCTTCTATAATTTCTAGCTCAAGTTCGAATATGGATCATTTGAGTTCAGAAACTAGGTCGCGGAGTCCAAAAATAGAAAAATCTTGTTAACACTCTAGACGTTACATTTTCAGTCCAAATAATCTAGAAATTTGTCAGAAAGTTGCTTTGACGATTTCTACGTCAGGTTGGAATATGGGTCATCTGGGGTCAAAAACTAGGTCACAGAGCCCAAATATTGAAAATCCTTGTTAACACTCTAGAGGACACATTTTTAGCCCAAATAATCTGGAAATTTGTCAGAAAGGTTGCTTCTATGATTTCTAGCTCAAGTTCAAATATGGGTCAATTGGGTTCAAAAACTAGGTCGCAGAGCCCAAAAATAGAAAAATCTTGTTAACACTCTAGAGGTTACATTTTCAGTCCAAATAATCTGGAAATTTGTCAGAAAGGTTGCTTTGACGATTTCTACATGAAGTTCGAATATGGGTCATCTGGGGTCAAAAACTAGGTCACAGAGCCCAAATATTGAAAATCCTTGTTAACACTCTAGAGGTAACATTTTTATCCCAAATAATCTGGAAATTTGACAGAAAGGTTGCTTCTATGATTTCTAGCTCAAGTTCGAATATGGGTCATCTGGGTTCAAAAACTAGGTTGTGGAGCCCAAAAATAGAAAAATCTTGTTAACACTCTAGAGGTTACATTTTCTACTCAAATAATCTGGAAATTTGTCAGAAAGGTTGCCTTGAGGATTTCTAGGTCAAGTTCAAATATGGGTCCTCTGGGGTAAAAAACTAGGTCACAGAGCCCAAATATGGAAAAACCTTGTTAACATTTTAGAGGCTATATTTTCAGTCCAAATGTCCTGGAAATTTGTCAGAAAGGTTTTTTTGATGATTTGTAGCTCAGGTTTGGATATGGGTTATCTGGGTTCAAAAACTAGGTTGCGGAGCCCAAAAATAGAAAAATCTTGTTAACACTCAAGAGGCTACTTTTACAGTCCAAATATCTGGAAATTTATCTGAGAGATTGTTTCAGTAATTACTAGCTTAAGTTCAAATATGGGACATCTAGGTTAAAAAACTAGGTCATAGAGCCCAAATATGGAAAAACCTTGTTAATACTCTAGAAGTAACATTTTGGGTACAAATAACCTTGAAATTTGTCAGAGAGATTGTTTCAATAATTTCTAGGTCAGATTCGAATATGGGTCATCTGGGGTCAATTAACCAGGTCCATAGCAACTTTGTTAAAAGCAGTCATACTCAGGTGAGCGATACAGGGCCATCATGGCCCTTTTGTTTAAGGATCAGTTGAAAAGCCACAGACAAAATTCATTATTCTTTACACATCTTATTTCATTGATAGTTTAGCATGTGCCTAATAAAATTAGATGAAATACGTTGTGTTTTACATTTAGCTGCATGTTTTTTAGCTCACCTGTCATGTAGTGGAAATTTGTCAGAAAGGTTGCTTTGACGATTTCTAGTTCAAGTTCAAATATGGGTCATCTTGGGTCAAAAACTAGGTTACAGAGCCTTAATATTGAAAAACCTTGTTAACACTCTAGAGGTTACATTTTCAGCCCAAATATAATCTGGAAATTTGTCAGAAAGGTTGCTTTGATGATTTCTAGTTCAAGTTCAAATATGGGTCATCTGGGGTCAAAAACTAGGTTACAGAGCCTAAATATTGAAAAACCTTGTAAACACTCTAGAGGTAACTTTTTTTAGACCAAATAATCTGGAAATATGTCAGGAATGTTGCTTCTATGATATCTAGCTCAAGTTCGAATATGGGTCATCTGGGTTCAAAAACTAGGTCACAGAGCCCAAATATTGAGAAAACTTGTTAACACTCTACAGGTAACATTTTAATTCCAAATAACCTGGAAATTTGTCAGAAAGCTTAATTCTATAGTTTCTAGCTCATCTGGAGTCGAAAACCCGGTCACAGAGCCCAAAAATAGAAAAATCTTGTAAACACTCTTGAGGCTACATTTTCAGTCCAAATGTCCTGGAAATTTGTCAGAAAGGTTGTTTTGATGATTTGTAGCTCAGGTTTGGATTTGGGTTATCTGGGGTCAAAAACTAGGTCACAGAGCCTAAATATCGAAAAAGCTTGTTAACACGCTAGAGGCTACTTTTTCAGTCCAAATATCCTGGAAATTTGTCAGATTGTTTCGATAATTTCTAGCTCAAGTTCGAATATTGGACATCTAGGTTAAAAACTAGGTCAAAGAGCGCAATTATGGAAAAACCTTGTTAACACTCTAGAGGTAACATTTTCAGTACAGATGAAATTTGTCAAAGTGATTGTTTCAATAATTTCTAGGTCAAGTTTAAATATGGGTCATCTGGGTTCAATTGACCAGGTAAATAGCAACTTTGTTAAAGCAGTCATTCTCAGTTGAGCGATACAGGGCCATCATGACCCTCTTGTTTATTTTACACTGTCAATATATTTTCATTGAAGGGATACACAGACAAATTAATGCCAGTAAAAAAATAAAACTGATATTATTTGCTCAAATCACACTCAATATGAAGAACTTTAAGTTCCCAGCATGTTTGTAGTGAAATGCAGAGTCAAATTCTGTGTTTACTGTCCGCCACGGATATGACTCTTATAACATGCTTAATGAATAAAACACTTATCTTTAAAATTATTGGATCAAATTACAAAATTTTTTGCATGTAACATTATTTTTATATTGTCAATAATCAGAAATAGAAATAATAAGAAAAAAATAATGCATTTGAAAATGCCGAGTCATATTTGGAGTTTACAGTCCGCCATGGATATGACTTTTATATAGCATGCGTAATGAATATAACACTTACTTTTAAAATTATTGGATCAAATTATAAATTGTTTGCATGTAACATTATTTCTATATTGTCAATAGTCAGAAATAGAAATAATAAGAAAAAATTAATGCATTTGAAAATGCCGAGTCATATCCGGAGTTTACCGGCTGCCACGGATATGACATTTATAGCATCATCATGCTGCATGCGTAATGAATATAACCCTTATCTTTAAAATTGTTGGATCAAATTACAAGATTTTTTGCATGTTACATTATTTCTATATTGTCTATAATCAGAAATAGAAATAATAAGAAAAAAATAATGTATTTGAAAATGCCGAGTCATATCCGGTATTTTATGTCATATCCGCGGATATGAGTCATATTCTGTATTAAGTCATACCGCCTAGCCTCCGAGTCTAGGATTACGGAAGTTCCGTAATCCTAGACAAACCCACTGGAATAGGCTTCGGTTATGGAAGTATTTTTAAAGAAGGATTTCATACCCAAAATCGAGTGATAAACCATTAATTGTCTCGAATATTACATTTTCTCCAAAATGAGTCAACACTGATGTTATGATACGCCATCTTAGTTGTTGTATTGACTAACTATAAATGTCATTGTCGTCATCTACAAACACTTCATAGACTATGTGAATAATTGCCCTGTAATGATACATTGTCTGAAGTGTTATCTTGTTCACATTATTATGACGCAAAAAATGAACAACTACATGTATCTATTAAATTCCAAGTTTTCATTGAGTTATAATGTTAGGAAGCAAATATTGCAGGTCGATCTTGTCAATTTCTAATTGTTTGGGGAAGGCTGGGGAAAAAACAATGGTGTCCTGGGAATAAGTACTCGTTCATTTTATGCAACAATAAATTTGACCACAGGTTATTTATTTTTGTATAAGATTCCTTTATTAAAAGAAAGCAATTAATGAAATAATTTATCATGTAACGCTACTAATTTTGTGAATTTGTAATGACAAAGACTGTTTACAACCTGTACTTTTGTCGGATTAAAAAAAAAAAAAGGTGTTGGGGGTGGTGGGGGGGGGATAGAGACTGATCCAAATAAAAATGAAAGTGGATGGCAATTTAAAGAAAAACGACAACAAAACATAACACATTTCATGGAGAACGAACAAATATTGCTATGTGCAAATTATAACGCAGTCTTTTAACAACAATAATTCCATTCTTAAAAATGTTTATTCAAAATCAATATTAAATTCACAAAAGAATGACAAAAAGAAAGGAAAGGAACAAGTTAAAAAAAAATGAAATAACATATCTGTAACATGGAAAAAAAAAAACTTGTAAAAATACAAATTTTGGTGGGCCATGGTTTGAGCGCCTCCTTGTGGTGTGGCCTGGATGTAGATGGACAAGTAAAAGTGATTTACATGATTCTACATTACAAAATTTTATTTTCAAAAAAAATTATATTACTTGTCCAATTACAAATGACCGCTCAAGTGACAGTGTAAAGATGACAAGGATATTTAATGTTAGTTCGTTGCTGAAACAACAATCAAAATGGCATAGAAAATGACAGTTTGATAACGCAAATTTGGTAAAATGGTTTGTTTAATTATTAAAAATTAAATTTGGCATGCTATTTGATATTTAACTGTTGAAAATACACTTCTTTAAAAAACTTCCGTAACAACATGGCATACAGGTCAACTTTGATTTTGGGGGTGGTAGGGCCAAGGTCAAGGTCACTGTTACTACAAAAAATAAAATGGTTGAAAAATGGTTTCCGGATGATAACTAATGAAATCTTGACAGATTAAAAAATTTTTTGGTACACAGGTGTAACATAACAGGATACAGGTCAAGTTTAATATTTGGGCTGGTGGGGCCAAGGTCAAGGTTACTGTTATTAAAAATAAAAAATAAATGGTTTCTGCTCAATTACTTGAGTTAGGAATGAGATATTTTGATGAAATTTGCTGTAAAGGCTATGAAGACAACTCTTAGGATTGAAAATTTTGCCAGTTGGGTCAAGGTCACTGTTCGCTTAAACTTAAGCTAGTTCTTCTAGAAAATATACAGTTCACCATGTCACTTTATGCCATTGATTCTAAGCTTTCCAGTTCCAGTATCAAGCACCCATGTGGGGGTATTAATCACCTTTAGTGATAGTTCTAGTTTTGTTTGTTATTATTTTTAGCTCACCTGAGCACAAAGTGCTCAGGGTGAGCTTTTCTGATCAGTCTTTGTCTATCGTCCGTCCATCCGTCGTTTCATTCAAACGACATCTTTTCTGAAACTAGAGGGCCAAATTAAATGAAACTTGCCTTGGATGTTCCTTGCATGAAGCTCTACCAAGAGTGTTCAAATGGTTCTGGTCCATTGCATTTCTGGTTCACTGGAGCTAAAATTAGATTTTAAAAGTTTGATCTTTAAAAATCTTCTTCTCCGAAACCCCAAGACCTGGACTTAGATATTTGGTATGAAGCATCATCTAGTGGACCTTTACCAAGTTTGTTCAAATTATGACCCTGGGGTCAAAACTGACCCCACCCCAGGGGTCAGTTGATTTTACATAGATTTATATTCGGAAAACTTAAAAATCTTCTTGTCAGAAACCACAAGGCCTAGAGTTTAGATATTTGGTGTGCAGCATTGTCCAGTGGACCTTCACCAAGTTTGTTCAAATCATGGCTCCTGGGTCAAAAATGGCCCCGCTCAAGGGGTCATATGTTTTACATAGAGTTATATAGGAAAAACTTTAAAAAATCTTCTTGTGAGAAAATGCAAGGCCTAGAGTTTAGATATTTGGTGTGCAGCATCATCCCGTAGATCTTTACAAAGTTTATTCAAATCATGGCTCCTGGGTCAAAAATGGCCCCGCCCCAGGGGTCACATTTTAACATAGTTATATAGAAAAAATTTTAAAAAATTTTCTTGTCAGAAACCGCAAGACCTAGAGTTTAGATATTTGGTGTGTAGCATTTTCTAGTGGACCTCTACCAAGTTTGTTAAAATTATGACCCTGGGGTCAAAACTGACCCCACCCCAGGGGTCAGTTGATTTTACATAGATTTTATTCGGAAAACTTAAAAATCTTCTTGTCAGAAACCACAAGGCCTAGAGTTTAGATATTTGGTGTGCGGCATTGTCCAGTGGACCTTTACCAAGTTTGTTCAAATCATGGCTCCTGGGTCAAAAATGGCCCCGCTCAAGGGGTCTCATGTTTTACATAGTTATATAGGAAAAACTTTAAAAAGTATTCTTGTCAGAAACTGCAAGGCCTATGGTTTAGATATTTGGTGTGCAGCATTGTCCCGTGGACCTCTATCAAGTTTGTTTAAATTATGACCCTGGGGTCAAAACTGACCCCACCCCAGGGGTCAGTTGATTTTACATAGATTTATATAGGGAAAACTTAAAAATCTTCTTGTCAGAAACTGCAAGGCCTAGAGTTTAGATATTTGGTGTGTAGCATCATCTAGTGGACCTCTACCAAGTTTGTTCAAATTATGACCCTTGGCCTAGAGTTTAGATATTTGGTGTGCAGCCTTGTCCCATTGACCTTTACCAAGTTTGTTCAAATCATGGCTCCTGGGTCAAAAATGGCCCCGCCCCAGGGGTCACATGTTTGCATGGAGTTATATAGGAAAAAGTTTTAAAAAATCTTCTTGTCAGAAACCACAAGGCCTAGAGTTTAGATATTTGGTGTGCAGCATTGTCTGTTGGACCTCTACCAAGTCTGTTCAAATCATGACCCTGGGATCAAAACTGGCCCCTGCCTGGGGGGGGGGGGGGGGTGGGGGGTCATTTGATTTTACACAAGGATATATATTGAAAAAACTTTAAAAATCTGCTGCTCTGACACACCAATGGCTATACCATCAATTGTTTGTTGTTATGTCTCCCCCCAACCCCGCCCTTCTGATGGAGACATATTGTTTTTGCCTTGTCCATGTGTGTCTGTTTGTCTGTCTGTCTTTCACACCTTGTTTCCTTTCAATAACTTGAGTACCAGTTGACCCAAAGCCTTCAAACTTCACAGGGTTATTGCCTTATTACAAAAAATCCCTTTTGTGTTTTGGGGCAGTAGGTCAAAGGTCAAGATCAGAGGGACCTCTAGAGTGAAAACCGTTTCCACTCAATCACAGGATTACCATTTCACCCAGAGCCTCCAAACTTCATAGGATGATTGCTTTTACTAAATAGAAGAACCATATTGTTTTTGGGGCTAGTATGTCAAAGGTCAGGGTCACAGGGACATGTAGAGTGAAAACTATTTCTGCAGAGTAACTGTAGGTAGTACCATTACACCCAGAGCCTTCAAACTTTATAGGATACATGTAATTGTATTAGAAGAACCCTATTGTTTTTAGGGTCCATAGGTCAAAGGTTAAGTTCACAGGGACCTGTAGAGTGAAAACTGTTTCTGCTCAGTAACTGCAGTACCATTTTACCCAGAGCCTTCAAACTTCATAGGATAATTTTCTTTACTCAGTAAAAGAACCCAATCATTTTTGGCATCAGCAGGTCAAAAGTCAAGGTCACAGGGACCTGTAGAGTGAAAACTATTTCTTATTAGTAATTGGAGTATCATTACACCCAGAACCTTCAAACTTAACAGGGTAATTATATTAGAGGAACCCTATTGGTTTTTGGGTCTGTATGTCAAAGGTCAAAGTCACTGGGACCTTAGAATAAAACTTTTTCTGCTCAAAAATTTGACTACCATTACACCCAGAGTCTTCAATCATATTGCAAACTTATTCAAACTTGCACCCATAAAAACCAATAACGATATTTGTAACATGAGCAATGAGACTCAGGTGAGCGGTTTAGGGCAATCATGGCCCTCTTGTTTTTTCTTGCTAGCTTAGTACCTAGTAGTGCGAAGGACATAACTTTTGTACAATCTGGTTGATACAACTTCGCCCAAGAATCCCCCACTTCTCCCTCTTTTTAGCTCAGGGAGTTAGTCTAGCTAGACCCAGAAGGCCATAAATCTGTTCAAGAGCGAGGCAAGTCTTCTACTGATTTTGTATTGTTTTATTGACCAAAGAGATTCCATTAAGAAATCAAAGCTCTACAAGCTCTAGGGGGATTCACTGCTTAACTGGCTAGTCAACATTATGGTTAGAAGTTGGTGGTTATCAGGCTCACTGTCTTGGGATGAGGCTCACCTCAGACTTCTATATATTAAACAGTCTGAAATCTTGCATGAAAAATACACAGAACTAATTAAGATATCTGTATTAGATTGTCAATTGGCAACAATTGAGCTTTTAAAGTCCTATTGTTTATTAACATGATGAAACAAAAAGTCAGAAACACCTAATACATAAACACATACGTAATAATTGCAGCAAGATTTATTTAAGAAACAAAAGACACTCTATCATCTTACACCACTTTTGTGCAAATTTTTTTAGAAAAAAAAAATGGAATAGCAGCTAAAAATTAAACAAGGGGGCCCTGATGGCACTGCAGTGCTTCCTGAGAATATATGCATGCAATATAAGAATACTAGAATTTGATATATAGATATTACTGCTCTATTTAATTGCCCAGATGCGTAATATTTTAAAGACTATCCTTTAAAATAAAAGATTTCACATATAAAAAATTATGAATTGTACTGAAGAAAATGTTCTTTATGATTTAGTGTGTAGTAGCTGTAATTAATTCTACATATGAAAAACTAGACACATATTAAGAGACAGAAGAACAGTCCATGAACAGAATACAAGTTACCAATCAACCAGACAATACCACAGAAACAAAATGACTTAACAAGCTCACTAGCACAGATAAAATCATCAAGTACAATTATTGTATTGTACTGTTAAAGAACAGCATGTTTGTAACAGCATAAAAAGATGCATGTACAATAGTTTTAAGTACACTTTGAATATAAAAAAAAAAAGATGAAATTTTTTTCAAGTATAATCAAAGGCTGAAAGAACTCATAGTTAAAGGACTTTAGGAATGATGTTAATTCCACCAGCTTTGCAACATTACTTTTATTTAAATGGCACACTCCTAACCATTTCAGTATTTTCTGATAATACAAAAATAGTATAGTTGTCAAGTTGTTATTGGCAATTCTTTAAATTCATAGTGAAGTACATTTTTATCAGTTATGACTTAGAAATAGAATGGTTAAAAGAATGGTACACAAGGAATCTTAAAAATCTGACTATTTTTATGCCCCTCATTGAAGATTAGAGGGCATATTGTTTTGCAAATGTTGGTCGGTCGGTCAGTAGACACTTTGTTTCCAATCAATATCTAAAGTCAAGAGAACCCTTATACCAACCTTCCTGAAACTTGGTTTGTAGGTTGGTCAGTGTTGTGTCTCTAACTGTAATTCTCTACATGTTGTTTATAATTAGCCTCACCTTATTAAAATGCAGCATCTTTAAACTTTCTGATAGCATCAAAATGAGTCTAGTAGTCATACAGTTTGGATTAAGATATTAACCAGTTTAGATATAATGTAGTACTAGTAATTATAAATAAGAAATAAATGTAATCTTAGAACATGTTTTATTAAGTCCTTATCACTCATCCATCATATAAAAACACAAAATAGTACAGTGGCGATGAGAAAATAAATGGATTTTAAGTGTTATTGTATTAAGTTAGATTTCTTTGGAATTTACTGCAAAAACTGACACATAAAAAAAAGTTTAAAACGCTTTGCTATATTGCGATATTACATACTCTCCTGCGCATCAGTCGAATGTTTCACTTTCTTACCTCTGCTAAAATTCAATTTTTAGAACGATATTTTTATGCCCCCGAATATAGTTTTTTAACCTTCTGTCCATCTGTCCGTCAGCATTTTTCTTGTCCGGTCAATAACTTTGTTATTATAAGGTGGATTTTAAAATAACCTGGCATAAATGTGTGGCACAATTAGATGACGTGTCTGGCGCAAGACCTAGGTCTCTAGCTCAAAGGTCAAGGTCACACTTAGCAGTCTTCAGGAATAACTTTTTGAAGCACTGGACATTCGGACCAGCCAAGGCAATAATCTGACTGGACCAGATGACATTTAACTGGACCAAATAATAGCTGTGAACAATGCTATAAGGATAAGGATCACATGGCCCCAAAATAGAAAAATCTTGTTAACATTCTAGAGGTTACATTTTCAGCCCAAATAATCTGGAAATTTGTCAGAAAGGTTCCTTTGACGATTTCTAGATCAAGTTTGAGTATTGGTCATCTCGGGTCAAAAACTAGGTCACAGAGCCCAAATATGGAAAGACCTTGTTAACACTCTAGAGGTAACATTTTAATTCCAAATAACCTGGAAATTTGTCAGAAAGAATAATTCTATGGTTTCTAGCTCAAGTTTGAATATGGGTCATCTGGAGTCGAAAACCAGGTCACAGAACCCAAATATCTAAAAACTTTGTAAACACTCTTGAGGCTACTTTTTCAGTCCAAAAGTCCTGGAAATTTGTCAGAAAGGTTGTTTTGATGATTTGTAGCTCAGGTTTGGATATGGGTTATCTGGGATCAAAAACTAGGTCACAGAGCCTAAATATCGAAAAATCTTGTTAACACTCTAGAGGCTACTTTTTCAGTCCAAATATCCTGGAAATTTGTCAGAGAGATTGCTTCGATAATTTCTAGCTCGAGTTCGAATATGGGACATCTAGGTTAAAAAACTAGGTCATAGAGCCCAAATATGGAAAAACCTTGTTAACACTCTAGAGGTAACATTTTCAGTACAAATAACCTTGAAATTTGTCAAAGAGATTGTTTCAATAATTTCTAGGTCAAGTTTGAATATGGGTCATCTGGGGTCAATTAACCAGGTCCATAGCAGCTTTGTTAAAAGCAGTCATTCTCAGGTGAGCGATACAGGGCCATCATGGCCCTCTTGTTAAGATAATGCAGTGATGGTCGTGTTCAGTCTGTTTCTTTGTCATTGACAATTGGATTTTAAAATAACCTGGCATAAATGTGTGGCACAATTAGACTACGTTTCATGCTCAAGACCTGGGTCTCTAGCTCAAAGGTCAAGGTCACACTTAGGCTTCAAAGGTCATTTTTGAGATAATGCAGTGATGGTCATGTCCGGTGTATCTTTGTCATTCACGATTGGATTTTAAAATAACTTGGCATAAATGTGTGTCACATTATGACAACCTGTCATGGGGAAGACCTGGGTCTGTAGTTCAAAGGTCAAGGTCACACTTAGGCTTCAAATATAAATTTTTTTTCATGATAATGTAGTGATGGTCGTGTCCGGTCTGTTTCTTAGTCATTTATGGATAGATTTTAAAATAATTTGGCATAAATTTATTGCACATTATGACTACGTGTTTTGCACAAGACCCAGGTCTGTACCTCAAAGGTCAAGGTCACAGTTGGGCTTCAAAACCTCATTCTCATTATAATGCAGTATTCAGTAATGGTTTTCTCTGGTTTGTATCTTTGTCATTCCTGAATGAATTTTAAAGTAACTTGGCATAAAAATGTGTTGCAAACTATGATGATGGGTCTGTAGGACACTTAGGCTTCAAATGTCATTTTTGAGATAATGCAGTGATGGTCGTGTCCGGTCTGTTTTGCATAGACCAGTAGATAGACATGGAGAATGCAGAATATATCATACAAATATTATGTTATTAAATACTTTGTGTCTACTAATATCTTATTTAAGTGCCAGTGCTTAAACCTAAAGTCCTTGCATTTGCATAGGCCACTAGATGAGATGTACTGAGGTCAAGTTTACTCTTTCGACTTCAGATGCCTTTTATCTAAAAATTGGGTGTCGGGGGCATGTCTGTTTACAACGACAGTTCTTGTTATTATACCCGCAAAACGGAGTTTGGGGGGGTATATAGGAGTCACCCGGTGGTTGGTCAGTCATGCGGTCGGTCGGGGTTTACCTTATCTGGAGCATAACTTGAAAACTACTGGTTGGAATTCAATGCAACTTCATACAATGGTCAAGCACAATGGGAAGAAGTGCAGTGTCCAAGAATCATAACTCCATCTTCACTATTTTCAGAGTAATTGCCCTTTATTGGTTTTCCTTGTACCGGAGCATAACTTAAAAACTACTGGTTATAATTCAATGCATCTTCATACAATGGTCAAGCACAATGAGAGGAAGTGCAATGTCTAAGAATCATAACTCCATCTTCACTATTTTCAGAGTTATTGCCCTTTATTGGTTTTTTCTTGTCGGGAGCATAACTTGAAAACTTCTGGTTTGAATTCAATGCAACTACATACAATGGTCAAGCACAATGAGAGGAAGTGCAGTGTTCAAGAATCATAACTCCATCTTCACTATTTTCAGAGTAATTGCCCTTTATTGGGTTTCCTTGTCCGGAGCATAACTTAAAAACTACTGGTTGGAATTCAATGCAACTACATACAATGGTCAAGCACAATGGGAGGAAGTGCAGTGTCCAAGAATCATAACTCCATCTTCACTATTTGCAGAGTTATTGCACTTTATTGGTTTTCCTTGTCTGGAGCATAACTTGAAAACTACTGGTTTGAATTCAGTGCAACTTCATAGAATGATCAAGTACAATGAGAGGATGTGCAGTGTCCAAGAATCATAACTCCAGGTTCACTATTTGCAGAGTTATTGCCCTTTGTTGGTTTTCCTTTGTATGGAGCAAAACTTGAAAACTACTGGTTGGAATTCATTGCAACTTCACACAGTGGTCAATCACAATGTGAGGAAGTGCAGTGTCCAAGAATCATAACTCCGTCTTCACTATTTTTAGAGTTATTGCCCTTTATTGGTTTTTTTTTGTCCGGATCATAACTTGAAAACTACTGTTTGGAATTCAATGCTACTACATACAATGGTCAAGCACAATGAGTGGAAGTGCATTGTCCAAGAAACATAACTCCATTTTCTCTATTTTCAGAGTTATTGCCCTTAATTGGTTTTCCTTTGTATGGAGGATAACTTAAAATCTACTGGTTGGAATTCAATGCAACTTCATACAATGTCCAAGCACAATTAGAGGAAGTGCAGTGTCCAAGAATCATAACTCCATCTTCTCTATATGCAGAGTTATTACCCTTTGTTTTCTTTATTTGGAGCATAGCTTGAAACTACTGGTTGGAATTCAATGCAACTTCATACAATGATCAAGCTCAATGAGAGAAAGTGCATTGTATAAGAGCTATAACTCTATCTTCACTATTTGCAGAGTTTTTGCCCTATCTTGGATTCCCTTTTCCAGAATATAATTTGGAAACTCGTGGTTGGCATTCAATGCAACTTCATACAATGGTCAAGCACATTGAGTGGATGTGCAATGTACAAGAGCTTTAACTCTTTTTCACTGTTTGCACAGTTATTGCCCTTTGTTAGTTTTCTTTGTCTGGAGAATAACCATCGTCGGTGACCCCCGGTACATATTCCGCACAACTACATTATGTACCGTGGGATAATTGACTGCTGATAATTCGTTTTCATGAATATTTATTAGCAAAGTGATGTAACTCTTCGTCGAATGAGAAGCCGTATTACAAATAGACACTCTTCAGTGTGGAGAGTAGGCATAATGACAAGTTACTTAAAATAGACGTATTTCCCAGGATTTAAACATAGGCGCGGACGGCAAATTATAACAAGTAATTTCACTGGCTGAGATTCCGCAAGGGAAATCTTACGGAAACCAATGAAAGTAGGTAATGAATTATTCATGAGTACGAAATTTTACCAGCCAATTGTCCCACGGTAGATAAATAGAGTGAAACGGAATGGATCGAACGTGGGTTTCCGACGATGGAGAATAACTTGAAAACTATTTTTTTTTAATTCAATGCAACTTCATACAATGGTCAAGCGCAGTGAGAGGAAATGCAATGTACAAGAACCACAACTATCTTTAATTGCCCACAACCATAACTCTTTTTCAATTTTTTTACGAAGTATTCTGTTACTAAATTGATAACTTCCTCTGTTCTGTAGTGGTGTTTTGGGGGTATTAATCACATTTAGTGATAGCTCTAGTTTTTAGACAGGGAAGTCCACAGTTACTATTCAGCCAATCAGTGACTAGCTTACAATGAAATGTCCATAGATGCAATTGACAAACCAAAATATAAACAAACAATGCATGTCTGCATGTTACTTACGGATTTCACTTTTCAAAATGATTTATAATATGTATACGTAAATAAACCAGTAAAACTATCAAAAAGGTTAAAATCATGATGGTATGGTTGTTTTTAGACATTTAATTGCTGTATTAAGATGTTTACGTAAACGCATAGTTGAAATGTGTCTACAAAATTGTCAGAAAACACCTGTCTATTTATGATTTTTAGAATCACGTGATCGTTTAAACCAATGAAAAATGGTTTAAAGATTTTTCGGTTTTGGGGATATTGGTGCACTTTAATTGGTTGCTTAAAAGTTCATTGTAAAGGTCAATATCATAAATCTACTCTTATTAAAGCAGCGGTGTGAAGTAACGGTAGTGTATTTACATAGCTGCTTAGGGAGCGTAGATAATACAGTGATAAAATAACTTAATTGATTCATTAAGAATACTGATGTTTCAATGGTAAAGTGGCACAAGGATTACCAGTGTTTCCAAGCCTTAGTGTTAGTGAGGCAGCAGTTGACACTTGTTAGAAAAAGCGGTGCAGTAGGCTAGGTAACTTTCTCATAGGGCTAGACATTAAAAACACAAAGCGACAACGTGCGTTACTTTTACATTATGCTGGTGAAGAAGTCAACGACATATTCGACACACTCCAAGACACAGGGGAAGACTACACAACAGCTGTAGAAAAGCTTACAGAGTACTTCAGTCCAAAGAAATGTATAGAATATGAAGTCTACAAATTCAGACAAGCCAAGCAAAACAGTGATGAATCTATGGACAGTTTCTACACCCATTTAAGAAAACTGCCTGAGAACTGTGAATTCAGTGACACAAACAGAGAAATTAAGATGCAAATAATTCAAGGCTGCAGATCTACAAGACTAAGAAGAAAAGCACTTAAAGCAGACATGTCACTGGATAGCCTGATACAAGAAGCTAGAGCCTTGGAACTATCTGACAAGCAAGCATCAGAAATAGAAAATCCAACAAAACAAGAATCGTATACATTGAGGTCTACAAGAAAGACTAACTCAAAACAGACCACCAAGACACATCAACAGAGGCAAACAATCAATACGTCCAGAAGAAAGCAAACACAATTTAGATACTGTAGATATGACTTTCCACAAAAGATATGAAACTGAAATAATAGTAGATGCAAGTCCATTTGGAGTCGCAGCCATAATGCTATAAAATGGACAGGTTGTGTGCTATGCAAGTAAATTGTTGACAGATGTCGAAACAAGATACAAACTGAAACGGAAAATCTAGCAATCGTGTGGGCTTTAGGGCACTGACATATTTACTTATTTGGACATAAATTTACGCTGATTAGTGACGCAAAAGCTCTTGAACATATCTACAACAATCCAAGGTCAAAGCCACATGCAAGACTAGAGCGTACGAGATTGGGCTGATTGACATATGATTTAAAGGTCATATACAAACCAGGTGAATCAAACGTATCTGATTACTTAAGCAGACATCCACATCTGGGAGAATGTAACGCGATGTCAACCATTGCTGAAGAATATGTGTCATTCTTAGCAAATCATGACGTTCCAAAAGCTATGACTATGCAAGAGATAATTCAGGCAACAGCCAAGGACACTGATACTATTGTATATACTGTGTTATTAGAACATATAATTTCTTTGTGCCCTACTTTAAAGGAACGTACATTCATCTTTGAACCTACAGACTTATTTTATGCACAATGATCTGGATTTTGATTCAAGACAAACTGACATTTATGTACCAGATCTTTAGAATTTGAATGAGCAGTTAATTAACCTATTAGAACTTTTCTCAGGACAAATGTTAAACACACATGACAGTTTATGATAAGCAGAGAAGATTGTAAAGATTGCTCACTGACAGAAAATGCCTTTGATTTTGTTATCTTGAAAACTAATCTGAGTTGAGAGGGGATGTGGTATCTGTAACTCTGTAATTGTATACCTGGCATTTATAATGCAGCATCTCGGGACTCTCTGGTAGTAGCAGAATGAGTCTAGTCATCATACAGTTTGGATTAAGATTAGGGATATCAACAAATACCTAGATCGGTATCCAGATATCTGTACAGACTATTCAGATACTATCCAGATACTCGTATAAAATCGATGACTGTACGATCTCAATGTTCCAATTCCTATGCCAAACATTACATTTGACGTCTGTTTTACATATTGTTCCAGTAATCCTATTGCAGGTGTTAAGACAGTTTTACAAAAATAATAACTGTCATTATGTGCAAATAAAGTTAATAAAGCAAAGACATGCTGTTTACTGTTTTAGCTCACCTGAGCACAAAGTGCTCAGGATGAGCTTTTCTGATCGGTCTTTGTCTGTCGTCCATCCGTCGTCAACTTTTCATTCAAACGACATCTCCTCTTAAACCAATGGGGCAAATTTAATGAAACTTGCCTGGGATGTTCCTTGCATGAAGCTCTACCAAGATTATTCAAATGGTTCTGGTCCATTGCATTTCTGGTTCACTGGAGCTAAAAATAGATTTTATAAGTTGGATCTTTAAAAATCTTCTTTTCCCAAACCACAAGGCCTGGAGCTTTGATATTTGGTATGAATCATCATCTAGTGGACCTCTACCAATTTGTTCAAATTATGTCCCTGGGGTCAAAACTGACCCCACCCCAGGGGTCAGTTGATTTTACATAGAGTTATATAGGGAAAACTTGAAAATCTTCTTGTCAGAAACAAGAGGCCCTAGAGTTAAAATATTTGATATGTAGCATTGTCTAGTGGACCTCTACCAAGTTTGTTCAAATCATGGCCTCTGGGTCAAAAATGGCCCCGCCCCAGGGGTCACTTGTTTTACAGAGAGTTATATAGGAAAATCTTAAACAATCTTCTTATCAGAAACCGCAAGTTATAGAGCTTAGATATTTGGTGTGTAGCATTGTCTAGTGGACCTCTATCAAGTTTGTTCAAATCATGGCCTCTGGGTCAAAAATGGCCCCGCCCCGGGGGTCACTTGTTTTACAAAGAGTTATATAGGAAAATCTGAAAAAATCTTCTTGTCAGAAACCTTAAGTTATAGAGCTTAGATATTTGGTGTGTAGCATTGTCTAGTGGACCTCTACCAAGTTTGTTCGAATCATGGCTCCTGGGTCAAAAATGGCCCCGCCCCAGGGATCACTTGTTTTACATAGAGTTATATAGGAAAAACTTTAAAAATCTTCTTGTCAGAAACTGTAAGGCAGAGAGCTTAGATATTTGGTGTGTAGCATTGTCTAGTGGACCTCTACCAAGTTTGTTCCAATCATGGCCTTTGGGTCAAAAATGGCCCCGCCCCAGGAGTCACTTTTTTTACATAGAGTTATATAGGAAAATCTTAAAAAATATTCTTGTCAGAAACCGTAAGTTATAGATATTTGGTGTGTAGCATTGTCTAGTGGACCTCTACTAAGTTTGTTCAAATCATAGCCACTGGGTCAAAATAGGCCCAGCCCTGGGGGTCAGTTGTTTACATACAGTAAGTGCCAGGAGGAACTCTCATTTTCTTCGAGGTCGTCTCGGACTACCCATTCCTTAAAACGCGACCAAATCTGCCGCATTTCGAGGATCACCGCCGCGGACATGGTCACCAAATATCGCGGCAGACGTCTGCTAAATGGTTCCGCAAACTTTTTCACAGGTAAGAATTGATGTATCGAGGCTCTCAAAGTTCCTGATTACACTTATTTTGGCGAATTTTATGCTTTAAAGTGTATAAAACTCTCATTCTGATGCATTTGTTTAAGAATGCTTGTAATTTGTTAACGGAAGGAATGACAATTCAAAACCAAAAGTAATTGCTTCTGGGAACAGCTGACCCTATTTTCAGAAAATTAATTGACTGGTTTCCGATTTACATGTGATAAAACTGCTTTCCTATATTTAAAGAAAACATACAACATTTTAACCCTACTGCGACATCTGTATCGTCTATGCGCTTGACAAAATTATTGATCGATTTTGCTATACAATAACGAGGGTTTTCAACGACGGAAGTACACATTAACACAGCAAATGTATTAGAAATTTGGTTTTAATTTTATCAAATGTCACATAATTGGCAGACGTAAAATGCACAGTTTCATTACGGTCATTTCATTAAATGTTCAGCTTATCCAGGTGAGTTATGACCCTAATTATGTTCTCGCTGGTCGTCAAATATAGCCGAGATATTTCGCGATGTCGAGACATCGAGGAAATCCGTTTTTTTTCCTTGATGTCGCAGCTGATATTTTTTTTTTTCCGCGTCCGCGAAATAAAGCGGAAAATGTGAGTTCCTTCTGGCGCGTACTGTAGAGTTCTATAGGAAAAGGTTTTAAAAATCTTCACAGAACAAACCATAAGGCTTAGAGTTAAGATAATTTGTATGAAGCATTGTCTAGAGGACCTCTACCAAGTTTGTTCAAGTCATGGACCCTAGGTCAAAAATGGCCCCACCCCAGGGGTCACATGTTTTACAGAGAGTTTAGAAATCTTCTTGTCATAAACAACAAGAACTAGAGTTAAGATATTTGATGTGCAGCATTATCTAATCGACCTCTATCAAGTTTGTTCAAATCATGGGCCCTTGGTCAAAATAGGCCCCGCCCTAGGGGTCACATGTTTTACACAGAATCATCTTCTTGTTAGAAACCACAAGGCTTAGAGTTAAGATATTTGGTATGCAGCATTGTCTAGTGGACATCTACCAAGTTTGTTAGAAAAATGTCCCTTGGGTCACTATTGGCCCCGCCCGAGGGGTCATAAGTTTTAAATAGCAGTATAGAAGAAAATCTTTAAAAATCTTTTTGTCTGAAACCACAAGGCCTAGAATTTTAAAATTTTGCACAAAGCAAGCGTTATCAAGCTTTTTCAAATTATTAGATTAGGCTAAAGGTCACGGAGGCTAAAAGTAGATATATCTACTGTACCTCATAGAGCCTTCATTTATAGACCAATATCTTTGATAGAGGTTCCTTGCATGGACCTCTACCCATGGGTAGGGTTTGAGATCACTGGGTCAAGGTCAAGGTCACCATAGCTTATAATAGATATTTCTACTTTCTGTCATAGAGCCTTTATTTATTGACTGAAATTTTACATATTTGTACATATTTTTCAGTTAAAAAATGAAATACTACATAACACCAAACCTACAGCCAAAGTACTCAGGTGAGCGATCCAGGGCCATCATGGCCCTCTTGTTATTTTTCTTGTGGCCCTTGAAGTATATTTTCCCGCCAATACGCACATGTATTAAGTCTTAGTGTCTAACGAAAATGACAACACCAACAAAATAAGACAAAACAATGATTTCAAATGTGTTAGAAGATTTTAATAGATTTAATATTTTTGAATGGTTCAATTTTTTTAATGCGAATGCTCTGGAAAAGAATTATTGTTTGACACGTTAAAATCATAATGCTTGTTTTAGCAAATTGTTATTTGGATACATCATTTGAGTAATCACATTTTGATTGGACATTCTTTCATTAGTCTTGCATTAAAACTATCATAGAATCATTTGCGGACCTTACCGTGAAACCCTTAATTGGCATGTTTGATACTGCTAATTGATTAACAAAGGGGCAAGATACTCTAGTATAGGTTAGATAAACACCATGGATTAAAGTAATTGCTACACAATGGGTTGTCACGTCAGGACCAAGCAGTTAAAAAGAGGAAAAATCACATTTAAGGGTGTGCGACAGATAGACGCTTTATCAATAAACCAATCAAGGGATATGCTGCGGGCGGTCAAAAGACACAATTATGTATAGCGTTATGAAATTGCCAAATAAATTATACCCCCACAAACAAAGTTTGAGGGGGTATATAGGAGTGTGCTTGGCGGTCGGTCGGTCTGTCGGTCCATCATGGTTTCCAGACAATAACTCGTGAAAGGTTAGACAGATTTAAACAATTTTTGGTACACAGCTGTAACATCATAAGATACAAGTCAGGTTCAATATTGGGACTGGTGGGGCCAAGGTCAAATTCACTGTGACTAAAATAAGAAAAAAACGGATTCCGGACGATAACTCATGAAAGGCTTGACAGATTTAAACAATTTTTGGTACACAGCTGTAACATCATAAGATACAAGTCAGGTTCAATATTGGGGCTGGTGGGGCCAAGGTCAAGGTCACTGTTACTAAAAATAGAAAAATGGTTTTTGGATGATACGCATGAAAGGCTAGACAGATTAAAAAAAATTTTGGTACACAGGTTTAACATCATAAGACACAGGTCAGGTTCGATATTGGGGCTAGTGGGGCCAAGGTCAAATTCACTGTTACTAAAAATAGAAAAACAGTTTCCGGACAATAACTCACAAAAGGCTAGACAGATTTAAAAAATTTTTGGTACACAGTTGTAACATCACAAGATACAGGTCACGTTCAATAGTGGGGCTAGTGGGGCCAAGGTCATGGTCATTGTAACTAAAAATAGAAAAATGGTTTTTGGATGATACGCATGAAAGGCTAGACAGATTAAAAAAAATTTTGGTACACAGGTGTAACATCATAAGATACAGGTCATGTTCGATATTGGGTTTGGTGGGGCCAAGGTCAAGGTCACTGTTACTAAAAATAGAAAAAAGGTTTCCAGACAATAACTCATGAAAGGCTTGACAGATTTAAACAATTTTTGGTACATAGGTGTAACATCTATATTGGGGCTGGTGGGGCCAAGGTGTTACTAAAAATAGAAAAATGGTTTTTGGATGATTTTGCACGAAAGGCTAGACAGATTAAAAAAATGTTTGGTACACAGGTGTAACATCATAAGATATAGGTCACGTTCGATATTGGGGCTGGTGGGGCCAAGGTCAAGGTCACTGTTACTAAAAATAGAAAAACGGTTTCTGGACAATATATGTAACTCATGAATGGCTTGACAGATTTAAACAATTTTGGTAAGCAGGTGTAACATCATAAGATATAGGTCATGTTCGATATTGGGGCTGGTGGGGCCAAAGTCAAGGTCACTGTTACTATAAATAAAAAAAGGTTTCTGCTCAATAACTTGAGTTACGAATGAGGTATTGTAATGAAACTTTTTTTAAAGATAGTTTCTATTAAGACGACACTTGGGATTGAAGATTGGGCCAGTTGGATCAAGGTCACCATACACTTTAACTTAGAATAGAAAAACAGTTTCTGGATGATACCTCATGAGTTACAGGAACAGTCAGGGATTTATTCCCAGATGGATAAGGATGCATTCAAGCCCAAATATAGACTTGTAAAATTTGATGATGATAGTGTTTGAAGTAAAGCTCGTGAATGCTCTAGATGTCTTATTCCAGAAGAGATCAGCTAGAGCATCAACTAGTTCTACTAGAAAATATACAGTTCAATGGTTTACCAGTAATTGTTTTCTCTATATACAATATTATTAGATATAAAATATAAACATATTTCCATGTTTGTTATGTCACTTTATGCCATTGATTCTAAGCTTTCCAGTTCCAGTATCAAGCACCCATGTAGGGGTATTAATCACCTTTAGTGATAGTTCTAGTTATACCCCCACCACAGAATGTGGGGGGGCTATAATGGATTCGCTTTGTCGCGTCCGTCGGTCTGTCGGTCCGTCCGTCTCCATTATCATGTCCGTTCTATAAATCCTATACCAATTGAAGGATTTTCTTCAAACTTGGCTGAAATGTTCACCTCAACAAGGGGATGTGCAGAACCCATGTTGCCCATGTGTCAGCTCAAGGTCAAGGTCACAATTGAAGGTCAAATATCAAACAATCAAATATTAGACATTATGTCGTGTCCGCTCTGTAAGTCCTACACTAATTGAAAGATTTTCTTTAATCTTGGCTCAAATGTTCACCTCAACAAGGGGATGTGCAGAACCCATGTTACCCTTTTGCCGGCTTAAGGTCAAGGTCACACTTGAAGGTCAAAAATTGACTTAGAAAATATTCTTAAATTTTAACATGTATTTGAATATATCTGAAACTAGAAAACGTATTTGCTTGAAACCTAAAATATATATGAAGTGTCACAATTAGGATATGCAGGTCAAGTTTCATAACTCTGTATTGCATTTTGACAAAGTTATGCCCCTTTTTAAGTCTTCAAATTTACATACAATCAAATATTAGACAATATGTTGTGTCCGCTCTATAAATCCTATACTAATTGAAGAAATTTCTTCAAACTTTACTCAAATGTTCAACTCAACAAAGTTATGTGCAGAACCCATGTTACCTTTGTGCCGGCTTAAGGTCAAGGTCACACTTGAAGGTCAAAATTGACTTAGAAAATGTTCTTAAATTTTAACATGTACTTGAATATTTCTGAAACTAGCACAGGTATTTGCTTAAAACTTAAAAGATATATGAGGTATCACAAGTAAGATACAGTACACGCAGCGCGGACTTTGATGTTGTTAACATTGTCGCGGGGGCCGGTATCATCTCCGGGTGGCCAGTCGCGGTGGACTGAACACCCGAAATTTCGGGTGTCCGCTAAAATGACCACCGCGACAACCGCCGATGTTTTGACTTGGAGATAACTGCATTTAAACATACCTTGCGTACAGTATTTGTTCATGGTTTTCATTTTACTCATAATTATTTTACTTACATCTATTTTGTGGCCAACTTCAGTTGGTCAAATTAAAACCAAATTTCAAATACATTTCAGGTGTATATTTATTGAGTACTTTTGTTTTTGGAATTGAAAAACGCTTGTTATTATATAGCCAAATTGATCAATAATTTTGCCAAGCGCCTAGACGATACAGAAGTTGAAAGCAGTTAAACACGTGTTGATTCATTTTCTGAAAATACGATCAACTTTTTCCTGAAATAACTGCTTTGAATTGTCTTTTTTGTGTAACAGATAGGAGCGTTTATACACAAATGCATCGGAATTATAGAGGATTTGTTCGAATTTTTGACTGTTTAAAATAGATCTATTAACTTTTCACAGTTTGGTTATCATTTGTAATTTAATTGCGAGTGGATTAACGCAAACACGGCACCGATTAAAGACTTGAAATATATTAATTGCAGCAATTAAAGTTTATTAACAAGATGTCATGTAGGTGTGTAAATCTATTCATTATCGGCTATTACTTTTCTACAAATACCCTCAATTATACAACCAAACATCGATCGTCAACAAACAAAAATTAAACCGGATGGGTTATTAAAAAAAAGAAACAACTTCAACTGGTAATAATTATGTGTACTTTGTAACTATTTTGAAAAAAAAAAATTGGGGGAAAGGAAAATTAAGTTGTGGCTTCATTTTTTCGGACGCTGCAAAACCCGCGATCCGACGCCGCAGTACTGAACACCACGAACAGCCGCGCTGTCCACCATGTTTTATACGATTGAACACTCGACGCGGTTGTCATTTTAGTCCTCAACGCGGACAGTAAAATCGCGGGGACGGGTGTTCGTTGTCAAAGTCCGCGCTGCGTGTACTGTATGCAGGTGAAGTTTCATAACTGTGTTATGCATTTTGACAAAGTTATGCCCCTTTTTAGCTCACCTGTCACGTAGTGACAGAGTGAGCTTTTCTGATCACCTTTTGTCCGTCGTCCGTCCGTCTGTCCGTCCGTCCGTCAGTCCGTCCACAATTAGTTTGTTAACACTCTAGTGGTCACATTTTTGCCTCAATTGTCATGAAACTTGGTCAGGATGTTTGTCTCATTTATATCTCGGACGAGTTTGAACATGGGTTATCAGGGTTGGAAAACTAGGTCACAGAGCCCAAATATAGAAAACCTTGTTAACACTCTAGAGGCTACTTTTTCAGTCCAAATATCCTGGAAATGTGTCAGAAAGGTTCTGTTGATGATTTGTAGCTCAAGTTCGAATATGGGTCATCTGGGTTCAAAAACTAGGTCACAGAGTCCAAAAATAGAAAAATCTTGTTAACACTCTAGAGGTTACATTTTCAGCCCAAATAATCTGGAAATTTGTCAGAAAGGTTGCTTTGACGATTTCTAGGTCAAGTTCAAATATGGTTTATCTGGGTTCAAAAACTAGGTCACAGAGCCCAAATATTGAATAACCTTGTTAACACTCTAGAGGTAACATTTTTAGACCAAATAATCTGGAAATATGTCAGGAATGTTGCTTCTATGATATCTAGCTCAAGTTCGAATATGGGTCATCTGGGTTCAAAAACTAGGTCACAGAGCCCAAAAATAGAAAAATCTTGTTAACACTCTAGAGGTTATATTTTTATCCCAAATAATCTAGAAATTTGTCAGAAAGGTTGCCTTAAGGATTTCTAGATCAAATTTGAATATGGGTCATCTGGGGTCACAAACTAGGTCACAGAGCTCAGATATGGAAAAAAACTTGTTAACACTCTAGAGGTAACATTTTAATTCCAAATAACATGGAAAAGTGTCAGAAAGCTTAATTCTATGGTTTCTAGCTCAAATTTGAATATGGGTCATCTGGAGTTGAAAACTAGGTCACAGAGCCAAAATATCGAAAAACTTTGTAAACACTCTAGAAGCTACATTTTCAGTCCAAATGTCCTTGAAATTTGTCAGAAAGGTTGTTTTGATGATTTATAGCTCAGGTTTGGATATGGGTTATCTGGGGTCAAAAACTAGGTCACAGAGCCTAAATATCGAAAAACCTTGTTACAATGTAACACTCTAGAGGCTACTTTTTCAGTCCAAATATCCTGGAAACTTGTCAGAGAGATTGTTTCGATAATTTCTAGCTCAAGTTCGAATATGGGACATCTAGGTAAAAAAAACTAGGTCATAGAGCCCAAATATGGAAAAACCTTGTTAACACTCAAGAAATAACATTTTCAGTACAAATAACCTTGAAATTTGTCAAAGAGATTGTTTCAATAATTTCTAGGTCAGGTTCGAATATGGGTCATCTAGGGTCAGTTAACCAGGTCCATAGCAACTTTGTTAAAAGCAGTCATACTCAGGTGAGTGATACAGGGCCATCATGGCCCTCTTGTTAAGTCTTTTAATTTACTTACAATCAATACTAGACAATATGTCGTGTCCGCTCTATAAATTCTATACTAATGGAAGGATTTTCTTCAAACTTGACTCAAAGATTCACCCCAACTGGGCAATGTGCAGAACCCATCTTACCCTTGTGCCAGCTTAAGGTCAAGGTCACACTTGAAGGTCAAATATTGACTTAGAAAATGTTCTGAAATTTTAACATGTACTTGAATATTTCTAAAACTAGAACAAGTAAGCTCAGTATGCAAAGTTTTTCCACTCTTAATTACATTTTGACATAATTATGCTATTTTCTTAACTTCACTGCTTTTGTTTGTTTTAGTACATTGGGAAAATGAAAGGTTATCTGTAACTGTTTCCAACATGATTTGACAATATATATTTATACTATTACCTGTACAATTTGTTTTTGTTTTTTTCACCAGAGATAATTTCTTTTTATGTATATGTATTTGTGCCACTAAAGTTATTCCCTTAACCACCTTTCCATGTCGTCTTCTGTCAAGGACATTGGTGGGGGTATGAATCGCATTCAGCGATAGTTCTAGTTTTGCCAGTTTTTGAAAAAAAAATTATATTTTGTATAGTTTGGGTGCTTGATACTGGAACTGGAAAGCTTAGAATCAATGGCATAAAGTTACATAAGAAACATGGATGAAACTTTCTTTAAAGATAGTTTCTATAAAGACGACACTTGGGATTGAAGATTGGGCCAGTTGGATCAAGGTCACCATTCACTTTAACTAAGAATAGAAAAAGTCCTAATCACTAACCCATCATATAAAATCACAAAACAGTACGGTCATGACCAGTAGATGACCCCTATAGGTTTCCAGGTCATTAGGTTAAAGGGCAAGGTCACAAAAGCAAAACAGTTTTTGATCAATAACTATAGAACACTTGGGCCAAGGTTCCTTAAACTTAGTGTGTAGATTGGTCATGACCATTAAATGACACCTATAGTTTTTCAGGTGACCAGGTCAAAGGTCAAGGTAACAGTAATCTTGAAGAGCAAAACTGTTTCTGATCAATAACTATAAAATTCTTGGTCCCAGGTTCTTCAAACTTAGTATATAGGTTGATCATGACCAGAAGATGACCCTACAGTTTTTCAGTTCACCAGGTCAAAGTTCAAGGTCACAGTGACCTTGAATAGCAAAACAGTTTCCAATTAATATCTATATAACGCTTTGGCCCAGATTCTTCAAACTTAGTATGTATGTTGGTCATGACCATTAAATGACCCCTATAGTTTTTCAGGTCACCAGGTCAAAGGTCAAGGTCACAGTGACCTTGAAGAGGAAAAGGGCTTGTGATCAATAACTATAGAACCCTAGGTCCCAGGTTCTTCAATTTTAGTATGTAGGTTGATGACCCCTTTGTATTTTCAGGTCACCAGGTCGAAAGCTAATTTCACAGTGACATTAAAAAGCAAAATGGTTTCCAATGATTAACTATAGAACGCTTTGGCCCCTGTTCATCAAACTTGGTATATACATTGTATGTTGGCTATGACCAATAGATGGCCCCTGTAGCTTTTCAGGCTACAAGGTCAGAGTTCAAGGTAACAGTGACCTTGTATAGCAAATTGGTTTCCTATCAGTTACTGTAGAACACTAGGGCCCAGCTCCTCAAAACTTCATAGGCAGGTTGGTATTAACAATTAGATGACCCCTGCAGTTTTTAGGGTTATTAGGTCAAAGATCAAATGTCACACCTTGAAAAGCAAAACAGTTTCTGCTAAATGTCTAGGGAATCCTTGGGCCCAGTTTTGTCAGACTTAGTGTGAAGGTTTGTCATGATCAGTAGATGAGAACTATTGTTTTTTCAGGTCATTGGGTCAAAGGTCAAGGGTCAAAGTGACCTTGAAAAGCAAAATGGTTTCTGATGAATATCTGTAAAACACTTGGGCTCATGTTCCTCAAACAAGGTTTATAGGTTGTTCATGACTTGTAGATGAGCCCTCTAGTTTTTCAGGACACCAGGTCAAAGGCCAAGGTCACAGTGTCCTTGAATATGGTTTTTGATCGATAAGTATAGAATGGTTGGTCCCAGCTCCTCAAAACTTCATAATTGCCTCAAGGGATAAGGTGCTAGGGGGGCATATATGTTTTAGAAACATCTCTTGTTTAAATATTTGTGTTTTTTTCTTTATTCATGTGTACTGTCAACATGCATGTAAGTGAAAAACTAATTGGTATGTAC
The DNA here is from genome assembly GCA_012932295.1 of Cyclina sinensis. Lineage (NCBI taxonomy): Eukaryota > Metazoa > Mollusca > Bivalvia > Venerida > Veneridae > Cyclina > Cyclina sinensis. Next base: position 34,233,436 of record JAAONU010000019.1, read on the forward strand.
AAATACAAAAACGGCAATGAAATAGAAAGAATCTAGCACCTACATGTATAACAAGAGGGCCATGATGGATCTTGGTTGCTTACTGGTGTACTTTGGCTGAGGGGCTGCTGTTGAGCAAACATAGAAGCAATATAACAGGTTTTAAATTGAAGAGTTTCAAAGATCTTACATTTTGTGCAAATAGAACCCAGGAGCAGGGACAATTTTGACCCAAGGGACATAATTTGAACAAACTAGGTCCACTACACCATGCAACATACAAAATATCTAACCTGTAAGGCATCCAGGTTCAGACAAGATTTTTTAAAAGTCTTTCCTATATAAGCTGATGTAAAATTAAATTACCCTGGGACTGAGCCATTAATGACCCCAGGGACAGTATTTGAACAAACTTGGTAGAGGTCCACTAGACAATGCAACATACAAAACACTACCTTCTAAGGCCCAGAAGATTTTCAAAGATTGAATAATTTAACCCAGGGACATAATTTGATTAAACTTGGTAGAGGTCCACTTCACACTAAGTTTATCTGTAAGAAAATACTTTATTTCTAGCCTTAAGAAGTTTTTTTCCTATATAAAAATATAAGCAAAATCAAGTCACCCCTGGGGTGTGGCTAATTTTGACCCCATGGAAATGGGTACCAACAATCTTTGTAAAGGTCTTGTTGGTGATCAAGTATTCCAAGTTTAGAGGGATTTCCAGAAATGGACATTAAGAAAAAGGTTAACCAAGAAATTTTAAGTTGAAAAAGGGGCATAACTTTATAAAAATAAATTGAAAAAAAAATTAGGGTTATCTGCCCTTGAGAAATGGTGTCTCATTTTGATAGTGAATATGTATTCCTAATTTGAAGTCAGTAGCTTTAATAGTTTCTGAGAAATGGACCTGAACATAAAGGTTACTTACCCCTCCCCCTCCCCTACCTCCCCGGAATTTTTTTTTCTTTTTTTTTTCTTTTTTTAAATATGTAGTTATGTAGCTACTTGACTCCCCAACCACCATCAGACCCATCCCCCCAACCCCAAAAAAAATCCCTTTTTCTCACATAAGAACCCCAACCCCCCACCCCCTCCAATTTTTTTCATCTTACATGACTTGCCCTCCCCCACTCAATTTTTTTTCACTTAATATACCTTTTGGTTGATTTAGTTATAATTTATTATCCAGCACTTAGAAAAGTGGAGCATGCTGTCTGTGGACAGGTCTTGTTTTAACTTGCTGTGATGATTATAAATAGTTAAGTCTATACTCGGTATGTCAAAATTGCTTAAGTCAAATTTCTTGCTGAATTGATATAATTTTCAGGTCCTGTCAATAAACCTTCTTTATTTATATTATTTTACTCATGTTAAGACCGATTTGACATGTGTGAACTTTGTTGATCGTTTTTTTCAGTCCAATCATATTTTCCTATGTATTTTTCTACTCGGCAAGTCGAAGTGTGAAAATTTATTATACCCCCACACTACAAAGTTGTGGGGGGTATACTGTAATCAGCTTGTCTGTCCATCTGTCCGGCCGTCCGTTAGTTTTTCCTTGTCCACCCAGTAACTGAAGAATCCTTTGACCCACAGTCTTCATATTTGGTCTGGAGATTGGTCATGTCCAGTAGATGACCCCTATTGATTTTGAGGTCACAGGGTCAAAGGTCAAGGTCACAGGGGCCTTGACTAAAAAAATCTTGTACGCCAAAAACTTAAGAATCCTTTGACCCTCAGTCTTAGGTCACTGGGTCAAAGGTCAAGGTCACAGGGGCCTTTACTACAAAAAACTTGTCTGCCCAATAACTTAAGAATCTTTTGACCCACAGTCTTCATATTTGGTGTGGAGGATGGTCTTGACAAGTAGATGACCCCTATTGATTTTGAGGTCACTGGGTAAAAGGTCAAGGTCACAGGAGCCTTGACTAAAAAAAAGCTTGTTCGCCCAATAATTGGAGAATCCTTTGACCCACAATCTTCATATTTAGTGTGGAGGTTGGTCATGACCAGTAGATGATCCCTATTTAGTTTGAGGTCACTGGGTCAAAGGTCATGGTCACAGGAGCTTTGACCAAAAAAAACTTGTCTGTCCAGTAACTTAAGAATCCTTTGACCCACAGTCTTCATATTTGGTGTGGAGGTTGGTCATGACCAGTAGATGACCCCAATTTATTTTGAGATAACTGTGTCAAAGGTCATGGCCACGGGAGCTTTGACTAAAAAAAAAAGCTTGTCCACCCAATAATTTAAGAATCTTTTGATCCTCAGTCTTCATATTTGGTGTGGAGGTTGGTCATGACTAGAACATGATTCCTACTGAGGTGACTGGGTCATAGGTCAAGGTCACAGGGGCGTTGACTACAAAAGCTTGTCCGCCCAATAACTCAAGAATCCTTTGACACACAGTCTTCATATTTGGTCTGGAGGTTGGTCATGACCAGTAGATGACCCCAATTTATTTTTAGGTCACTGGGTCAAAGGTCAAGGTCACAGGAGCTTTGACTAAAAAAATCTTGTACGCCCAATAACTTAAGATTGTTTTGACCCACAGTCTTCATATTTAGTATGGAGGTTGGTCATGACCAGAAGATGACCCCAATTAATTTTTTGGTCACTGGGTCAAAGGTCAAGGTCACAGGAGCTTTGACTAGAAAAAGCTTGTACGCCCAATAATTGAAGATTCCTTTGACCCACAGTCTTCATATTTAGTGTGGAGGTTGGTCATGACCAGAAGATGACCCCAATTTATTTTGAGATAACTGGGTCAAAGGTCATGGTCACAGGAGCTTTGCCTGAAAAAGCTTGTCTGCCCAGTAATTGAAGAATCCTTTGACTTTCAGTTTTCATATTTGGTATTGAGGTTGGTCATGACTAGTACATGCCCCCTACTGATTTTGAAGTCACTGGGTCAAAGGTCATGCTTAAAGCGGCTTTCACTCAAAAGCTTGACCTCCCAGTTATGCTGCATAAATGAGTAAATATGACTAAAATCCATTAAAAACCATGTAATAAACAGAAAATTTGTTATACCCCCACACAACAAGTTGTAAGGGGGTATACTGGAATCAACTTGTCTGTTCGTCCATCTGTCCGTCCGTCTCTCAGATTTTTCTTGTCCGCCCAATAACTTCCGCCTAATATTTGAAGAATCCTTTGACCCTCAGTCTTCATATTTGGTATGGAGGTTGGTCATGACTAGTACATGACCCCTTCTGATTTTGAGATCACTAAGTCAAAGGTCATGGTTACAGTGGCTTTCACTCAAAAACTTGACCTCCCAGTTAAGCGGCATAAATGAGTAAAAATGACTTAAATCCATTAAAAAAACATGTAATAAAAAGAAATTTTGTTATAACCCCGCACAACAAAGTTGTAAGGGGGGTATACTGGAATCAACTTGTCCATCTGTCCATCTGTCTGTCCTTCTGTCAGAATTTCCTTGTCTGCCCAATAACTTAACAATCCTTTGGCCCACAGGGGGGTTCAAGTCTTGAAATGGCAGTTTCAGTTTTGAGGATGTAGGTCAAAGGTAATGGTTACTTTGATCTTTGCCACTAAAAAACATGTAAAATACATAACTAAGCAATGTACTGGCTTACTACCCTCAGATTTGGCAGGGAGGTTGTCCATGACCTCTAAATGACCCGTGTTGATTCTCACAAAGAGCTATGCGGGGGTATTCACGCCATGACAGTGGCAGTTCTAGTTGATTACTTGAGCAAAACAGATGTCAAATGTTATGTCTGGCATACAGTACATGCCAGGAGAAACTCGCGTTTTCCTCGAGGTCGTCGCGGACTACCCATTCCTTAAATCGCGACCAAATCCACTGCATTTCGAGGATCACCGCCGCGGACATGGTCACCAAATATCGCGGCGGACGTCCGCTTAATGGTTCCGCAAACTTTTTCACAGGTAAGAATTGACGTATCGAGGCTCACAAAGTTCCTGATTACACGCATTTCGGTGAATTTTACGCTTAAAAATATCATTTAAATGTATAAAACTCTCATTCTGATGCATTTGTTTACGAATGCTCGTATAATGACAATTCAAAACCGAAAGTAATTGCTTCTCGGAACAGCTGACCCTATTTTCAGAAAATAAATTGACTGGTTTCCAATTTACACATGTTAAAACTGCTTTGCTATATTTAATAAAGAAAACATACAACATGTGAACCCTACTGCAACATCTGTATCGTCTATGCGCTTGACAAAATTATTGATCGATTTTGCTATAGAATAACAATTTTTTTCAACGATGTAAGTACACATAAACCAACACAGCAAATGTATTAGAAATTTGGTTTTAATTTTGCCAAATGTCACATAATTGGCAGACGTAAAATGCACAGTTTCATTACGGTCATTTTTTTAAATGTTCAGCTTGACCAGGTGAGTTATGACCCTAATTATTTTCGCGCTGGTCGTCAAATATTGCCGAGATATTTCGTGATGTCGAGACATCGAGGAAATCCGTTTTTTTCCTCGATGTCGCGGCGGATATTTTTTTTTCCGTGTCCGCAAAATAAAGCAGAAAATGTGAGTATCTCCTGACGCGTACTGTAGGAATTGGAACATTGAGATCGTATAGTCGTTGATTTTATACGAGTATCCGGATAGTATCTGAATAGTCTATACGGATATCCGGATACCGATTTAGGTATTCGTTGACATCCTAGTTTTTACATGTTTGGCATCACGTTCTTTTAAATAAAATATAGAACATTGTCTGGTTTTAATATGCCCATGTAAGACTGTGGTATTAGTTAAGCCTACACTTGAAGAGAAAATGAGCTAAAAGTCATGGGAATATGTTGTGTACATGAGTCAAAAAAGAAAAGTAGTTTTATTTCCTGTAAATTACCCACTGGTAGAATATATGTTGGGTAGTGCTATACATTCCAAACTGTAATGGAAATGCCTTTTAATCACTTGAATCACATTTCTTGAGCATTGCTGCCTTGTAAAGGACGATAAACATAACTGACACAAAACATAGTTAGATATACCAGCTCTTGTCGAATTCCGGCTAAGTCGAAATAATTTACTGGGTCCACCTGAATTCGAGATATCAAGAGTGGACTGTACTTGTATGTGATAGTACTTGTATGTTATCAATCAAACATTGGAAGAGTCACCAAATTTCCCCTATACTTGATCTGAATATATTTCAACATTATCCTATAGAGAAGTTGAAAATGGGTCATAATGATGGGCTTTAGATTGAAACTAAGTTTCATGAAATGAAGAACTACACTGTCTGACTTAAACTTCTTTTCTCTGTGTGACAGATTTGACCATTATGTTTTCAGTATGGGCATAAGTATTCAGGTGGACTATGTAAGGCCTTCATGGCCCTCTTGTATTTTATATCACACATTGAGAAATGCTCAGATTTGAATACTGATTCATTTGAACTCTTTTGACAGTGCTAACCATCAATATTGTTTGTTTTAGGATTTGCACTTGGTGGGGCAATTGGTCTATTCACAGTGGGGATGGACCCAATGTCTACATACACAACATCTACACCAGATCAAACACCATCAACACGTGCAGTACTTAAGGAGATGAAAGTCAGGTGTGCATCTTATGGAAAGAATTTTGGAACTATTGGATTTATGTTTGCTGGAACAGAATGTCTGTTAGAAAGTGTATGTAAAAGACTGTATTATTATTAATGCCCTGAATCTTGCTCTATAGTAATCACTCTGTAAGTCCATCTGTCTAGTCATAAGCATTCTTTTTATGCCCCCAAACAAAGGCATATAGTTTTTGAACTGTTTGTCAGTCAGTCAGTCAGTCAGTCATTCCTTCTGAAAACTTTAACATTGCCCAAAGCTTCCTTATTACTCAATTGATTTAGTTCATACTGGAAGCCAGCCCGGCTAGCTGAATCGGTAGAGCATCTGATTGTCAATCCTGACAATCCTAGTTTGATTCCCATCAGGGCTGGCTAAATTTCTCCATGATAATTGATCTCAGACAATGCGTCTATAGGTCATTTGTCTCTCGCTTCTGAAGCAAGTGAGGAAATAGTCAGTCACTTGCAGTGAAACTGGTTAGTAAACTGGTTGAATACCCAGGAACACTGGTTAGGTGGACTGACCAATAGGATATGACTATAACTGTTAAACTGGTGTTAAACCCCAATAAAACCAAACCAGACCAATCATACTGGAACACAACACCCTTCTGGACAAGACCTTCTCACTGACATATATTTATATGATCCTGACCCTTGAATGACATTGACCTTGAAGGTCCAGTTATCAAAAATACTTATATTGGCCATAACTCTCTGATTACTGAACAGATTTAGTTCAATTTCACACAACTGCTCTTTGGGATAGAGCTTCCAAATGACGTATATATTTTTTTACCTTGACCCTAAATAACTTTGACCTTGAGGTCAAATTGTCAGAATAAAAAGAAAAAAGCTCCATTTTTAGCTCACCTGAGCACAACGTGCTCATGGTGAGCTATTGTGATCCCCCTGTGTCCGGCGTCCGTCGTCAACAATTTCATAAAAATAACATCTCCTCTGAAACTACTGACTGCACATCAACCAAACTACACAGGAATGATCTTTGGGTGGTCCCCTTTGAAAGTTGTTCAAATGGTTCCGGTCTGTTGCATAAGTAGGTCACAGAGCAAAAAAGAAGTTTTAAAAATGCAAATTAAAAAAATCTTCTTGTCAGAAAGTACAAGGCCCAGAGCTTTGATATTTAGTATATGACATCATCTATAGGTCCTCTACCAAAGTTGTTCAAAGTATGCCCCTAGTGCCAAAATTGGCTTCGCCCTAGGGGGTCATAGGTTTTCCTTATATGTAGATAGTAAAAATTAAAAAAATCTTCTTCTCTGAAATGACAAAGGCTAGAGATTTGATATTTGGTATATGATATCATCTACAGGTCCTCTACCAAAGTTGTTCAAATTATGCCCCTAGTGCCAAAATTGGCCCCGCCCCAGGGGGGCAGGTTTTCCTTATATGTTTATAGTAAAAAATTTAAAAAGCTTCTCCTCTGAAATGACAAAGGCTAGAGATTTGATATTTGGTATATGATGTCATCTATAGGTCCTCTACCAGAGTTGTTCAAATTATGCCCCTAGTGCCAAAATTGGGTCTGCCCCAGGGGGTCATAGGTTTTCCTTATATGTATAAAGTAAAAAATTTTTAAAAATCTTCTCCTCTGAAATGACAAAGGCTAGAGATTTGATATTTGGTAAATGATATCATCTACAGGTCCTCTACCAAAGTTGTTCAAATTATGCTCCTAGCCTTAAAAACTTAAAAATCTTCTCCTTTGAAATGACAAAGCCTAAAGCTTAGATATTTGGCATGAAATATTGTCTAGTGAACCTGTTCCAAGTTTGTTCAAATTGTATCCCTGGGGTTAAAATTGGGCCTGCCCGGGGGTCATTGATATTCTATTTGTGCGTATAGTAAAAACATAAGAAAATTATCCTCTGAAGCTTCCAAGGCTAGAGCTCAGATATTTGGCATGAAACATTGTGGACCTCTACAAACATTGTTAGCTCACCTGAGCATGCTCATGTGAGCTTTTAGGATCCTTGATTGTCCGGCGTCCGTCCGTCCGTCGTCCACAATTCATTCAAACGACATCTCCTCTGAAACCACTGGGCAAAATTTAATGAAACTTGCCTAGAATGTTCCTTGCATGAAGCTCTACCAAGTTTGTTCAAATGGTTCCGGTTCATTGCATTTCTGGGTCACAGGAGCTAAAAACAGATTTTAAAAGTTGGATCTTTAAAAATCTTCTTGTCAGAAACCACAAGGCCTGGAGCTTTGATATTTGGTATAAAGCATCACTAGTGGACCTCTACCAAGTTTGTTCAAATTAGATCCTGGGGTCAAAAATGGCCCCGCCCCAGGGGTCACTTGTTTTACATAGAGTTATATAGGAAAAATTTTAAAAATCTTCTTGTCAGAAACCGTAAGGCATAGAGCTAAGATATTTGGTGTGCAGCATTGTCTAGTGGATCTCTACCAAGTTTGTTCAAATCATGGCCTCTGGGTCAAAAATGGCCCCGCCCCAGGGGTAACTTGTTTTACATAGAGTTATATAGGAAAAATTTTAAAAATCTTCTTGTCAGAAACCGTAAGGCATAGAGCTAAGATATTTGTGTGCAGCATTGTCTAGTGGACCTCTACCAAGTTTGTTCAAATCATAGCCTCTGGGTCAAAAATGGCCCCGCCCCAGGGGTAACTTGTTTTACATAGAGTTATATAGGAAAAACTTTAAAAATCTTCTTGTCAGAAACCGTAAGGCATAGAGCTTAGATATTTGGTATGTAGCATTGTCTAGTGGACCTCTACAAGTTTGTTCAAATTATACCTCTGGGGCAAATTTGGCCACACCCTGGGGTCATTGGTTTTACATAGGCTTATATAGGAAAAACTTCAAAATCTTCTTGTCTGAAACCACAAGGCCCTGAGCCTTAAGATTTGGTATGTAGCATTGTCTAGTGGACCTCTACCAAGTTTGTTCAATTATACCCCTGGGTCAAATTTGGCCCCACCCCGGGGTCATTTTTTACATAGGCTTATATAGTGAAAACTTTGAAACTCTTCTTATAGAAGAAGAAGTAACATTTTCAGTCCAAATAATCTGGAAATTTGTCAGACAGGTTGTTTCTATGATTTCTATGAGCTCAAGTTCGAATATGGGTCATCTGGGTTCAAAAACTAGGTCATAGAGCCCAAAAATAGAAAAACCTTGTTAACACTCTAGAGGTTACATTTTCAGTCAAAACATCCCAGAAATTTGTCAGAAAGGTTGTTTTGATGATTTTTAGCTCAAGTTCAAATTGGGTCATCTGGGGTCAAAAACTAGGTCACAGAGCCCAAATATGGAAAAACCTTGTTAACACTCTAGAGGTAACATTTTCAGTCCAAATAACCTGGAATATGTCAGAAAGGTTGTTTCAATGATTTCTACGTTAAATTTGAATATGGGTCATCTGAAATCAAAAACTAGGTCACAGAGCCCAAAAATAGAAAAAAAACTTGTTAACACTCTAGAAGCTACTTTTCAGTCCAAATATTCTCGAAATTTGTCAGAAAGGATGTTTTATTGTTTTCTAGCTCAGATTCGAATAAAAGTCATCTGGGGTAAAAAACTAGGTCACAGACCCCAAATATGGAAAAACCTTGTTAACATGCATTGAGGTAACATTTTCAGTTCAAAAAACCTTGAAATTTGTCAGAAAGCCTGTTTTAATGAATTTAGCTCAGTTTTGAATATGGGTTATCTGGGGTCAAAAACTAGGACACAGGGCCAAAAAGTAGAAAATCCTCGTTAATGCTCTAGAGGTTACTTTTCAGTCCAAATGTCCTTGAAATTTGTCAGAAAGGTTGTTTCAATGATTTCTAGCCCAGATTAGGATATGGGTCATCTGGGATCAAAAACTAGGTCACAGAGCCCTAGAATGTTAAAACCATTTTAACACTCCAGAGGTTACATCCAAATATCCTGGAAATTTGTCAGAAAGGTTGCTTCTATGATTTCCAGCTCAACTTTGAATATGGGTCATCTGGATTAAAAAACTAGGTCACAGAGCCCAAATATGGAAAAACCTTGTTAACACTCTAGAGGCTACACTTTCAGTCCAAATAACCTTGAAATTTGTCAGAAAGATTGTTTCAATAATTTCTAGGTCAAGTTCGAATATGGGTCATCTGGGGTCAATTAACCAGGTCCATAGCAACTTTGTTAAAAGCAGTCATATTCAGGTGAGCGATATAGGGCCATCATGGCCCTCTTGTTCAAATTATTGCCCTAGGGTCAAAATTGACCCTGCCCTTGGGGTCATGGGTTTTCCTTATAATATATATATATATATATATATATATATATATATATATATATATATATATATATATATATATATATAAAGTGACCTCTGAAACCGAGAAAGCTAGAGCTTAGATATTTAACATGAGACATTGGCTGGTGGAACTATATCAAGATTGTTTAAATAAAAGCATGGGGTCACATTTGGCCCTGCCCTAGGGGACTTAGTGACCTACTTTTTTGTAATTAGCTCACCTGTCACATAGTGACAGGATGAGCTTTTGTGATCCCCTTTCGTCTGTTGTCCGTCCGTCGTCCGTTCACAATTGTTGTCCGCGCTCTAGCGGTCTTAATTTTGGTGTGATCTTCTTTAAACTTGGTCAGAATGTTTATCTCAATGATATCTAGGTCAAGTTCATAACTGTGTCATCTCACCCTTAAAACTAGGTCACTAGGTCAAATTATAGAAAAAGCTTGTCCGCACTCTAGCGGTCTTAATTTTGGTACGATCTTCTTCAAACTTGGTCAAAATGTTAATCTCAATGATATCTTCGAAACTGGGTCATGTGACCTTCAAAACTAGGTCACAAGGTCAAATTATAGAAGAAGCTTGTCCGCACTCTAGCAGTCTTAATTTAGGTCCGATCTTCTTCAAACTTGGTCAGATTGTTTATGTCAATGATATCTAGGTCAAGTTCATAATTGGGTCATGTGACCTTGAAAACAAGGTAACTAGTTCGAATTTTAGAAAAAGCTTGTCCGCACTCTAGCAGTCTTAATTTTGGTCCCATCTTCTTCAAGCTTTGTCAGAATGTTTATCTCAATGTTATCTTGGTCAGGTTCGAAACTGGGTTATGTGACCTTGAAAACTAGGTCACTAGGTCAAATTATAGAAAAAGCTTGTCCGCACTGTAGTAGTCTTAATTTTGCTCTGACCTTCTTCAAGGTTTGTCAGAATGTTTATCTCAATGATATCTAGGTCAAGTTTGAAACTGGGTCATGTGACTTTGAAATTTAAGTCACTAGGTCAAGTTATGATAAAAGCTTTTCTGCACTCTAGTGGTGTTAATTTTGGTCTGATCTTCACTTTCATTACCATAAGATCTCCTTTCTTCAAATTGCCATATTGCATTATTGGTTCCAGAGTTATGGTCCCTGAAAAAGCAAACATTAACTATTTAGACCATGTCTGCACAATAGCAGCTTCATTTTTGTTTTGAATTTAATCAGACTTGTACAATACTTGAGTTAATATAAGATCTTGCAGGGTTGCCAGGGGACTTGAAAAGTCAGGGAAATTTGATTTTTTTTCAAGGTCAGGGAATTGTCAGGGAATTTTGAAAATTGGTCAGTGAAAAATAAAAATCCAGAAAAGTTAGTGAAAAGTCAGGGAAAAATAATTTTGAAGGGCTAATATTGTTCTATTTTATTAAAGAATGCATTTACACATTTTTTCCGTTATGAATCTTTTTCTTTATAATTGTGTACATTGTATTTTAATAAAAGTTCTAGTATTATAAATAATATTACTTAAAGACTGAAAGTCTCTGCAACCCTTACAACCAAAAATTAAAATAAGTATGTGTAACACTCGAAACCCATGTTCCTCCCTCCAAGATCCATGTCACAGCAACCCTCTGAACTTAGTAAGCTCTGCTATATAGGCCTTACTGCTGATAGTTTGTGTCTTGCCCATATATTTTTTGCATCTATGGTTGGATTTTAAAATAATTACCGTAAATGCTCGAATATTGTACGCTAGCGTGTATAAAACGCACCCCTGGTCTGGCCTCAAGATCTGGGTAAAAAAGCTTGCATTGGAATATAATACCCACACAAATTTCGTCTGGATATAGAGTTACCATTTGTCCATGTTTTTCATTCAGGAAGCGGCCATTGTTGGTGCGCATAAGAATTACATCGCGTGAATATCGCTACGGTTGCATTTAACTATTTATTTCATTAAAGAAAATTAGCGCTAGAAACTATTTATTTCGGAAATATCGAATAAACATGGCATTATCTCAAAGTGTCAACACCTTCTCAATACCTTTTGGATGTGTTAACAAACATCTCGTTATTATGGCGACATCAAACGACACTAATTATTATGTTTGTTTAACAATATACGGATGACTCCTTTATCAAATTAGTTCTTCGATAATTGTGTGAGTGCGAATATGATTGGCATAATACTGGTAAGCATTGGTTATATTATTGAATCTTTAGCAGTTATACATTTAGAGAGAGAGAAAAAAAAACAAAAAAAAACAGCGTTAAAACGGCTTTTACGATACCGTACTTTCAGTACTGATGGCATTGGTTTTCTCCCCTTAATAACGCTCTCCAAAAAGAAGGTGCACCAAAAAAGAAAACATGATCATTTGAAAAGAAATTATTGACTTTTGGTCGGTATTTTACGGGTTTTCAAGCTGGAAAAAAATGTCTGACGGCCCACCCTCGTGTATAATACGCAACGCTTTGTGGATACTGAAAATTCTTGAAAAAAAAGTGCATATTATATTTGAGCGTTTACGGTAGCAGAATTGGCAATAGAGTGAACATGTGTCATGTACATAATCCCTGTTTGGAACGGTGTTCCAACATTCAGTTCACAGCAACATAGTTTTTGTATAACGGCAGGATTTTTAAAAAAATATTGCGGCACAAACTTCTACATTTTTAAAGATACTGCTTTGAAACTTTAAACATGTTAGGTATCATGTGTATACGTGCCTGATATATTTTTAGCTCACCTGAGCACAAAGTGCTCATGGTGAGCTTTTGTGATCGCCTGATGTCCGTCGTCCGTCCGTGCGTGCGTGCGTCGTCAACTTTTTCTTCAAACAACTTCTTCTCCTGAACTGCTGGGCCAATCTTGCTGAAACTTGGCAGGAATGTTACTTGCATGAAGCTTTACCAAAATTGTTCAAATGGTTCAGGTCCATTGCATTTCTAGGCCGCAGGAGCTAAAAATAGATTTTCAAAGTTGGAACTTTAAAAATCTTCTTCTCCAGAACTACAAGGCCTGGAGCTTAGATATGTGGTATGAAGGTGGACCTTTACCAAGTTTGTTCAAATCATGACCCCTGGGTCAAAAATGGCCCTGCCCCAGGGGTCACTAGTTTAACATAGAATTATATAAGAAAAACTTTAAAAATCTTCTTGTCTGAAACCACAAGGCCTAGAGTTTAGATATTTGATGTGCAGCTTTGTCCAGTGGACCTCTTCCAAGTTTGTTCAAATCATGGCTTCTGGGTAAAAAATGGCCCAGCCCCGGGGGTCACATGTTTTACATAGAGTTATATAGGAAAAACTTTTAAAAATCTTCTTATCAGAAACTGCAAGGCCTAGAGTTTAGATATTTGGTGTGCAGCGTTCTCTAGTGGACCTCTACCAAGTTTGTTCAAATCATGGCTCCTGGGTCAAAAATGGCCTCGCCCCAGGGGTCAGATGTTTTATATAGAGTTATATAAAAAAAACTTTAAAAAATCTTCTTGTCAGAAACCACAAGGCCTAGAGTTTAGATATTTGGTGTGCAGCATTGTCCAGTGGACCTCTACTAAATTTCTTCAAATCAAAGCCACTGGGTCAAAATAGGCCCCACCCTGGGGGTCAATTGATTTTACATAGGCTTATAAAGGAAATCTTTAAAAGTCTTCTTCTCAGAAACCACAATGCCTACACCTTAGATATTTGGTATGTAGCATTGTCTAGTAGATGTCTATCAAGTTTGTTCAAATTATGTCCCCTGGGTCAAAATTGGCCACGCCCCAGGGTTCTCTTGATTTACATATAGTTATATAGGAAAAACATGAAAAATCATTTTTCTCCGAAACTAATAGGATTAGACCTTAGATATTTGGTGTGGAGTATTGTGTTGAGAACCTTTACCAGTATTGTTTATATGTTGGCCCCGGGGTCAAAATTGGCCCCACCCCGGGGGCCCTTAATATGTAAAAAAGGCAATCTTTAAAAATCTTCTTACTGGAAACCTCAATGCTTACAGCTTAGATATTTGGTATGGATCATTGTCTTGTGGATGTCTACCAAGTTTGTTCAAATTATGTCCCCTGGGTCAAAATTAGCCACGTCCCAGGGTTCTCTTGGTTTACATATAGTTATATAGAAAAAAACATGAAAAATCATTTTTCTTCCAAACTAATAGCACTAGACCTTAGATATTTAGTCTGGAGTATTGTGTTGAGAACCTTTACCAGTATTGTTTATATGTTGGCCCCGGGGTCAAAATTGGCCCCGCCCCGGGGGCCCTTAATATGTAAAAAAGGCAATCTTTAAAAATCTTCTTACTGGACACCTCAATGCCTACAGCTTAGATATTTGGTATGCAGCATTGTCTAGTGAACATCTACCTAGTTTGTTTTAAAAATGTCCCCGGGGTCACTATTGGCCCTGCCCGAGGGGTCACAAGTTTTAAATAGCAGTATAGAAGAAAATCTTTAAAAATCTTCTTGTCTAAAACCACAAGGCCTAGAATTTTAAAATTTGGCATGAAGCAAGCTTTATCAAGCTTTTTGAAATTATAAGACTAGGTTAAAGGTCATGGAGGCTAAAAATAGATTTATCTACTGTACCTCATAGAGCCTTCATTTATAGACCAATATCTTTGATATTTAGTATATAGGTTCCTTGCATGGACGTCTACCTATGGGTAGGGTTTGAGGTCACTGGGTCAAGGTCAAGGTCACCATAGCTTATGATAGATATTTCTACTTTCTGTCATAGAGCCTTTATTTATTGACTGATATTTTACATATTTGGTTTGTAGGCACTTACATATTTTCAATTAAAAAATGAAATACTGCTTAACAGCAAACCTACAGCCAAAGTACTCAGGTGAGCGATCCAGGGCCATCATGGCCCTCTTGTTATGGTGAGCTTTTGTGATTGCCTGATGTCTGTCGTCCGTGCATGCGTCGTCAACTTTTTCTTCAAACAACTTCTTCTCCTGAACTGCTGGGCCAATCTTGCTGAAACTTGGTAGGAATGTTACTTGCATGAAGCTTAAACAAAATTGTTCAAATGGTTCAGGTCCATTGCATTTCTAGGCCACAGGAGCTAAAAATAGATTTTCAAAGTTGGAACTTTAAAAATCTTCTTCTCCAGAACTACCAGGCCTGGAGCTTAGATATTTGGTATGAAGCATCATCAGGTGGACCTTTACCAATTTTGTTCAAATCATGACCCCTGGGTCAAAAAATGGCCCTGCCCCAGGGGTCACTAGTTTTACATAGAATTATATAGGAAAAACTTTAAAAATCTTCTTGTCTGAAACCACAAGGCCTAGAGTTTAGATATTTGGTGTGCAGCATTGTCCAGTGGACCTCTATTAAGTTTGTTCAAAACCCCCCATGGCTCTTGGGTCAAAAATGGCCCAGCCCCGGGGGTCACATGTTTTACATAGAGTTATATAGGAAAAACTTTTAAAAATCTTCTTGTCAGAAACTGCAAGGCCTAGAGTTTAGATATTTGGTGTGCAGCATTGTCCAGTGGACCTCTACCAAGTTTGTTCAAATCATGGCTCCTGGGTTAAAAATGGCTCCCCCCCCCACCCCAGAGGTCAAATGTTTTATATAAAGTTATATAGGAAAAACTTTAAAAAATCTTATTTTCAGAAACCGCAAGGCGTAGAGTTTAGATATTTGGTGTGCAGCATTGTCTAGTGTACCTCTAGCAAGTTTGTTCAAATTATGTCCCCTGGGTCAAAATTGGCCACGCCCCAGGGTTCTATTGATTTACCTATAGCTATATAGGAAAAACATGAAAAATCATTTTTCTCCGAAAGTAATAGGACTACACCTTAGATATTTGGTGTGGAGTATTGTGTTGAGAACCTTTACCAGTATTGTTTATATGTTGGCCCCGGGGTCAGAATTGGCCCCGCCCCGGGGGCCCTTAATATGAAAAAAGGCAATCTTTAAAAAATCTTCTTACTGGAAACCTCAATGCCTACAGCTTAGATATTTGGTATGCAGAATTGTCTAGTGGATGTCTATCAAGTTTGTACAAATTATGTCCACTGGGTCAAAATTGGCCACGCCCCAGGGTTCTCTTGGTTTACATATAGTTATATAGGAAAAAGATGAAAAATCATTTTTCTCCTAAACTAATAGGTCTAGTCCTTAGATTTTTGGTGTGGAGTATTGTGTTGAGAACCTTTACCAGTATTGTTTATATGGTGGCCCAAGGGTCAAAATTAGCCCCGCCCCGGGGGCCCTTAATATGTAAAAAAGACAATCTTTAAAAATCTTCTTACTGGAAACCTCAATGCCTACAGCTTAGATATTTGTTATGCAGCATTGTCTAGTGGACCTCTACCTAGTTTGTTTGAAAAATGTCACTGGGGTCACTATTGGCCCCGCCCGAGGGGTCATAAGTATTAAATAGCAGTATAGAAGAAAATCTTTAAAAATCTTCTTGTCTGAAACCACAAGGCCTAGAATTTTAAAATTTGGCATGAAGCAAGCTTTATCAAGCTTTTTGAAATAATAGATTAGGTTAAAGGTCATGGAGGCTAAAAATAGATTTATCTACTGTACCTCATAGAGCCTTCATTTATAGACCAACATCTTTGATATTCAGTATATAGGTTCGTTGCATGGACGTTTACCCATGGGTAGGGTTTGAGGTCACTGGATCAAGGTCAAGGTCACCATAGCTTATAATAGATATTTCTACTTTCTGTCATAGAGCCTTTATTTATTGACATATTTGGTTTGTAGGCACTTACATATTTTCAATTAAAAAATAAAATACTGCTTAGCAGCAAACCTACAGCCAAAGTACTCAGGTGAGCGATCCAGGGCCATCATGGCCCTTTTGTTGGCTTAGTCCATTATAGTCCACGTTGTGCTTTAACAATCCTGATGATGCATGACATCTAGTGAAACTCTACCAAAGATGACCCCATGATCATAATTGCCTGCACCCTTTGAGTCAATTGGCAATTGTATTTGCATCTACTGACTCTTGCAACCATTGAGCAGTTAAATTGTTGGCAGGTGAGCGACCCAGGGTCCCATGGACCCTCTTGTTTGATATACAGTTATGAAATTTGGACCATGTGCACAGTTTCAGATGTAGACTTGAACTTTGATGTTAAATGACCTAAATTTTGACCTGGTGACCTATTTTCTTGTTTTTAGCTCACCTGTCACGCAGTGACAGAGTGAGCTTTTCTGATCACCTTTTGTCCGTCGTCCGTCTGTCCGTTCCATCCACAATTAGTTTGTTAACACTCTAGTGGTCACATTTTTGCCTCAATTGTCAAGAAACTTTGTCAGGATGTTTGTCTCATTAATATCTCGGAAGAGTTCGAACATGGGTTATCAGGGTTAGAAAACTAGGTCACAGAGCCCAAAAATAGAAAAACCTTGTTAACACTCTATAGGCTACTTTTTCAGTACAAATATCCTGGAAATTTGTCAGAAAAGTTCTATCGATGATTTCTAGCTCAAGTTCCAATATGGGTCATCTGTGTTCAAAAACTAGGTCACGGAGCCTAAAAATAGCAAAATCTTGTTAACACTCTAGAGGTTACATTTTCAGCCCAAATAATCTGGAAATTTGTCAGAAAGGTTGCTTTGACGATTTCTAGGTCAAGTTCAAATATGGGTCATCTGTGTTCAAAAACTAGGTCACAGAGCCCAAATATTGAAAAACCTTGTTAACACTCTAGAGGTAACATTTTTAGACCAAATAATCTGGAAATTTGTCAGGAAGGTTGCTTCTATGATTTCTAGCTCAAGTATGAATATGGGTCATCTGGGTTCAAAAACTAGGTCACAGAGCCCAAAAATAGAAACATCTTGTTAACACTCTTGAGGTTACATTTTCAGCCCACATAATCTGGAAATTTGTCAGAAAGGTTGCCTTGAGGATTTCTAGATCAAGTTCGAATATGGGTCATCTGGGGTCACAAACTAGGTCACAGAGTCCAAATATGGAAAAACCTTGTTAACATTCTAAAGGTAACATTTTCAGTCCAAATAATCTGGAAATTTGTCAGAAAGGTTCTATCGATGATTTCTAGCTCAGTTTTGAATAAAGGTTTTCTAGGGTCAAAAACTAGGTCACAGAGCCCGAAAGTAGAAATAACTTGTTAATGCTCTAGAGGTTAGATTTTTAGTCCAAATGTCCTTGAAATTTGTAAGAAAGGTTGTTTCAATGATTTTTAGCTCATATTTGGATATGGGTCATCTGGGATCAAAAACTAGATCACATGGCCCAAATATTAAAAAACCTTTTTAACACTCCAGAGGTTACATTTTCAGTCTAAATATCCTGGAAATTTGTCAGAAAGGTTGTTTCAATGATTTTTAGCTCATATTTGGATATGGGTCATCTGGGATCAAAAACTACATCACATGGCCCAAATATTAAAAAACCTTTTTAACACTCCAGAGGTTACATTTAGTCTAAATATCCTGGAAATTTGTCAGACAGGTTATTTTGATGATTTCTACCTCAAGTTGGAGTATGGGTTATCTTGGGTTAAAAACTAGGTCACAGAGCCCAAATATGGAAAAACCTTTGTACACTCTAGAGGTAACATTTTAATTCCAAATAACCTGGAAATTTGTCAGAAAGCCTTATTCTATGGTTTCTAGCTCAAGTTTGAATATGGGTCATCTGGAGTGGAAAACTAGGTCACAGAGCCCAAATATCGAAAAACTTTGTAAACACTCTAGAGGCTACATTTTCACTCCAAATGTCCTGGAATTTTGTCAGAAGAGTTGTTTTGATGATTTGTAGCTCAAGTTCGGAGATGGTTTATCTGGGGTCAAAAACTAGGTCACAGAGCCTAAATATCGAAATACCTTGTTAACACTCTATAGGCTACTTTTTCAGTCCAAATATCCTGGAAATTTGTCAGAGAGATTGTTTCAATAATTTCTAGTTCAAGTTTGAATATGGGACATCTAGGTTAAAAAACTAGGTCATAGAGCCCAAATATGGAAAAACCTTGTTAACACTCTAGAGGTAACATTTTCAGTGAAATTTGTCAAAGAGATTGTTTCAATAATTTCTAGGTCAAGTTCGAATATCGGTCATCTGGGGTCAATTAACCAGGTCCATAGCAACTTTGTTAAAAGCAGTCATACTCAGGTGAGCGATACAGGGCCATCATGGCCCTCTTGTTTGATGTACAGCTATGAAATTTGGACCATTTGCACAGTTTCAGATGTAGCATTGAACTTTGATGTTAGATGACCTAGATTCTCACCTAGTGACCTACTTTCTTGCTTTTTTATCTACAGCTATGAAATTCGAACCCTGTGCACAGTTTCAAGTGTCGAAATTGAACTCTGACATTAGATGACATTTTGACCTAGTGACCTCCTTTTTTGTTGTTTGATGTACAGGTTTTAATTTGGACCAGTAAAAATTGTTCAAATTCTTGTAATAAACACTAGCCTTGTCCGTTTTAACACAAATGTCAGTCTGTCCTCAGGTGAGCGCTTTGGGGCCAATGGCCCCCTTGTTTTGAAGCAATTTATCTTCTTCTGGTCCTCAGCTCAGTTCAAAGCACCACTTCATGGGTTTCCTTTGAGCTCTTATCATTTTGATGAAACTTGGTGTGCATGTTCACGTAGATGTGCTTGATGCGCTTTTCATCTATGCCAATGCTCGCTCTTGAGTTTTATGGCCCGTCATAGCAAAATCTTCCAAACATCTCCAGGACTATCAATTTGAAACTTCAGTGTACAAGATTACCAGTAAGTGTAGATCTGCATTACACAATTAAAATTTCCTCTTTATGCAAGTGGGGAGCATATAGCGTTTCACTTGTCCGTCCGTCCATCTGTCTGTCCGTACGTCCCGAAATCTTGTGAACGCAACTCCTCTTAAACCGGATTTGTAGATGGTAGTAAAGGAAGGAATTTTTGCTGCGACCAAATTTAACAGAATTATGGCCCTTTGTTGATTTTTTCACTATATACCAATTTCGTGAACGCAACTCCTCTTAAACCGGATGGCAGATTTTGCTTAAACTTCCAGGGATGAACAACCTTAATGTGTAGATGGAAGTAAAGGAAGGAATTTTTGCTGCAACCAAATTTAACAGAATTATGGGCCTTTGTTGATTTTTTCACTATATACCATATAGAAATTTTGTGAACGCAACTCCTCTTAAACCGGATGGCAGATTTTGCTTAAACTTCCAGGGATGAACAGCTTTAATGTGTAGATGGTAGTAAAGGAAGGAATTTTTGCTGTGACCATATTTAACAGAATTATGGCCCTTTGTTGATTTTTTCACTATATACCATATAAATAATTGAACATATAAATTTTACATTTGTAATTTAATTTAACATGTACATAAGGTTACCTGTAGATCATTTTAGGTATACATGTATGTACAGAGAAAATCTTACATACAGGATATACATGCTCTTGTTTATGAGCACTTATACGTAGTGGGGGCATCCGTGTCCTATGGACACAGTTCTAGTTTGGATCCGTGATTGTCCGGCGTCCGTCCATCTGTCCGTTGGTCCGTCCGGCGTCCACAATTCATTCAAATGACATCTCCTCTGAAACCACTTGGCAAAATTTGATGAACTTTACCTATATGTTCCTTGCATGAAGCTCTACAAAGTTTGTTCAAATGGTTCCGGTTCATTGCATTTCTGGGTCACAGGAGCTAAAAACAGATTTTAAAAGTAAGATCTCTAAAAATCTTCTTGTGTCAAAATGGCAACGTCCCAGGGGTCACATGTTTTACATAGAGTTATATAGGAAAACCTTTAAAAACTGCAAAGCCTAGCGTTTAGATATTTTGTGTGCAGCATTTTCCAGTGGACCTCTACTAAGTTTGTTTAAATCATGGCTCCTGGGTCAAAAATGACCCGCCCCAGGGGTCACATGTTTTACATAGATTTATATTAGGAAAACTTTAAAAAATCTTCTTGTCAGAAACCGCAAGGCCTAGAGTTTAGATATTTGGTGTGCAGCATTGTCCAGTGGACCTCTACTAAGTTTGTTCAAATCATAGCCACTGGGTCAAAATAGGCCCTGTCCCGGTGGGTTCGCTTGTTTACATAGAGTTTTATTAGAAAAACTTTAAATAAATCGTCTTGTCAGAAACCATAAGGCCTAGAGTTTAGATATTTGGTGTGCAGCATTGTCCAGTGGACCTTTACCAAGGTTGTTCAAATCATGGCTCCTGGGTCAAAAATGGCCCCGCCCCAGGGGTCACATGTTTTACATAGAGTTATATAGGAAAAACTTTAAAAAATCTTCTTGTCAGAAACCGCAAGGCCTAGAAATTAGATATTTGGTGTGTAGCATTTTCCAGCAGACCTTATCTTAGTATGTTCAAATCATAGCCACTGGGTCAAAATAGGCCCTGTCCTGGGGGTCACTTTTTTACATAGACTTATATAGGAAAAACTTAAAAAATCTACTTGTCAGAAACCGCAAGGCCTAGAGTTTAGGTATTTGGTGTGCAGCATTGTCCAGAGTTGTAGCATTGTAGAGTGGACCTTTACCAAGTTTGCTCAAATCATGGCTCCTCGGTCAAAAATGGCTCTGCCCCAGGGGTCACATGTTTTACATAGAGTTATATAGGAAAAACTTTAAAAAATCTTTTTGTCAGAAATTGCAAGGCCTAGAGTTGAGATATTTGGTGTGTAGCATTGTCCAGTGGACCTCTACTAAGTTTGTTCAAATCATAGCCAATGGGTTAAAATAGGCCCTGCCCTAGCGGTCACTTGTTTACATAGAGTTATATAGGAAAAAGTTTAAAAAGTCTTCACATCAGAAACCAAAAGGCATAGAGTTTAGATATTTTGTATGTAGCATTGTCAAGAGGACCTCTACCATATTTGTTCAAATCATTGTCCCTGGGTCAAATATGGCCCTGCCCCAGGGGTCACATGTTTTACATAGAGTAACATAGGAAAAACTTTAAAAATCTTCTTGTCCGATACCACAAGGCCTAGAGTTAAGATATTTGGTGTGCAGCATTGTCTACTAGACCTCTACCAAGTTTGTTCAAATCATAGCTCCTGGCCTTACCTTCGACTGTTCGTTCTTATGTCCCTTCCCAACCCCGCCCTTCTGATGGAGACATATTGTTTTTGCCTTGTCCATTGGTGTCTGTATGTCTGTCTGTCTTTCACACTTTGTTTCCTTTCAATAACCTGAGTACCAGTTGACCCAAAGCCTTCAAACTTCACAGGGTTATTGCCCTTATTGAGTACAAAAAATCCCTTTGGTGTTTTGGGTCAGTAGGTCAAAGGTCAAGGTCAGAGGGACCTCTTTAGTGAAAACTATTTCCACTCAATAACAGGATTACCATTTCACCCAGAACCTGCAAACTTCATAGGATGATTGCTTTTACTAAATAGAAGAACCGTATTGTTTTTGGCGCTAGTATGTCAAAGGTCAGGGTCACAGGGACCTGTAGAGTGAAAACTATTTCTGCAAAGTAACTGTAGTACCATTACACCCAGAGCCTTCAAACTTTATAGGATAATTGTATTAGGAGAACCCTATTGTTTTTAGCATCCACAGGTCAAAGGTTAAGTTCACAGGGACCTGTAGAGTGAAAACTGTTTCTGCTCAGTAACTGGAGTACCATTTTACCCAGAGCCTTCAAACTTCATAGGTTGATTTTCTTTACTCAGTAAAAGAACCCAATCATTTTTGGGGTCAGTAGGTCAAAAGTCATGGTCACAGGGACCTGTAGAGTAAAAACTATTTCTTCTAAGTGACTGGAGTATAATTACACCCAGAACCTTCAAACATTATAGGGTAATTATATTAGAAGAACCCTATTGTTTTTGGGGTCTGTAGGTCAAAGGTCAAAGTCACTGGGACCTGTAGAGTAAAACTATTTCTGCTAAAAAATTTGAGTACCATTACACCCAGAGTCTTCAACTTATTCAAACTTGCACCCATAAAAACCAATAACGATATTTGTAACATGAGCAATGAGACTCAGGTGAGCAATTTAGGGCCATCATGGCCCTCTTGTTTTACAAAACAATAAATGTTGTCATTAAACATTGCATTTTATTCAGGTAATATCATTTTTACGTAAGAAAGAACTGTCTCCAAAAACTGTTGCCATGGTAATGGCAATCAAGAAATTTTATACAAGATATGCATTTTTATGAAGAACAATAATTATTCAGGCTATCAAGTTTTTACTTTAACTTTGTTTTTGAAGAGGACTAGAAATTTGTCGTTTTTTTGCAGATTTTCAATTCAGTTTATGTCAGTAGTAAAATAAATGTCTGAGTGCCCCTTTTCCTGTGTCGTCGGTCATTTATACTTCTATATCTGTGTATTAAGAAATCATAAATAATAATTGAGAACACAGGTGGGGACAGATTTTTCCACTATGACAAGAGTTTGTGCAGACTACTTCTCTTATACTTCTAATGCAATTTGAATGAAATGTTACAGGATTGATCAGTACCTCAAGTACTTGGTATATCATGGGTTTTATGGTTGAATGAATTTTAGGTTGACTTTTTTGGAAGAAAAAATGGAGTTATTGCTATAGTCTTTGTGTCGTTGCTGTTGTTGTCCGAAAACTTTAACATAATTTTTTCATTTTTTTATGGATTGTCTTCATACTTGGACACCACAACCAAGACCTTCAAGTAGACCAGACTGAACTTGACCTTGACTCATAATTAATGACCTTAACCTTGAAGGTTAAAATATTGAATTTTGCTAAAATTGGCCATAACTTTATTAATAAAAGGTGGATTGCATTCATGCTTGTACACAACAACCCTTTGGACAAGACCTTCAAGTAGACCAGACTAAACCTGACCTTGACTCCTAAATGACCTTTACCTTCAAGGTCAAATTACTGAACTCTGCTCAGATTGGCCATAACTTTAATTATTAATAGGTGGATTGTCTTCATATTTGGACACAACAACCCTTTTGACAAGATCTTCAAGTGGACAAGATGGAACTTGACCTTGACTCATAAATGACCTTCAGCTTTAAGCTCAAATTATTGAATTATGCTAAAATTGGCCATAACTTTGTTATTATGTCTCCCCCCAAAAATGGGGGAGACATATTGTTTTTCCCCCGGTTGTCCGTCCGTCTGTCTGTCCGTCACAAAATCGTGTCCGCTCTGTATCTTCCAAAGCCCTTGAAGGATTTTAATGAAACATGGGTCAGATGTTCACCTCATCAAGGCGACAGTGCAGAACACACTTTGCGGTGGTGGTGTCTCAAGGTCAAGGTCACACTTGGAGGTTAAATGTCAAATGCCTCAAAATTGTGTCCGCTCTGTATCTTCCAAAGCCCTTGAAGGATTTTTATGAAACTTGGGTCAGATGATCACCTCATCAAGGCGACATGCAGAACCCACTTTGCGGGTGTGGTGTCTCAAGGTCAAGGTCACACTTGGAGGTTAAATGTCAAATGCCACAAAATCGTGTCCGCTCTGTATCTTCAAAAGCCCTTGAAGGATTTTAATGAAACTTGGGTCAGATGTTCAACTCATCAAGGTGATGTGCAGAACCCACTCTGCGGATGTGGTGTCTCAAGGTCAAGGTCATACTTGGAGGTTAAATGTCAAATTTTACAATCCTCTGACTCAATACTACCTGCAGCAACTGGCTGGGGGGAGACATATGTTTTTGTTCAATCAAAAACCCATTTCTAGTTTGTAGTTGGATTTGATTCATACTTGTACAAAACAAGACTTACGACAAATCCCACATTATGTTTTTTTCTTGTATGACCTTGACCTTAAAATGACCTTCACAGTCAAGGTCAAATTATTAGCCCGACTTTTTTCGAAGAAAAAATCGAGTAATTGCTATAGTCATGCCGTCATTGCCATTGCCGTTCCCGTCCAAAAACTTTAACATTGATCATAATTTTTTTATTCCTTGATGGATCTTCTTCATACTTGGACATAACAACCCTTACGACAAAACCTTCAAGTAGACCAGACTAAACTTGACCTTGACTCATAAATGACCTTCACCTTCAAGATCAAAATATTGAATTTTGCTATAATTGGCCATAACTTAATCATTAATAGGTGGATTGTTTTCATGCTTGGACACAACAACCCTTTGGACAAGCTCTTCAAGTGGACCAGACTGAACTTGACCTTGACTTATAAATGACGTTCATCTTCAAAGTCAAATTATTGAGTTTTGCTAAAATGGGCCAGAACTTTATTCTTTATTGTTGGGTTTGATTTATACCTGGACAAAAAAACACTTATGACAAAACAGACATGTTGAATAACTCAAATATGACCATGACCTAAAAATGACCTGGACCTTCAAGGTCAGATGATTGAATTTTGATTAAATTATTATAACTTTCTCGTTTATTTATGGATTTGATTCATATTTGGACAAAACAACACTTATGACAAATTCGACATTATGAGTATTTCAAGTTTGACCTTGACCTTTAAATGACCTTGACAGTCAAGATCAGATTATTGAATTTCTTTTAAAACTGGCCATAATTTTGTTATTTATGGTTTGATTTGAATCAACTTGGGACAAAACAACACTAATGACAAAGATGACATGATAAATTATTTATGTTTAACATTAACCTTAAAATGACCATGACCGTCAAGGTCAAATGATTGAATTTTTCTTAAATTGTCATAACTTTGTTGTTTATGGTTGGATTTGATTCATACTTGTACAAAACAACAATTATGACAAAACCGACATGTTAAATAAGTCATGTATGACGATTACCTAAAAATGACTTTGACTGTGAAGGTCAAATTATTGAATTTTGCTTAAATTGTCATAACTTTGTTCTTAATGCTTGGATTTGATTCATATTTGAACAAAACAACAATTATGACAAAACTAACATGTTAAGTAACTCATGTATGACCATTACCTTAAAATGACCTTGACCGTCAAGGTCAAATTATTGAATTTTGTTTGGCCATAACATTGTTATTTATAGTTTGATTTGAATCAAACTTGGACAAAACAACACTTTTGACAAAGACAACATGATAAATTATTCATGTGTGACCGTAACCCTAAAATGACCTTGACCATCAAGGTCAGATGATTGAATTTGCTTAAATTGTCATAACTTTCTCATTATGCCCCCTCTTCTAAGAAGTGGGGGTATATTGCTTTGCATTTGTCTGTCTGTCGGTCAGTCCGTCGGTCCGTAGACCAAATGGTTTCTGACAAATAACTAAAGAATGCTTAGGCCTAGGAACTTCAAACTTGGTAGGATGATTGTCCATCACCAGTAGATGACCCCTATTGATTTTGGGATCAAGGGGTCAAAGGTCAAGGTCACATTGACCTTGTAGGTAGAAACTGTTTCCGACCAATAACTAAAGAACGCTTTGACCTAGGTTCACCAAACTTGGTATGCTGGTTTGTCATCACCAGTAGATGACCCCTATTGATTTTGAGGTCATTAGGTCAAAGGTCAAGATCACAGAGACTTTCATTCTTAGAACGGTTTCCGATCAATAACTAGAGAATGCTTTGACCTAGGTTCACTAAACTTGGTATGCTGGTTGGTCATCACCAGTAGATGACCCCCTTTGATTTTGAGGTCATTAGGTCAAAGGTCAAGATCACAGAGACTTTTATCTTAAAAACGGTTTCTGATCAATAACTAGAGAATGCTTTGACCTAGGTTCACCAAACTTGGTATACTGGTTGGTCATCACCAGTAGATGACCCCTATTGACTTTGAGGTCATTAGGTCAAATGTCAAGATCACAGAGACTTTCATTTTAAAAACGGTTTCCGATCAATAACTAGAGAATGCTTTGACCTAGGTTCACCAAACTTGGTATGCTGGTTGGTCATCACCAGTAGATTACCCTCTATTGATTTTGAGGTCATTAGGTCAAAGGTCAAGCTCACAGAGACTTTAACTCAAAAAAACGGTTTCCGATCAATAACTGGAGAATGCTTTGACCTAGGTTCACCCAACTAGGTATGCTGGTTGGTCATGACCAGTAAATGACCCCTATTGATTTTGAGGTCATTAGGTCAAAGGTCAAGGCCAGAGGGACCTTGATCCTAAAAACGGTTTCTGACCAATAACTAGAGAACGCTTTGGCCCAACCACAAGCAATTAGGTGCTTCCGGGGGGCATTTATGTTTTACAAACATTTCTTGTTTATTTATGGGTTTGATTCATACTTAAACAAAACAACACTTATGACAAATCCGATATTATGATTATTTCAAGTTTGACCTTGACCTTTAAATGACTTTGACAGTACAAGTCAGATTATTGAATTTTGCTAAAACTGGCCATAACTTTGTTATTTATGGTGGATTTGAATCAGACTTGAACAAAACAACACTTATGACAAATCTGACTTGTTGAATAACTCCGGTATGACCATAATCTAAAAATGACCTTGACTGTCAAGGTCAGATGATTGAATTTTGCTTAAATTGTCATAACTTTCTCTTTATGTATGGATTTGATTCATACTTGTACAAAACAACACTTATGGGAACAAATCTGAAATTTTTATTCTTTCAAGCATGATTTTGACCTTAAATGACCTCGACAGTCAAGGTCATATTATTGAATTTTGCTAAAACTGGCCATAACTTTGTTATTTGTGGTTGGATTTTAATCAATCTTAGACAAAACAAGACTTATGACAAAGCTGAGAAGGAAAATAATTCAAATTTGACTTTGACCTTGGGGTCAATTGATTTTACATAGGCTTATATAGGGAAAACTTAAAAATCTTCTTGTCTGAAACCACAAGGCCCTGAGCCTTAAGATTTGGTATGTAGCATTGTCAAGTGGACCTCTACCAAGTTTGTTCAAATTATGTTCCTGGGGTCAAAACTGACCCCCACCTCAGGGGTCCCTTGTTTTACATAGAATTATATAGGAAAAACTTTAAAAATCTTCTTGTCAGAAACTGCAAGGCCTGGAGCTTAGATATTTGGTATGTAGCATTGTCTAGTGGACCTCTACCAAGTTTGTTCAAATTATACCCCTGGGGTCAAATTTGGCCCCACCCCAGGGTCATTGGTTTTACATAGGCTTTTATAGTGAAAACTTTAAAAATGTTTTTGTAGAAGGATAGGTAACATTTTCAGCTGAAATAATCAGAAAATTTGTCAGAAAGGTTGTTTTGATGTTTTCTAGCTCAAGTTCGAATAGTCATTTGGGGTCAAAAACTAGGTCACATACCCCAAATATGGAAAACTTTGTTAACACTCTAGGGGTAACATTTTCAGTCCAAATAACCTGGAAATTTTTCAGAAAGGTTGTTTCAAGGATTTCTAGGTCAGGTTCGAATATAGATCATCTGGGGTCAAAAACTACATCACAGAGTCCAAAAATAGAAAAAAAAAACTTGTTAACACTCTAGAGGCTACTTTTCAGTCCAAATATTCTGGAAATTTGTAAGAAAGATTGTTTTAATGATTTCTAGCTCATATTCAATATGGGTCATCTGGGGTCAAGAACTTTGTCACAGACCCCTAATATGGAAAAAACCTTGTTAACCCTCTAGAGGTAACATTTTCGGTCCAAATTATCCTTGAAATTTGTCAGAAAGTTTGTTTCAATAATTTCTAGCTCAGTTTTGAATATGGGTTATCTGGGGTCAAAAACTAGGTCACAGGGCCAAAAAGTTGAAAAACCTTGTTAATGCTCTAGAGGTAACATTTTCAGTCCAAATAATCAGGAAATTTGTCAGACAGGTTGCTTCTATGATTTCTAGCTCAAGTTCGAATATGGGTCATCTGGCATCAAAAGCTAGGTCACAGTGCCCAAAAATGTATAAAACCATTTTAACACTCCTGAGGTTACATTTTCAGTCCAAATGTCCTGGATTTTGTCAGACTGGTTGTTTTGATGATTTCTAGCTCATTTTTGAGTATGGGTTATCTTTTGTCAAAAACTATGTCACAGAGTCCAAATATGGAAATCCTTGTTAAAACTGTAGAGGTAAGATTTTAATTTCAAATAACCTAGAAATTTGTCATGAAGGTTGCTACTATGATTTCTAGCTCAGTTTCGAATATGTGTCAGCTGGAGTCAAAAACTACGTCACAGAGCCCAAATATCAAAAAACTTTGTAAACACTCTAGAGGCTACATTTTCAGTCCAAATGTCCTGGAAATTTGTCAGAAAGGTTGTTTTGATAATTTGTAGCTCAAGTTTGAATATGGGTCATCTGGGTCAAAAATTAGGTCACAGAACCCAAATATCGAAAAACCTTGTTAACACTCTAGAGGCTACATTTTCAGTCCAAATAACCTGGAAATTTGTCAGAACGATTGTTTCAATAATTTCTAGGTCATGTTTGAATATGGGTCATCTGGGGTCAATTAACCAGGTCCATAGCAACATTGTTAAAAGCAGTCATATTCAGGTGAGCCATACAGGGCCATCATGGCCTTTTTGTTTACACTTTCTCAGTGTGGCATGGTACTTCATGGTCTGAGAAAATTAGATACCATGTAAAGTACACAGTGACCTTGAAAGTTGTATTACTGATTTTTATCATTTTAGGCCAAAGCATTTAATCATGGTTGCACATTCATGTAACCTGCTTTTCTTATTTGGTTGAGTATATTTAGGAAAATCATTAAATTCTATTTGCATGAGACCACAAGGCCCAAGGTACATCACAGGTCAAGCTTACAAATGTCCAAGTCAAAGATGAGAGTGGAGGCTTACATATTTTTTCAAACATTGCTTGGTTTCTTAGTTGTTTGACTCAAAGAATTAAAATTTTATTCTGTTTTGTCAGAAAATATTTTTGTTCTAAATTATTTATTCAGCATAAAATTTAATGATGTCTAATCTTGTTTTAAATTTCATGACAGTATCGTGGAAAGAGCCCTCTGTCAAATGGAACTATATCTGGGGCAATAGTCGGTGGAGTTCTTGGTTTAAGAGGTATGCAATATTTACATATTTTTTCTATGCCCAAAGAGATGTATTATGATATGCCTATGGTCTTCCATCTGTCTGTCCGCAATTTTGTGTCTCTTGAACCAATTGAAGGAAATTAAAACTACATGGCAGAATTTAAACCATAACAAGACCTTGTGCAGAGTGCAGGTTCTGTATTCCTTGGATCAAGATCAAGGTCACAGTCATTATACCCCCACAAACAAAGTTTTAGTGGGTATATAGGAGTGAGCTGGTCTGTCTGTCGGTCCATCTGTCAGTCCGTCATAGTTTCCGGACAATAACTCATGAAAGGTTAGACAGATTTGAACAATTTTTGGTACACAGCTGTAACATCCTACGATTTTGGGGGCTTGTGGGGCCAAGGTCAAGGTCACTGTGACTAAAATTAGAAAAACGGTTTCCGGACGATAACTCATGAAAGGCTTAACAGATTTAAACAATTTTTGTGTCGCCCTTTCGAAGAAAAGGCGATACATAGGGATCGCTTTGTCCGGCGGTCCGTCGGTCCGTCACGAAAACTTAACGTTGGCTATAACTTTGCCATTTCTAAACATTATCTTATCAAACTTTCAAATTGTATTGCTTATGACAACAGGGTCATGATGATGCCAAAATTTGTAGGTCAAGGTCACAATTGATAGAGTTATGCCCCTTTTTGTACTTGGATTTTGTCATGAAAACTTAACATTGGCTATAACTATGCCATTTCTTAATGTTTCTTTATCAAACTTTCCAGTTGAAATGCTTACAATTGTATCATTTCTCAAGGGCAGATAACCCTCAAATTTATTTTTGCAATGTTATGCCCCTTTTTATAGTTAAAATTTCTTTGTTAACCTTTTTCTTTATGTCCATGTCTCAAAAAGTGTCAAGGATATTCCATTCAAACTTGGAATACTTGATTACCAGCAAGACCCCTGCAAAGATTGTTGGTACCCATGTCCCTGGGGTCATAGTTAGCCCCACCCCCAGGGGTCACTTGATTGTGCTTATACTTATATACAGGAAAAAAACTTCTTAAGCCTAGAAATAAAATATTACTTGACTCCCCATCCAATCACCAAACCAGTCCGCCCTCCACTCCCCCTCCCCCCCCACCCCCCACCCCGTCGCTGGGTTCCTTTTTTTTTTTTTTTTTTTTTAAATTTTTGTACATAGGTACTTGACTCCCAATCCACCCTCAACCTGCCCACCCAACCCAAATTTTTTTTTTTTTTTTTAATACATAGGTACTTCACTTCCCCCCCCCCCCCCCCCATACACACACACACCCTACAATCGGGGCCCAAAATTATTATTTTTTTTTTAATACATAACTACTTGACCCAAATTTTTTTTTTTTCATCTTGTATGACTAGGTACTTGCCCTGCCCCAGTCAAATTTTTTTCACTTGGGCCTCTTCTTTAACTTGGCTTATAATTAATTATCCAGCACTGAGAAAAGTGGAGCATGCTGTCTGTAGACAGGTATTGTTGTACTTTGACTAGCATGCTGTCTTTTCCAGCAGGCTCTTGTTTACCTTTTTAATTATTCTAACAGAGTACCCAAGGGCGACACAAGTGTTCCACCGAACACCCATCTAGTTGGTACACAGGTGTAACATCATGAGATACAGGTCAAGTTCAATATTGGGGCTTGTCAGGCCAAGCTCAAAGTCACTGTTACTTAAAATAGAATCAAAGCACTGAAAGCACTGAAAGTACTGCAAAACCTGCCACGTAGTGCTAGGTTTATGTCTTCAAGTAAAGAATACATGCATGTAATGCAATACCTTTATCTGAGAGAATTTATCTCTGTGCAACAGAGGTCCATATGAGCTAGTCTTATTAACTGAATATGATAAAAATCTGTTTTTTGACCTGACTTGCCATAAATTATAGTCCGAATTCACTGGATTTTTTTTGTACATAACTACTAATGCTCTATTCAATACTCAACATCATTGATCTTGATCATTTTCAGCACTTATCAAATTTAGTATCGACTATTCCACTTATTTTTCTAAAAGCCTGTGGTACTTCAACTATAATGTTTTAGAAAAGTACAAGAGAACTATTATACCAGCCATGATTTATGGATATACCAGTATTGTAAGTTCTGTTGGTAGTTTACTGGTAACATTTGCAGTCTAGTACAAGTTCTTTCCAGTAATTATAGGAAGGTAATCTGACTCTGATATGAATACAACTGTAGACAGAGGTAAAACTTAGCTGACAATAAGTTTACCACAAACACTAGAAAGCAATACTTGTTAACATTATCTTTATTTAAAAATATAAAACTATCAAAAATAACAATTCAGTAAAAATGTGTCCATGGGACACATTTTCCCTAGCCATGTATCATAAGCAGATGATAAAAATTTAAAGAGGCAGGCGGAATGTCAAAAGCAGTATAATTGTAACATTTATTTAATGAACAGTGTGCTACAAAACATAACCCTATAAATGTGAAGACATTTGGTTTTTATCAGAAATTTAGTCTATAAAGGTCAAAACTCTGACAAATTTGGAGGTGTCCTGCCCAATTTTGCAAGTAACCTGTAGTTTCATAAGATACATTTACATGCAAAATATGAAAAAAATCTGTGTAAGCATTTTTCTTAAAATGTGCAGAAATTTCATTTTAGTAGAAAATGTATGTAAAGTATGTTGCATCACGATGACAACTGTGTGATGATAATGCCTCTATTATTACTTATAGAAATGAAAACTGGATGAACATGAAACCATAACCTTTTCTTGAAGTACACAAAGAAGATTAACCCTGTAAATGGCAGTCAGAGTTATGTATCTTGTGTTATTACCAACACACAAATGAGTAAGTGTAAACTGTCATGCAAATTCTACAAAAGTGGTTGCAAAAAGTGAGAAATTTCCAACTAGGAAAACTAGAGCTGTCGCATAATGTGATTAATACCCCCAAAACACCACTACAGAATAGAGGAAGTTATCAATTTAGTAACAGAATACTTCGTAAAAAAATTGGAAAAGAGTTATGGTTGTGGGCAATTAAAGATAGTTGTGGTTTTTGTACAATGCATTTCTTCTCATTGCACTTGACCATTGTATGAAGTTGCATTGAATTCCAGAAAAATATTTTCAAGTTATTCTCCAGACAAAGAAAACCAACAAAGGACAATAACCGTGCAAACAGTGAAGACAGAGTTATAGCTCTTGTACATTGCATATCAACTCAATGTGCTTGACCATTGTATGAAGTTCCATTGAATTCCAACCACCAGTTTCCAAATTATATTCTGGGAAAGGAAATCCAAGGAAGGGCAATAACTCTGCAAATAATGAAGATGGAGTTATAGCTCTTATACAATGCACTTTCTCTCATTGTGCTTGATCATTGTATGAAGTTGCACTGAATTCCAACCAGAAGTTTTCAAGTTATGCTCCAAATAAAGAAAACAAACTAAGGGTAATAACTCTGCAAATAGTGAAGATGGAGTTATGATTCTTGGACACTGCACTTCCTCTCATTGTGCTTCACCACTATATGAAGTTGCATTGAATTCCAACCAGTAGTTTTTAAGTTCTCTTCCATACAAAGGAAAACCATCAAAGGGCAATAACTCTGCAAATAGTGAACATGGAGTTATGATTCTTGGACACTGCGCTTACTCTGTGCTTGACCATTGTATGAAGTTGCACTGAATTCCAACCAGTAGTTTTCAAGCTACGCTCCGAATAAAGAAAATCAATAAGGGGCAATAACTCTGCAAATAAAGAATTTGGATTTATGTTTCTTAGACACTGCACTTCCTCTCATTGTGCTTGACCATTGTATGATGTTGCACTGAATTCAAACCAGTAGTTTTCAAGTTTGCTCCCTACTAAGGAAACCAACTAAGGGCAATAACTCTGAATATAGTGAAGATGGAGTTATGATTCTTGGACACTGCACTTCTTCTAATTGTGCTTGACCATTGTATGTAGTTGCATTGAATTCCAACCAGTAGTTTTCAAGTTATGCTCTGGACTAGGAAAACCAATAAAGGTCAATAACTCTGAAAATAGTGCAGATGGAGGTATGATTCTTAGACACTGCACTTCCTCTCATTGTGCTTGACCACTGTATGAAGTTGCATTGAATTCCAACCATAGTTTTTAAGTTATCTTCCATACAAAGGAAAACCATCAAAGGGCAATAACTCTGCAAATAGTGAACATGGAGTTATGATTCTTGGATTCTGCGCTTACTCTCATTGTGCTTGACCATTGTATGAAGTTGCACTGAATTCCAACCAGTAGTTTTCAAGCTACGCTCCGAATAAAGAAAATCAGTAAAGGGCAATAACTCTGCAAATAAAGAATTTGGATTTATGTTTCTTAGACACTGCACTTCCTCTCATTGTGCTTGAACATTGTATAATGTTGCATTGAATTCAAACCAGTAGTTTTCAAGTTTTGCTCCCTACTAAGGAAACCAACAAAGGGCAATAACTCTGAAAATAGTGAAGATGGAGTTATGATTCTTGGACACTGCACTTCTCCTAATTGTGCTTGACCATTGTATGTAGTTGCATTGAATTCCAACCAGTAGTTTTCAAGTTATGCTCTGGACTAGGAAAACCAATAAAGGGCAATAACTCTGAAAATAGTGCAGATGGAGTTATGATTCTTGGACACTGCACTTCCTCTCATTGTGCTTGACCACTGTATGAAGTTGCATTGAATTCCAACCAGTAGTTTTTAAGTTATCTTCCATACAAAGGAAAACCAACAAAGGGCAATAACTCTGCAAATAGTGAACACGGAGTTATGATTCTTGGACACTGCACTTCCTCTCATTGTGCTTGACCATTGTATGAAGTTGCTTTGAATTCCAACCAGTAGTTTTCAAGTCATGCTCTGGACAAGGACATCCCAACGGACCGACAAACCACCAGGGTGACTCCCCCCCCCCCCCCCCCCCCCCCCCCCAACGTCGTTTTGGGGATATAAAAAGTTGAACTGATGGAAGTATGGACAGATGGTTTAGTTATAAGCTGAATGCATCAAAAGAGGAAATTCTCTGTAAAGAGGAAATATATTAGATACTGGAAGTACCAACTACAGTGAGATTCTATATATTGTCTTCTTCTGTCACTGCTTTCATTTCATATCTACAGGAACAGATGTAACATGATGTCATCATTGTTCACACAAAAATACTTATATTCATGTCTACAAACCCAGCAAAGAGCAAAAACTGTCATCTATATGTACAAATATAGTGTCATTGCTTTTGGATTATCTCTTTATTTCTGACTAGAAAGCATTTCACTCCCTGTTCAGTGTCTATGAAATTAAAACTATTTCAGTTCATTCACATGAAATTTTCTTTGTTGTCTTCATATGACACTGCTTTCTTTCTCTTTTTTGAAAGAGAATATTTTTAATGCCATCATTGTCCAGAAGAAACTCAGCAGTTCCATCTGCTCCACAGCAATCCCCTTGATTGTATACATTTCTTGAAGGTGAGGGGCTTCAACTTCCTGGAAAGTGAAAAAAAAGGTTCTATTTATGGCAATAACTGTCACTGAAAGATGATAATTCACCTGAAATGGTGCCTAGAATTTTAAGATCTGGACCACACAAAGAGTAATTGTAGATCCTTCAAAAATGTTGGGTTTTTTGGGGACAATTTGACCACAAGATCAAGGTCATTTAGGGGTCCAGTTAAAAAAAGTCATTTGGATGATTTATCTCAAAGGGTTGATGCATGCAAAGATGAACTAAGTTAAAAAAGGGTCAAAATTGTCATTATACCCCCGCTTTATCAATTTACTTGATAAATTTTGTCCGGAGCATAACTCCAAAACTGGTAGAGGGATTTTATTCAAACTTCATAGACTGACAGAGCACATTGGTAGGTAGTGCAGTGTGCAAGTCCAATAACTCTACCTTGCCTATTTTTAGAGTTATTCCCCTTTATCAGAATTACTTGATAAATTTTGTCCGGAGCATAACTCCAAAACTACTTGAGGGATTTTATTCAAATTTCATACACTGACAGAGCACATTGGTAGGTAGTGCAGTGTGCAAGTCCAATAACTCTACCTTGCCTATTTTTTAGAGTTATTCCTCTTTATCAGATTTACTTGTTTACACTTTAAAAATCCCAGCATATACATGTATATCTAATTCTTGAATTCTTGAACTTATTATTCCCCCGCCAAAGGTGGAGCGGATATTAGAAATGGTCTCTGTCCGTCCGTGTGTGCGTCCATTCCAGTTTTGTCCGGGGCATAGCTTCAAAAGTACTTCAGTGATTTTCTTCAAACTTCATATACTGAAAGAGCACATTTGGAGGAGGTGCAGTGTGTAAGAATAATAACTCTACCTTGCCTACTTTTAGAATTATTCCCCTTTACAGCATGCCCAGTCACGCAGAATCCTGCGTTTTTCACGCAGAAAATAAGATGCGCACGCAAATTATTCAATGTCCGTGCGTGCAGGTACGCACATTTTTCTCGGCCGGCGAATAAACGAAATCGGCGCAAAAATTGGTGGTCGGTAACCTTACGTGTGGGAAACGCTTGCTTTTGAACTGAAAATCAATAAGCGCCCTGTGGCAAACATCTCCACGATTTAGATCTATTCTTCGTCACGTAAACGACATAAAATGGCGAAACAGAAAGCTCTTAAAAAGGTTTTTAGTTCAAATAACCGTTAGTTGTAAACAATCGTGTTTTGAATCGAGATTATAATGATTTTTTCCGTCAGTGCAAATGATACACCATTGCTAACGCGTATCAAACTCCGGGGAGTAACGAGGCACTTGCATTCCGCTTCGGTCATGCAGAAAGGTGCTGACTGGTCATGTGACCAGTCTTTTGTTTTGTTATGGTATGAACAAACCAAATATTTTCGTACACATCAGTAAACGAGTGGACATGGTCACGCCATGTATGCTTTCTTTGTTTCATGTCTGTCAGTTCATTTAACAAATGTGAAATATGATAAGAGCAACTGGTCCTTGGTCCATGCTTCTGCAGATAAATTGGCTACAACTTAAGTTTCAATCAACAGTTAACTCATGATTGAAGTGGCTACTTGCTATGATAAAAATGCACATAGAGGCCAAAACAGCAGTATAATCCTTGTCTAGTTAATAACAAAGTGTAGTAAAATAAAGTTAATTTAGGTGACCAAAATTAAGTTTTTATACAGTGTACCCAGATTTTTAAGCCTGTACCCACTTTTTCCAAAGCCAGTGGGTATAGATACCCACTTTTTAAAAATCGAGTGGGCATGCTGCCTTTATCAGATTTAATTGAAAAACTTTGTCCGAAGCATAACTCCAAAAGTGCTTGAGCGATTTTCTTCAAACTTAATACACTGACATAGCACATTGGTAGGAAGTGCAGTTTGCAAGAACAATAACTCTACCTTGCCTATTTTTTGTGGGATTTTCTTCAAACATTATTACATTGAGTGTTTGAAAGTACAACCTTCAGGTAGCTTCTTCCCGGCGGGGGGGATTAACCATGTGTAACATGGCTCTTGTTCCTTTACAAGAACATCTGAAATTTTGGATGAAAATCAGATAGCTGAAGTTGATGCAAAATATTAGATTTTTTAAAATTCCAGTTTAATTTAAACTTCTGTATTTTATATTGATAGAGGAAGCAAGTGCTTCCTGGGTTCTAACTAGTCCTTTATTGATAGACATCGCATTTTCATTTTTTTTACAGTTTTCCATTTGTCAGAAAATGTGAAGTTTTTCTCTAACTTGCTAATTTCCTATAGCAGAAATCGACACGCTTCTCGAGTCGATTTGAAATTAACAGTAAATCACGTCTTAAATGTTTTTTGTTTTTTTACAAAAAACAACTGGCTACATTTTTCCATTTATTTAAAAAAGTACATGAAATCCATTTCGTGTTGACCCGAAATATTTAATCGAAGTGTATTAAATCGAAGTTGTATTATTAACTTAACCGACTTTAAATAAAATTTGTATTTATTTGTATTTACCACGCATATTGGAAATTCCAAGTTGCACTGTGATGTCACTCCGTAATACATAATAAGAAATTAGTCTGAACGAAATAATTTTTTCATTAGTGATCTATGCACTGACAGAAACACGCATTAAAAATTTTCCTCTAGTGAATTCAGTTATTTTAACCACCGCTCTAGACAAACTCCTTGCACCGGTTACGTCACTGTTTGCTAGTTTGACCACTGCCACCACTATACCCCACGTGACGATAGGTTATCATGTGACCAAAACAATCTAATTTCGTTATTTTTACGAAATATTCTTTCTGTACTGATCAGGGGAAGTAACCTCTGTGGGGTGTTTGCGCTCTACGCCAATATGGAGGCTGTTTATTCGACATTGTCAATTTTTGTAAAGTTGTTTAAAAGTAGAAAACGTTGCTTTTGAGGAGGAAAATAGACTTTTATGCTTGAATTTGGAATACAAAGCAGTAATTGTAACATTTTACGTGGGAAATTGAAATGATTGTGCAGGTTTTTTTTATTGTTTATTTTACTATGGACTATCTTACATATACATACATATCTTTAGACGTTATAGTGGATTTGACCAATGTAAAAACTAGCTTCAAATCTGCGGTATACATCTCAATATTTGGGACTACAGTAGGGTTAAAGCTAGTCCAAATAACTTGACTCAATATGTTGAATATCTTGCTTTTTTTTGAATGGTCGATATGAATTCAATCTACTCGCGCTGAAAATGAGGAATGTAGAAAATAACTGAAAACACTCACACCTTCAAACAGATCTGGGACTTTGTTGACATTGTTATCGGCAAATCCAATATGGCGGCTGCAATACACAAACTTTCCTCGATTGCTTGTCAATGCTGGTGCTATAAACTCAGCCGATTTTAATAATTTAACTTTCTTTTCAATGAGTTAAGTGTGGATTTTAAATATGAATAAATAATACTTATACCTTCCAGTGAAATTCGAGAAAATGGCTCTTAATATTATATCTTCTTTTGCCTACATGCATGAAAATTCAACATCCGGGTCAGAGGTGAAACCCTTCCTCTCATTGGATGATTTAATGTTATACAATAACGCGACCTACATGCACCAAATATGTGACCAAATCATGGCTATCAATAATGATTTTATACATGATTGCAGCAATATCCTGAAACTATACATGTTAAGATCTACTTAAAAATCTTTTGAATGATAATTTTATAACCTTTAAGATGCAATAATTCTATTATAATTTTTTCGAAAGTTTATTTCTGTTACAAATAAAATTGTTTACTCGTGATACTGATTTTTGCAAATATTCTTAACATACATGACTTATTACCTTGGGAGCATGCTACTAGTCAAATTAAAAGAAAAAGCGCTCTCCTACGACAGCACAGAATGTCCTTTTCAAGAAACTCATGCAATTCGATCTGTCAATTGCTGAATTTACATTAGTCTATCACCGTTTAATTTCTAAATCTGAAATGCCTACCTCACATGTCTGGAAGAAATTAGACATTTATCTTAACAAATGATACACATGAAAAAGTGACTGCTAAAAATTAAATATTCTGATTTTACTGCAAAAAATATTTTTACAAAAGTACATACCTCAGTTCACACAAAATTTGGTCCTCACTTGATCACTTCTTTGTTTTTGTTGTTTTTCGTCTACACAAAAAGTACTCTGATTATTCTGCGGAAAGGTCGAGTAAAAAGTTCGTGTTACATAAACGGTACACTTCTGTTTCGCAAGATTTTTTAAAGTTTATCGTCAATTTTTCTCACTGTGGAATAACCTTTTTTGAAAATCCAATTTCAGTAACTGTATTTATAAGGACTACCAATTTCAAATTCATCGCTTTTGAAAGGACTATTTTTCAGTCGAATGAATTCCCTTGAAGACAGGCATTGGAAACATTCACGGTCTCCGGCTTTATTCTGAATAGAGAAATTGTAGGATGAGCCGGGATGAAATTTTGCAACTTGGTTATAACTTTAAACCTTGTCGCTGACGCGACAGGTTTAAAAACGGTTTCTGGACAATAACTCATGAAAGGCTAGACAGATTTAAAAAATTTTTGGTACACAGTTGTTACTTCACAAGATACAGGTCACGTTCAATATTGGGGCTTGTGGGGCCAAGGTCAAGGTCACTGTTACTAAAAGTAGAAAAATGGTTTTTGGATGATTAGGCATGAAAGACTAGACAGATTAAAAAGTTTTTTGGTACACAGGTGTAACATCAGAAGATAAGTGACAGGTCACGTTCGATATTGGGGCTTGTCAGGCCAAGGTCAAGGTCACTGTAAAATAGAAAAATGGTTTCCGGACAATAACTCATGAATGGCTTGACAGATTTAAACAATTTCTTGTACACAGGTGTAACAGCGATATTGGGGCTGGTGGGGTCAAGGTCACTGTTACTTAAAATGGAAAAATGGTTTCTGGACAGTAACTCATGAATGGCTTGACAGATTTAAACAATTTTTGGTACACAGGTGTAACATCATAATATACAGGTCAGCTTCGATATTGGGGCTGGTGGGGCCAAGGTCAAGGTCACTGTTACTAAAAATAATAAAATGGTTGAAAAATGGTTTCCGGATGATAACTCATGAAATCTTGACAGATTTAAACAAGTATCAGTGACGAGGCCAGCTAGCTCTATGGCAAGGCAAGTAATTCTAGGCTGCTTACATTTTGATTGCGCAGTTTTGTTGCATCATGCTCCGTTCAAAGATCTAGCTTCACTTGAGGGTAATTTGTGTAGAGTTATTATATATTGTTCAACTTCTATGAAATAAACATTATGCAATCATAATTTCAGCTTATCATTTCATAATACCAAGGAAACCTCCATTTTAATTTCAATGCCTTTCGTCCTAATCATTTTCCTGCTCATTACTTCCCATAGACTTTCGACCAAATATAACGTGTCATTTCGTGTGTTATCAATATTGACTTACAGGATTCATACTCAATGTACGATGATAAAATTCCATGTCAGATTCCTGTGTTATTTAGTGTTTCAGTAATTGGTAAATATCAACAACAGGTCATATTTATGGACTGTCTGTAAATTTACAGACAGATCAGACTTGAGGTATGAAAGTTGTGGAAATTGTATTGTAAACTTCCATGTACCTTTGGGGAGCATCCATCGTTTCCAACGATACCCTTGTTTTAATAAAGTTATTGTTAATTAACTTTTACAGCTGGATTGAAAGCAGCAGCTTTTGGTGCAGCAGGATTTGCTGTCTTTTCAACAGCAGTGGATTACTATTTCCGGCACTAAACTGATGGCATTAGGATGGATACTGTAGGTAATTACTAGTAAATTTCCAGATGTAAGTACTTTCAGGGGCTTTCAGGGGTAAATGACTTGAAGTTTTGTTTATGAGCAGACCAGACATTGGTAAAAATTGATTAAAATTGCTCTTTGTCAAAATGAAATAATGAAAGGGCACAACCAAAGGGTGAGCTTTTGTGGTTGGCCTTTGTGTTGACAACATTAAGCCTATTAACACTCTTGAAACCACATTCTTGATCCATCCTTCATGAAACTTGCTAAGAATGTTTGCTTTCATGATCCTTGGACGAGTTCAAAATTAGGTCACATGGATTGGAAAACTTTGCCACCAGCTCGGTTCAAAGGAAAACTTTGTGAAAGTTCAACAGTTTTATTGAATCTTCATTAAACTTGGCCTTGTTTTTTTTTTTATCACTTTTGGCCCCACCTTAGGGTCACATGTTAAAGTAGGTCACCAGAACAAAGTGACCTTGAAGAGCAAAACAGTTTCTGATCAGTAACTATAGAACCCTTGGTCCCAGGTTGTTCAAACTTTGCATTTTGGCTGGTCGTGACTAGTAGATGACCCATGTAGTTTTTCGGGTCACCAGGACAAAGGTCAAGGTCACAGTGAGCTTGAAAAGCAAAATGGTTTCCTATTAATAACTATAGAACCCTTGATCCCAGATTCTTCAAACATAGTGTGTAGGTTGGTCATGACTAGAAGATGACCCTGATAGTTTTCAGGTCACCAGGTCAAAGGCTAAGGTCACAGTGACCTTTAAAAGAAAAATGATTTCCAATTAATATTTATAGAATGTT
The DNA here is from genome assembly GCA_012932295.1 of Cyclina sinensis. Lineage (NCBI taxonomy): Eukaryota > Metazoa > Mollusca > Bivalvia > Venerida > Veneridae > Cyclina > Cyclina sinensis. Next base: position 34,275,257 of record JAAONU010000019.1, read on the forward strand.
TGGGTCCAGGTTCCTTAAACTTGGTTGGCCATGACCAGTAGATGACCCCTATAGCTTTTCAGGTCAAAGGTTAAGGTCACAGTGACCATGTATAGCATAATAGTGTCCGATCAATTACTATATAAGGCTTGGGCCCAGCTTCTCAAAACGTAGGTTGGTCATGACAATTAGATGACCTCTGTAGTTTTTAGGGTTATCAGGTCAAAGGTCAAGGTTATGGTAACCTTGAAAAGCAAAAAAGTTTGTGCTGAATATCTAGGTATACCTTGAGCCCAAATTCATCAAACTTATTATGTAGGTTTTTCATCGTCAGTAGATGACAACTATCATTTTTCAGATCATTGGTTCCAAGGTCAAGGATCACAGTGACCTTGAAAAGCAAAATGGTTTCCGATGAATAAGTGTAGAACACTTGGACCCATGTTTCTCAAACTTGGTATATAAGTTGTTCATGGCTTGAAAATGAGCCCTTTAGGTTTTTATGTCACCAGGTCAATAGCCATGGTCACAGTGTCCTTGAATAGCAAACTGGTTTCTGATCAATAACTGTAGATCGGTTGGTGACAGCTCCTCAAAACTTCATGGCTGCCTCTAGGGATAAGGTGCGAGGGGGGCTTAAATGTTTTACAAACATTTCTTGTTTACTTTTTAGCTCACCTGAGCACAAAGTGCTCAAGGTGAGCTTTAATGATCGGTCTTTGTCTTTCGTCTGACCATCCGTCATCAACTTTTCATTCAAACAAAATTGTCCCTGAAACCACTGGGCCAAATTTAATGAAACTTGCCTGGGATGTTCCTTGCATAAAGTTCTACCAAGATTGTTCAAATGATGGTTCTGGTCCATTGCATTTGTGGGTCATTGGAGCTAAAAATATTAGATCTTTAAAAATCTTCTTCTCTGAAACCTCAAGGCCTGGAGCTTAGATATTTGATATGAAGCGTCATCTAGTGGACCTCTACCAAGTTTATTCAAATTATGACCCCACCCCAGGGGTCAGTTGATTTTACAAAGATTTATATAGGGAAAACTTAAAAATCTTCTTGTCAGAAACCACAAGGCCTAGAGTTAAGATATTCGGTGTGCAGCATTCTCTAGTGGACTTCTACCAAGTTTGTTCAAATATGGCCCCTGGGTCAGAAAATGCCCTGCTCCAGGGGTCACATGTTTTACATAGAGTTATTTAAGGGTATATTTAAAAAGTCATCTTGTCAGAAACTGCCAGGCCTAGCGTTTAGATATTTGGTGTGTAGCATTATCTAGGGGACCTCTACTAAGTTTGTTCAAATCCTAGCCATTGGGTCAAAAATGGCACTGCCCCAGGGGTCACTTCACTTCTTTACATAGAGTTATATAAGAAAAAGTTTAACAAATCTTCACAACAGGAACCAAAAGTCGTAGAGCTTAGATATTCTGTATGCAGGCTTGGGGCTGATTACATATGTTGGTAACTGATTTCATTACAGTAAATTACTTTGAAATTTCCTGATTACAATTACATTGGATCACTTTAATGTTTTGATGGTAATTGATTACATTACAGTTAGTTGTGGTCAAGTAATCAGATTACATCTGATTACTTTCAATATTATTTCAAACTGCAAGACAAATCTTCTATGAGAAAACATTAGATAAATCAGATTGGAAAATTTATTTAACATACATGAAACAAATATTATTTGTAGGAAAAATATTGGCTCAGTAAAGCAGTCAAGTTTTTGTCTAACACACTGAGTCACTAATTTTGTAAAGGAAGATTCACAATGTCATTCTGTTCGAATCATATATATTTAGACATCTCCATTGCATTTAATCATCATCAATTTTTGAAAGTTTTCATCAGAAAGATGACATCGATTTTAAAAAAGAAAATTATGAATTAAAGAGGTTCTGATTATGCTCCCACAAAGTGGGGAGAATATAGCGTTGCACTTGTCCGTCCATCCATCCGTACGTCTGTCCGTCCGTCCGTACGTCTCCGTACGTCCTGAAATCTTGTGAACGCAACTCCTCTTAAACCGGATGGCAGATTTGCTTAAACTTCCAGGGATGAACAACCTTAATGTGTAGATGATAGTAAAGGAAGGAATTTTTGCTGTGACCAAATTTAACAGAATTATGGCCCTTTGTTGATGTTTTCACTATATACTATGTAGAAATTTTGTGAACGCAACTCCTCTGAAACCGGATGGCAGATTTTGCTTAAACTTCCAGGGATGAACAACCTTAATGTGTAGATGGAAGTATAGGAAGGAATTTTTGCTGCGACCAAATTTAATAGAATTATGGCCCTTTGTTGATTTTTTCACTATATACCATATAGAAATTTTGTGAACGCAACTCCTCTTAAACCGGATGGCAGATTTTGCTTAAACTTCCAGGGATGAACAACCTTAATGTGTAGATGGAAGTAAAGGAAGGAATTTTTGCTGCGACCAAATTTAACAGAATTATGGCCCTTTGTTGATGTTTTCACTATATACCATATAGAAATTTTGTGAACGCAACCCCTCTTTAACCGGATGGCAGATTTTGCTTAAACTTTCAGGGATGAACAGCTTTAATGTGTAGATGGTAGTAAAGGTAGGAATTTTTGCTGTGAACAGAATTATGGCCCTTTGTTGATTTTTTCACTATATACCATATAAATAATTGAACATATAAATTTTACATTTGTAATTTAATTTAACATGTACATAAGGTTACCTGTAGATCATTATAGGTATATGTACAGAAAAAATCTTACATACACATATATACAGGATATACATGCTCTTGTTTATGAGCACTTATGCATAGTGGGGGCATCCGTGTCCTATGGACACAGTTCTAGTTTCTTTTTAGGTTAACAGATAAACAACTGGTGTAGTGCTGTATTAACTGATATTTTTTATTTTCCCTGGGACAATGTCTCACTATAATTTCATTATTATTAAGATAATGGCTTTCACACCTATTGAAGTACAAATTCACAATTGTAGCAAAGTTACCTGCACTATGTGTTAAGAAAGGTGACACAATAGATCATTGATCCTTATAAAGAACAAAGGAGACAATTAACATTGTGATCAATATATGTTGTAAAAGAATATTTTTCTTAAGGAGATGAGGTTGAAAATATAATTAGCATATTACTTATTTCTAGCAAAAGCAGCATATATTTTTATCTTTTGCCCCAGCAGTTAAAATGCTATAAAAGAATTTATCATCTATTCAATGTCCATGTGCAATCAGAAAGTAATCAAAAGTATTCATGATGAAATACAAAATTTTGTCTATGTAATCGATTGAATTACATTACGTCATGTAATCAGATATACGACAGTAATCAAATACATTTGAATACTTGCACTTGAGTAATCAATTACAGGTGAATACAATTACTGCATTCGATTACACCAAGCCTGTCTGTATGTGGCATTTTCTAGAGGATCTCTACCAAGTTTGTTCAAATCATGGGCCCAGGTTCAAAAATGGCCCCACCTCAGTGGTCACATGTTTTACATAGAGTTATATAGGAAGAACTTTAAAAATCTTCTTGTCAGAAACCACAAGGCCTAGAGTTAAGATATTTGGTATGAAGCACAATCTAGTGAACCTCTACCAAGTCTGTTCAAATTATGACCCTGGGGTCAGAACTTACCCCACCCCAGGGGTCAGTTGATTTTACATAGATTTATATAGGGAAAACTTAAAAGTCTTCCTGTAAGAAACCAGAAGGCCAAGATACTTGGTGTGTAGCATTTCTAGAGGACCTCTACCAAGTTTGTTCAAATCATAGTCACTTGGTCAAAAAAGGCCTCGCGCCAGGGGTCACATGTTTTACATAGTTATATTGGAAAAACTTTAAAAATCTTCTTGTCAGAAACCACAAGGCCTAGAGTTTAGATATTTGGTATGCAGCATTGTCTAGTGGACCTTTACCATGTTTGTTTAAATCATGACCCCTGGGGCAAAAATTGCCCTGCCATGGGGGTCACTTGTTTTACATATGTTATATATGAAAAAGTTTAAAAAAATCTCCTTGTCAGAAACCAAAAGGTGTACAACTTAGATATTTGGTTTGTAGAATTGTTTAGAGGGCCTCTACCAAGTTTATTCAAATCATGACCCCTATTGATTTTGAGGTCATTAGTTCAAACGTCAAGCTCACAGAGACCTTCATTCTTAAAATGGTTTCTGATCAGTAACTAGAGAATGCTTTGACCTAGGTTCACCAAACTTGGTATGCTGGTTGGTCATCACCCGTAGATGACCCCTATTGACTTTGAGGCCATTAGGTCAAAGGTCAAGATCACAGAAACTTTTATCCTAAAAACTGATTCCGATCAATAACTAGAGAACGCTTCGATCTAGGTTCACCAAACATGGTATACTGGTTGGTCATCACCAGTAGATGACCCTTATTGATTTTGAGGTCATTGGTCAGACGTCAAGCTCAAAGGGACCTTCATCCTTAAAAACAGTTCCCGATCAATAACTAGAGAAGGCTTTGACCTAGGTTCACCAAACTTGGTACGCTGGTTAGTCTTCTCCAGTAGAGGACCCTATTGATTTTGAGGTCATAAGGTCAAAGGTCAAGCTCACAGGGACCTTCATACTAGAACGGTTTCCGATCAATAACTAGAGAACGCCTTGACCTAGGTTCACCAACCTTTGTATGCTGGTTGGTCATCACCATTAGATGACCCCTATTGACTTTGAGGTGGTTAGGTCAAAGGTCAAGATCACAGAGACTTTCATCCTAAAAACGGTTTCCGATCAATTACTAGAGAACGCTCTGACCTAGGTTCACCAAACTTGGTATGCTGGTTGGTCATCACCAGTAGATGACCCCTATTGATTTTGAGATCATTAGGTCAAAGATCAAGGCCACAGGGACCTTGATCCTAAAAATGGTTTCTGATCAATAACTAGAGAATGCTTGGCCCAACCACAAGCAGTTAGGTGCTACTGGGGGGCATTTATGTTTTACAAGCATTTCTTGTTGTTCTTGGATTTTGTCATGAAAACTTAACATTGGCTATAACTATGCCATTTCTTTATATTTCTTCATCAAACTTTCCAATTGTAATGCTTACTATTGTATCACTTAAGACAACACCATTTCTCAAGGGCAGATAATCCTCAAATTTATTTTTGCAATGCCCCTTTTTATCCCCCCGCCAAAGTCGGAGGGGATATTAGAAATGCCCTTCGTCCATCTGTGCGTCCGTGCGTCTGTGCATCCATGCGTCCGTCCGTCCGAAACAATTTTGTCCGGAGCATAACTCCAAAACTACTTGAGGGATTTTATTCAAACTTCATACACTGACAGAGCACATTGGTAGGTAGTGCATTGTGCAAGTGCAATAACTCTACCTTGCCTTTTTTTAGAGTTATTCCGCTTTATCAAATTTACTTGATAAATTTTGTCCGGAGCATAACTCCAAAACTGCCAGAGGGATTTTATTCAAACTTCATACACTGACAGAGCACATTGGTAGGTAGTGCAGTGTGCAAGTCCAATAACTCTGCCTTGCCTATTTTTAGAGTAACTCCCCTTTTTCAGAATTACTTGATAAATTTTGTCCGGAGCATAACTCCAAAACTACTTGAGCGATTTTATTCAAACTTCATACACTGAGAGAGCACATTGGTAGGTTGTGCAGTGTGCAAGAACAATAACTCTACCTTGTCTATTTTTAGAGTTATTCCCTTTTATCAGAATTACTTGATAAATTTTGTCCGGAGCATAACTCAAAAACTACTTGAGGGATTTTATTCAAATTTCATACACTGACAGAGCACATTGGTAGGTAGTGCAGTGTGCAAGTCCAATAACTCTACCTTGCCTATCTTTTAGAGTTATTCCCCTTTATCAGATTTACTTGTTTACATTTTAAAAATCCCAGCATATTCATGTTTATCTAACTCTTGAATTCTTGAACTTATTATCCCCCCGCCAAAGGCGGAGGGGATATTAGAAATGGTATCTGTCTGTCCGTGTGTCCGTCCGTTCCAGTTTTGTCCGAAGCATAACTCTAAAAGAACTTGAGTGATTTTCTTTAAACTTCATATACTGAAAGAGCACATTTGGAGGAGGTGCAGTGTGAAAGAATAAAAACTCTACCTTGCCTACTTTGAGAATTATTCCCCTTTATCAGATTTCATTGAAAAACTTTGTCCAAAGCATAACTCCAAAAGTGCTTGAGCGATTTTCTTCAAACTTAATACACTGACATAGAACATTGGTAGGAAGTGCAGTTTGCATGAACAATAACTCTACCTTGCCTATTTTTTGTGGGATTTTCTTCAAACATTATTACATTGAGTGTTTGAAAGAACAACCTCCAGGTAGCTTCTTCCCGGCGGGGGGATTAACCATGTGTAACATGGCTCTTGTTCAACTTAAAATTTCTTGGTTAACCTTTTTGTTGATGTCCATTTCTCAAAAAGTGTCAAAGATATTCTATTCAAACTTGGAATACTTGATCACCAGGAAGATTGTTGGTACCCATTTTTCCTTTGGTCACAGTTAGCCCCACGCCCAGAGGTCACTTGATTTTGGTTATACTTATATATAGGAAAAAAACTTCTTAAGCCTAGAAATAAAATATTAACTGACATGAGATGTGTATGTACTCCAAATACTCCCCCCCCCCCCCCCCCCCCCCCTTCTTCCCCAGAAAACACCTGTCTATTTATAATATTTGCAGTCACATGAGCGTTTCAACCATTGAAAAATGGTTTCAAGATTTTTCGTTCGCAGGGATATTGGTGCACTTTCATTGGTTGTTAAAAAGTTCATTGTAAAGGTCAATATCATAAATCTACTCTTATTAAAGCAGCGGTGTGAAGTAGCGGTAGTGTATTCACATAGCTGCTGAGGGAGCTAATTGACCTTGTACAAGGTCAAGGTCACACTTTAAGATCAAATATTTGACAATGAATTATAAGACAAGGATTTTTTTATAACTTCGCCTAAATGTCAATCTCAACAAGACAATGTGCATAACCCGTATTGCCCTTGTGTCAGCTCAAGGTCACACTGGAAAGTCAGACATTTTTTTTTGTCTGCTCTTTAAATCCTATACCCCTTGAAGGATTTTATTCAAACTTAGCTCAAATGTTTCCCTGATGAAGAGGATATGCAGAACTGGTATGGAAATGTCCTGGACCACATTTATATAAATCGCCCTGTGGAAGATGCAGTTGTGTGCAATACTTCTGTCCATTTCACTGACCATGTCCATGTCCAGATTGGTATTCCCATACAACAGGTGCTCCAGTAACTTTCATAATAATCAGGTACAAAGATTCTTTTCTTTCCTTTCTTCTCTTCCTTGTATTATCCCATCAGATACAGTACAAAATTACTGTAATTGGCAATAATTATTGTATTGTTTAATGCATGTTTATCAAATACATGATATTCTTTATATTAGCTCATAATTTCTTTGTTTTAGTATATTTGCAAAATCAAAGGTTGTTGTTACCTGTTTCCTGGTTTGATGATTCAAAATTTATTCATCTCATTACCTGTGAATTGTTGTCTTTTTTTTCTCCATCAAACACAACTATTTTATGCCACAAAAGTTATTCCGTTTTCCAACTATTCAAATATCCAAGTCTCCTATCAATGACATTGGTGGGGGGTATGAATTGCATTCAGCAATAGTTCTAGTTAATAAGTGGATACATAATTGGAAACAACACCCCTTTGGACAAGGCATTCCCACTGACCTATATTTATTTGACCTTGACCCCTAAATGATCTTGACTTTGAAGTCTTATTGTCAGAAAAGCCACTTCTCTTGAAGGATCAACAATTTATCTGGTCCTCAGCTCAAAGGTCATAGTACCACTTTGGGGAGCATTGTCATCGATCTTAAATTGACAGTTCTTGTTTTTATGCCCCCTCTTCAAAGAAGTGGGGGTATATTGTCTGTCTGTCGGTCGGTCCGTCGGCCAAATGGTTTCCAACCAATAACTAAAGAATGCTTAGGCCTAGGAACTTCAAACTAGGTTGATTTTGAGGTCATTAGGTCAAAGGTCAAGATCACAGGGACCTTCATCCTAAAAACGGTTTCCGATCAATAACTAGAGAACGCTTCGACCTAGATTCACCAAACTTGGTATGCTGGTTGGTCATGACCAGTAGATGACCCCTATTGACTTTGAGGTCATTAGGTCAAAGGTCAAGATCACAGAGACTTTCATCCTTAAAACGGTTTCCGATCAAAAACTAGAGAATTCTTTGACCTAGGTTCACCAAACTTGGTATGCTGGTTGGTCATCACCAGTTGATGACCCCTATTGATTTTAAGGTCATGAGGTCAAAGGTCAAGCTCACAGGGACCTTCATCCTAAAAACGGTTTCTGATCAATAACTAGAGTACACTTTGACCTAGGTTCACCAAACTTTGTATACTGGTTGGTCATGACCAGTAGATGACCCATATTGACTTTGAGGTCATTAGGTCAAAGGTGAAGATCACAGAGACTTTCATCTTAAAAACGGTTTCCGATCAATAACTAGAGAACGCTTTGACCTAGGTTCACCAAACTTGGTATGCTGGTTGGTCATCACCAGTTGATGACCCCTATTGATTTTAAGGTCATGAGGTCAAAGGTCAAGCTCACAGGGACCTTCATCCTAAAAACGGTTTCTGATCAATAACTAGAGTACACTTTGACCTAGGTTCACCAAACTTTGTATACTGGTTGGTCATGACCAGTAGATGACCCATATTGACTTTGAGGTCATTAGGTCAAAGGTGAAGATCACAGAGACTTTCATCTTAAAAACGGTTTCCGATCAATAACTAGAGAACGCTTTGACCTAGGTTCACCAAACTTGGTATGCTGGTTGGTCATCACCAGTAGATGACCCCCTTTTGATTTTGAGGTCATTAGGTCAAAGGTCAAGCTTACAGAGACTTTGACTCTAAAAATGGTTTCCGATCAGTAACTAGATAATGCTTTGACCTAGGTTCACCAAACTTGGTATGCTGGTTGGTCATGACCAGTAAATGACCCCTATTGATTTTGTGGTCATTAGGTCAAAGGTCAAGGCCACAGGGACCTTGATCCTAAAAACGGTTTCTGATCAGTAACTAGATAACGCTTTGGCCCAACCACAAGCAATTAGGTGCTGCCGGGGGGCATTTATGTTTTACAAACATTTCTTGTTATACCCTGCAAACGAAGTTTGGGGCGTACATAGGAGTCACCCAGTGGTCGGACTGGTGGTCGGTCGGTCCGTTCTTTGTCTGGAGCATAACTTCAAAACTATTAGTTGGAATTCAATACAACTTCATAGAATGGTCAAGCACAATCAGAGGAAGTGCAGTGTTCAAGAATCATAACTCCATCTTCTCTATTTATAGAGTTATTGTCCTTTATTGACTTTCCTTGTCTGGAGTATAACCTGAAAATTACTGGTTGGAATTTAGTGCTACTTCATACAATGATCAAGCACAATGAGAGGAAGTGCAGTGTACAAGAGCTACCGGTACAACTCCATCTTCACTATTTCCAGAGTAATTGCCTTTTGTTGGATTTCCTTGTCTGGAGTATAACTTGAAAACTACTGGTTGGAATTAAATGCAACTTCATACAATGGTCAAGAACATTGAGTGAATGTGCAGTGTACAAGAGCTATAACTGTATTTTCGCTATTTGCATAGTTTGTACTGCCCTTGTTGGTTTTTCCTTGTCCGGAGCATAAATTTAAGATTACAGGTTGGAATTCAGTGCAACTTCAAACCATACCTGCCATAATTTTTCTGGCCATTTCCGGGATTTTGATATCGAATTTCCGGAATTCTTGAACATTGCATTTTCTCTCATTGTGCTTGATCACTGTTTGAATCATAACTCCATCTTCACTATTTGCACAGTTATTGTCCTTTGTTGGTTTTCCTTCTCCAGAGAATAACTTGAAAACTACTGGTTGGAATTCAATGCAACTTCATACAGTGATCAAGCACAATAACAGGAAGTGCAGTGTACAAGAGCTACCGGTACAACTCCATCTTCACTATTTGCCGAGTTATTGTCCTTTGTTTATCCCCTTCCGCAATGCGGGGAGGGGATTAAGGAATGGCCTCTGTTTATCAGTGCGTCCGGCCATCAGTCAGTCCGTCAGTCTGTCTGTCCGTCCGTAACGCTTTCATATCCGCTCCGTAACTTTTAAACTGCTGAAAATTTTTAGCTCACCTGTTATATTGTGACAGGGTGAGCTTTTGTGATCGCCTTTGGTCCGTTGTCCGTCCGTCGGTCGTCCGTTCACAATTGTTGTCCATGCTGTAGCGGTCTTTTTGGTGCGATCTTCTTTAAACTTGGTCAGAATGTTTAACTCAATGATATCTAGGTCAAGTTAATAACTGGGTCATCTCACCCTTAAAACTAGGTCACTAGGTCAAATTATAGTAAAAGCTTGTCCGCACTCTAGCGGTCTTAATTTTGGTCCGATCTTCTTCAAACTTGGTCAAAATGTTAATCTCAATGATATCTAGATAAATTCGAAACTGGGTCATTTGACCTTCAAAACTAGGTCACAAGGTCAAATTATAGAAAAAGCTTGTCCGCACTCTAGCAGTCGTAATTTTGGTCCCATCTTCTTCAAGCTTGGTCAGAATGTGTATCTCAATGATATCTAGGTCAGGTTCGAAACTGGGTTATGTGACCTTGAAAACTAGGTCATTAGGTCAAATTATAGAAAAAGCTTGTCTGTCCGCACTGTAGTAGTCTTAATTTTGCTCCGATCTTCTTCAAGCTTTGTCAGAATGTTTATCTCAATGATATCTAGGTCAAGTTTGAAACTGGGTCATGTGACTTTGAAATTTAGGTCACAAGGTCAAGTTATGATAAAAGCTTTTCTGCACTCTAGTGGTCTTAATTTTGGTCTGATCTTCACATTCATTACCATAAGATCTTGGTTCCTTTCTTCAAATTGCCATATTGCATAATTGGTTCCAGAGTTATGGCCCCTGAAAGTGCCATAATTAACTATTTAGACCTTGTCTGCCCAATAGCAGCTTCATTTTTGATTTGAATTTAATCAGACTTGTACAATACTTGAGTTTATAAAAGATCTTGCAGGGTTGCCAGGGGACTTGAAAAGTCGGGGAAATTTGATTTTTTTTCAAGGTCAGGGAATTGTCAGGGAAATTTGAAAATTGGTCAGTGAAAAATAAAAATCCAGAAAAGTTTGTGAAAAGTCAGGGACAAATAATTTTGAAGGTTTAATATTTTTCTATTTTATTGAAGATTGCATTTACACATTTTTTCCGTTATGAATGAGCAGTTGTTGGCAGGTGAGCGACCCAGGGTCCCATGGACCCTCTTGTTTGAAATAACTTGGCACAAGTGATCACAATTATGAGACGATGTGCAGAGCGCAATAATTAAGTTGCTACCCCCAAGATCAAGGTCACACTTAAAGGTCAAGTGTTAAAAAGTCTAAATTTCGTGTCTGCTCCATAACTTTCAAACTGCTGAAAAGATTTTGAAATAATTTAAAACAAGTGATCACCATTATGAGACGATGTGCAGAGCGCAAAAATTTGGTTGTTACCCTAAGGTCAAGGTCACACTTAAAGGTCAAGTGTTAAAAAGTCTACATTTCGTGTCCGCTTCATAACTTTTAAACTGCTGAACATTTTTTGAAATAACTTGGCACAAGTGATCACCATTATGAGGCAATGTGCACAGCACCATAATTGGGTTGCTACCCCCAAGGTCAAGGTCACACCTAAAGGTCAAGTGTTTAAAAGTCTACATTTCGTGTTTGCTCCATAACTTTTTAAACCGCTGAAAAATTTTTGAAATAACTTGGCACAAGTGATCAGCATTATGAGACGATATACAGAGTGCAATAACTGGGTTGCTACCCACAAGGTCAAGGTTACAGTTAAAGGTCAAATATCCACATTTCACGTCTGCTCTATAACTTACTAACTTGGCTTATGAAACGTTTTTTAATCACTTTGCACAAATGATCACCACTATGACACGATGTGCAGAACCCATTTTCTTCAGACTTCATACACTGATAGAGCACATTGGGAGGAAGTGCAGTGTGCAAGAACAATAACTCCACCTTGCCTACTTTTAGAGTTACTCCTTTTTATCAGATTTAATTGAAAAACTCGAAGCATAACTCAAAAGTACTGACATAGCACATTGGTAGGAAATGCAATGTAAAGAACAATAACTCTACTTTGCCTACTTTTAGAGTTATTCCCCTTAATCAGATTTACTTAAGAAGTTTTGTCGAGAGCATAACTTAAAACGTATTTGAGGGATTTACTTCAAACCTAATACACTGACATAGCACATTTGTAGGAAGTGCAGTGCTCACGAACAATATCTTTACCTTGTCTACTTTTAGAGTTATTCCCCTTTCTCAGATTTACTTAAAAAATTTCAGAGCATAACTCCTGAAGTACTTGAGGGATTTTCTTCAAACCTAATACACTGACATAGCACATTTGTAGGAAGTGCAGTGCTCACGAACAATAAATCTGTCTTTCCTACTTTAAGAGTTATTCTCCTTTATCAGATTTACTTAAAAAATCAGAGCATAACTCCTGAAGAACTTGAGGGATTTTCTTCAAACTTAATACACTGACATAGCACATTTGTTGGAAGTGCAGTGCACACGAACAATATCTCTACCTTGTCTACTTTTAGAGTTATTCCCCTTAATCAGATTTACTTAAGAAGTTTTGTCAAGAGCATAACTTAAAACGTATTTGAGGGATTTACTTCAAACCTAATACACTGACATAGCACATTTGTAGGAAGTGCAGTGCTCACGAACAATATCTCTACCTTGTCTACTTTTAGAGTTATTCCCCTTTCTCAGATTTACTTAAAAAATTTCAGAGCATAACTCCTGAAGTACTTGAGGGATTTTCTTCAAACTTAATACACTGACATAGCACATTGGTAGGAAGTGCATTTTCAAGAACAATAATTCTACCTTGCCTATTTTTAGAGGGATTTTCTTCAAACTGCATACGCACATTATTACATATAGTTTTTGAAAGTACAACCTTCAAGTAAGTTCTTCCCGGCGGGGGAATTAACCATGTGTAACATGGCTCTTGTTGCCCTTTGTTGGTTTTTCTTGTCTGCAGCATAACTTGAAAACTAATGGTTTGAATTCAGTGCAACTTCATACAATGGTCAAGAACAACAAGAGCAAGTGCAGTGTTCAAGAGCTATAACACTTTCTTCACTATTTGCAGAGTTATTGCCCTTTGTTTGTTTTTCCTTGTCTGGAGCATAACTTGAAAACTAATTGTTGGAATTCAGTGCAACTTCATACAATGGTCAACCGCAGTGAAAGAAAATGCAATGTATAAGAACCACAACTATCTTACATTGCCCACAACCATAACTCTTTTTCAATTCTGTTACTAATAACTTCCACAGTTCCGAAGCAGTCTTGCCAGGGTATTAATCACATTTAGTGACAGTTTTAGTTAGACTTGTGTGCAAAAATCTTGATTGCCTTTCACTTTTATCTTTGGCAGTACAACTAAGATGAGGAACATCGAAGCATGGACACCATCAGATGTATTCTAATGAACTTTAAAGCGCTTGTTGTTGAAGTAGAGGTTCTGTAGAAAATGCTCCCATCTAGGACAAGCAAGGCAGATTTAACAAGGAGTTATCAAAGCTGAAATAACACTTAACAGGAGAAAAAATAGTGCACTTAAATAAAATATCTTTACTGTTACTCTTATTGTTTCTCTATCACATTATATCTTATTTTCTTGCTATACAGGTTCGATTTTGTTGAAATCGGATAGGTTGCTGCTTGTTAAATAAATTAAACAGATGTCATAATCCAGAGTTTTGTAAAAGTTTTTTTCTGACCATTAATCATACATACCAGGCATCTCTAGCTGCAGTAAGTGAGACTGGGAATTTTTAGCTCACTTGTCACGTAGTGACAGAGTGAGGTTTTCTGATCACCTTTTGTCCGTCGTCCGTCCGTCCGTCCACAATTGGTTTGTTAACACTCAAGTGGTCACATTTTTGCCTCAATTGTCATGAAACTTGGTCAGGATGTTTGTCTCATTAATATCTCGGAGGAGTTCGAACATGGGTTATCAGGGTTGGAAAACTAGGTCACAGAGCCCAAATATAGAAAAACCTTGTTAACACTCTAGAGGCTACTTTTTCTGTCCAAATATCCTGGAAATTTGTCAGAAAGGTTATTTCGATGATTTCTAGGTCAAGTTCAAACATAGGTCATCTGGGGTGAAAAACTAGGTAACAGAGCCCAAATATTGAAAAACCTTGTTAACACTCTAGAGGTAACATTTTTAGACCAAATTATCTTGAAGTTTGTCAGGAAGGTTATTTCGATGATTTCTAGGTCAAGTTCAAACATAGGTCATCTGGGGTGAAAAACTAGGTCACAGAGTCCAAATATGGAAAAACCTTGTTAACATTCTAAAGGTAGCATTTTCAGTCCAAATAACCTGGAAATTTGTCAGAAAGGTTCTGTTGATAATTTCTAGCTCAGTTTTGAATGGTTTTCTGGGGTCAAAAACTAGGTCACAGAGCCAGAAAGTAGAAAAACCTTGTTAATGCTCTAGAGGTTACATTTTAGTCCAAATGTCCTTGGAATTTGTTAGAAAGGTTGTTTCAATGATTTCTAGCTCAAATTTGGATTTGGGTCATCTGGGATCAGAAATTAGGTCACATGGTCCAAATATGTAAAAATCTTTTTAACACTCCAGAGGTTACATTTTCAGTCCAAATATCCTGGAAATTTGTCAGACAGGTTTTTGTGAGGATTTCTAGCTCAAGCTGGAGTATGGGTCATGTTGGGTCAAAAACTAGGTCACAGAGCCCAAATATGGAAAAACCTTGTTAACACTCTAGAGGTATTATTTTAATTCCAAATAACCTGGAAATTTGTCAGAAAGCTTAATTCTATGGTTTCTAGCTCAGGTTTGAATATGAGTCATCTGGAGTTGAAATATCTAGGTCACAGAGCCCAAATATCGAAAAACTTTGTAAACACTCTAGAGGCTACATTTTCAGCCCAAATGTCCTGGAAATTTGTCAGAAAGGTTGTTTTGATGATTTGTAGCTCAAGTTTGGATATGGGTTATCTGGGGTAAAAAACTAGGTCAGAGCCTAAATATCAAAAAACCTTGTTAACACTCTAGAGGCTACTTTTTCAGTCCAAATATCCTGGAAATTTGTCAAAGAGATTGTTGCAATAATTTCTAGGTCAAGTTCAAATATGGGTCATCTGGGGTCAATTAACCAGGTCCATAGCAACTTTGTTAAAAGCAGTCATACTCAGGTGAGCGATACAGGGCCATCATGGCCCTCTTGTTTAAAGTGAGATTGGGGTAAAAATAAGGGAGATTTTGTAAAAACATAACAATACGAATTTTATTAAGCATAAAACATATTTCAATGTTTATAGCCAAATAATACAATACAGTACAATACAGCGAGAAAAATGAAATTATTAATTTACTTTTTCGGAGGAGAAATGTTGGTTGGAACAATATATGAATGGTAATAAATATTAACAATTTCCAAACGATTCATATCAAGAAATGCGTATTTGATTAGCGAAATTTAAAAATTTAGATACAGCATACAAAGTTTTCTTTGATTTAGATGATAAATAAAAGATTTTCGAATTTAAAAACAGTTGGCCAATGACAGTAGTAGGACTTGAAAAATTTAGTTCTAAGTTCCCTGTAATGGGGGTAGACAAGAAGAAAGTGATATTTGGTTTCGATCGTTTTCATGTTACATGATTTACATAATCTTTGTTCCCGTGGTATATTATCGTACCTCCCTGTTTCTATACTTAAATTTTGTGAAGATGTTCTAAACTTAGACAATGCAACTCTATATTTGTTTTCTCGTATTAAATCTTAGTAACAGTGCTTAAATATAGAACATGTCTGTAAGCAATTAGAATTATTAATTTCAGTATACCATTTCTGCAAATAAGCATCTATTATTCTTTGTTTAATAATATTAAGAGGTATTTCAATGTTAAACTGATTAGCCCAGATATACATTAACCCATGATTTAGAAGAGTTCGTCTTATCGAATATGCCGAGTTTTTATTTCCGTAAGTTCAATCAGCGTCTGTGTCAGACTTTAGTAATAAGTAACGCTGTTTTAAAATAGAACTATTATTCGTATCGTCCCAAAATATGGTCCGTATCGTCTGGTCCGTATTGTCCCATGGTCCATATCGTCCCTTAAGCGGTCGCGTTATTATCGCCGTTCCTGGACGGCGATATATACAACAAGAAAAACAGTGATACAAAAGTATCACAGCAGACCGACGAACAGAGCCGCATGCAAATATTTTGAATTAGCTGTTTTGACTTGAGGCAGGTATATCAGTAGTTTGTTAACTTAATTTGTACTTTGTGTACACACTTCTAGAAGTTAATGGACTTCTTAAACTGGTTAGGCAGAAGTTAAGCAATACTAAGATTTTTAAAGAAAGACAGATGCAAAGTCACTATAGAGGGACATAAACATGTTAGGTCAACTTTGATTGGGAATTCACTATGAAAATAGTTTATATTGGGCAGGGAATATCAGCACAGTACATAGTAGGAGCCAATGTGATCGACTGGTACCGCGCTGGACTGGTAAAGCAAAGGTCCTGAGTTCGATCTCCACTAATATTACTTAGTCTTTCGGATGGGACTTTAAACCGAGATCTCATGTGTCAGTGCTACACACTGAGCAAGAAAAAGAACCAGAGGTGTCTCTAAATGGGATGCTTTCTGTATCTTGCACTAACCTGTAACATAAAATAACTTATCACTTCAAGGGTCGCCTGTCATACGGGCAAGCGATATAGGCGAAAAATGAGCTCAAATATGATAATTATAGCAGTACCAATTGTTTGGACATTAGTAATTCGGAGATCACAAAGGTGTTCATAATACAGGAAAAAAAAACACAAACTTAAAGCTTTGTATTTATTTAAAAATAAAAAGATATTTAACAAAGATCACATACAGAAATACTTGAAAAAAATAACAAACACTTGGGAGTTTCATGAAAAAGCAACGATCAAACAAACATCACTCATGTGTGAAATATGAGATGTCGAAAGTACCTACAGTACTTAAAGTCTAATTTCAGATATTCTGAATGATGGATTTATTGTACATAGGATTTGTAATATAAAATTTATTTAAAACAAGGTTACTATCAAGAAGTTTGAAGCAATCTAATGTAAGATCATCTTAATTTTAATGTGAAATTACCAAATATACATAGACAGATGCACTATACATTGGTGTTACAAAGCATTAAAATGATTCTTTCATAAATGTATACATGTATTAGGATATAGAGTTAACTCTGGTTGAAAATTTCTTTATTTCTTTGCTAAGTTGTTTGATTTTCTGATTTCATATGAAATTTTATTGTTTTATAGCAAAACAAAGGCAAGATATCCAGTAGCAAAATTATAATTTCTGTAGCTAAATTAATACAATTTTTTATCCCCCCGCCAAAGGCGGAGGGGATATTAGGAATGCCCTTCGTCCGTCCGTGCGTCCGTCCGAAACAATTTTGTCCGGAGCATAACTCCAAAACTACTTGAGGGAATTTATTCAAACTTCATACACTGACAGAGCACATTGGTAGGTAGTGCAGTATGAAAGTGCAATAACTCTACCTTGCCTTTTTTTAGAGTTATTCCGCTTTATCAAATTTACTTGATAAATTTTTTCCGCAGCATAACTCCAAAACTGCCAGAGGGATTTTATTCAAACTTCATACACTGACAGAGCACATTAGTAGGTAGTGCAGTGTGCAAGTCCAATAACTCTACCTTGCCTATTTTTTAGAGTAACTCCCTTTTATCAGAATTACTTGATAAATTTTGTCCGGAGCATAACTCCAAAACTACTTGAGGGATTTTATTCAAACTTCATACACTGGCAGAGCACATTGGTAGGGAGTGCAGTGTGCAAGTGCAATAACTCTACCTTGCCTATTTTTAGAGTTATTCCCCTTTATCAGAATTACTTGATAAATTTTGTCCGGAGCATCTCTAAAACTACTTGAGGGATTTTATTAAAACTTCATACACTGACAGAGCACATTGGTAGGTAGTGCAGTGTGCAAGAATAATAACTCTACCTTGCCTATTTTTAGAGTTATTCCCCTTTATCAGAATTACTTGATAAATTTTGTCCGGAGCATAACTCCAAAACTACTTGAGGGATTTTATTCAAATTTCATACACTCACAGAGCACATTGGTAGGTAGTGCAGTGTGCAAGTCCAATAACTCTACCTTGCCTATTTTTTAGAGTTATTCCCCTTTATGAGATTTACTTGTTTACATTTTAAAAATCCCAGCATATACATGTATATCTAATTCTTGAATTCTTGAACTTATTATCCCCCCGCCAAAGGTGAAGGGGATATTAGAAATGGTCTCTGTCCGTCCGTGTGTCCGTCCGTTCCAGTTTTGTCCGGAGCATAACTCCAAAAGTACTTGAGTGATTTTCTTCAAACTTCATATACTGAAAGAGCACATTTGGAGGAGGTGCAGTGTGAAAGAATAATAACTCTACCTTGCCTACTTTTAGAATTATTCCCCTTTATCAGATTTAATTGAAAAACTTAGTCCGAAGCATAACTCCAAAAGTGCTTGAGCGATTTTCTTCAAACTTAATACACTGACATAGCACATTGGTAGGAAGTGCAGTTTGCAAGAACAATATTTCTACCTTGCCTATTTTTTGTGGGATTTTCTTCAAACATTATTACATTGAGTGTTTGAAAGTACAACCTTCAGGTAGCTTCTTCCCAGTGGGGGGATTAACCATGTGTAACATGGCTCTTGTTAGCAAATGGCTAGAATGTCTAACAGCAGGTAAGCCTTGAGGATATAAAAGGAAGAAAATGACAGTTTTCATAGAAATTGATATCACCTGTAATATTTTGCCTAATTAAGGGAACAATTTAGTAGGTAACAGGATCAATGCTAACCTGTGGTAGGTTTGTACAATTAAATGAGTTGTTCTCAAGGTCCTCAGAGGGACAGGGCAGATAAACAACAGAACCATGTTGATTTAACCTATATGTAATTAATCAAAAGATTTACAAAGCAATTATTTGAAAATATAACTTGCAAAGACACAAAAAATTTACAAAAGATGTCATTAGATAGGATTTTAGACTGTTCAAAAAAGTTGTTCAAGGTTGTTATTTATTTAAAATGGGTAATAGTTACTATATTTCAAAATGCAGCTACAGTTATCTAACTTGATGGTTTGATGTCTTGTCAACAAAAAAAATTAAAAAGTACAAAACAAAAATCAGTCTGGAGTTATCTAACCTGCTTCTTGATGCCCCTAACTATTTTTTTCATTTTCCAAGTAAGTACAAAACAGTTAACTGAAATATAGCACAAAAATAACCATCATGCAAATGCTAAACACAAATTTTTAAATCCACAAAGGGGATTAATTTGCATAAAAAATCTATTCATGTGTGACATTTTGATCTTGCTGTCTGAAGTAACATAAGCAGAAATGTTACAGGTAATAAGGACACTAGTATCATTATGATTTCATCTCCATCAAATTTCTGACGCCTTGTAAATTTGCAGACAACTATTTGTAACACCTGCTGAAAAAGAACAGCCTTTTCCAAATGTCTATAAGTACACTGGAACATCACTTCTTTGCGGCAAGTTGAGGTGCCTTCCTTGTTCTTGAACAGTTGACATTTGCCATCCACAAAACCCTTAGACCTGCACCCTAAAGACAAATAATGGACATAGAACAATTATTTCTACATGTATAAATAGCACAAACTTAATTAGACATAATTATCTTTAGTCATTAGCTTTAAGGTATATGATATATTAGCCTTAGACTTTTATCTGTTATAATAAAAGTTTACATTTACAAACAATCAAGTAACCAATACTGTTTTTACATTTGAAATGTGCATGTGCACTATCTGAAAATGATGTTTCCTATGATCTCTGCCACCATTATCCAACTTTTAGTTTTAACTGTTTCTAGTTGTGTACACGTTTGAATTTTCTAGAATCCCCCCCACATTATTTTTGTTTTGTAAAATAAAAAAAAAACTCAAAAGAAAAATATTTTAAGGTTTAAATTTTGTATATTTACTTTCTAATATTATTACAGATCTAGGTTGACACTGCATGTACCTTCTTTATTGTGCATTTTACTTTGGAAAAAAAGTTATTAAAGTTTTACAGTAACAAGTGATAGCCCACATCACACTGTCCCCCATTTGATACTTCCTTAAAATTCAAACAATTAGACTTGTTTAGGATTTCAGGATAAACTTATTTGCTTGTAGAACAAAAAGCTTAGAATAATTTATGTACCTTCTTTCTTGCAGTATGGATACACTGAAACCCTGCAATATTCAGGAATGGTCGCCTTCACTTTTTCAGCTTCACTAGCATGTATATAACTCTTGAAAATATGTTTTGTGTCATCTGCATCAATACTGATTTCATCACTGCAAATAATATTGCATATAGTTTGAAAATAGAATGAAATAAAAAAATATCTCACCCTTTAAAGCGACTGACTCACAAAATTTAGTTGAAATTTTGTATTCTTTCAAATTTAAGAGAATTTAATTTAATAACGAAAAAAATATAATATCATGCTTCCATACACCATGAAAACTGAAAAAAAAAGTTTTCACTTAACTAGGATTTGAACCCACGACCTTTCAGTCAGTAAATTATAGAGCGACAACTTAGACCACTGAGCCACAGCATATAGTTATTAGACTGCCTCAAAATTTATCTTATAACTAAACTAAAGTATCTACCCTGTAACTAACGGGAAAAATATTTTACCGATAAAAGTGTGTAAAACTTTATATTTTGATGTTTTTCTATAACAAAAACTGTCTATCTATTTAAGCTTATTTAACGGCACCGGTAGCCCATATGACCAACACCCACTGAAGAGATTAGTTATTTTATGTTGTGGGGGTAGTGCAAGATACAGAAGGCATCCCATTCCAGAGACACCCCTAGTTCTTTTTCATGCTCAGTGTATAGCACTGATACATGGGACCTCGGTTTAAAGTCTCATCCGTAAGACTATTAGTAATGTAAGTGGAGGAGCGAGGGATTGAACTCGGGACCCCTGCTTAACCAGTCCAGTGCGTTACCACATGACCACATCCGCTCCTTAACAAAAACGAGTCGGTAACTTAGTTTAAATATGTTCTTCACGATTATATCAAGAATTTCAAGATGTATAAACATTTTCTTTTTATCATCGTCTGTGAGTCAGTCGCTTTAATAACTTTAAATGTTGTGAGTTTTGAAGTAACATTACGGTGTCACAAAGCAACAAAAATAACCCAAACAAATAATGAAAAAAAAAAAACATTTAGGCTGGCAAATCTAACAAAATAAACATAAGAAAGTTGAATGCTAGCACTGGAGTTCTCTTTTCTTGTTGATATTGTGAATAACTTTCAACCAAATTATATGTAGAAAAATGCACTTAAGATATCATTCAGATGTCAAAATGAAATAAGCATTTAATCAAAAGTATTTAATTAAAAGTAAATGACCCCAAAACGAATCAGGGTCAGCTCGGCCCTAAAACATACTTGGCCCCCCGAGTCAGCTCGGCCCTATTCCAGCTCGGCACGGGTCAACTCGGCCCACTTTTCAATTTATAAATATATTGGTTTGTTTTATCACTCTTTATTGTTGGAACCACATAATTTATATATCGACTTATTCACAAACGTGGGAAGATGTTTTCTTAAATCATTATAACATTTTTTGGTAATGAAAGAGTTTTAAATGATTTGGGTAATAAAAACTTATTACAAGCCATCCTTGTGACATTGCATGTTAATAAATGCATTACATATTGTTTTATGTATATAAAATAAAAAACAAACGAATCTGCTAGAATAAACGTAACAAATTTCTTCTAAATATACTTTAATTCTGCAGAAGTACAATGTACAATTATATAATAATATACCAGATATCCCTTATTTTCATTTAAAACAGCTTGCCTTGATAGCATGCAAGTAATCAGAAAAACTTAATACGTTTAATATGTTTTTTCATTCAAACGACATCTCCTCTGAAACCACTGGGCAAAATTTAATGAAACTTGCCTAGAATGTTCCTTGCATGAAGCTCTACCAAGTTTGTTCAAATGGTTCCGGTTCATTGCATTTCTGGGTCCCAGGAGCTAAAAACAGATTTTACAAGTTGGATCTTTAAAAATCTTCTTGTCAGAAACCACAATGCCTGGAGCTTTGATATTTGGTATAAAGCATCATCTAGTGGATCTCTACCAAGTTTGTTCAAATTATGATCCTGGGGTCAAAAATGGCCCCGCCCCAGGGGTAACTTGTTTTACATAGAGTTATATAGGAAAAACTTTAAAAATCTTCTTGTCAGAAACCGTAAGGCATAGAGCTAAGATATTTGGTATAAAGCATCATCTAGTTGACCTCTACCAAGTTTGTTCAAATCATGGCCTCTGGGTCAAAAATGGCCCCGCCCCAGGGATAACTTGTTTTACATAGAGTTATATAGGAAAAACTTTAAAAATCTTCTTGTCAGAAACTGTAAGGCATAGAGCTTAGATATTTGGTATAAAATATCATCTAATGGACCTCTACCAAGTTTGTTCAAATCATGGCCTCTGGGTCAAAAATGGCCCCGCCCCAGGGGTAACTTGTTTTACATAGAGTTATATAGGAAAAACTTTAAAAATCTTCTTGTCAGAAACTGTAAGGCATAGAGCTTAGATATTTGGTATAAAGCATCATCTAATGGACCTCTACCAAGTTTGTTCAAATCTTGGCCTCTGGGTCAAAAATGGCCCCGCCCCAGGGGTAACTTGTTTTACATAGAGTTATATAGGAAAAACTTTAAAAATCTTCTTGTCAGAAACCGTAAGGCATAGAGCTAAGATATTTGGTATAAAGCATCATCTAGTGGACCTCTACCAAGTTTGTTCAAATCATGGCCTCTGGGTCAAAAATGGCCCCGCCCCAGGGGTAACTTGTTTTACATAGAGTTATATAGGAAAAACTTTAAAAATCTTCTTGTCAGAAACCGTAAGGAATAGAGCTTAGATATTTGGTATGTAGCATTGTCTAGTGGACTTCTACCAAGTTTGTTCAAATTATACCTCTGGGGTCAAATTTTGCCCCACCCTGGGGTCATTGGTTTTACATAGGCTTATATAGGAAAAACTTCGAAAATCTTCTTGTCTGAAACCACAAGGCCCTGAGCCTTAAGATTTGGTATGTAGCATTGTCTAGTGGACCTCTACCAAGTTTGTTCCAATTATACCCCTGGGGTCAAATTTGGCCCCAACCCGGGGTCATTGGTTTTACATAGGCTTATATAGTGAAAACTTTGAAAATCTTCTTGTAGAAGGAGAAGTAACATTTTCAGTCCAAATAATCTGGAAATTTGTCAGACAGGTTGTTTCTATGATTTCTAGCTCAAGTTCGAATATGTGTCATCTGGGTTCAAAAACTAGGTCACAGAGCCCAAAAATAGAAAAACCTTGTTAACACTCTAGAGGTTACATTTTCAGTCCAAATATCCTGGAAATTAGTCAAAAAGGTTGTTTTGATGATTTTTAGCTCAAGTTCAAAATTGGGTCATCTAGGGTCAAAAACTATGTCACAGAGCCCAAATATGGAAAAACCTTGTTAACACTCTAGAGGTAACATTTTCAGTCCAAATATCCTGGAAATTTGTCAGAAAGGTTGTTTCAATGATTTCTAGGTTAAATTTGAATATGTGTCATCTGAAATCAAAAACTAGGTCACAGAGCCCAAAAATAGAAAAAAAACTTGTTAACACTCTAGAAGCTACTTTTCAGTCCAAATATTCTCGAAATTTGTTAGAAAAAATGTTTTAATGATTTCTAGCTCAGATTCGAACAAAGGTCATCTGGGGTCAAAAACTAAGTCACAGACCCCAAATATGGAAAAAGGGTGTTAACACGCATTGAGTTAACATTTTCAGTTCAAATAACCTTGAAATTTGTCAGAAAGATTGTTTTAATGATTTCTAGCTCAGTTTTGAATATGGGTTATGTGGGGTCAAAAACTAGGACACAGGGCCAAAAAGTAGAAAATCCTTGTTAATGCTCTAGAGGTTACATTTTCAGTCCAAATGTCCTTGAAATTTGTCAGAAAGGTTGTTTCAATGTTTTCTAGCCCAGATTAGGATATGGGTCATCTGGGATCAAAAACAAGGTCACAGAGCCCTAAAATGTAAAAACCATTTTAACACTCCAGAGGTTACATTTTCAGTCCAAATATCCTGGAAATTTGTCAGACAGGTTGTTTTGATGATTTCTAGCTCAAATACTAATATGGGTCATTTTTGGTCAAAAACTAGGTCACAGAGACCAAATATGGAAAAACCTTGTTAACAATCTAGAGTTAAGATTTTAATTCCAAATAACCTAAAAATTTGTCAGAAAAGTTGCTTCTATGATTTCCAGCTCAACTTTGAATATGGGTCATCTGGATTAAAAAACTAGGTCACAGAGCCTAAATATCGAAAAACTTTGTAAACACTCTAGAGGCTACATTTTCAGTCCAAATGTCCTGGAAATTTGTCAGAAAGGTTGTTTTGATGGTTTCTAGCTCAGGTTTGGATATGGATCATCTGGGGTCAAAAACTAGGTCACAGAGCCCAAATATGGAAAAACCTTGTTAACACTCTAGAGGCTACGCTTTCAGTTCAAATAACCTTGAAATTTGTCAGAAAGATTGTTTCAATAATTTCTAGGCCAAGTTTGAATATGGGTCATCTGGGGTCAATTAACCAGGTCCATAGCAGCTTTGTTAAAAGCAGTCATATTCAGGTGAGCGATATAGGGCCATCATGGTCCTCTTGTTAAGTGGGCCGAGTTGACCCGTGCCGAGTTGACCTGTGCCGAGTTGGTATAGGGCCGAGTTGACTCTTTACCCCCCCAAAACAGTAAAATACCCATATGCACTTTATTTATTTTTTTTATCTTTTTTGTAGTTTGGCATAATTTGTTAAACGAACAGAACACATGTCTCCATGAGTTTATAACTGTCACTGGTATTTCTTTTTTTAAAAATAAAGTTGTCAGGATTCCCAGAAAAGAAAAACGAAAGTAGGTCATTGGATCAAAAATAGATACAGCCCGGAAAAAAAATGAAATTTTACCAGTTCCTGTGACAGTTTTACTCAAAAATAATGCTATTTATATATTATCAACAACACAGAGAATATTCTTTTTATTTTTTGAAAAAAAAAAACGACATAAAATCTTAAACTATCGAGTAGACATCTCTCCAGGATATGTAAACAATTGTGACAGGTCGTATCATTCAAGAGGTTACACTGAACACCGAAATATACTTTGGACCGAAATCTACCGAATTCTACTTTGCAGGACCGAAATCTACTCAGTACAGCCAAGATATGGCATTATTTCTTAATGTTTGAGTATTTTATGATAGATTACTTTATAAACAACTTATATTTCAAATTTCAATTGAAAAGTTTACTTATTAAAAAAGTAATGTTAATAAATGTAAATCAAAGCACTGAAAGTACTGATGGGGGGGGGCGAAGAATGATTACAATGAAGAGTTGCAAAAGTAACAATTCCTTTGCAAAATGTTGGAAATTGGCTGATCATGTTTCAGTCCTTTGACTTTAATTATACCGTCACTTTTTTGAAACATCAGTATCTTGAAAACCTTGAAGATACAGAACTGAAACTTTGCAGATATAGTAGTTGGTAGGATGCACATGACTATCACATTTCCTAGTTATTGTCCGTTTTAGGAACTACGACTTAAATAACAGCATTTAAACATTTCACCAGTGCAAGTGACATATTTTACTGGTACAAGGGAAACAAGATTTTTCATTTACAAAAATAGGTCTCTGAACATAGGAACAGCATTTTGCACCCATTTTTACATTCAGGGCCATCACCAGTGCAAAGCAAAAAAAACCTACTAATATTTTGACAGTTACAGCCTTTTATACATGAGCTTGTTCATTTAATAAAAAAAATCTTTAGAAGCCTTGCAGATCATCTCTGAAACTAGATGTACCCTGTATTTTGAAGTGTAATGGACCCATTCTTACTACGGAGGTAAAACTTTTTATTTTTTCATGTTAAAAAACTTAGCAACACACAATGTAATTTTGCCTACATAGTCATCAGCAGGAAGAGATTTGTAAACAGACAAGAACATGACGTCAATATAACATTTACTCTAGAATATAAAATAAATGAGATCAGACTAGTATATACCAGTGGTTTTATGCAAAGGAACAAATTTAAAAAAGGTAAGCAGAACTGTAAAAGACAACATAAGTTCCACTCATACATTCTTCAAACAAAGGACAACACATTTATATCACTTTTTTAGGTACATGTAAACCTTTTTAATGTCATTCAACAACTGTGGATAAAGGCTACTGAGAGACTGGGGATTCGAGGCATCGCCAAAATTAAATGTTAACTAAGACTATTTGCTTTAGGTTAATTTATTTCTGGATGATTGCTATTTAAGGAATTCCGTTCTGCTCTGAAACTTTAAACTAGTCTAGTACACAGTAAAATGTAAATAAACCTTGTACTTATATTTCCAAATCAAGACCTTACTCAAAC
Organism: Cyclina sinensis; assembly: GCA_012932295.1. NCBI lineage: Eukaryota > Metazoa > Mollusca > Bivalvia > Venerida > Veneridae > Cyclina > Cyclina sinensis. The sequence goes on from JAAONU010000019.1 coordinate 34,301,957, forward strand.
AATAAACTGACCACACTTTGCATCATATAATAGAAAAAAATAGAAGTTCACGACAACAAAATGAAATAAAAACAAAATTAACAGAAAAGATTTTTTTCTATAACTATGTTACAGTTTTTCTAAATCTGAGCTTCATTTTTTCTGTGATATACTTATTCTATCATGTTTATGCAACTTCATATACAAGAAGTTTTCATGAATTATTCATCTATTAATGCACTTGTCTTTCCTGTTCCTATTGTATAATGTTCTTGTGATTTTGGAAACTAGATTTCCAAGTTTCAACAATTTTAACTCCTAAAATTTCACTGCCTTGCTTTTCGATCTCCAAATGAACTGATCCATGTTCTGCAAACCACAGTGGCAGGGAGAGAAACATCTGCTGGAAATACCATGACAATGTATCTTGCAGTAATAACTCTGCCTTGCTGTCTTCCATACTGACCACAACTACATGCAGTTCCTCAAATGCAAAGCCTGTTTCACAATTCTAAAAATTATGAAAAAATGCATAATTACACAACGTTAAGTCAAAATATCAAAAGATGTATTCACTGAAAATTTAATTGGAAATACAAGGGCAATCAGTGATCACATGTGTCGCCTGATGATAGCCAATTAAGCAGTTGCATTGAGAGGTGATTGGACAGATTGTTGGTTAAAACGAGATTTTTTATTCACGGACCATAACTCAGCCAAAAATCATTTACCGTAACCGAAAAACCTGTTAAACAAACCCAAGTACTTGAGGTACCAATCAATCCTGTAACATTGCATTCAAATTGCTTCAGTAGTATAAGAGAAGTAGTGCAGATGAAGTTAAAAAGTAAAAGGGCCATTACTCTGACAAAAATCATTGAATTGGAAAATGCCGACGATTTGCACAACTTAACTTGGTACTGATCATTCTAGTAAAGTTTAGATAAAATTGCACCAGTACTTTCTGAGGAGTAGTCTGGACAATTTGTGAAAGATGGACGGACAGACAGACAGACAATGGAGAAGTGATCCCTGCATGTAATGGCTACTTTGTAACATGTCGCAGCTACTGTGAAGCAGGCAACACAAAAATCATTTACGGGCAAAAACACCATTTTTTAATCAAGGGCCATAACTCAGTCAAAAATCATTCCACTAAAAAACCCGTTAAATACGCGCAAGTACTTGAGGTACTGACCAGTCCTGTAACATTTCATTCAAACTGCATTAGTAGAATAAGAGAAGTTAAAAAAATCATTAAAGGGCAATAACTCTGAAAAAAATCATTGAACTGGAAAATGCCGATGATATGCACAACTTGACTTGGTACTGATCATTCCTGTAAAGTTTGGATGAAATTGCGCCAATAGTTTCTGAGGAGTAGTCCGGACAATTTTTGTGATGGATGGACAGATGGACAGACGGACGACAGAGAAGTAATCCCTATATGTCGTGGCTACTTTGTAGCAGGCGACACAAAAAAGCATAGATCACTGTAATGACACATTAAGAAGGCATTGTAGTAAAATACAAGATAATTGTGGAATTAATTTAGATAGGTAATAATTATAAGCAAAAATTCTGCATAGAATTGTATTCAAACTTCACAGGAATATTGTTCAAATATATTTTTATTGTAGTTATTATTTTTAAGATTTGTTTTGAATTTAATGCCCATATCATATTCAATAACTTATCAGAGTGGGCAGTTTATCTAACCATCCTTCTTGGTAATAGCCAGTCTCCATAAAAAACTGCCAACTTTCTTACATTAAGGGCCATTATAGTAATAGATGTAACATAATAAGGTATCATACAATGAAACAGACCATAACATTTTGATACCACAACTGAAATTTATCAAACATACCTTAATTGATGTTTGTACAGTTGTGGACAAAGTCTCATTTTCTCACTAATAAATCATCACCTTTGTTACTTCCACAAAATCCCAAGTGGCATCACAACATCTTGCATCCCACTAAAGTGTGATCATTGCCTTCCAAAATCCATCTTAATGTGTAACTGTTTTACTGAAACATCTTTTCCTTTGACCTTAAACATTCTCTGGTTGTCTTCCTGCAGGATGAAATAATCAGTAAAAATATCTGAACTACTCACTGGTTCAAACTTGTTCAAACATAATGACCTATATTAGGCAACCTACTACACATAACTTCCACTAAGGAAGTCTGATTTCATGAATTTTGAGTTTAATGTACATTTTAAATAAATTTTCAGCCTCATCTAGCACAGGCAGGTGGTTTATCTGTCAGACAATGATCATTTCATAAATGTGCCTGTACTCCACTCCTCATCTCATTGAGAATCTGCAGCCTTTATTATATACAAATGTAGCTCACCAGGGCTCAAACCAACTGCCCTTTTTATTAGTAAAAAGGTTTAGTTATTGCAAGTCAGTGACTCTAACCAACTGATCTGAAGTAAAACCAAGACAAAGGTTTAATGCAAAAGATGAAAAATATTACATTTTTCATAGAATGTTTTTTTGTTGTTTTTTTATGATATCTATCAATATAAGGATGTATGATAACTATGGAATTAGAATAAAGACATGTTAAACATGAGAAATCTTACCGGTATAAATTTGTTTTGTTTAATCTTACACAACTCACCTCTATAATCATACCCTACACACAGACCCTTTGTTTAACCACAGGTCAGTGAATTCCAACATGCAGAGTAGGAGCAAGGGAGGGGTACTTCCGTAGAGACGTTATCACAGTTAACTCTGTGCTCTTCTGTCGTTATCATATTATTTGTGATAAAAACGTTTGTTGCTTGTGTTGCAACAAGGTAGGCTGGTTTGTCATCCCTCTTCAAAATTACCTCCCCCAAAACAACAGTTTCCTCCTTTTGGCTGGTGGTTTACCTGTCACACCATGATTATTTAAAAAGTCACTTTACTGCATACGCCTCCATCACATGACCGTGCAGTCTATCACTTCCACTAGGGCCCTTGTAGTGAGTGACTTGTGCAATGGCCATAACTTGTACTGGCATCCCATACAGTCCACTTCCTTTGTTTACTTTCTTTAGAATGATACTAATCTGGAACAAGAGTAAAAATGATAAATAATAGTAATGTTCTATAATTTCAGAGTCAATTTGTTCTTTATTAATCTTTGGGGTTCAAAGGTTAGGAATATCAGGTTGTTTCAGCTGCACAGTAAGCACATACTGTTACCATAATAAGGGTAAACAAAAAAAGCCAAATAATACATGGTAAAAGTGGAATGAAACTTGTGATTTGGTGACCACCAACCATCTCAGATACTATCACAAGTGTTTACAGTGCTTTATCTTAAAAAGTCAGCCTTGTCAAATCATTTCGCAGTTTAGTTCCTCAATTTCTTTGACCCATTCATGCAAAGAAAACAAAAAGACATTTTGCCCCATTTCTCAATGTCACAAATTTTGAGATAACAATTGATCAACATAATTATACAAAAAACAGAAAACACGTGCTAATTTCAAAGATGATTTCAATTTAAAAAGCAATATCCCATGCAGGAAAAAATGCTTCTTTTATGGTAATCAAAATAATAGTAATAAAGAATAATTAAAATTTCCATTATCTTTAATGCCTATATTGAAATATATGAGCCAATAGAAAGGAAATGTAAACAAAAAATACTTAGAATCTAGTTTAATGTATCTAAGCTGTCATTTTCATATCTTTCGAGCATTAAAGCTTCATCTTGCAAGTTGCTTATTTTTATTATTGGTGTTTCTCAGCATTGACTGATACACATGAAACAAAAGAATGACAATCTTCCTTAAATTGGGTAAAGACACAGTGTTTTGTATGTTAATTTGTTATTTGTTTGCAGCTATGAAAACTAATTTTATGCAACTTCAGAGAAATAAGTAGTTAATAACTATGCTATCAGTCATATGGACAACTGGTATGATAAAAAACCCTAAATGCAGACAGAGTTCTCTGTAGTTTTTTTGTTCAATGAACATATACTACTTTTGAGCACAGGGACATGGCTCACTGACCAAACGGTATAATGTTTGGTCAATGTGCTGTTGTGTCCCTGTGCTTTTGAGGGAAGCAAAATTCAAAACTCATTTGGCGCAACTGACTGAGTTGCAGTTCTCTTCATTCTTTTTCTAAATTAAGAAAATAAAGTTGTTCCTTCTTCTGTTTTTTATTTCAGAATATGCAACTTAACCAACTTGGGCCCACAGTCACTTGAAGTTGGGAACTAGTCCCGATCTCTGTCTCCCGCTGTCATTATTTCTCGAAAGAATATGTGGCGACAAGTTAATTTTGAGTGTTCTTATTGAATTTCAAGCTTATTCTTTCACTTAGAATGGTCAGACCAATACTGATGTGTACATGTAGAATACACTTGTAATTATCACTTAATTGATAGGCACAACCAACATTTTACAGACTTTTGTTATTATTGAGAAAACCAAGGAAAAACATAGGCAGTTGAGGTAATTTGCAGCAAAATGTTTCATAACTTGAACATGTGTAGGATAGTGGGTCTGGGATTTATTTTATGTTGAAACGGCTACATTTGTAATAGATAACAGTAGTCCGAACAGTTGTAGGGAGCTGTCATTTATGACTTTTATGCAACTAAACTCTTGTGCAAAGGCATTTGTACTTTAAAACTCTTGTACAAGGGCAGTTAAAGCGGGAAATAAAGGCAGGGATAGGTCCTAACTCCTGAGTGACTGTGCTTGTCCCAAAGGGTTTGAGGCTAGAACGACTTTCAAGAACATATATAATAAAATTGAACAGATCTATATGTGCATGTATATCATACCGAAAATGAAGTCAAAACAACATACAATTCTAATTGGTTTTCACTGCCTTTCTTCGAAGAATATGTTTAAGATGGACAGGCTTGCAGATTTCGACTCAGTCACTATTGACAGTTCTGATACTTTCACTTTCACTTTAACTAGGCTACAATCGGGGATTCCAAATTATCATTATGCAGAACTTCACTTCAACACAATGAACAGTCTAAGCGGATAATTCAATAACGAGTTCAAACGTTTTTATGCAGAAAAGGCACAAACCTCATGTAATTTCTCATTCTTTTCCTACAGATTACAGTATTTATGTGAAACAACACAACTTCCGGAATTCCCATTGTCTAAATTTCGGCGATTTGATTGGCTGATCTATAAATACTTAATCATGTGCAAAAATGATGCAATGTCAAAACAGTTATGTCGACAATACACATTCAGAACCATGTTGGTGGCTCGATAACTCCGTATCTTAAATTTGCAACTGACAAGATCTTGTTTAGACTCTGTAAAATGTAATTCGCCCGAACGATTAAGTTTGAAGCCTACAAAGAAGGTTGACCTACTTTCTAGTATCGATGCGTGAAATTCAGAATAAGCGCTCAAAGACAAAATTGTTTTCATTTCCTTCATATCTGAAAATAATAATTTGCTTAAAATAAATTTAAAAAGAATACTTACAATGCTGTTTTATTTTATTAATTATATCCTCCATCACAAATCAGCTGCACGATCCAAAATGGCCGTAAGCTAAGAAATATGATCCGACATTGCGAAATCAATGCGCGTAATCACTTTGTTTCAGTAAAAAGTGTTCGATTTTTGGTCTCATTTGAAAATTAAAATGATTACATAATAAAGAACCTTTATCAAAACTGAACAAAAAGTCCATCATTGATTAACAATTTTCAATTCATTTATGAAAAAATGATCGAACTATTTCGAAGCGTAGGATTACTACTTCTCTGAAATCTAATGTGAAATGCCTCGATTTTCCTGAAAATTTGGCAAGCATAGTTATACCTTTGGAGGGCGAAAGCATTCGCCCCCCAAAAATATTGAAATCGGTGAGCGTGAAAATATTACAACGTGACAATCACTATAAAAAGGTAGTTTTGAAGTACACAATGCAGATCCATGTAGAATTTATCAATAAAACTAACATATCAAGTAAATATAATTGTTCACGAAAACACGAAATGTAATAATATCCAGGCCACACCACGAGGAGGAACTCTCAACATTGCTAATTATTTTTTTTAATTTAAAAAAAATCTACGAAAATGATCAAAAAATAAATTTAATTCAGATAAATAGATAAGGAATGAACCCGATTTCGATTATTTTTACAGATTTAAAAGATTAAACTTCAAAGTGTACGAAATAACGATACGAAATGCTCAATACATCAAAAAGATAGAATGCCTAAAAAATAACTGTTATTATTGAAAGACATGAAGCTTTGCAAAAAGAAAGACATAAGAAATTGATAAAACAAACATTGATTAAAACGAACAATTTAAAGGTAAAAGCAAACGGAAAATACTTGTTAAGTTAAAAACAAATCAAAATACAAATGCTAAAAATATTAATATAATAAATGCAATATAAGGCATCAGATTAAGAAATATAAGTACAGTTTATGAATAAAAAACAGACTAATAAATTTCACATTCTGAGCATATTGTCAATATAAGTTTAGGACACATGTAATTATATGTAGATAAAAATTTGTAAAAGCATACATACATACACAGAAGATAAGTACACTCAAAAAGCAATTCCTAAAAAGTAATCTTGATCAATACACATAGTGGCCATCAATACAGAGCAATAGTACATCAAATAAAAAGGCAGGATGGTAAATCTTTAAGAATTAATTCATCTAAAATGTACAGAATGAAACAACAAATAAGAAGTCAAGAAATATAATACACAAAAAGTAAACAAATTTAGAATTCGAATAAAAATACAGATTGTTGAAAATATAAAATACATAGTTTATATTTTACTAAGTTAGTGCGTGTGTGTAGGAGACATAAATTCAATAAATATAAGTGTTTCAGTATTTATATATACATAATATACGTTTTTTTTCAGTGTCATAACACTTTCTGTGTGTAATTAACTCTAACGCTGTTAATAATCTCATTAAAAGATGGTGTCTTTCACTACCAGTGAGTGCCAAAGAAGCTGCTCTGAATAAACAGTGCCCATCACCATCAGTAAGTACCGGATCATACGCAACACTCATATAAGGCTGAAACATGTTCAATATTTTCACAGCCTCATACCAGTTGGACACTTAGATAGCTTTTGTGTAATCATTAATTAAAATCATATTCAGCGAAAATGTTTTTTATACATTTTAATATGTATTTAACATATCAAATACTTTTTTTGAGAATATTTTTCTACTTCAGCAGTATGAATTACAACGAAGTCAGACCAAGACTTAAGGTCTTCTTCATTTAAATTTGCACATTCGGCATGAACCCAGATTTTACAATTTGAGCAATGTATGCTGCCATTTAGACATTCTTTAAAACAAACAACACAAGGAAACTCCATGATTGCGATGAACTTATGCATATTGAGGGTTAGCAGATCTAATTTAAATACGTCTTTGGGATATTACTCGCGATTTACGAGTAAATTTAAAAAAAGGGTTTCCGTCACGTCTTAATACATCAAAACAACTTTGAAAAGAAGAAGGAAGTTATCAAATTATAAATATTTATTTAATGGACGAATTAAACAACGTTCACCACAGCAACAACAACAACAGGAACAGAACCAGGAGCGTTAGGAAGAATCCCGACCCAGTGAGTACATTAAGGTAGCACATCTTAATGTCTGCGGATGGACAGCAGATAATCATGTTTTACGTGAAAGTGTGATTCATGCATTAAATGTGGATATATTCTGTATTTGTGAAACGCATCTTGCACAAGATGACGTCATTACTGTCGAGGGCTACATGTGGTACGGATCTAATCGACGTGAAATTCATCGCAATGCTCCAAAACCGTCAGGCGGTGTAGGATTATTAGTGAAAAATGAAATATGTGAAAACTTTAATATTACGGTTATTAATAGAGTATATGATGGAATACTAGGAATTAAATTTATCAACCGACAGTCAGGATATGAGTTTGTGGTATTCTCTTGTTATCTGTCGCCGGAAAACTCGACGAGAGGGCGCGATGCATCAGGATTTTACGCACATCTACTGGCACAGATTTATACAAATAGTGATTGTGATAGCATATATATCGCTGCAGATTTTAACGCTAGAATTGGTGCGTTAAATGACGTCTCGACGGATTTTGATTTTATATCAAACAGAGAAGTACTTGATAAAAGCATAAACCAACACGGCCATGAATTTCTTGAATTTTTAAATGAAGCCAAATTCTGTGTATTGAATGGAAGATTCGATAGTAAGTTTAATGATTTTACGTCAGTGTCGCGCTAAGGAAGAGCAGTTGTAGACTATATATGCGTCCCACACGATGTTTTACCGTTATGCAAATCATTCAAAGTAATAAGTGTCCAGTCTATTATTGACAAATTTGATCTTCATGGTCTAATTGGTGAAAGATCAAGAATACCTGACCATTATGTTCTTTTGAGTGAATTCATACTGCATGGATGTGGACGAATGAATCAAGAACAAGCACCCGGTGGTCAGGTGTTTACTTCACGTCGTTATAATCTGAATAAAATACCAGTTAACTTTATGGAGAGTGAATTATGCGCAATGGCTATTCGTGATTTGATCGCCGAAATTGAAGGTTGCAGAGAAACTCAAAGCAGTATAGATAACATATACAGTAAATTATGTGACGTTATTTACGCGGAAATGGACAGAAATATCCCGAAATATAAACCTACAAGAGGTAAATCAAGACATAAGAAACCTTATTGGAATGACATACTGAGTAATTTGTGGCTAGATATGAACGAGAAAGAAAGATTATTTTTGAAACCATGCGCCACTAGAACAATTAAGGTAGCGCGAAGATGAGATTATATTTTATCCCGTAACGTATTTGACAGAGTTTTGAAACAAACAGAGCGACATTATAGACAATGTAAGGCTGTGGAGTTAGAGGATATGACGTCAACTAATCCAAACGAATTCTGGAATAAGATTAAACGATTAGGCCCAAGAGAAAACAAAACGATCCCGATCGAAATTATTGATGATTATGGGAACATTTCACGTGAAAACAATTTAGTTTTTGATAGATGGAAAAGAGACTTCGAAAATTTATACAATCGAGGTGATATTACAGATTTTGATGAAGTCCACTTTAATACAGCTAAGCTTCATAAATTGTTACTTGAAAATAATATGCAGGATCCACTGTTTGTATCAAATGAACAATTAAACCGGAACATCACCATAGAGGAAATAACTTACATTGTCATGAAAGCAAAATCAAAGTCTGCATGTGGCTACGACGAGATACCGTGCAGCGTATTGAAATATCCTCCGGTAATAGTAGTTCTACAGCAACTCTTTCAGTTAGTATTTGATACAAGTATTATTCCATCTGTATGGAGAAGAGCAATTATATGCCCCATTATTAAAGACAGTACGTCAGATCATCGTGTACCCATGAATTATAGAGGCATTAGTCTTCTGTCATGTATAAGTAAATTGTACAGCGCATTCATGAATAAAAGACTATCAACGTATTTGGAACAAAATAACATATTAGCTGACGAACAAAACGGATTTCGCGCCAATAGATCATGTGAGGACCATATATTCACGTTAAATAGTATTATAAGAAACAACGATACAGTGTTCACGTCATTTATCGATCTCCGGAAGTGCTTCGATTTTATTGATCGAGATATGATGCTCTATAAACTTCTGTTGAATCATGTTGACGGCAAGATGTACAATTCGATCAAGAGTATTTATAGTCAAACAACAGCAAGCGTGAGGATAAATGATAAATTAACAGACTGGTTCGAGTGCAAAACGGGGGTCCGTCAGGGGGACAACATTTCGCCGACGATTTTTTCAATCTTCGTGAATGATCTGGTGCAGGAAATCAATGACCTTAATCTTGGCATAAGTTTAGGAGATGTCAATTTATCGTTGCTTTTATACGCGGACGACATCGTTCTCATAGCACGTTCCGAGACCGACCTTCAACGGATGCTGGACACCCTACATGCATGGTGTAAACGTTGGAGAGTGTTGATCAACACTGACAAGTCAAAGTGTATGCACTTCAGAAAGGGCCGTACACAGCAGTGACCATACTTTCACAATTGGAAATAATGTTTTAGAGAAAGTTGATAAATACAAATATTTAGGTGTGATCTTTCATGAAAAAAATAATTTCGCTTATAATTGTGATGCATTATCTAAAGGCGCAGGACGCGCCTTAGGAAAGATTATATCAAAAATTCACAACTTTAAGGATTTCGGATTTAAATCTTATGAGAAATTATATTATTCTTGTGTTGTGCCCATTCTGGATTACTGCTCGTCTGTGTGGGGTGTTAAACACTACCAGTCAATAGATAACGTGCAAAACAGAGCAATGCGTTACTTCTTAGGTGTCCACAGGTTTGCCCCAACATTAGCTTTGATTGGCGACACAGGGTGGCTTCCGAGTATCTACCGAAGATGGCTTTCAATGATCCGTACTGGAACAGACTGGTTACGTTTGATGACAATAGAATAGCTAAAAAGGTGTTCAATTTGGATTATAACGGCAGAAATAACTGGTGCAGTGACTTTAAAGATATAATGTCTCATTTAAACTTATCACATTATTATGACAATCAAATAACGGTTGATCTGAAATTTGCAAAGTTAAGAATTGAAGAACTTTACTCTAATATATGGAAAACAGACGTTAAAAAAGTACCCAAGTTAAGAACATATATTATTTTCAAAGACAATTTCAAATGTGAGACATATTTGTTTATGAACTTACAGAAAAATGAACGATCTGTGCTAGCTCAGTACAGATGCGGCATTTTACCGTTAAAAATTGAAACAGGTCGATACACTGGTATGCCAGTTGAACAGAGACTGTGTCAGTTATGTGACCTAAGGGAAATTGAGAATGAAAGACACTTTTTATTTAATTGTTCTCTCTATTGTAATCTAAGAAATACAGTATTCGGTACAAAGCTAACTGAAACACATTTTATTTCGCTTTCTAGTGATGAACAATTGAAACATATAATCAGTAATTATCCACGACAAGTTGCAAAATACCTAGTAAATGCTTACCTAAAACGGAAATCAGTTATATTCTCATAGTTTATCTTATCCATATTCACACGTAATTTGTCTGTCTCATTTATATAAAGTTAACATTTCTTATAGATAAATTTATATATTCATTGCACAATTGTTTGATGCACAATTTATTACATTTATTTATATCTCGCATATCTGTTTTATCTACAATTGTAAAACGGACTATGTTTTGTGATTTAATAATTATGGTGACATATAGGCCCATTGGGCCGGGTGTAAACTTTCGTTACATATTTCGTATGTATGTTCTATTGTTGTATATATACACATGTCACGATAATAAACAAATACTTACTTATTTACCTACTCATCATTATCAAGTTACAAAACTGTATGATAAAAGAAAACTAAACTGTAACACCTGCAGGTAAGATGCACGTGCAAAACGTGGGACATAGTGCATGGCGGCTTCAGTTTGATAAAAAGGTTAAACGTGCGAAAACATTATAATTTTGCTTATCGCAATGTTCCTTTTTAAATGCATTTCTTTAATCATTGATTTCGTGACAATTTAATTTGATAGCTATAACTGTTCATTATAACGTAATTATTATTTGTTTAATGTACACATCACTGAATCCGTTTTGATTATGATTTGTCAATTTTATAAATATTTATAAAATCTTCATAAAATTTATAAATATGTTCATTAAAGACAAAATAAAAAAGAACAAGCTCTTTTTCCATAAAACTTTATTTTCAAAATCAAACTTTACAACTAGATCTATGTAGTCGCCAGAATAAGTCGTTGTGATTTCCCATACATTTATTGTTCTCACGCTCACTTAGACACCGCCTGTAACATAATAATATAAAATTGGTTCAAACTCAAAAAATACAAAACTTACAATATTGAAATTTTGAGTGTATATTCATATATATTAACTAATTAATAATATCCAAAAAAAGTAATAAATAATGCCGTATCTTGGCTGTACTGAGTAGATTTCGGTCCTGCAAAGTAGAATTCGGTAGATTTCGGTCCAAAGTAGATTTCGGTGTTCAGTGTAACCGTCATTCAAGCATTAATGTAAGAATAATCGTTACAGCCACGAAACTACTTTGTTTGGCCGCTGCATTCTTCATATATATCATGTGTATGTTTTTAGCCAACGATATTTTTCTCAAAATTAGCACGTATAGCTGATATAACTTACCAATTTGCTTACCGACTGCGTCAAAGATGGCGGCTTGTTGAGAACGATAATACAGGGGCGGTTCCAGGTTAGGGGGCGCAGAATGTTTGGCAAAATTTATGTCCGTTTTCTACCTCATTTTAACGGTTCAAATGTGCCTCTGATTATTCAATTCACTGTTGAACAATAAAGTATACAATATTCAGGCGCGTAGCTAGCCTATAAAGAATGTGGATTCAAAATAATCTAGGGGGGTCAGGGGGCATGCCCCCCCCCCCTGAATATTTTGAAATAAATGGTGCAATTTGGTGCGTTTTGGGGCCTCCGGAGAGCTTTCTTGACCAACGAAAATCCATTTATTTTAGCATAAAAATGGAGATGAATAGCTTTACTTTCGTTTATTTTTTTTTGTCAAAATAATGTGGATTCAGCTGCGTACTCGCGTATAGGCAGCTACGCGCCTGATATTTAAAGACATATTCTAAACAGACCTACAATAACACCTATATTCAGTGTATTTTAGGGGGCGCGCGCGACGTGTGCGCCTCCTTCTTGATCTGCTCGACTAATAGACTGTGTCTAGAACTTTCCGTAACAACCGAACAATATTTGCACTGATGTTAGGACACATTCTTATTACGCAACCCCATGGGTCTTTTCAAACACCGGATTAAATATAGAAGCCGGTCCGCAATTAACAAGATTTGAACAGTTTTGCCTGTACACCGCCTGCCTTTAGCCAATCAAAGCAAAGCATTTCATATCACATGATAACAAAATGGACGTCAAAATTCTTATGCAAGGGATGCGTAAATGGACTCGCCCAACCGCCATGTTTGTCGGGTTACTTATTCTTACAACTGAAAAATACCATCATCAATGTACGATCTCAGTACCAGTCTTCAGGCCCGTGTAGGATAAATACAGGATAATCGCAATATCTTTTGCTACATGTCATTTTTAACTAGAGAATGTAGTCTAAATAAGAGTATGGTTTGTTTATTTTTTCCAAAACTTGCACTTGAAGAAAAAAATGCTTGCTTCCGGGCGATTCTAATCAGGATACTAACTCCTCGCAGGGGTTACTTCCCCTGATTAGTACAGTAAAAGTAGCAAAGCGTGACGTAACCGGTGCGAGGAGTTTGATCAGGATTTTTCTGTGTTTTATATATGCTTGATTAGGGTCAGGGCAATATCGTATTTTTTACCTAAAATTTATTCTGTTTAAATTGTACATATAATATTCTTATGGTATTGAAGAACTGTATCTAGCTTTTGTTAAGTATACATTTTTTAGTAATAAATAAAGTTAAAAAACTACGCAAATAGTAAATTAATTATGCGTAGACTGGTTTACAACAAAGCAATATTTACAAGGTTTTAATGCTGCAAATTTTAACATGATGTATAAAGATATTGGGATGTTTTTCATTAAGAAGCCAAATCGTCCGCTTTCAAAAATAGTCCAGCTACAATAAAAATTACAATGTATATTTTATCTACTTTATAATTTCTGTGTGAAAATCATCAAATATAACTTCGCTTTTCAGGGCAAAGCATGTTGTAAGATTATCAAATTAATGAATGAAGAACATGAAATACATTCATCTATGGATAAGACGAAATGCATGGCTGAACGGCGATTTCAAGCATTTTTGGAAATGCTAATACTTGTTGTATAACATTAAATCATCGAATGAGAGGAAGGGTTTCACCTCTGACCCGGATGCTGAATTTTCATGCATGTAGGCAAAAGAAGTTATAATATTAAGAGCCATTTTCTCGAATTTCGCTGGAAGGTATAAGTATTATTTGTTCATGTTTAAAGTCCACACTGAACTCTTTGAAAAGATAGTTAAATTATTAAAATCGGCTGAGTTTATAGCACCTGCATTGACAAGCGATCGAGGAAAGTTTGTGTTTTGCGGCCGCCATATTGGATATGCCGATAACAATGTCAACAAAGTCCCAGATCTGATTTAAAGGTGTGAGAGTTTTCAGTGATTTCTACATTCCTCACTTTCGGCGCGAGAAGACTTGAATTCATTTCGACCATTCAAAAAACATATTGAGTAGAGTTATTTGGACTAGCTTGAACCCTACTGTAGTCCAAAATTAGCAATGCAAAGGCATTTTTTATAAATAAGATTTTTTGCTTAAAATGGCATTTTTCCAAAGCAGTTGGGTTCCCAAAACAACAACAAAAAAAAAACAAAAAAACAAAAAATGAAATATGGTACTATTTAGAATCAAAGCACTGAAAGTACTGCAAAACCTGCCGCGTAGTGCTGGGTTTATGTTTTCAAGTAAAGAATTCATGCATGTTATGCAGTACCTTTATCTGAGAGAATTTATCTCTGTGCAACAGAGGTCCATTGGAGCTAGTCTCATTAACTGAATATGATAAAAATCTGTTTTTGACCTGCCTTGCCATAAATTATAGTCCAACTTAACTGGATTTTTTTGTACAAAACTACTGAACGCTCTATTCAATACTCGCCATCATTGATCTTGATCATTTTCAACCCATATCAAATTTAGTATCGACTCTTTCACTTATTTTTCTAAAACCCTGTGGTTCTTCAACTATAATGTTCTAGAAAAGTACAAGAGTACTATAATACCAGCCATGATTTATGGATATACCAATATTGTAAGTTCTGTTGGTAGTTTACTGGTAACATTTGCAGTCTAGCACAAGTTCTTTCCAGTATTATAGGAAGGTAATCTGACTCTGATATGAATACAACTGTAAAGAGAGGTAAAACTTTAGCTGACAATAAGTTTACCACAAACACAAGAAGGCAATACTTGTTAACATTATCTTTATTTAAAAATATAAAACTATCAAAAATAACAATTCAGTAGAAATGTGTCCATGGGACACATTTTCCCTAGCCATGTATCATAAGCAGATGATAAAAATTAAAGAGGCAGGCGGAATGTCAAAAGCAGTATAATTGTTACATTTATTTAATGAACAGTGTGCTACAAAACATAACCATATAAATGTGAAGACATTTGGTTTTTATCAGAAATTTAGTCTATAAAGGTCAAAACTGACAAATTTGGAGGTGTCCTGCCCAATTTTGCAAGTAACCTGTAGTTTCATAAGATACATATATGTAACATGGCGAAATGGGCAATTATAACACACGAAACGGTCAAATGAACAAGGGTCAAACATATATCTAAACCACGAAAACTCAACCTGGTTACATATACATGCAAAATATGAAAAAAAATCTGTGTAAGCATTTTTCTTTAAATGTGCAAAAATTTCATTTTAGTAGAAAATAAGTCAAAAAGGGGCGTAATGGAAGGAACCATATGTAGACACATCTACATGCAGTTATGAATGAAATCTGTGCAAGCATTTTAATACAGATGTTTGGAAATTGAATATGGAGTTTAAAAAAGACCATACATGACCTGTGCACTGGTATGTTGCATCACGATGACAATTGTATGATGATAATGCCTCTATTATTACTTATAGAAATGAAAACTGGATGAACATGAAACCATTACCTTTTCTTGAAGCACACAAAGAGGATTAACCCTGTAAATGGCAGTCAGAGTTATGTATCTTGTGTCATTACCCACACAAATGAGTAAGTGTAAACTGTCATGCAAATGCTACAAAAGTAGTTGCAAAAAGTGAGAGATTTGCAACTAGCAAAACAAGTTGAACTGATGGAAGTATGGACAGATGGTTTAGTTATAAGCTGAATGCATCAAAAGAGGAAATTCTCTGAAAGGAGGAAATATATTAGATACTGGAAGTACCAACTACAGTGAGATTCTATATATTGTCTTCTTCTGGCACTGCTTTCTACATCATTTCTACAGGAACAGATGTAACATGATGTCATCATTGTTCACAAAAAAATACTTACTTTCATGTCTACAAACCCAGCAAAGAGCAAAAACTGTCATCCATATGTACAAATATAGTGTCATTACTTTTGGATTATCTCTTTATTTCTGACTAGAAAGCATTTCACTTTCTGTTCAGTGTCCATGAAATTAAAACTATTTCATTTCATTCACATGAAATTTTCTTTGTTGTCTTCATATGACACTGCTTTCTTTCTCTTTTCAAAAAAAAAAAATTTAAAGCCATCTGCTCCACAGCAATCCGCTTGATTGTATACATTTCTTGAAGGTGAGGGGCTTCAACTTCCTGGAAAGTGAAAAAAAAGGATCTATTAATAGCAATAACTGTCACTGAAAGATGATAATTCACCTGAAATGGTGCCTAGAATTTTAAGATCTGGACCACACAAAGAGTAATTGTAGATCCTTCAAAAATTTGACCTCAAGATCAGGGTCATTTAGGGGTCCAGTTAAAAAAAGTCATTTGGATGATTTATCTCAAAGGGTTGATGCATGCAAAGATGAACTAAGTTAAAAAAAGGGTCAAAATTGTCATTCTGAATATCTCTCCCAAACCGTTGTTTTGTACAAACATGACTTAAATCTGTCTGGGAGTTATGGCCAGTATTTAGTATTTTTTGCAATTGGACCTTCAAAGTCAAGGTCATTCTTGGGTCAGTGTGAAATAAATCTATATCAGAGGGAAGGTCTTGTCCAATGTTCTGTTTGAGTATAAATCAAATCCATTTACTAATAAGGAAGTTACTGGCAATCTTAAAATTTTCAGACATAATGACAGACTGACAGATAGACAGCTCAAAAGCTAGACCCTCCCACTTTGGTGATGGAGAAATGGCATTATCAATCTAGGGTATTTCACATCCTTCTGTATTATGGAATCCTGAGGGACACTTGATGTCAAGAGTCTACTAAGGTCTACAACATTTCTGAAAGGTTTTGAAGGTGTTCCTCAGTGTTGCTATTCCAGCATTTACCTTAGATGTTTTCTTATTGTAACTGCTCGTGAAACTTAACTTCAATGATGTCAAGCAATGGTTATGCACAGACCAGGGCTGTCTGAATACCCTATTAAATGTAAGGTATAACAAACTGTGGTTACTTTACGTGAAAACCCAATTACCCTATGCAAAAAAAAAATGAAAATGTCAAGGAGTTATCATCACTGCAATATGGAATATCTCAGAATTCAATTAAACATTAAAACTGCTGAAACATAAATCTTAAAAAAGAACTTTTTGTGTGGCACTGTACAATGTAATTTTCAGAACATTTAAATACTTGCATGATTATATTAATACCATTACTCAGTACCACTCTTACCTCAATCTCTTTCAAGACTATTCAGTCTAATAAAACAAATTTGAAAGTAACACTTGAAAAGAACTAAACAAATCCACTTTTTTAGAAAAAAAAGCTGTTCTAGAATTCACATTTATTGGTCTAGTAGATAAACTAACTAAAAATAAGCAAAATGTATTAAATTCCTTATAGCTGGATAAAGTGGCTATATATACCTCTACAGCTGTTCTAGATCTGCTTGTTGCAGTCAAACTATTGTCATTTCTGCAGATATGTCATGCCATAGTGGTACTTTACACTTTTCCACAGTGTCATCAGCCAGGTATATAGAGCTTTAATTTGCACACTGTCACCTTTTACTGAGACCATGTGACTGCAAAAACCTGAAAAAATTAGATTAAATATAACAAAATGTGTATTAATACCTTCACCCTTACCCTGCTGGAGGCAATTTACTCTGCTTTTGCGACTAGTGCAGACCAAGATCAGCGTGCACATCCGTGCAGTCTTATCATGGTCTGTACTATCTGCCATTCAGTGAGTAAATTTTCAACCTGCACCCCTATAAACAAATAATGGATCTGTCAACATTGAATTCCATTTTAGATAGTTAGCATGGCAAGCGTAACATTTTACAAGAACTTCTTGTCGACTTAAGTTTTAGAAAATTTAGTGTCAAAATGGTAGGACAAGGCTTTTATCCTCGATAAAGGCTTTCTTCCTTTACAAGAACATCGGGAATTTTGATGAAAATCAGATAGCTGAAATTGATGCAGAATATTATATTTTTTTAAAATTCCAGTTCAGTTTAAACTTCTGTATTTTTTATTGATAGAGGAAGCAAGTGCTTCCTGGGATCTAACTAGTTCTTCGCATTTTCGTTTTTCTACAGTTTTACATTTGTCAGAAAATGTGAAGTCTTTCTCTTACTGACTAATTTCCTATAGCACAAATCGACACGCCTCTCGAGTCGATCTGAAATTAACAGTAAATCACGTCTTAAATGGTATTTTTTTACAAAAATAAACAACTGGCTACATAAGAGGGCCATGATGGCCCTGGATCGCTCACCTGAGTACTTTGGCTGTAGGTTTGCTGTTAAGCAGTATTTCATTTTTTAATTGAAAGTATGTAAGTGCCTACAAACCAAATATGTAAAATATCAGTCATTGAATAAAGGCTCTATGACAGAAAGTAGAAATATTTATTATAAGCTATGGTGATCTTGACCTTGACCCAGTGACCTCAAACCCTACACATGGGTAGAGGTCCATGCAAGGAACCTCTATACTGAATATCAAAGATATTGGTCTATAAATGAAGGCTCTATGAGGTACAAAAGATAAATCTATTTTAGCCTCCGTGATCTTTAACCTAATCTAATAATTTGAAAAGCAAGATAAAGCTTGCTTCGTGCAAAATTTTAAAATTCTAGGTCCTAGTGGTTTCAGACAAGAAGATTTTTAAAGATATTCTTCTATATTGTTATTAAAAACTTGTGACCCCTCGGGCGGGGCCAATAGTGACCACAGGGACATTAATCTAACAAACTTGGTAGAGGTCCACTAGACAATGCTGCATACCAAATATCTTAACTCTAGGCCTTGTGGTTTTTGACAAGAAGATTTTTCAAGTTTTTCCTATATAATACTATGTAAAACATGTGACCCCTAGGGCGGGGCCTATTTTGACCAAGAGGCCATGATTTGAACAAACTTGATAGAGGTCCATTAGATTATGCTGCACACCAAATATCTTAATTCTAGGCCTTGTTGTTTATGAGAAGAAGATTTTTAAAGTTTTTCCTATATAACTCTCTGTAAAACATGTGACCCCTGGTGGGGGGGGGGGGGCATTTTTGACCTAGGGTCCATGACTTGAACAAACTTGGTAGAGGTCCTCTAGACAATGCTTCATACAAAATATCTTAACTCTAAGCCTTATAGTTTCTTCTGTAAGGATTTTTAAAACCTTTTCCTATATAACTCTATGTAAACAAGTGACCCCCAGGGCTGGGCCTATTTTGACCCAGTGGCTTTGATTTGAACAAACTTAGTAGAGGTCCACTAGACAATGCTACACACTAAATATCTAAGCTCTATGCCCTATGTTGATTTCTGACAAGAAGATTTTTAAAGTTTTTCCTATATAACTCTATGTAAAAAAGGTGACCCCTGGGGCGTGGCCATTTTTGACCCAGAGGCCATAATTTGAACAAACTTGGTAGAGGTCCACTAGACAATGATACACACCAAATATCTAAACTCTATGCCTTACAGTTTCTGACAAGAAGATATTTAAAGTTTTTCCTATATAACTGTATGTAAAACAAGTCGCCCCCAGGGCAGGGGCCATTTTTGACCCAGGAGCCATGATTTGAACAAACTTAGTAGATTTCCACTAGACAATGCTACAAACCAAATATCTAAGTTCTATGCCTTACGGTTTCTGACAAGAAGATTTTTAAAGTTTTTCCTATATAACTCTATGTAAAACAAGTAACCCCCTGGGGCGGGGACATTTTTGACCCAGAGGCCATGATTTGAACAAAGTTGGTAGAGGTCCACTAGACAATGCTACACACCAAATATCTAAGCTCTATAATTTACGGTTTCTGACAAGAAGATTTTTTAAGATTTTCCTATATAACTCTATGTAAAACAAGTGACCCCCGGGGCGGGGCCATTTTTGACCCGGAGGCCATGATTTGAACAAACTTGGTAGAGGTCCACTGGACAATGCTACACACTATATATATCTAAGCTCTATAAGTTACGGTTTCTGACAAGAAGATTTTTTAAGATTTTCCTATATAACTCTATGTAAAACAAGTGACCCCCTGGGCGGGGCCATTTTTCACCCAGAGGCCATGATTTGAACAAACTTGGTAGAGGTCCACTAGACAATGCTACATACCAAATACCTTAACTCTAGGCCTTCTTGTTTCTGACAAGAAGGTTTTCAAGTGTTCCCTATATAACTCTATGTAAAATCAACTGACCCCTGGGATGGGGTCAGTTTTGACCCCAGGGACATAATTTGAACAAACTTGGTAGAGGTCAACTAGATGATGCTTCATATCAAATATCAAAGCTCCAGGCCTTGTGGTTTCGGAGAAGAAGATTTTTAAAGGTCCAACTTATAAAATCTATTTTTAGCTCCAGTGAACCAGAAATGCAATGG
Source organism: Cyclina sinensis (assembly GCA_012932295.1). Taxonomy (NCBI): domain Eukaryota; kingdom Metazoa; phylum Mollusca; class Bivalvia; order Venerida; family Veneridae; genus Cyclina; species Cyclina sinensis. The sequence continues at coordinate 34,322,555 of JAAONU010000019.1, forward strand.
ACCAGAACCATTTGAACAATCTTGGTAGAGCTTCATGCAAGGAACATCCCAGGCAAGTTTCATTAAATTTGCCCCATTGGTTTCAGAGGAGATGTCGTTTGAATGAAAAGTTGACGACTGACGGACGCAGCGGACTGACGGACGGACGACGGACAAAGACTGATCAGAAAAGCTCACCCTGAGCAGTTTGTGCTCAGGTGAGCTAAAAACGGAAGCATTTGTTCTCAGTAACTGTATAAATATGCAAAAATTACTCTCGATAAGTAGCCATTTATCCATTTATTTAAAAAAATACATGAAATCCATTTCGTGTTGACCCCGCATATTGGAAATTTCAAGTTGCACTGTGACGTCACTCCGTAACACATAATAAGAAATTAGTCTGAACGAAATAATTTTTAGCTCACCTGAGCCTGCTCATTTCAAAAACGTCATATCATGACCTATATGTTTGACCTACTGACCTACTTTTTTGTTTTATATGATACAGCAATGAAATTTAAACCGTGTGCACAGTTTTTCGTTTTGATTTTAAAAATGTCATCGCATGACCTATATATTTGACCTTCTGACCTACTTTTTGTTTTTGGAGCTATGGCAATGAAATTTGGACCATGTGTACAGTTTTTTGTTCCGATTTCAAAAAGGTCATAGCATGACCTACATTTTTTACCTACTGACCTACTTTTTTTTTGAGTAATGGCAATGAAATTTAGACCATGTGTACATTTTTTTGTTCCGATTTCAAAAATGTTATCGCAAAACCTATATTTTTGACCTACTGACCTACTTTTTTGTTTTTGGAGCTATGGCAATGAAAATTGGACCATGTGTACAGTTTTTTTGTTCCGATTTCAAAAACATCATATCATGACCTATATTTTGACCTACTTTTTGTTTTAAAGCTACAGCAAAATTTTCCCTGCATGGATCCTATATTCCGTGGGTGGGGTTAGAGGTCACTGGCTTAAGGTCAAGGTTACCATAGCTTATGATAGATATTTCTACTTTTTGTCATAGAGCCTGTATTAATTGTCTGATATTTTACATGTTTAGATATTTATATTTACATTACTTACTTATTTTCAATTAAAACATGAAATACTGCTTAACAGCAAACCTACAGCCAAAATACTCAGGTGAGCGATCTGGGGCCATCATGGCCCTCTTGTTTCATTAGTGATCTATGCACTGACAGAAGCACGCATTAAAACTTTCGTCTAAAGAATTCAGTTATTATAACCACTGCTCTACGCAAACTCCTCGCACCAGTTACCACACTCTTGGCTAGTTTGACAACTGCCACCACTATAACACATGTGACTATAGGTTATCATGTGACCAAAACAATCTAATTTCGTTATTTTTACGAAATATTCTTTCTGTACTGATCAGGGGAAGTAACCGCTGTGGGGAGTTTGCGCTCTACGCCAATATGGAGGCTGTTTATTCAACATTGGCAATTTGTTTAAAGTTGTTTAAAAGTAGAAAATGTTGTTTTTGAGAAGAAAAATAGATTTTTATGCTTTAATTTGGAATACAAAGCAGTAATTGTAACATTTTACGTGGGAAATTGAAATGATTGTGCAGGTTTATTTTTTATTATTTTACTATGGACTTGTAAATACATATTTTTAGACGTTAAAGCGGATTTGACCAATGTAAAAACTAGCTTCAAATCCGCGGTATACGTCTCAATATTTTGGACTACAGTAGGGTTCAAGCTCGTCCAAATAACTCTACTCAATAGGTTGAATATTTTGCTTTTTTTGAATGGTCGATATGAATTCAAGTTTACTGGCGCTGAAAGTGAGGAATGCAGAAAATCACTGAAAACTCTCACACATTTAAATCAGACATGGGACTTTGTTGACATTGTTATCGGCAAATCCAATGAATATGTAACGATTCGCCACAGAAATTCACGATTCACCACAAGTCAGTTTACTATTCGCCACAAAGTAATAAGGATTCGCCACAGTTTCAAAAAGTGTAAGGAGTACAAATTTTAATCAGTAAACGACTTGCCTCAAAGTAATATCAATGCGCTGCAAGCTCTGGGGTATTCACTGCTGAACTGGCTAGTCAGCATTATGCTGTCTTGGGATGGGCTTCACCTTAGACTACTATACGTTAAAACAGTCTGATATCTTACATAACAAGAGGGCCATGATGGCCCTGTATCGCTCACCTGAGTATGACTGCTTTAAACAAAGTTGCTATGGACCTGGTTATTTGACCCCAGATGACCGATATTCGAACTTGACTTAGAAATTATTGAAACAATCTCTTTGACAAATTTCAAGGTTATTTGTACTGAAAATGTTACCTCTAGAGTGTTAACAAGATTTTTCCATATTTGGGCTCTATGACCTAGTTTTTGACCCCAGATTACCCATATCCAAACTTGAGCTACAAATCATCAAAACAACCTTTCTGACAAATTTCCAGGACATTTGGACTGAAAATGTAGCCTCTAGAGTGTTTACAAAGTTTTTCGATATTTGGGCTCTGTGACCTAGATGTTTCGACTCCAGATGACCCATATTCAAACTTGACCTAGAAACCATAGAATTAAGCTTTCTGACAAATTTCCAGGTTATTTGGAATTAAAATGTTACCTCTAGAGTGTTAACAAGGTTTTTCCATATTTGGGCTCTGTGACCTAGTTTTTGACCAAAGATGACCCATACTCCAACTTGAGCTAGAAATCATCAAGAAAACCTGTCTGACAAATTTCCAGGATATTTGGACTGAAAATGTAACCTCTGGAGTGTTAAACAGTTTTTTACATATTTGGACCACGTGACCTAGTTTTTGATCCCAGATGACCCATATCCAAATCTGAGCTAGAAATCATTAAAACAATCTTTCTGACAAATTTCAAGGACATTTGGACTAAAAATGTAACCTCTAGAGCATTAACAAGGTTTTTCTACTTTCGGGCTCTGTGACCTAGTTTTTGACCCCAGAAAACCTATATTCAAAACTAAGCTAGAAATCATCGATAGAACCTTTCTGACAAATTTCCAGGTTATTTGGACTGAAAATGCTACCTTTAGAATGTTAACAAGGTTTTTCCATATTTGGACTCTGTGACCTAGTTTTTGATCCCAGATGACCCATATTCGAACTTGATCTAGAAATCCTCAAGGCAATTTTTCTGACAAATTTCCAGATTATTTGGGCTAAAAATGTAACCTCTAGAGTGTTAACAAGGTTTTTCCATATTTGGGCTCTGTGACCTAGTTTTTGACCCCAGATGACCCATATCTGAACTTGACCTAGAAATTGTCAAAGCAACCTTTCTGACAAATTTCCAGATTATTTGGGCTGAAAATGTAACCTCTAGAGTGTTAACAAGGTTTTTCCATATTTGGGCTCTGTGACCTAGATTTTGACCCTAGATGACCCATATTTGAATTCGACCTAGAAATTGGCAAAGCAACCTTTCTGATAAATTTCCAGATTATTTGGGCTAAAAGTGTAACCTATAGAGTATTAAAAAGATTTTTCTATTTTTGGGCTCCGTGACCTAGTTTTTGAACCCAGATGACCCATATTTGAACTTGAGCTAGAAATCATCAATAGAACCTTTCTGACAAATTTCCAGGATATTTGGACTGAAAAAGTAGCCTCTAGAGTGTTAACAAGGTTTTTCTATATTTGGGCTCTGTGACCTAGTTTTCAAACCCTGAGAACCCATGTTCGAACTCGTCCGAGATATCAATGAGACAAACATCCTGACCAAGTTTCATGACAATTGAGGCAAAAGTTTGACCACTAGAGTGTTAACAAACTAATTGTGGACGGACGGACTGACGGACGGACGACGGACAAAAGGTGATCAGAAAAGCTCACTCTATCACTACGTGACAGGTGAGCTAAAAATACATGGAACATATTAAGATAATCTGTATAAGTATTAGATGGTCAATTGAAAACAATATTAACATATAGCAATAATAGACAGCAAGCAATAATAGACAGCATTTAAAGTTTTATTGTTTATCAACATGATGAAACCAAGTCAGAAACACCTTATACACAAGAACCACCACAAGCGAGAACCACGGTCCACTTTTTCCTTTTTCGAAAGGCAAACACATCAGAGGAAGCAGATTGTGGTGAAGGGATTTCAAATGAAACATTATTTGGAAATATAATTATACATAACAAAGTTATGGCCAGTTTTATCAACATTCAGAAATTTGACCTTAAAGATCAAGGTCAAGTTCAGTTTATCCTTCTTTGGAGGTACTGTCTAAAAGGTAGTTATTTCCGAGCATGAAGACACTACAACCATTAACAACAGAGATATAGCCAACTTAAGCAATGCCAAGGTCATTTAAAGGTCAAGGTAATACCTGAATTGTTCAACACGTTTGTTTTATGCTCAGTGTTGTTTTGTCCCTGTATGAATCAAATCCATCCATAAATATTAAAAATGTGCCTATTCTAGCGAAATTCAATAGTTTGTCTAGGTCATTTTAAGGTTAAGGTCATAATTGAATAATTTAACATGTAGGTTTTGTCATGAGCATTGTTTTGTCCAAGTATTAATAAAAAAAAAAAATGATGTTTTGGTCAATATAAGCAAAATTCAATAATTTTACCTTGAAAGTCAGGGTCATTTCAAGGTCAAGATCACATCTGAATGATCAATGTATCAGTTTTGGCGTCAGTGTTATTTTGTCCCGGTATAAATCAAATCAAACCATAAAAAAAAAAAATTAAGCAAAATTCAATAACTTGACCTGAAATGTCAAGGTCTTCCAAAGGTCAAGGTCATACTTAAATAAATTTAAGTTTTGTTGTTTTATCAAATAATTGTTTTATCAATAATTGAATCTTGACTGTCATACCTGAATTATTCAACATGTCAGTTTTGTCAAAAGTGTTGTTTTACAACTTACACAGTTATGACCAATTTTAGCAAAATTCAATAATATGATCTAGCTAGTCAAGGTCATTTCTAAAGTCAAGGTAAAACTTGAATCAAAATGTCAGATTTGTCAAAAGTATTGTTTTGTCCAGATATGAATCAAATCCATTGATAAATGACAAATTTTAGAAAAATTCAAACATCTGACGTACCTTGACAGTCAAGGTCATTTTTTGGTCTTGGTCACACTTGAGTTATTCAACATGTCTGTTTTTTCATAAGTGTTGTTTTGTCCTAGTATGAATCATTCCAACAATAAATACAAACAAAATTATTGCAAATTGTAACAAAATTCAATAATAAAAAAGGTCAAGGTCATTTAAGGTCAAGTTGATACATGAAAGAATCATAATGTAGGATTTGTCACAAACAAAATTATTGCAAATTATAACAGAATTCAATAATAAAAAAGGTCAAGGTCATTTAAGGTCAAGTTGATACATGAAAGAATCATAATGTAGGATTTGTCATAAGTGTTGTTTTATCAAATATGAATCAAATCCTTAAATAAATACAAAAGTTATGAAGCAAAATTCAATAATTTGACCTTGAGGGTCATGGTCAAGATAAATGTCACAGTTGAATAATTTACCATGTCGGCTTAGTCATAAGTGTTGTTTTGTCCAAGAATTATTAACATCCAACTACAAATAACAAAGTTATGGCCAGGTTAAGCAAATTCAATATTTTGACCTTCATTTAAAGGTCAAGGTCATATCTGAAAGAATCCAAATGTTGGATTTGTCATAAGTGTTGTTTTGTCCAAGTGTGAATCAAATCCATAAATAAATGAGAAAGGTATGACAATTTAAGCAAAATTCAATCATCTGACCTTGATGGTCAAGGTCATTTTAAGGTTATGGTCATACCTGAGTTATTCAATATGTTGGTTTTGTCATAATTGTTGTTCTGTCCAAGTATGAATAAAAACCAACCATAAACAACAAAGTATTGACAATTTAAGCAAAATTTAATGATTTGACCTTGAAGGTGAAGGTTATTTTTTTAGTCATGGTCAAGTTGAGTTTTGTCCAGTTAAAGATCTTGTTTAAAGGGTTGTTGTGTCCAAGTATGAAGACAATCTACCTATTCATAATTAAGTTATGGCCAATATTAGCAAAATTCAATCTTTTGACCATGAATTTGAAGATCATTTTTAAGCCAAGGTCAAGTTTAGTCTGGTTTACTTGAAGGTCTTGTCCAAAGGGTTGATGTGTCCAAGTATGAAGATAATCCATCTAGGAATAAAAAAAAATATGATCAATGTTAAAGTTTTCGGATGGGAATGGCAACGACAACGACACCATAACTATAACAATAACATTTTTTTTAAGTCGAGCTAATAAACACACATAAACATAATAATTGCAGGAATGTTTATCAAAGAAACAAAAGACACATTGTCATCTCAAATCTCTCTTATGCAAACTGTTTTCAAAAAAAAAAAAAGAATAATAATAATGGTAAGGCAGCTAAAATGCATAGAAGGGTGCCATGATGGCACTGCAATGCTTCCTGAGTGTATAAAAATGCAATATAAAAATACTAAAATTTGATGTATAGATATTAATGATCTATTTAATCCCCAGAGGTGTAATATTTCTATGACTAACCATTAAAATAAACAATTTCGCACAAGAAAAATTATTGACTGTACTGAAGAAAATGTTCTTTATGTTTTAGTTTGTAACAGCTGTAATTTATTCTTTATAGGAAATACTAGAAATATATTAAGAAACAGAAGAACAGTCAATGAACAGCATATACGTAACTGATCAACAAGGCACTCCACAGAGACAAAATAACTTAACAAGCTCACTTGTGCAGATGAAATCATCAAGTACAGTCATTACATTGTACTGTAAAAGAACAGCATGTTTGTAAGTTTTAGTGCAGCATAAAAAAGCATGTACAATAGTTTTAAAGCAGATGGGCCGACGATGAAAAAAAGAAAATGTTCTTACATCTTGAAATTTTTGCTGCAGTTGTGAAGAACATATTTAAACTAAATTACTGATTCATTTTTTTTTACAGAAAAACATCAAAGTATAAAGTTTACCCCGTTAGTCACGGGGTAGATACTTTGGTTATAAGATTAATTTTGACACACCCAAACAAGTAGGCACCGTGGCTCAGTGGTCTAGATCGTCGCTCTATATTTTACTGACCGAAATGTTGTGGGTTTGAATCCTGGTTAAGTCTAAACTTTTTCAGTTTTCATGGTGTACAGAGGCATATTAAAACATTATGTTTTTTCCATAGTTTATTAAATTCTCTTAAATTTTAAAGAAGAAAAATTTCAGCAAAATTCTGTGAGTCGGTCGCTTAAAGCACACTTTGAATAGAAAAAAAAAGCATGAAGTGAAAAAATGAAATCAAAAGGATGATCAATGGCTGAAGAACACATAGTTAAAGGACTTAAAGAATGATGCTAATACCACAAACTTTGCAACATTACTTTAATGTAAATTGCACACTTTGAACAATTTTAGTATTTTCTGATGTTACAAAAATAGTACAGATGTCTAATCTTTTTATTCATAGTGAAATACCTATTTATGAGGTATGACTAAGAAAAAGAATGGTAAAATTTCTACACTGTAACAATTTATCTTAAAAATCTATTTTTTTAAATATTTGTTTTGTTTTGTTTTGCATGTGTATCTGTACTGTCAACATGGTTGAGCTCCACTGGACAAGGTTACACACCAGATTTGAGACCTCTGTGCTTAGCAGTTTAAAACAAGAAGATTTTTTAAGTTGTTCATTCTTGTTGCCATACCAACCAGTGTTCTTTGAATAACTTTTATAAAGCTTCATGCAAGGCGGATTCCTGCAAAGTTTTATCATCTTTCACAGAGTGGTTAAGGAGACGTTGTTTAAAGTAAATATTTCATGACAATCAATGCACAACGAACACAGAGCGAAAACAAAAGCTCACCTTGAGCTAATAGTGCTCAGGTGAGCTAAAAACATCAAGTACATTTATAAGAAATGAAGAGTGCATCCGTTAGCAGTGCAATATACACCCACAATAGCTGCCTATAACAACTTTTTTAAAATTTTCTTTAAGACTTAAGTTTTTAAAGACAACTTGATATATTTTATATAAGAAAAAGAGAGCGAGAAAAAGTATTTAGCAATGATTTCAAGACACATTTCAAGAAACTTCACAGTTTTTATGCCACCACTTTGCGAGGGATGAGAGTTCCACAATACATGTAGGTTTTCAACACAGCAGGGGCAGACTCATGCTAAAAAGTAACTTAACCCATTTCAGTATTATCCTCAACCACTGAGTTCTTCATGGTGACTTTTTTGGCTCCAGCTTGTACTGACCCAAATTCTTCTTCCTGGAAAAAATATAATCTACAAATCAGTAATGTGTTGTATGAGTGCACAGGTAGTACTGATATGGAAGTACCCAAATATAAATGACTTGAAAAACTTTTTATTGTATGTCGATGTGCAGTACAAGCCCTGTGACATCCCACTACACCAGTCAAAAGGTATTAAAGCAAGAGGGTCCATGATGGGCCTTTATCGCTCACCTGAGTATGAATGCTTTTAACAAAGTGGTTACAGACCTGGTTTATTGTCCCCAGATGACCCATCTTCGAACTCCACCTAGAAATTAGCAAAACAACCCTTTTCTGAGAAATTTCCAGGATATTTGGGCTAAACAAATTACTTCTACAATGTTAACAAGGCTTTTCCACAGGGGTTTCATTAAGACCCGGGAGCCGGGTAAATTACCCGGCTATTTTCCATTTTTTCCCGTCTACTTTTCTTTAAATCAGGCTTATTTTATAACAAACTGGCAGCAAATCACCAGCCTACTTTACATGTACTCCCTCCAACTCAAAAACTTAATGAAATCCTGTTCCGTATTTGGGATCTGCAACCTAGTTTTAACCCAGATGATTATATTAAAACTTGTCTAATTAATTACCATGACAAACATCCTGACTAAGTTTCATGACAATTCGGACAAAAATGTGACCATCAGAGTGTTAACAAACTAAGTGTGGATAGATGACTATGGACATTGACCGGTACTAATAGCATACCATAAGCCTACAGCTCACATGAGCAAAAAATTAGCACATACCAGGAAAATAATGATCTGAACAACATTGCAGCAGGGATGGGTACAATTACAATTATAATTTAATTAATTACAATTAAGTATGAAAAATCATATAATTAAAAATAATTGTTAATTGAGCCAAAACTCAATTACTTTAATTGTAATTAATTAATTACTTTGTGAAATTCTTCATTTAATTGTCAATTAAATTCAATTAATCTGAATTCTGTGCACATTAACCATTGATTTGATTTAGGTAAAATGCATACTTTTTCACCTGTATTGTCTGATATAGATAATCTTCCAAGAAGTGATAATTGATAATCACCTGTCAATGATTTTAATATAGGTAGATTTTCATGGGTGTTGTCATGATTGATATAGCCTAAGGTATATACTGGCAAGTGTTTGGTGAGAGTAATGCTTTGTGTTATTCAGAAAACAGACTGATGAGTTTGATTTAATGTTTTCAAAGTGAAAATAATTTTTTCTGTATCTGGTGTGCTTTGTAACTATGTTATTTTCATATTAAAGCAGTTTAACTAGAAAATAATTAATTGTAATTAATTATTTTTTCAAATTTAATTGTAATTAATTAATTACAATGTGAAAATTCATGTAATTGTAATTGTAATGTAATTGGGTTCCAGTTTCCATTTTAATTGTAATTAATTAATTACTTTTAAAAATAATGGTACCCATCCCTGCATTGCAGTAGTTTTTATGTCAGTTTTAACTTAGAAAGAATACTATTCAAGAGAAAACAGAATTAAGGGGATGATTTACCTGAACAAGCTTGCCTTGAATGGAGATCTTGTGCTTTTTTGGAGATCGCAGTGCTTCAACAGTGGAAAAGGTTAAGGCTGCAGGAAAGTTAAGAATTCTCTGGTCTTTATTCTTACGACTGTAAGGAACTTTGAAAGTTAATGGCATAGCAGAGGGAACTTTTGACAATGCTGTCAGTACATGTTATTGCCTAGATCCTAGTTCTTCTTTTGTGTTCTACAGCATAATAGTCTTGCCAACCTGCAGTTAAGGTACAAAAGAATTTATTTCCATATTTCGCTATGTAGAATCGTCTGACACCATTAAATCAGTGGTTTATTTCCAAATAGTGCTGACGAAGTTTTAATAAGACATTCAACATAAGGGCGATCAGTGATAACATGTGTTGCCTGATGATAGCCAAAAAAGCAGTTGTATTGAGAGGTGATTGGACACTCTTGGCTAAAATTTTTTTTAATTCAAGGGCCAGAACTCAGCCAAAAATCATTCTACCAAAAATTCCATTTAATATGTGCAAGTACTTGAGGTACTGATCAATCCTATAACATTTTATTCATGCTTAGTAGTATAAGAGAAGTAGTGCGGACAAACTTTAAAGATAAAAATAATTAAAGGGCCATAACTTTGACAAAAATATTTGAACCCGAAAATGCCGAAACTATGCACAACTAGACTTAAACTGATCATTCCTATAAATTTTGGATGAAATCACACCAGTAGTTTCTGAGGAGTAGTCCAGACAAGTTTTGTGAAGGACGGACAGACAACGAATAAGTGATCCATACATGTATATGCCATGTTACTTTGTAGCAAGAGACAGAAAAATTAGGGGGGGGGGGGGGGGGTGGGGGGCAGGGCAGTATATTGCAGTTACCGGTAGCTGCATTTTAATTCTTTTATTACAGCAGCTTAGTCAAACTAAATTCTATCTGGATATCTACAAACCTAGTACTTCTAAGTGTTATTCATTATCGGTACTGTGTGCTTGGCTATGGAAGATGTAAGGGTTGTCAAAAGCGGTAGGAAGTTTCTCAATGCCATTAAATACATGTACCTCTAAAATAGTATAAATTCTTTATTTAAATAAGTTATTTTCTTTACTTGAAGAAAGAACTTGCAAATGAGTGATACATGTGCCCAAGTGTAACACTCCTTAGCTTAAAATGCATTAAGCGCACTATTTATCTTCAATAGGATGATCAAAATCTATTTTTGGCCATAGTCTTAGCTTACACTTTTTCCATACATGTGTAGTATTATCTACTTAACACTTAATATTAACATTAAGCATTCTGATTTTAAGATGTCCTAACAACCAAATTGCATGAAGCAAAACAATTTATTTTCAACAAGATCTTCTGTGAACAAGCTGCTTTAAATATTTTGTGTGTAGAAAATACATTCATACATGAAAAGAAGTGTAAATGTTAGCAAAAGAACACCTTTGAGAACAATGTCTTAACGGCAGGATTTTCTGGAAGCCTAGTAAAAAAAGCCTATGTAAATCTATAAATAACTGGTATATGGAATTTTAGTGAAAAAGTAAGACCATCTTACACAGGGTTGTTTGACACAGTATAATTCATGGATCTTTGATGTCAGCCCGGTTATAACTTTATAGCAGAATCCTTCATGCAAGTACCTAAAAAGCAAAGGAAAGGAAAAAAAGTATAATGTATCAAAGTCTTATTTTTATTGTCTGTTTTGTATTCAATGCCTGGTTTCAACACCTTTTTGGCTTATATGGCTTGATTAAGTTCACCCATCAAGCTTTGACTTCATAGTTATTCAACCCGAGTACTTCAAGTCTTACATGTACAGATCTCTTTGCAATGGACTCCAAAGGGGTTTCATTAAGACCTGGAAGCCGGGTAAATTACCTGGCTATTTTCGATTTTTTCCCGGGTACTTTTCTTAAAATCAGGCTTATTTTAAACTGGCAGCAAATCACCTGCCTACTTTACATGTACTCCCTCCAACTAAAAAACCTAATGAAAACCCTGGTGGACTGGCTTTATCCTTACTTAAATCAGACATTTAGTGAAAGATCTTAAGAGTCTAAGACATAATGTTCTAGATCAGAAATTTCTTGCGTAGCTAATTTTTGAATTCATAATCCCTGGACTGACAGTCAGCACTTAACCGAACAAATAAAACAGGTAATTATTTCTTTTCCTCATCAACTGAGCTAAAAAAGGGAAAGGTACCACAGGCTAAATATATGCATTAAACTGAATATGTTAACATACCGGAGGAGATATTAAGCGAGTGATTAATTTTGCTATAAGAAAGCACTACACTGTCAACACATACCATTAAAGTTCTAAACTTTAGAGGTTTGCATGTCAATATCACCACTTCTCTGCCTTCACTGACAGAGCTTCCTTTTTCCTAGCTGTCCTTGCAATTGTACCTGATTAACTGACCAACAGCCACATTATCCCTGAGGCTCATATCACTGGGGCTGGAAAAGTATACCCTTATGACGTCAGTAATATCTGTCATCTGTAAAAGAAACAGGAATTTTGAATTCTTGTCAATAAAAAGCAATCAAGTACATTTAACAGTGATCGTTGATGAAATGATATGTGCATCTGTTCATGCAATTTCTGTTATACATGTACTTAGCCATTCTCTTCTTAATACTTTTGAAAAATACTTCAATACCGATGCTAGATGAGATTTCAACAAATTATTGTAGTAGCTGCCTGGATTGGTTAAAGTTCATCAGTACAATAGAACCCCACCAAACCGGAGCCCCTCTTAACCAGCTGATCCTACGTGACCTCCATGTAATTAACCCCTTCAATCCGGATACCCATGCTCTCCTGATACCTAATAAATTTGCAGAAAAATACAGTTAATATCAACATGAATCTACCTGTAAAACCCATTCATGCCTTTCTCTGGCTAAAATTGGTCATGCATTTCAGATTTTCAAACTTGTGTCAAATAAAGAACATAAATGGATTTTATTGCTTCTACATTTGGAGGCATTCATGGGTTTACATTTCATTACTGAAAATTGTTTTATTTGCAACTTCCTACAGAAGGTAGACATAACCTGACAAATTCCCATTGTGAAATAAGTAAATAAATTTTGTACAATATAACCTTTTTCTTTGTTTTGGACTGCTTTAAAAGGACCATTTAATGTTCATTTTCTTTCACCAATTACATTGTATCAAATGTCTGGACTATTACTGAAAGCAGCATGAACACAAAACAAAATTTACTCTTGCATTGCATTGAACCATGAAAGTGGTGCAGTTGTGGTCACAAAAAAAGACAACAATCCCGGTACAGGTCTGTGTGTGTCTTTGTTTCCAAATATGGACTTTAAAAAATAAACCTCCAAACTGGACAATTGTAAAATATTTATTTTCATACCACTTGACAAAAATAAATCAAGTATTTATTTTATACTGGGAACGACATATTATGTATGTAGCCGCGTACAGGTTTATAGGTGATTAATCGATAAGGCAGAACCGTGTGGCTTGATAGATCAGTTGGTAGAGTGTCCGCCCTGTAAATAAAGTACAAGTTATAGATGTATAACTTTTTTCTTTTGTAATTTTTTTTTTTTTGTTGTTGTTATTTTGTTTTTCATACAGTATTTACGGAAAAGGGCCGAAAAGACCAGGTTTTTAAGGCCGAAACGTTTAACTTTTAAAAGTGTGTGGTAGTAAATAAGCAAAAATTATGATGATAGTTATCAATAATGTAAACAATTGAACTTTTAAATTTGAGTTGAAAAATTTAGGTCTCGACGTCTGTTTGCAGCAGCACGGTCTCTAACTCAGGGGGAGCCATTGTTTATAAAAGCAGTTAATTTTCCGAACTGTACGAAAGAATTTTTTTCAGACGAAGTGGAGAAAAAAAAATGGACACTTGAAAAGCCAAAATAAAAGTTGAGTCGCGGCGATTTTCGTGAGTTGGTCGGGTAACTCCAAACATAGAATTTTTTAAGGTCAGCCTTATACAATGCGTTCAGGAAGTTCCTGAGAGCATTCTTATTTAGTGTTCCGCAGCTGACAATTTAGTGCATAGTGAATCGTTATATGAACCTGTGGCGAATCGTTAGTGGCGAATCGTTATTGTGGCGAATCGTTACATATTCAATTTTCCTTGCTGTAGTTTTTTTCCTTTCCGCCTTTTCTTTGCGGTAGATTTCTTTTGATGCGGAGAGCTTCGGATTTTATTGTTGTAACATCGCCGTAACTCGACAAAATGGCCTAAAATATCTCGAAGATTTGCGTAACTGTTAATTTAAAAAGAGAGAAAAAAGAAACAAGCTGCTGTCACCAATTCCATAAGAAAGTTTTCGAATATTTACACGTGGTATGATGTGTTTGATTTCGCAACAGAAGCTGTGCCTGATGATTTACTTTCGAAAAATTGTTTTGACAACTTTGAAAAACTTTCTGCAAATATCGGTGTCATCCAGACCGTCGGACTGTGTTATGGATAAGTTCACGCCAAATGCATATGATAAAGTCATCCCACATAAACAATATCACAAACAAAGCAAAAAACAGCTTAAGGTTCATCAGACGAAACGTCAAAACATAAAACAAACAACTCAAAGAAGCAGCATACAAAACTAGTCTCACTATTTCGCCTCCGAAGGTGAACCCATTTTACAATCTGATATTTTATTGTTGTTCACCTTCTACGTCTCACTTTGATCTGCATCTGGCTAAGCGGACTCGCCCAATCGTAGGCGATTGGGCACTTTTTATGGCTCGTTTGTCCAACAGTTCACAGAGTTTAAGGCAAAAATGATAAAAATATGATAACTAAATTCATACCTGATCCTGTAATCCAAGAAAACACACAAATACATAAGTATAGAACTGAAACACTTATTTCGTACCTGATTTATCCACCATTTAATTCAAATTTTGGCAATCGGAATACTCGGTGTTCTAGGTAACAAGTTAACTAGGGTAGGTTAAAGAATCTACCGAACAATATCCGCTCAGTTATATGCAGTTTAAAATTAGGCTTAAAGGTTGAACAACTAAAAAATATCAGAATTATAAAATGGGTTCAACACTTTAAGCTTAATTAATTAGGCTACATACAAAACATATGTAAGACCACAGGTTGAATACTGCTCAACCATATGGCATCCATGGCAAAAATATCTCACACACAGAATAGAAATGGTCCAGAGGTCAGCTGCAAGGTACGTTCATAATGATTACCACTATACAAGCAGTGTAACAAACATGATCAAAGAACTAAAATGTTCAACTTTAGAACAAAGGCGAAACCATGCCAGCCTGGTCATGCTACACAAAATAAAAAACAATCAGGTCAATGTTGATCACAATCACCTTACAAACACAAGAAACAGCAAATTCCTCATTCCACAATCAAAAACACAACATCACATGAACTCATTCTTCCCAAGGACTATATGACTCTGGAACGAATTACCGACCGAGATTAAGACTACCCCAACTGTGCCAGCTTTTATCAGTGGACTAAACAAGTTTTATAGATTTTAAAGTACTTAAAATAAATGTTTAAGTAAGATCTTCAGTCAAATCTTGTTTTCTTTGTTATTAACTTTTATAATTTTAAATGTTCCTGACATGCGCCTGCCTAGTATATATGACTTTTGGCAGTATTAAGTTGAAGTTGAAGTTGATAAAATTTCTGTTTGACAGACTTTGATAAGTATTTGAAGTATGTGACCATTGAAATTGATGTGACAGACGCTTGCAGTGAAAATGAATAGTCAAGCAGTTCTACAGGTTCTGAATGTGCATTTTCAATTCTAATGCAAACCAGCCAAAAGAAACGGCCACCTAGCAAAATTTGTGATGACAAGGAACGCTTTCCAGGTTTGTTTAAGCCCTTGGAATATTTGCTTTTTCATAATCAACTAAAACTTTTAAAATGTATCCAAATGATGTCAGGTACAGTTATACCCAAAGTCTTTTAAAATATTTTATTTTTTAATACTGTTTGGTGTCAGTAATATGCTCTATATATGTACTGGACTGAATGGTTAAAAATTATTGAAATAAAATGCCAGTTCACATTTAATGAATCAGTGGGGTATACCATTGACAAGGAGCATGTGTGTATATGGGCCAGACGGACTGCCTTTCCTGCAGACTTTTCAGGGTCTGTCTAGAATTTAGGACTACATCTAATATTCAGCTGTCAAAACAGTATTTTGTTTCAAATTATACTCGATTATAGCAATATTAAAATATGATCTTAGAACGTGTATGGTTATTAATACTATAGCAAAAGACTGAATGTACAATGATGTGGATCATTTCACCGAGGCTGAAGCTGGTTTTCCTGTGGCCATGTTGAAGGATGATGAAAAGCGGCATCTGATGGTTATTGTTGATTGCTTATGGTACATAGATGGTAGTCATCACAAGTTAGAGAAAGCAAGCATATCCATTCCAGAGAGGTTTGTATATAGTGCATGGGCAGATTGCAAAATTTTAAATGTTTCAGTGTATCCGACATAGGTCTCAATTTACAATTCACTGTTATAATTAAAAATTGGGATTCAATGTGTTAAAAGCATGAATATTTTATATAAAACATAGTCTGAAGACAATGTTTTGAATGAATATCTGACATGCACAAATTGTTATACAGTATCATCTGTTTCAAAAATTAAAAGGTGTTAAAACCAATCTTTGACAGGTAATTTAGACCTGACATAATTATTACTTTTTTGGTCCAAAGGCTAAACAATTTATTTGTGGTATTTCAGTTTTGGAAAATACACTGGATACAACGATTTCAAAAAGAAGTGAAAGGCAGCCCCTCAGTTAAATTCTGCACATCTGAAGCGTCATGCATCTCTCGTGTTACGCATCTCCACAGCAGGAATCGCTCAGTCTTGGGGAACACTTAAAACTGACTTAGAAAGTTTAGCTGAATGTATGGATTCCTATGCATCATACTTAGAGACACAAAATGAGAAACAGAAGTACAGACAGTCATTGTCAGAACCAGTCAGGCAGTTTGGTGAACATGCTGTTGTTCAGACAGTCCATGCCTGTAGTGGACCTGTTAAACCATGTTACTCTATTCTAGACCAAGTACTCAAGGAAACTGAGGAATACTCCCCAGTCTACTTTGATGAAACTTTACATATTAAAGAACCTTTTAATGACTGCATTCAAAGACACAGATTTATAAAAGATATGGCTCTATCATTTGAGATTGACATTTTGACATATTGCCAAGGAGCCAGTTTGACGCAAACAGTATTTGTTTGGAGAGTGCCATCTGGTGTTATTTGTCTGACAGAGATATGACATGAATCAGAGTACTCTGAAATAAATGTTAAATGTCAAGTTTTGAAAATAAAATGATCTATTCCAGTCAGAATATTGTATCTTTTTATCTACAGATAATTTCTGGAAAATACAAAGTTATGTTCACTTTTGATAGTTGTATGATTCTCCTTGTAATGTCTCTTCTTTCTATATAGTGGTTAAAAAAAAAATACCTACCTACCTACCCAACTCAAAAAATGTGGGTAGGGTAACTCCAAACATAGAATTTTTCAAGGTCAGCCTGGAGTAACATTACACGCAGAACCTTCAAACTTCATAGGGTAATTACATTAGAAGAACCCTTTTGTTTTTGGGGTCTGTAGGTCAAAGGTCAAGTTCACTGGGACCTGTAGAATAAAATTATTTCTGCTAAAAAATTTGAGTACCATTGCACCCAGAGTCTTCAAACTGTTTGCAAACTTATTCAAACTTGCGAACAACCAACACCCATAACAGCCAATACTGTATGATAAACATGTCTATAATTGTTACAGTTAAAACACACTTGCATTTTATAGCAATATGTGATGGTGGATCTTGATAATAATTATTATTTTTATTGTAAGAGCATTGAAGGGGTGAATGCCAAAATTGCTCTCTGCTTCTTTATTTTATAACACTTGGAACCTTTTATGCATTCCTACCTTGATTAGCAGATCCCAGGTTTGAGTCATGGAATTACATTAGAGGACAGTGTGTCATATAGACAGAATAAGAACTATCCACTATAGATCTACTTTCTTTTTTCCAAAAAAAAATATTAACATTATTGTCTAAAATTTCATTCCTTATGTTTCAGAAATATAGCTAGCTTTAAGCTGCTTCAAGAAACAAAATCAAAGTTTACAAGAAGTTTACAAAAACTGATGGATCTGGATCTGGATGTATACACTGCAGGATCGATAGTCTTTGAATCCATATTAAAGTTTCTCATGTCACACAGGATTTCTGTTTTAGAAAATCAAAAACAACTTTCAAACCACGGTAATTAGAAAGATATTGAAGTAGGTAGTGCCTATATTGCTACATGATCCCATAACTTCTTAGTAGTTAAATGTTATTTAAAATGTTTGAATCGATTGAACTTAATTTTTGTTTTGGTGGTAGGTAGACAATATGGTCATTAATAGGTGATTTGTAATGAGCTGGTGCCCTTTGAAACATTGGATTGATTGTATGACAAAAAAATCTGGCTTGCAGGTCAAAATAGGCCAGTACAATATTGTAACATTGAAATATCTGTTATCAGTCTGGAAATACTGAAATGATGCTAATAACAAACTATAATTGGTGATTTGAAGTAATAAGTGTCTGCGCTTTTTACTTCTGGTTCAACAAAAATTGCACCTGTTACATATTATTAAGCATTTTGTTTATCTTTATTTTGACAGAATATGTGTTCCTGAAATGCCACAGAATGCATTACGAGGAAGTCGCCAAAGCCAAAATCCAAACAATCCTGCAGAACAAAATCTGTAATGCTAGAATCCATTTGAAAGACAGGAAGTAACGGAGATGATTCTGACAGTACATGTTGTTGATGCAAAAAATATATAAATTTGTGTTCCTTCAGAACTGTTTCTATAGTTTCAGCTCCCTATCTGAACTGATTTTTTATGTCAGTGTTGTGACTTTATTTGGAAGATTTTAATTTGAAACACGCAGTGTGTTATTATTGAGACAAACTGTACTTAGTGAAATTAGGTCATAATGTAAGCTTTTAGTGTTTTTAACCTATTTGAACTGAATTCTTGTTTCAGTGTTGTGTTTTTAGCTCACCTGAGCACAACATGCTCATGGTGAGCTATTGTGATTCCCCTGTGTCCGGTCCGTCGTCGTGCGTCGTCAACAATTACATTAAAATGACATCTCCTCTGAAACTACTGACTGCACAGTAACCAAACTACACAGGAATGATCCTTGGTTGGTCCCCTTTTAAAGTTGTTCAAATGGTTCTGGTCTGTTGCATAAGTAGGTCACAGGGCCAAAAAAGAAGTTTCAAAAGTGCAAATTAAAAAAATCTTCTTGTCAGAAAGTACAAGGCCCAGAGCTTTGATATTTAGTATATTACATCATCTATAGGTCCTCTACCAAAGTTGTTCAAATAGTGCCCCTAGTGCCAAAATTGGCTCCGCCCGAGGGGGTCATAGGTTTTCCTTATATGTATATAGTAAGAAATTTAAAAATCTTCTCCTCTGAAATGACAAAGGCTAGAGCATTGGTATTTGGTATATGACACCATCTACAGGTCCTCTACCAGAGTTGTTCAAATTATGCCCCTAGTGCCAAAATTGGCCCCGCCCAAGGGGGTCATAGGTTTGCGTTACATGTATATAGTAAAATATTAAAAAATTTTCTCCTCTGAAGTGACAAAGGCTAGATATTTGATATTTGGTATATGATATCATCTACAGGTCCTCTACCAAAGCTGTTCAAATTATGCCCCTAGTGCCAAAATTGGCCCGCCCAAGGGGGGTAGGTTTTCCTTATATGTATATAGTAAAAAATTAAAAAATCTTCTCCTCTGAAATGACAAAGGCTAGAGATTTGATATTTGGTATATGATATCATCTACAGGTCCTCTACCAAAATTGTTCAAATTATGCCCCTAGTGCCAAAATTGACCCCGCCCCAGGGGTAATAGGTTTTCCTTATATGTATATAGTAAAAACTTAAAACTCTTCTCGTTTGAAATGACAAAGCCTAAAGCTTAGATATTTGACATGAAATATTGTCTAGTGAACCTGTTCAAAGTTTGTTCAAATTATATCCCTGGGGTTAAAATTGGGCGTGCCCGGGGGTCATAGATATTCTATTTGTGCATATAGTAAAAACATAAGAAAATTATCCTCTAAAGCTTCAAAGGCTAGAGCTTAGATATTTGGCATGAAACATTGTGGACCTCTACAAACATTGTTCAAATTATCGCCCTAGGGTCAAAATTGGCCCTGCCCTTGGGGTTATGGGTTTTCTTTATATAAAAAAAGTGATCTCTGAAACCGAGAAAGCTAGAGCTTAGATATTTAACATGAGACATTGTCTGGTGGAACTATATCAAGATTGTTTAAATAAAAGCTTGGGGTCACATTTGGCCCTGCCCTAGGGGACTTAGTGAACTACTTTTTTGTAATTTGATATACAGTTATGAAATTTGGACCATGTGCACAGTTTCAGATAAAGACTTGAACTTTGATATTAAATGACCTAAATTTTGATATAGTGACCTATTTTCTTCTTTTTTAATGTACAGCTATGAAATTTAGACCATTTGCACAGTTTCAGATGTAGCATTGAACTTTGATGTTAAATGAACTAGATTCTCACCTAGTGACCTACTTTCTTGTTTTTTTAGCTCACCTGAGCACAAAGTGCTCAAGGTGAGCTTTTGTGATCGCCTGATGTCCGTCGCCCGTCAACTTTTTCTTCAAACAAATTCTTCTCCTGAACTGCTGGGCCAATCTTGCTGAAACTTGGCAGGAATGTTACTTGCATGAAGCTTTACCAAAAATTGTTCAAATGGTTCAGGTCCATTGCATTTCTAGGCCACAGGAGCTAAAAATAGATTTTCAAAGTTGGAACTTTGAAAATCTTCTTCTCCAGAACTACAAGGCCTGGAGCTTAGATATTTGGTATGAAGCATCAGGTGGACCTTAACCAAGTTTGTTCAAATCATGACCCCTGGGTCAAAAATGGCCCTGCCCAAGGGGTCACTAGTTTTACATAGAATTATATAGGAAAAACTTTAAAAATTTTCTTGTCTGAAACCACAAGGCCTAGAGTTTAGATATTTGGTGTGCAGCATTGTCCAGTGGATCCTCTACCAAGTTTGTTCAAATCATGGTTCCTGGGACAAAAATGGCCCAGCCCTGGGGGTCACATGTTTTACATAGAGTTATATAGGAAAAACTTTAAAAAATCTTCTTGTCAGAAACTGCAAAGCCTAGAGTTTAGATATTTGGTGTGCAGCATTGTCCAGTGGACCTCTACCAAGTTTGTTCAAATCATGGCTCCTGGGTCAAAAATGGCCCCCCCTCCTCCCCCCACCCCCCAGGGGTCAAATGTTTTATATAGAGTTATATAGGAAAAACTTTAAAAAATCTTATCATCAGAAACCGCAAGGCATAGTGTTTAGATATTTGGTGTGCAGCATTGTCTAGTGGACCTCTATCAAGTTTGTTCAAATTGTGTCCCCTGGGTCAAAATTGGCCACGCCCCAGGGTTCTATTGATTTACATATAGTTATATAGGAAAAACATGAAAAATCATTTTTCTCCAAAACTAATAGGACTAGACCTTAGATATTTGGTGTGGAGTATTGTGTTGAGAACCTTTACCAGTATTGTTTATATGTTGGCCCCGGGGTCAAAATTGGCCCCACCCTGGCGGCCCTTAATATGTAAAAAAGGCAATCTATAAAAATCTTCTTACTGGAAACCTCATTGCCTACAGCTTAGATATTTGGTATGCAGCATTGTCTAGTGGACCTCTACTTGTTTGAAAAATGTCACTGGGGTCAGTATTGACCCCGCCCGAGGGGTCATAAGTTTTAAATAGCAGTATAGAAAAAAAATTTTAAAAATCTTCTTGTCTGAAACCACAAGGCCTAGAATTTTAAAATTTGGCATGAAGCAAGCTTTATCAAGCTTTTTGAAATTATTAGATTAGGTTAAAGGTCATGGAGGCTAAAAATAGATTTATCTACTGTACCTCATAGAGCCTTCATTTATAGACCAATATCTTTGATATTCAGTATATAGGTTCCTTGCATGGATGTCTACCCATGGGTAGGGTTTGAGGTCACTGGGTCAAGGTCAAGGTCACCATAGCTTATAATAGATATTTCTACTTTCTGTCATAGAGCCTTTATTTACTGACTGATATTTTACATATTTGGTTTGTAGGCAATTACATATTTTCAATTGAAAAATGAAATACTGCTTAACAGCAAACCTACAGCCAAAGTACTCAGGTGAGCGATCCAGGGCCATCATGGCCGTCTTGTTTTTTTCTTAATACATAGGTACTTGACTCCCAATCCATCCTCAACCCCCTTCCCCCTATCCACTAGTCACTTCCCCCCCCCCCCCCCCCCCCCCCCCCGGGCCAAATTTTTTTTTTTAATACATAGGTACTTGACTCCCCATCCATCCTCAACCCCCTCTCCACCAGTCACCCCCCTTCCCATTTTTTTTTTTTTTTTTTTTTTTTTATACATATGTACTTGACTCCCCATACATCCCCCCAAACCTATTACCCCCCCCCCCCCCCCCCCCACCAGGGTCCGATTTTTTTTCTTTTTATACATAGGTACTTGACTCCACATCTACACCCCCCCCCCCCCCCCCCCCCCCCCCAAACCAGTCACCTCACTCCCTCCCAAGGGTTCAATTTTTTTTTCTTTAATACATAGGTACTTGACTTCCATCCTTCCCCCCTCCAACCAGTCACTCCCTGCCAAATTTTTTTCACTTGGGCCTCTTGTTTAACTTGGCTTATGATTAATTATACAGCACTGAGAAAAGTGGAGCATGCTGTCTGTGGACAGGTCTTGTTGTACTTTGATTAGCATGCTGTCTTTTCCAGCAGGCTCTTGTTTATCTTTTTAGTTATTCTAATAGAGTACCCAAGGGCGACACAAGTGTTCCACTGAACACCCATCTAGTATTTTTGCCAAATTACATAAAGTAGTAAATTTTTGTTTATGTTATTGTCTACTATGTGTGTTAATGCCTAGTCATTGTATTTTGCATATTTTTTATTGTTTTACTATTAGCCCTTAAATTCCGCAGTCATTTTTATTGCTAATTTTCATCGTAATTTTTCAATGGTCTAGTCAGTGTTATCATTACAATACATTAACTTCATAATATAGGTATATCTTGTTAGTCAGTGTGGTTTTACATTGCATGTCAATTACATAGAATACTACATAATATTACCTCAAAACTGTTATATTGACATGAAACCTGACAAACCAGAAAAAGGTAGCATTCTTGAAATGTATTTATAGTCAACACAATGTTTTGTTCATTCCTGAAATCTGTTACAGTATCTAGTTTGTAATACATTGTATTCTTAATAGACAATAAGAGTTATTGAGAAAATTAAGTATCAGCACCTACATTTCTTTTACAAGTTGTGTTTTTGTTTAACTTGGGCATAAATTGATTATGTTTATTCGCATAACATATGTCTATTATTTGATGAATGCTTCTGTTACAGCAACGTTGTACAAACAATATTAAGAGCATAATTTTGATATTTGTGATTCCATTTTTTATCCCTCATCATAGGCTGAGGTATATAGAATCTCAGAAAAATCAGCAGTTTGTTTTAATTAAATTATTTTCAGGTGGATTTTAAAAAAACTATAATTAAATTAAACTATAATTTTAAATGTTTCCATTACTAGACAAATTCACAGAAAAATTATGGGGTGTCAAGGTCACAGCTAAAAGCCAAAGATAATGAATTTGAACAGTTTTGCCATATTTCATAAATACCTTTGGTATTTTTCTAATAATTTTTTTAATTATTTTGCTAAATGTTTTATGTAATATTTTATTCTGATGTTTCACATCACAAGAACAAGGGAAATTCAGATAATCAAAATTTGGTGTCACTCGTCAAGTTCACAACTCTATGTCAAATGTCAGAAATAACTTTTTTTTCTACATGTATTCACTTGTATGTCTTTGGTTATTTTGACAGAATTTTGATATATACATTGTATAGTTCTTTGTTCATTATTTGAATGTATGGTATATAAAAAGAGAACCTTTTATGAACAAATGGTAGCAGTGACTGATAAACAATGATTGGTGTTGGAATGTCTGAACAAGGGACCCATATAGGGCCCATATACTGCCCATATAGCAAGACCATATGGGCCCCTCATGGTGCCCGGTTGCACATCCCATGTGGGCCCCATATGGGGTGCCCCTATAGGACCCATATGGAAACCCAAATGGTGCCCACCTGGGTCCCATATATTTTGTTTGCTGGGCTGGAAATTTGTCAGAAAAGTTGTTTTGGTAATTTCTAGGTCAGGTTCGAGTATGGGTCATCTGGGGTCAATTAAACAGGTCCATAACAATTTTGTTAAAAGGAGTCATATCAGGTGAGCGATCTAGGGACATCATGGCCCTCTTGTTAAGATATAGGTACTTGACTCAACCCCCACCCTGTATGTGATCCACTCCACACCCCCCCCCCACCCCCAAAATAAAATCAATCTCTGTGGGGGGGGGGGCATTTAGATTTGCCCTTGCATAACAAAAGAGAACAATAGAGTTTATTCCGTAACAATAGAAGAAGGAGCCAATGGCTCTCTATTAAACAAAAGAAAATAACAAAAGAAAAGGCCCCCTATCCAGTTTCGGTCGGACGTCCGTATGTTCGTCCATCCCAAAAATTTGTGTCGCCTGCTCCAAAAGCACTGGAGCTAGAGTCAAGAAACTTTACAGGAATGTTGATCAGCATGTGAAGTTGTGCACTGGGGGTTTCCCGTATAGATTTATTTGGAACTGTTACAGTTATGGCCCCTTAGTCAAAAATAGTAATTTTCAACTTTTGACGCCTGTACCTGCAAAACCGCTGCATATACAGTTAAGAAACTTTACAGGAATGTTGATCAGCATGTAAAGTTGTGCACCTGGGGCTTCTCGTATAGATTTATTCAGAATTGTTAGAGTTATGGTCCCTTACATACTCAAAATTGGCAATTTTCAACTTGTGTCACCTGTACCTGCAAAAGTGCTGCACCTACAGTCAAGAAACTTTACAAGAATGTTGATCAGCATGTGAAGTTGTGCAGCTTTGGTTTCCTGTATAGATTTATTTGGAATTGTTAGAGTTATGGCCCCTTACATACTCAAAATTGGCAATTTTCAAATTGTGTTGCCTGTAACTGCAAAAGCGCTGGAGCTAGAGTCATCCAGCAGGGTTGACATACTGTGTCTGACTGAAGCAAATTTAATGTCTATGAGAATCAAGTACAGTACCATCAGCGTGTTGGGTGGAGCTTGACATGTTTGCCTGTGTCATGGGAAGACAACTGCCATGGTTTGTTGTTAAACACATGAGATAAGTTGCCAGTGACAGTTTCCAGTGTTTCACATCAACCTCATATGGAACAAGTGTCAGTTACAATCTCATTAGAGCTCTGTCCAGGGTCATTCTGTCTTCTCTATAGTCTATAGATCTCCATCCTTGAACATAACAGACTTTATTAATGATCTAACACATATTGCAGACCAAACTTCTCCAGATGTACTGCTTGGAGATTTCAGCTTAGCTTTTAATTCCACAAATTATACAAGACTGTCACAGAAATTGAATAACTATTCCCAGTGTGTGCAGCTCCCAACTTACAGAAGTGGTTCTACACTTGACCTTGTCTACAATATATAATATAATATTCTACAACCCAGATTATCCTGCCTGTCATCCTACTTCTCAGACCACAGCATTGTTGCCCTACAGTTTGATACCTAAAAAATTTTCCTTCTTAGTGAGTTTAACGCTGTTCCAATGGTCAAATTGCAGACTCAGTTTGATTGAGCATGTTCATTGACAGTAATGGAAAATGCAAGTTACTGTCCACCCCCATTAGCACCAGCTTTAGCAGAATTCAACATTTAAGTATGGAAATGGTGAAATTTTGTTCAAACAATTGCTTAAAATTGTTTGCTATTTAGATGACAATGGACATTTTATAAACAACCTGACTTACAGAACATATAACTTAGGAACTTAAATTAGTACAAATTAGACATGAAAACACCTGTTTACCATATGGAAACTCCAAGAATGTCCAACTATGCATACAGAATTGTGAAGGATAATATTCATCCATTGGTCACAGTGTTTGAGACAGTATTTTGAGTCTTCACACCACAATATGTTTCTTATAGTTGTCATTTTGTTAAACCAATCTTATCAATGATTCAGCGTGTTTGACAATCTCGTGGTCATATTGCTAGCTATATGAGTAGCTAGGTTAAGTGGTGGCATCTGTGTCTTATGGACACATTTCTAGTTTTATATGTAGGTATGCAGTTACTTGATCCTCTTTACCCCACCCCAACAAAAAAATCTTTTTCCTCCTATACTGGAAAAGAACTTTTTAATCTTTGAAATAAACTTTTAACTTACATGAGGTGGGTCAGTTCTCCCCCCCGTCTTACCACCCCACCATTTTTTTTCCATTATTTTTGTTAAATACATAGGTACTTGACCCCCACCTCCCTGCATGGGGACCCCCTCTCTTACCTCCCCACCATGTTCCCCACCCCCTCCCTACCAATTCTTTTTTTTCATTATTGTTTTAAATATGTAGGTACTTGACCTACCCCCCACCCCCCCCCTCTCAAATTTCTTTTCTCTCCAATGAGTAACCCACACACAATCCCTAGCCTAGAACTAAGCTATTTATTTACATGGATGGGTAGGTACTTCACCCCCCCCCCCCCCCCCCCCTCCACTCTATGTACTTGATTCCCAATCCCCCTCCCCTCCCCCACAAGAAAAAAAAATCTTTTTTTTTTCATCTTATATGACTAGGTACTTGCCCTCCCCTGCTCAGATTTTTTTCACTTTGGCCTCTTTTTTGACTTGGCTTATAATTTATTATCCAGCTCTGAGAAAAGTGGAGCATGCTGTCTGCGGACAGGTCTTATCATGCTTTGTAACCCCAAGGTATAGTGTAGCTGTCTATATATATTGGGTTATTTTACATTAAAATTAAGATGATCTCAACCTGTTTTCACATTAGATTGCTTCAAACTGCTTGAGAGTAACCTTTTTTACATCTTTTTATGTTGCAAATCCTGTGTACAATACATCAAACATTCAGAATATCTGAAATCAGACTATAGGTACTTCTGACATCTCATATTTCACACATAAGCGATGTTTGTTTGATCGTTGCTTTTTCATGAAACTCCAAGCGTTTCAAATGCTAAGTAGTTGTTTAAATATTTGTTGTTTTTAAAATATTTCTGTATATGCTCTTTGTTCAAATATCTTTTTATTTTTGAATCAATACAATGCGTTTAGTTTGTGTTTCTTCTTCTATATTATGAACACCTTATCTCCGAATTATGAGGGTGCAAACACTTGGTACTGTGCTCATATTCCCTGCCTAACATAGACTCCAATTTCTTAGTGGATTCCCAATCAAAGTGGACCAAACATGTTGTTCTGCTGTAGTGACTTTCTTGCTATACTACTGCCTAACCACGTTGAGAAGTCCATTACTTCTAGAAGTGTGTACACATAGTACAAATTAAGTTAACAAACTACTGATATACCTGCCTCAAGTCAAAATAGCTAATTCAAAATATTTGAAAAAAAATGTCAAATTGAAAAAAAATCAGATGTGGAAGGCTTTCCAGTGGTCATAGATAAAATGGTGGTCAGCTTGTCATTTGATGAAGGTTTTGCCACAAACACTGTTTCAAACTGTTAAAAAAAATCAGTTGGAATTCAAAAAGCCTGCCTGATAAAGTTGTCATTTCAACAATTTTCTAGATATTTTCCTAACATCTTTTTTTCCATCTGTTATGTCTACTATAATGTGTTTTATAACATTTAATTATAAAAACATTATTCTGCACTACACAAAAGATAAACAATGAATGATGTTGGTGACATCGCCAAGTAAAAACATCTCTTATAACTAGTAAAATAATAAATGACTTCATCACACCATCTTTTCTAACCTGTTCAGTCGATTATAGTTCATACATTCTGCCATCAAATAGACATAAGCAAATAATGAAAGACGGTAATCTTAAGGACATGAAAGTTCATAACAGACAGATGCAATTCATCTTAAAAAGACCTTCCAGAAAGGGTTGCACATAGGAGCAGATGTGGTCCAGTGGTCCGCTGGACTGGTATACCAGGGGTCCCAAGTTGGATCCCCCGCTCCTCCACTAATTACTTATAATCTTTCGGATGAGACATTAAACCGAGCTCCATTGTATCAGTGCTATACACTGAGCATGTAAAAGAACCAGGGGTGTCTCTGGAATGGGATGCTTTCTGTATCTTGCACTACCCCCATAACATAAAATAACTAATCTCTTCAGGGGGCGTCGGTCATATGGGCAACCGGTACCGACGGTAAATAAGCTCAAATAGATAGAGATAGAGTTGCACACTTGGGTCCTCCCGCATTGATAACAAATGCTCTAGACCACTGAGGCGTGTTTAACCTATATGATTCATACCTATATGTACTTTACGTATATACAATTTAACAGGGTTAAAATATTGGCCCCTAAAATTGCTCACTCACTGACTCACAAAATATTGCCAAATTTTTTTTCTTTAAAATTTAAGAGAAGTGAATATACTATGGAAAAAAAAACCCATAATATTCTGCTTCTATACACCATGAAAACTGAAAACAAAATGTTTGGACTTAGCCAGGATTTGAACTCAGTGTATTATTGAACGACCATCTACATCACTGAGAAACCGTGACTAGTTCACTACAATCCTCAAAATTAATGTTATAACTAAAGTATCTACCCCGTGATTGACGGGGTAAGTTTTCTACTGATAAGTGTGTAAAATTTTATATTTGATGTTTTTCTGTAACAAAAAATGAGTCAGTAACTTTGTTTAGGTATGTTCTTCACAATTACAGCAAGCATTTCAAGATGTTTCTTTTTTTCAGTCCCTTTAAATTCCATCACACTTTTTTTTTTTACTGACATACCATCTTAACACGTTGTAACGTATATCAGTTACTTGTTTAAACTTGACATTATAGACAATAAATTATGAAGATTTTGTAATGAAACGTCTTTTCGTTAAAACTAAACTAAAACTATAGAAAGCATGCGCTTATTGAAAAGAACTTGTATCGTTACAGGTTAATTTATAACAGAAATAGACAGGTTTCCCCCATTGATTGTTTCACACGGCTGTGACCGAATTATCGTGTTGAAAAACACATTGTCGGTTTATGTACACAGATATCACTTGTTTACATTTGTACTGTGAAGGATAGAACAAAAAGAATAGTGAGTTTGACTGATATATAGTATATATAAACATGCGTTTCGCATTCGTGAACTCAGTGTGCTTTTAAATGACGAGTAAACAAAAATCTAGAACGGGATACGGATGTAGAAAAGTAGTTACCAGTATAAATAAAAAATCTGGAGTGTGTTATATAGGTCATGAGAAATACCTCGTACATTAGATGTTTTGCATGCAGAAAATAAATGTCACACGTGATTACTTTATTCAGTGACCGAAATTGATTCGTAACTGTTGGTAAACTGCTAATTTGATTTAAAGGCTAAACTTTGCCTTATTTTGTACGATGGGATAAACAGAACAAGGTAAAAGCGAAGTAAATACACAGATATGGCAGGTCTAGAAAGGAAACGATTAAAGGAAGATAAGGAGAGAGCCTTGAACTGGAAAAGATGGGGATCGTACTTGCCAGAGCGGCAGTGGGGAACAGTTCGTGAGGATTACTCAGGAAATGGCGACTGGTAAGTTAACTTAGACACTTTGCACTTTATCTCCCTGGTACTAGTGTTCTTGTTTTTAGAAACGTCCCTATCAATTTGACTGATGACTTTAAACTAAATAACTGACTGGTTATTTTGTTTGCGATGCTATATGATATTTATTTTTTATGGAACGTTTATACAGCTACATCATACCGAAGTCCGTTTGCCTTCTAATTGTACGCAAGTCGAGATATTGTGTAATTTTTTGTATGAGTCAATATCTCGCCTCCGCGTTATAGCGAGATTTTGACCCATAACAAAAATATCCCAGAATTTGCTCAAGACGTCACTTGAATTATTTTGACTAAAGAATTGAATAGGCCAATAGACGGTTACTACGAAGTCGCCTTTTGTTTCAAAATAATTTGAGTGACTTATTGAGCATAATCTGAGTTACTCTTGTTGTGGGTCAGAATCTTGCTATCTCGTGGAGGAAGAAAAAAATACAAAAAATACACAGTATCTAGCCTCGCAAACAATAGTTGCACTAGTAACTGTTTTCCATGTTCGGTTTATTTATCTATTCAGAAACCTTTACTTTATATCCCGTAACTGTTTCAGTGTCCTCGTTTTACACAATCTTATCAGTTTACCAAAAGCAGATAGTCGGTCGCATTTTCATTGTTTAATGTACCTTTAATTTTTTTTTAATTTTGGCTGAAGCACATGTGTTTTCTTGAAGGAAAACCTGTTGAAAGAGCAGTTCCTGTGTTGATAAACCATTTTTTCAATTTTGACCTATTTTTAACATGACGTGTTAGTTTTCGTGGTCATGTATTATGTTTCATGTATGGTAAGTCATTGACACTATTTCGTAATTATCCTTTTAAATCTCACGATGGCTAGCCAGAACGGCAGCTTCGAATCTAGTCCAACTAATTGTACGCAAGTCGAGATATTGTGTAATTTTTTGTATTTTTTGTATTGGTCAATATCTCTCTGACCGATAACAAAAATACATGTATCTCAGAATATGCTCAAGACGTCACTTGAATTATTTTGACTACTTCGAAGCGCATTTTACATCATTTTTATCCTGGAAGCGTATGCAACGGTTCCTGACTACTAAACGCATTGACAGTTATGTGGACTGTCAGCTTTTTTACCCACCCCCGCCAAAGGCGATGGGGATATTAGAAATGGTCTCCGTCCGTGCGTCCGTCCCAATTTTACCGGAGCATAACTCCAAAAGTACTTAAGCGATTTTCTTACACTGACAGAGCACATTGGGAGGATGTGCAATGTGTAAGAGCAATAACTTTACCTTGACTACTTTTAGAGTTATTCCCCTTTATCAGTTTTACTTTAAAAGTTTTGACCATAGCACAACTCCAAAAGTACTTGAGGGATTTACTTCAAACTTAATACACTGACATAGCACATTGGTAGGAAGTGCATTGTGCAAGAACAACAACCTTAATTGCTTACGTTTAGAGTTATCCGCCTTTGTCAGATTTACTTGGGAAAAAAAACAAAGCATAACTCCAAAAGCTTTATTCTTTTTCCAATTATTGAAAATTGTACTCAGCATGACTAAAACTATAGGTTACATTTTCAGCCCAAATAATCTTGAAATTTGTCATGAAGGTTGCCTTGAGGATTTCTATATCAAGTTCGAAAATGGGTCATCTGGGGTGACAAACTAGGTCACAGAGTCCAAATATGGAAAAACCTTGTTAACATTCTAAAGGTTGCATTTCCAGTCCGAATAACATGGAAATTTGCCAGAAAGGTTCTATCGACGATTTCTAGCTCGGTTTTGAATATAGGTTTTCTGGGGTCAAAAACTAGGTCACAGAGCCCAAAAGTAGAAAAACCTTGTTAATGCTCTAGAGGTTACATTTTTAGTCCAAATGTCCTTGAAATTTGCCAGAAAGGTTGTTTCAATGATTTCTAGCTCAAATTTGGATATGGGTCATCTGGGATCAAAATATGTAAAAAAACTTTTTAACACTTCAGAGGTTACATTTTCAGTCCAAATATCCTGGAAATTTGTCAGACAGGTTTTTTGATGATTTCTAGCTCAAATTGGAGTATGGGTCATCTTGGGTCAAAAACTAGGTCACAGAGCCCAAATATGGAAAAAAAACATTGTTAACACTCTAGAGGTATTATTTGAAATCCAAATAACCTAGAATTTGTCAGAAAGCTTAATTCTATGGTTTCTAGCTCAAGTTGAGTATGGGTCATCTGAGTCGAAACATCTAGGTCACAGCGCCCAATTATCGAAAAACTTTGTAAATACTCTAGAGGCTACATTTTCAGTCTAAATGTCCTGGAAATTTGTCAGAAAGGTTGTTTTGATGATTTGTAGCTCACGTTTGGATATGGGTTATCTGGGGTCAAAAACTAGATCACAGAGCCTAAATATGGAAAAACCTTGTTAACACTCTAGAGGCTACTTTTTCAGTCCAAATATCCTGGAAATTTGTCAGAACGATTGTTTCAATAATTCATAGGTCAAGTTCGAATACGGGTCATCTGGGGTCAATTAACCAGGTCCATAGCAACTTTGTTAAAAGCAGTCATATTCAGGTGAGCGATACAGGGCCATCATGGCCTTCTTGTTAGTTATTCTAACAGAGTACCCAAGGGCGACACAAGTGTTCAACTGAACACACATCTAGTTTGATATCTAATCACCTGTCACGTAGTGACAGAGTGAGCCTTTGTGATCTCCTTTTGTCCGTCGTCCGTCCGTCCACAATTAGTTTGTAAACACTCTAGTGGTCACATTTTTGCCTTAATTGTCAAGAAATTTGGTCAGGGTGTTTGTTTCATTTATTTCTCGAACGACTTTGAATATTGGTCATCTGAGATGAAAAACTAGGACACATGGGCCAAAAATAGAAAAATCTTGTTCACATTCTAGAGGCTACTTTTTTAGTCCAAATGTCATGGAAATTTGTCGGAATGGTTGTCTTGATGATTTCTAGCTCAGGTTTGAATATGGGTCATTTGCGGTCAAAGACTAGGTCACATAGCCCAAATATGGAAAAACCTTGTTAACACTCTAGAGGCTACTTTGTTAGTCCAAATATCTTGGAAATTCGTCAGAAAGGTTGATTCAATGGTTTTTATCCCAATGTCGAATATCGGTCATCTGGGGTCAAAAACTAGGTCATAGAGCTCAAGCATGGAAAAACGTTGTAAACACTTTAGAGGCTACATTTTCTGGCCAAATTTCCTGGACGTAAGTCAGAAAGGTTGCTTTGATGATTGCTAGCTTAAGTTCAGATATGGGTCATCTAGGTTCAAAAACTAGT
This sequence comes from Cyclina sinensis, assembly GCA_012932295.1. Classification (NCBI taxonomy): domain Eukaryota; kingdom Metazoa; phylum Mollusca; class Bivalvia; order Venerida; family Veneridae; genus Cyclina; species Cyclina sinensis. Next base: position 34,355,509 of record JAAONU010000019.1, read on the forward strand.
TCACAAAGCCTAATTATTGAAAAACCTTCTTAACACTCTTGAGGTAACAATTTCAGTCCATATTTCCTGGAAATTTGTAAGAAAGGCTGCTTTGATGATTTCTACTTCAGGTTCAAATATGGGTCATCTAGGTAAAAAACTAAGTCACAGAGCCCAAATTTGGAAAAACCTTCTTAACACTCCAGAGGTTACATTATCAGTCCAAATGCCCTTGAAATTTGTCAGAAAGATTGCTCCGATGATTTCTTGCTTAAATTTACATATGGGTCATCTGGGGTCTAAAAGTAGGTCACAGAGCCCAAATATGGAAAAACCTTCTTAACACTCTTGAGGTAACAATTTCATTCCAAATATCCTGGAATGTTGTCAGAAAGGTTGCTTCGATGATTTCTTGCTCCAGGTTGAATATGGGTCATCTGGGATCAAAACCTAGGTCACAGAGCCCAAATTTTGAAATATGGAAAACAAAAAAACTTAATAAACACCCTAGATGTTACATTTTCAGTCCAAATGACCGTGAGGTTTGTCAGAAAGATGGCTTCGATGATTTCTTGCTCAGGTTTGAATATGGGTCATCTGGGCTAAAAATCTAGGTCACAGGGCCAAAATATGGAAAAGTCTTGTAAACGCTGAAGAGGCTACATTTTCCGTCTAAAATTCAGAAAGGTTGCTTTGATGATTTCTAGCTCCGTTTTGAATATGGGTCATTTAAGTTCAAAAACTAGGTCACAGAGCTCAAATATGGAAAAACCTTGTAAACACTCTAGAGGTAACAATTTCTGTGCAACTACCTGTATCCTGGACATTAGTTTGAGAGGTTGCTTTGATGATTTCTAGCTTATGTTTGAATATGGGTCATCTGGAATAAAAAACTAGGTCATAGATATGGAGAAACTTTTTAATACTCTTGAGGTAACAGTTTCAGTCCAAATATCCTGGATATTTGTCAGAAAGGTTGTTTCGATAATTTCTAGCTCAGGTTCGAATTTAGGCTATGTAGGTTCAAAAACTAGGTCACAGAACCCAAATATGGAAAAACCTTGTTAACACTCTAGAGGTAACATTTTCAGTCCAAATAACCTGTAAATTTGTCAGATAGGTTGTTTCTATAATTTCTAGGTCAAGTTCGAATTTGGGTCATCTGAGGTCAATTAACCAGGTCCATAACAATTTTGTTAAAAGCAGTCATACTCAGGTGAGCGATATAGGGCCATCATGGCTCTCTTGTTATTCATTAAATTCAATTTATATTTGAAACTTGCTGTATTTCGATTTCGGGAATTTCCGCTGCGAGGAACCGTTTCGTACGCTTCGTGATAATCTGCTTCGAGGGTGCTGTGAATCTGAAATGTACAAAATGATGGCATTTTATGCCTGGGCTGATGTTTCAGCTTACAAGGTGTTACACGTTCGTTAAGGATGTAACTGACAAGTGGTCCTGTATCATTTCAAAGCCATGCAAAAAGCTCAGATTTACTCATTGTATTGATCAGAATAAGGCTCGACTCTAGCAAACAGCGTCGGGCGTCACAAGACAAGATGTTGTTTTAAGGACCATACTCCAAAAGTAACCTGTGATGTATTTTTGTACGTATCCTCTGTACAATGAAAAATAATTGATAATATTAATGAAACAGTTTTTGTGTCGCCTGCTACGAAGTAGCCGCGACATATAGGGATCACTTCTCCGTTGTTTGTCTGTCCGTATGTCCGTCCGTCTGTCCGTCCGTCAGAAAAACTTGTCCGGACTACTCCTCTGAAACTACCGGTGCGATTTCATCCAAACTTTACAGGAATGATCTGTACCAAGTCAAGTTGTGCATTTGAATGAAGTTTTATAGGATTGATCAGTACCTCAAGTACTTGCGCATATCTAACGGGTTTTTCGGTTGAATGATGTTTGCTGAGTTATGGCCCTTGAATGTAAAAGACGTTGGAGCCAAATAATGAATTTTGTGTTGCAGGCTTCACAGTAACTGCGACATGCTGAAAAGTAGCCATGACATATAGGGATCATTTCCCCATCATCTGTCATGTCTCTCTGTCTGGCCATCCTTCTCTCTGTCTGTCTGTCCGTCACAAAACTTGTCCGGGCTACTCCTCAGAAACTACTGGTGCGATTTCATCCAAACTTTACAGGAATGATCAGTACCAAGTCTAGTTGTGAATATTATCAGCATTTTCCAGTTCAATGATTTTTGTCAGAGTTATTGCCCTTTTATGATTTTTATTTTTAAAGTTTGTCCGGACTACTTCTCTTATACTACTAAAGCAATTTAAATGAAATGTTACAGGATTGTTCTATACCTCAAGTACTTGCACATGTCTTACAGGTTTTTCGGTTGAATGATTTTTGGCTGAGTTATGACCTTTGAATAAAAAAATGCGTTTTAGCCTACAAACTGTCCAATCACCTCTCAATACTACTGTTTAATTGGCTATCATCAGGCGACACATGTGATCACTGATCGCCCCTGTTACTAGAGCATATATATCCTAGGAAAGTGTTCTTTTAAAATAAATCATTCTACACCTTTTAAATAGACTGTTAATGTATTCAATTTACCTGTTACTGACACCTTGACATCAGGCAATTATTAATTTTGTTAAATATCATTCACATTTTTATGATCTGAAGAAAATTGAATGCTCCAGGTTTTGGAAAAATTGTCTCAAGAAAATTCCTCAAATAAACACGTTACGTCGGTTATTGAAGGTTTACACAAAGACTGTGTACAAATAATATCTTAAAATACACTATAAAACAATTTCACTGTTACATCTTATCAGTTATCAAAAAATGTCACGTTTAGCTTTATTTACATTTTTCGACAATATCGGCACTGGTATTTCATTGTTATTAAAGCGATTGACTCACAGAATCTAGATGATTTTTTTTAAGATTAATGAAGTGAATACACTATGAAAAAAAACCCATAATTTGTATGCTACATTATGAAAACTGAAGAAAAAAGAAATAGTTTTCGACAGGAACCTGTGCCCTTTAGGTCAGTAAAATTAGGAGCAGCGACCTAGACCACTGAGCCACTGTGGAGTGTTCTTTACAACTTTCAAATTTAACAATATAATTCTTTACCGATAAAAGTGTAAAACACTTTATATTATGATGCGTTTCTGTAACAAAAACGAGACAGTAACTAAGTTTAGATATGTTCTTCACAACTACAACCAGAATCTTTATATGTATAAACATTTTCTTTTTTTATGCGTCTTCGACCCATCTGTGAGCCAGTCGCTTTAACGTGGCTAGAATTCGCGTCATTGCTCAGACTGATTAGAGGCAGAATCAACAAGTTTTTGCCAAGTTATACCTGGTAGACTTGATGTATATACTGAACGAGCTACAGCATTCCTGATGTTGCTGATATTTATGTAGCAACGGAACAAGTGTCCTTTGATTTTTTTTCGACTATGTTCTATTTCATACTTCCTTTTGTACACCGAAATGTGCGAATGTTTTTTTTTAGTTTTAATTAATGATTCATCACACATTTGTGTGATTCCTTAGAGCTTTGCTCATTTCTGATATCCAGTGTTTATGGCATATGAAGCTTGGTGCCTGATGCTGTATTATTTGAGCATCTGACATTGCATATTAATCAATGTATGGCCAATTTTCGTATATAGTTTTCGAATTTATGTCGCATTGTTAACTGTATGAGGCGAGAACTCAACTATCAAGATCGGAGGAAATTTTCCACATTTCCGCCTCTCATCGGCATATTCCGTAAAGAAACTGCGGCGAACATATACATCAATGATCTACCTTCAACTTCCACTTATAACTGCCTAGTCAATACTTACTATACTAGTAAGACAGGCGAACATATACATCAATGATCTACCTTCAACTTCCACTTATAACTGCCTAGTCAATACTTACTATACTAGTAAGACAGGCGCGTGTCAGGAACATTATAATTGTCAAAGATAATAAACAAAGTTAACAAGATTTTTAGCTCACCTGAGCCGTAGGCTCATGGTGAGCTATTAGGATCGATCAATGTCGGTTGTCTGTCGTCCGTCGGACGTCCACAGTTAGTTTCTCAACACTGTAGTGGTCACATTTTTGCCTGAATTGTAATGAAACTTAGTTGTTTTTCCTTGTAATTACTAAGACGAGTTCGAACATGGGTTATCTGGAATGAAAAACTAGGTCACAAGGCCCAAAAATAGAAAAACCTTGTTAACACTCAAGAGGCTACATCTTCAGTCCAAATATCCTGGAAATTTGTCAGAAAAGTTGCTTCGATGATTTCTAGCTCAGGTTCAAATATGGGTCTTCTTGAATCAAAAACTAGGTCACAGATCCCATATATGAAAAAACCTTGTTAACGCTCTAGAGGTTACATTTTCTATCAAAATTACCTGGAAATTTGTCAGAAAGGTTGTTTCATTGGTTTCTAGCTCAAATTTGAATATGGGTCATCATAGGATCAAAAACTAGGTCACAGCGCCCAAATATGGAAAAATCTTGTTAACACTCTGGAATTTGATTTAATGATTTTTAGCTCAAGTTCGAATATGGGTCATTTGAATTCAAAAAACTAGGTCACAGAGTCCAAATATGGAAAAAACATTGTTAATACCCTAGAGGTAATATTTTCAGACTTAATATACTTGAAATTTGTCAGAAAGGTTGCATCGATGATTTCTAGGTCAAGTTTAAATATGGGTCATCTAGGTTCAGAAACTAGGTCACAGAGCCCAAATATGGAAAAACCTTCTTAACACTCTAGAGGCTACTTTTCCAGTTAAAACATCCTGGAAATTTGTTGGAAAAGTTGATTCGTCGATTTCTAGCCCAGGTTTGAATATGGGTCATCTGCGGTCAAAAACTAAGTCACAGAGCCCAAATATGGAAAAACCTTCTTAACACTCCAGAAGTTATATTATCAGTCCAAATGACCTTGAAAATTTTCGGAAAGGTTTCTTCGTTGATTTCTTGTTCAAGTTTGAATACGGGTCATCTGGGGTCAAAATCTAGGTCACAGAGCCCAAATATGGAAAAACCTTGTAAACACTGTAGAGGCTACATTATCTGTTCAAAATACTTTGAAATTTGCCAGAAAAGTTTCATCGATGATTTCCTGCTCAAGTTTGAATATGGGTCATCTGGGGTCAAAACTTAGGTCACAGAGACCAACTATGGAAAAAACATTGTAAACACTCAAGAGGCTACATTTTCTTACCAAATATCCTAGAAATTTGTCAGAAAGGGTGCTTCGATTATTTTTAGCTCAAGTTCGAATATGGGTCATCTAGGTTCACAAAACTAGTTCACAAAGCCCAAATATGGAAAAACATTCTTAACAATCTTGAGGTAACAGTTTCAGTCCAAATATTTTGGAAATTTGTCAGAAAGGTTGGTTTGATGATTTTTAGCTCAGGTTCGAATATGGGTCATGTAGGTTCAAAAACTAGGTCAAAGCCCAATTATGGAAAAACCTTGTTTACACTGTAGAGGTAACATTTTCAGTCCAAATAACCTGTAAATTTGTCAGAAATGTTGTTTCTTTAATTTCTAGGTCAAGTTTTAATTTGTGTCATCTGGGGTAAGTTAACCAGGTCCATAACAACTTTGTTAAAAATGGTCATATTCAGGTGAGCGATATAGTGCCGTGATGGCCCTTTTGTTACTAAAGTTCTTACTTAAAAATTTATTGAGAACATTTAAAAACCATAAGACTTGTTCAATCCGCTGATAAAAGCTGGTACTGTTTGGGTAGCCTTAATCTCGGTCGGTAATTTGTTTCAGAGTGGTATAGTCTGTGTGAAGAAAAGTTTATGTGATGTTGTGTTTTTTAACTGCGGGATGAGGACGTTTCAAAGTGATCATGATTGACATTGACCTGTTTATTTTTTATTTTGTATAGCATGACCAGGATGTCTTGGTTTTGCTTTGCTGGAGTGTTGACCATTTTAATTCCTTAATCATGTTTGTTTCACTATGTTTGCTTCACTGCTTGTATTGTGGTAAGCAGTTTGAACATATCTTACAGTTGACCTCTGGACCATTTCTATTCTGTGATTGAGGTATTTCTGCCATAAATGCCATATGGTGGAGCATTTTCCGTACTTAAGTTTTGTTTGCTGCTTCTTTGAGACGTTTATTTTGTGTTTTGACATTTCATCTGATAAATCTAAAAAGGACTGAATCACAGACGGAACGACGATGCATAGAAAAGAAAATGTTTCTGCATACAGAAAATCTAATTGCAATTGTGAAAAACACATCTAAACTAAGTTACTGTCACAGTTTTTGTCACAAAAACACACCATTATATTAAGTTTTACACGATTTAAAAAAATTACCCCGTGAGTCACGGGGAAGGTACCTATAGTTTACACGGTAGAAGTAACAATTCTCTTTTGCTCAGTGGTTTAACTCGCAGCTTTTTATTTTACTGAGTGGAAAGGGTATGGGTTCGAATGAAGCTGAAACAAATTCTTTTTTCTTCAAATTTTATGATGTGTAGAAGCATAAAAATGTGTTTTTATGCCGCCGAAGGGAGGCATATAGTTTTTAGCTCACCTGAGCAAATGCTCAGGATGAGCTATTGTGAACACCCTGTGTCTTCAGTCGTCCGTCGTCAACATTTTACTTTAAATGACATCTCCTCCAAAAGCTATTTTAACCAAACTCTAACAGAAATGTTCTTTTTTTGCCCTTCTCTAAAATTGCTCAATCCGTTCCGCTCCAATGCACGTAAGGGCTGCAAAAACTAAAAATAGAATTTTTTTTAAAACAACATCTTCTCCTAAACGGTTGGGAGATTTTCCACAAAATTTCACAGAAATGTTCCTTACATAGCCCTCTATTGAAATTGCTGAAATGGTTTCGCTCCATTGATCAAAGTGGCCCCAGAGCTAAAAATAGATTTTTGTCAATATTTGGCTTCAAATGACATCTCCTTCTTAACCACTTGACCATTTTAAACCAACTTTACAGAAATGTTCCTTATCATGCCCTTTTCTAAAATTGCGCAAACTGTTCAGCTACATTGCACATAAGGGCTGCAAAAGCTAAAAATAGAAAAAAATTCAAACAAAATATCCCCTCACAAGCTGTTATCACGAGATTGCCTCTGCCCCATGGATTTTTTTTTGTATAAAAGATGAGATCTTTGAATATCTTCAGTTAGAAAATGTAATGTTGCATCTGATGTTTGCTTAACGGTAGACCCTCAAGCAAAGTACCCAGGTGAGCGATCCAGGACCATCATTGCCCTCTTGTTGAAATGTCCATCAGTCATTCCGCCCGTTAGTCAGTCCGTCCGAAATTTTTTACATTGGCGATAACTTTCTTATGAGTAAGTGGATTTTCTTCATACATGGACACAACACCCCTTTGGACAATACCTTCCCACTGACCAATATTTATTTGACCTTGACCCTTGAATGACCTTCACCTTGAAATTCCAGTTGTCCAACGACATTAACATTGGCCATAACTTCCTTACTGTGGTATCCTTTAATTTCGCTGGCACGAAAGTTTGCGCAAACGCCGAAAATGACTATTTCGCGCGGACGTAATTTCGCGCAAATTCATTTTGTTTGTAGAGTAAAAGTTGTCAAATACACTGTCAGTTTTGGCCACCTTTTATACAGTTTCTTCTGTTAATTTGATTGAGCGAGCTACACATTCCAGTTATACAGTGTCACTTAATTTAAGTTATTTGACAGAATAAATAAAAGTTAAAATTTATAGACGTGTTTTTCTCCTCGTAAAAAATGAACGCTGGAACTGTATGAGATGACAACGACATTTATTAAAATGCCCGACCTGCATATAAAGACACACTTCTACGGTGATTTATTTGCAGTTGGATTCATGTTCCAACGAAAAACTATTCACTTTAATTCTGCGTTATCTATTAAAACTTGTTTGGACTCAACTAACTGCCTTGAGACATGGGCGAAGTAATGTACCAAGTGTATAATATTCGGATAGTTGGCATATTCAGATACAAATACAAATACATTACATTTATATAGCGCAAAAATTATAAAGATATTCACAATCAAACAAGTCTTTAAAGTTACATTTGTACACAAACATATAAAAAGTGATTCTAGAAATTAGTTCCCAAGCATATAGTTCAATACATTTCATTAAAACTTATTGTTCATAGAACTTGAGAAACAAGTGTTTTTTCAGTTTTGATTTGAAGTTGGATTCAGACTGAATGATTTTCAAGGAATTAGGAAGATCGTTCCACCATTTTGCACCCACGACGACCAGAGATCTATCTGCCATTTTTGTACGACGTCTGGGAACAACAAAGTTAGCCTCACTCTGTGATCTAAGTCTATACCGTCCACAAGTGGGTACCAGCATGGCCTTAAGATAGGCTGGAGCTGGGCCAGTTACAATACGGAACACTAGTACCAGGATTTTGAACATGATTCTAGCTCTTACTGGAAGCCAATGGAGTTCTTTTAAAAGTCCAAAACTTGGATGGTCATAGGAAACATTTTTCACAACTCTTGCAGCATGATTTTGAACTCGCTGTAATTTGTCAATTTGATAAGCTGGAATTCCTGTAAAAAGACCATTGCAGAAGTCGATATGGGAACGTACTAAACCATGCACTAATATTTCTGTTGACTTCTGTGTTAGATGTTTACGTATACTTTTGAGATTTCTCAGCTGCATATGTGCTATTTGGCACTTTTTCTGAATATGATCATCAAAACTAAGAGTACTTGTCATGTGAACGCCCAGGTCAAAACATGATCTTTACACTGTACCTCACAACCTCCAGCGTTGATACACGAGATGTTTAACTTGGCCAACTGCTGTCTTGTTCCATATAAAATAACCTCAGTTTTTGAATTATTCATTTTCAATTTGAAAGTTGTCATCCAAGTGATAATGTTACTCAGGCAACTGCTTAGTTGTTGCAAAACAAAGTTCTCATTTTCAGAATTTCCTGCCTGAATTCTAAATGCTATTTTGTGATCGTCTGCGTACCCGAAAAGATCAGCTGGATATTTCTGCACCACACGATTGAGAGCTGATATATACAATGTGAATATAACAGGCCCAGCACAGGAACCTTGCGGAACCTCGAATTTCAGTGGCTCTGTATCTGAAGCAGACTGCTCAATTAAAACTTTCATTGTTCTATTGGTTAGGTATGACTCTATCCATTTCACTAGAATGCCATGAATACCAAAGTCATCATGAAAATTTGAATCAAGAATGGGATATCGATAGTATTGAAAGCTGCACTCAAGTCCACCATGACTACAATAGATACTTGATTTTTATCTATGGTTTCCAAAAGGTCACTGTACATTTTTATCATTGCTGTTTCAACACCATGGTATTTTCTATATGCACTTTGGTATGATGGAAGAAGATTGTTAGCCTCAATATGGTTGGTAATTTGGTTCAACGCAGCCTTTTCCAGAATTTTTGAGAGAATTGCTAAATTTGAGACAGGCCGATAGTTCTGCAGTTCCAGTGGAAGACCCTTCTTCTTGAGCAAAGGTCTTATTATCGCGCCTTTCCACTCCTCAGGGAACACACCAGACAACAGTGATACATTCAGACTTTTTGTTATTACAGGCACAAACTGTGTAAGATATTCCTTTAATTGTTTAGTTGGAATCACATCAAGTTCACAGGTCGTGGATTAAGAAGCATACACAAGCCGCCGAACATCGTTTTCATTTAATTTATTTTTGACCATAGGTGGATCTGAACCGGTACCATCAGAAACAACACTAGTGGGCGCGTCAATGTTAATATTGTCAAGATCGTCCCTCAGTTTGATAATTTTATCTGCAAAAATCGTAGAAAATCATTTGCCAATGAAACATCACTTGTGTGTTGTGGAAGTGAATTGTCCTTTGACCGTCTCAGTAAATTGGAAGTAACAGCGTACAGCTTTTTGACGTTTCCTTCTGTCTCCCCAGTCTTGTTTTGATAGTACTCTTCCTTGGCCCGAGCAAGTTCTGCTGAGTACATGTTGCGAACTCTACTATATACCTTTTTTGAAATATCAGATTTATTATTCATATAGATTTTCTCTATTGATTTTCTATACTGTTTCAATTGTTTTAAGTAGCCAGAGTACCATGGAACCGTTGGTCTACATAAAATGGTTCTTTCTTTCAGAGGGGCATGCTTGTTAACTATGTCTGATGTAGTTCTGGTAAAACCAGAAACAAGTTCATCCACATTTGAAAATTTCCCTACAGTATTGTTCAGCTCCTCAAACTCTGCATGCAATATGTCTTTGGAAACAGATTTCCAACTGCGGGATTTAATAAGTTTTCTGCTCAGTGGGGGACAATACTGTTCAATGTTACAAGTGACAAAACAATGATCAGAGATGAAATAGTCTGACATAGGGTCTATAATTTTAACATGCTTTTCCTCTTGCTTTGTGATTATCAAATCAAGAATGTGACCACCAGAATGAGTTGGAGAAGTAACATGTTGAACTAAGCCAAATGATTCCAGACAATGCTGGAACTGTTTTGTATAACAATCTGACGTTCTATCAATGTGAATGTTAAAGTCACCTAGCATCACCAAAAGATTCAGATCTCATCACCACTTGTTCTAGAAAGTCTGTGAATTCTTTTATGAACATTGCTTGAGTCACAGGATGACCCTCATAATACGGTGGCCTATAAATACCAATAATGTAGAAGACGAGCCTTTGATTACATATTTTCCATTCAGCATATTCAAAGGATTGAAAGCTTCTGTCTGGACATTTTGACACTTTGAGATTATCTTTGTATAAAAGAGCTATTCCTTCGCCTTTACTGTCAGGTCTAGGGACATCATAAAAACAATAACCATCCTGTGACAGTTCTCCCATTGAAATATCATCACCATCAGACTGTAGCCAAGTTTCAGCTATTACACAAAGGTCAATACCCTGCTCCAAGATGTGCTGGAGAAGGTCGGCAGATTTTCCTCGCACAGACCTTATATTTACTGTTGAGAGACACAATTTTTTCTGTCTATGGGCATTTATAATGAATGTATGATCAAGTGTGATTTTTTTCAAGTTTTTCCAGTGAACACCAGCATTAGTTTTTGACCTCAGGCGACCAGGTCGTTTTCCCCTGTATTTCAATAAATATTATTTCTTCAGCACTGATAATGTATCTTCATTTGGTATTAAAATCCTTCTAGGCATAAAACGGTAATCCAATAATTGTTTCCTACTGTACTGTCTAACTGTACACTGTATAGGCATGATTCTGAGTGAGATATTGTTCACCAAATCTGATGAAATATATTGAGTGTGAAAACTCCAATATATGTCAATGTTCAATTTTTTTACATCAATATTAATCAATAATCCAATAATAATTCCACAGAATAAACTCGGCATCATGTTGATCATATGTTCATAGACGTATATGCAAAAACTCCAGTTTCTAGAATCACTATTTATCACAAGATATCCAAAAATATGAAGAGCAAAATTTTTGCAGCCTACACCTGGCTAGACCAACGTACTCGGAACAGCCTTTTATGGAAAAGTTTAGCGAAGGGTTTAAATTAGCGCATTTCCCCGGACGCGAAATACGCGAAAATTAACCCTAAGCGAAATAAAATGATACCACAGTGTTAGCTCGTCTGTTTCGAAGAAAAAGTCGAGCTATTATAATCGCTGCGTCGTTGTTGTCATCGTCACAGAGGTCAAATATGAAACTAGGTCACAGAGCCCAAATATGGAAAAACCTTCTTAACACTCTAGAGGCTACTTTTCCAGTTAAAACATCCTGGAAATTTGTTGGAAAAGTTGATTCGTCGATTTCTAGCCCAGGTTTGAATATGGGTCATCTGCGGTCAAAAACTAAGTCACAGAGCCCAAATATGGAAAAACCTTCTTAACACTCCAGAAGTTATATTATCAGTCCAAATGACCTTGAAAATTTTCGGAAAGGTTTCTTCGTTGATTTCTTGTTCAAGTTTGAATACGGGTCATCTGGGGTCAAAATCTAGGTCACAGAGCCCAAATATGGAAAAACCTTGTAAACACTGTAGAGGCTACATTATCTGTTCAAAATACTTTGAAATTTGCCAGAAAAGTTTCATCGATGATTTCCTGCTCAAGTTTGAATATGGGTCATCTGGGGTCAAAACTTAGGTCACAGAGACCAACTATGGAAAAAACATTGTAAACACTCAAGAGGCTACATTTTCTTACCAAATATCCTAGAAATTTGTCAGAAAGGGTGCTTCGATTATTTTTAGCTCAAGTTCGAATATGGGTCATCTAGGTTCACAAAACTAGTTCACAAAGCCCAAATATGGAAAAACATTCTTAACAATCTTGAGGTAACAGTTTCAGTCCAAATATTTTGGAAATTTGTCAGAAAGGTTGGTTTGATGATTTTTAGCTCAGGTTCGAATATGGGTCATGTAGGTTCAAAAACTAGGTCAAAGCCCAATTATGGAAAAACCTTGTTTACACTGTAGAGGTAACATTTTCAGTCCAAATAACCTGTAAATTTGTCAGAAATGTTGTTTCTTTAATTTCTAGGTCAAGTTTTAATTTGTGTCATCTGGGGTAAGTTAACCAGGTCCATAACAACTTTGTTAAAAATGGTCATATTCAGGTGAGCGATATAGTGCCGTGATGGCCCTTTTGTTACTAAAGTTCTTACTTAAAAATTTATTGAGAACATTTAAAAACCATAAGACTTGTTCAATCCGCTGATAAAAGCTGGTACTGTTTGGGTAGCCTTAATCTCGGTCGGTAATTTGTTTCAGAGTGGTATAGTCTGTGTGAAGAAAAGTTTATGTGATGTTGTGTTTTTTAACTGCGGGATGAGGACGTTTCAAAGTGATCATGATTGACATTGACCTGTTTATTTTTTATTTTGTATAGCATGACCAGGATGTCTTGGTTTTGCTTTGCTGGAGTGTTGACCATTTTAATTCCTTAATCATGTTTGTTTCACTATGTTTGCTTCACTGCTTGTATTGTGGTAAGCAGTTTGAACATATCTTACAGTTGACCTCTGGACCATTTCTATTCTGTGATTGAGGTATTTCTGCCATAAATGCCATATGGTGGAGCATTTTCCGTACTTAAGTTTTGTTTGCTGCTTCTTTGAGACGTTTATTTTGTGTTTTGACATTTCATCTGATAAATCTAAAAAGGACTGAATCACAGACGGAACGACGATGCATAGAAAAGAAAATGTTTCTGCATACAGAAAATCTAATTGCAATTGTGAAAAACACATCTAAACTAAGTTACTGTCACAGTTTTTGTCACAAAAACACACCATTATATTAAGTTTTACACGATTTAAAAAAATTACCCCGTGAGTCACGGGGAAGGTACCTATAGTTTACACGGTAGAAGTAACAATTCTCTTTTGCTCAGTGGTTTAACTCGCAGCTTTTTATTTTACTGAGTGGAAAGGGTATGGGTTCGAATGAAGCTGAAACAAATTCTTTTTTCTTCAAATTTTATGATGTGTAGAAGCATAAAAATGTGTTTTTATGCCGCCGAAGGGAGGCATATAGTTTTTAGCTCACCTGAGCAAATGCTCAGGATGAGCTATTGTGAACACCCTGTGTCTTCAGTCGTCCGTCGTCAACATTTTACTTTAAATGACATCTCCTCCAAAAGCTATTTTAACCAAACTCTAACAGAAATGTTCTTTTTTTGCCCTTCTCTAAAATTGCTCAATCCGTTCCGCTCCAATGCACGTAAGGGCTGCAAAAACTAAAAATAGAATTTTTTTTAAAACAACATCTTCTCCTAAACGGTTGGGAGATTTTCCACAAAATTTCACAGAAATGTTCCTTACATAGCCCTCTATTGAAATTGCTGAAATGGTTTCGCTCCATTGATCAAAGTGGCCCCAGAGCTAAAAATAGATTTTTGTCAATATTTGGCTTCAAATGACATCTCCTTCTTAACCACTTGACCATTTTAAACCAACTTTACAGAAATGTTCCTTATCATGCCCTTTTCTAAAATTGCGCAAACTGTTCAGCTACATTGCACATAAGGGCTGCAAAAGCTAAAAATAGAAAAAAATTCAAACAAAATATCCCCTCACAAGCTGTTATCACGAGATTGCCTCTGCCCCATGGATTTTTTTTTTGTATAAAAGATGAGATCTTTGAATATCTTCAGTTAGAAAATGTAATGTTGCATCTGATGTTTGCTTAACGGTAGACCCTCAAGCAAAGTACCCAGGTGAGCGATCCAGGACCATCATTGCCCTCTTGTTGAAATGTCCATCAGTCATTCCGCCCGTTAGTCAGTCCGTCCGAAATTTTTTACATTGGCGATAACTTTCTTATGAGTAAGTGGATTTTCTTCATACATGGACACAACACCCCTTTGGACAATACCTTCCCACTGACCAATATTTATTTGACCTTGACCCTTGAATGACCTTCACCTTGAAATTCCAGTTGTCCAACGACATTAACATTGGCCATAACTTCCTTACTGTGGTATCCTTTAATTTCGCTGGCACGAAAGTTTGCGCAAACGCCGAAAATGACTATTTCGCGCGGACGTAATTTCGCGCAAATTCATTTTGTTTGTAGAGTAAAAGTTGTCAAATACACTGTCAGTTTTGGCCACCTTTTATACAGTTTCTTCTGTTAATTTGATTGAGCGAGCTACACATTCCAGTTATACAGTGTCACTTAATTTAAGTTATTTGACAGAATAAATAAAAGTTAAAATTTATAGACGTGTTTTTCTCCTCGTAAAAAATGAACGCTGGAACTGTATGAGATGACAACGACATTTATTAAAATGCCCGACCTGCATATAAAGACACACTTCTACGGTGATTTATTTGCAGTTGGATTCATGTTCCAACGAAAAACTATTCACTTTAATTCTGCGTTATCTATTAAAACTTGTTTGGACTCAACTAACTGCCTTGAGACATGGGCGAAGTAATGTACCAAGTGTATAATATTCGGATAGTTGGCATATTCAGATACAAATACAAATACATTACATTTATATAGCGCAAAAATTATAAAGATATTCACAATCAAACAAGTCTTTAAAGTTACATTTGTACACAAACATATAAAAAGTGATTCTAGAAATTAGTTCCCAAGCATATAGTTCAATACATTTCATTAAAACTTATTGTTCATAGAACTTGAGAAACAAGTGTTTTTTCAGTTTTGATTTGAAGTTGGATTCAGACTGAATGATTTTCAAGGAATTAGGAAGATCGTTCCACCATTTTGCACCCACGACGACCAGAGATCTATCTGCCATTTTTGTACGACGTCTGGGAACAACAAAGTTAGCCTCACTCTGTGATCTAAGTCTATACCGTCCACAAGTGGGTACCAGCATGGCCTTAAGATAGGCTGGAGCTGGGCCAGTTACAATACGGAACACTAGTACCAGGATTTTGAACATGATTCTAGCTCTTACTGGAAGCCAATGGAGTTCTTTTAAAAGTCCAAAACTTGGATGGTCATAGGAAACATTTTTCACAACTCTTGCAGCATGATTTTGAACTCGCTGTAATTTGTCAATTTGATAAGCTGGAATTCCTGTAAAAAGACCATTGCAGAAGTCGATATGGGAACGTACTAAACCATGCACTAATATTTCTGTTGACTTCTGTGTTAGATGTTTACGTATACTTTTGAGATTTCTCAGCTGCATATGTGCTATTTGGCACTTTTTCTGAATATGATCATCAAAACTAAGAGTACTTGTCATGTGAACGCCCAGGTCAAAACATGATCTTTACACTGTACCTCACAACCTCCAGCGTTGATACACGAGATGTTTAACTTGGCCAACTGCTGTCTTGTTCCATATAAAATAACCTCAGTTTTTGAATTATTCATTTTCAATTTGAAAGTTGTCATCCAAGTGATAATGTTACTCAGGCAACTGCTTAGTTGTTGCAAAACAAAGTTCTCATTTTCAGAATTTCCTGCCTGAATTCTAAATGCTATTTTGTGATCGTCTGCGTACCCGAAAAGATCAGCTGGATATTTCTGCACCACACGATTGAGAGCTGATATATACAATGTGAATATAACAGGCCCAGCACAGGAACCTTGCGGAACCTCGAATTTCAGTGGCTCTGTATCTGAAGCAGACTGCTCAATTAAAACTTTCATTGTTCTATTGGTTAGGTATGACTCTATCCATTTCACTAGAATGCCATGAATACCAAAGTCATCATGAAAATTTGAATCAAGAATGGGATATCGATAGTATCGAAAGCTGCACTCAAGTCCACCATGACTACAATAGATACTTGATTTTTATCTATGGTTTCCAAAAGGTCACTGTACATTTTTATCATTGCTGTTTCAACACCATGGTATTTTCTATATGCACTTTGGTATGATGGAAGAAGATTGTTAGCCTCAATATGGTTGGTAATTTGGTTCAACGCAGCCTTTTCCAGAATTTTTGAGAGAATTGCTAAATTTGAGACAGGCCGATAGTTCTGCAGTTCCAGTGGAAGACCCTTCTTCTTGAGCAAAGGTCTTATTATCGCGCCTTTCCACTCCTCAGGGAACACACCAGACAACAGTGATACATTCAGACTTTTTGTTATTACAGGCACAAACTGTGTAAGATATTCCTTTAATTGTTTAGTTGGAATCACATCAAGTTCACAGGTCGTGGATTAAGAAGCATACACAAGCCGCCGAACATCGTTTTCATTTAATTTATTTTTGACCATAGGTGGATCTGAACCGGTACCATCAGAAACAACACTAGTGGGCGCGTCAATGTTAATATTGTCAAGATCGTCCCTCAGTTTGATAATTTTATCTGCAAAAATCGTAGAAAATCATTTGCCAATGAAACATCACTTGTGTGTTGTGGAAGTGAATTGTCCTTTGACCGTCTCAGTAAATTGGAAGTAACAGCGTACAGCTTTTTGACGTTTCCTTCTGTCTCCCCAGTCTTGTTTTGATAGTACTCTTCCTTGGCCCGAGCAAGTTCTGCTGAGTACATGTTGCGAACTCTACTATATACCTTTTTTGAAATATCAGATTTATTATTCATATAGATTTTCTCTATTGATTTTCTATACTGTTTCAATTGTTTTAAGTAGCCAGAGTACCATGGAACCGTTGGTCTACATAAAATGGTTCTTTCTTTCAGAGGGGCATGCTTGTTAACTATGTCTGATGTAGTTCTGGTAAAACCAGAAACAAGTTCATCCACATTTGAAAATTTCCCTACAGTATTGTTCAGCTCCTCAAACTCTGCATGCAATATGTCTTTGGAAACAGATTTCCAACTGCGGGATTTAATAAGTTTTCTGCTCAGTGGGGGACAATACTGTTCAATGTTACAAGTGACAAAACAATGATCAGAGATGAAATAGTCTGACATAGGGTCTATAATTTTAACATGCTTTTCCTCTTGCTTTGTGATTATCAAATCAAGAATGTGACCACCAGAATGAGTTGGAGAAGTAACATGTTGAACTAAGCCAAATGATTCCAGACAATGCTGGAACTGTTTTGTATAACAATCTGACGTTCTATCAATGTGAATGTTAAAGTCACCTAGCATCACCAAAAGATTCAGATCTCATCACCACTTGTTCTAGAAAGTCTGTGAATTCTTTTATGAACATTGCTTGAGTCACAGGATGACCCTCATAATACGGTGGCCTATAAATACCAATAATGTAGAAGACGAGCCTTTGATTACATATTTTCCATTCAGCATATTCAAAGGATTGAAAGCTTCTGTCTGGACATTTTGACACTTTGAGATTATCTTTGTATAAAAGAGCTATTCCTTCGCCTTTACTGTCAGGTCTAGGGACATCATGAAAACAATAACCATCCTGTGACAGTTCTCCCATTGAAATATCATCACCATCAGACTGTAGCCAAGTTTCAGCTATTACACAAAGGTCAATACCCTGCTCCAAGATGTGCTGGAGAAGGTCGGCAGATTTTCCTCGCACAGACCTTATATTTACTGTTGAGAGACACAATTTTTTCTGTCTATGGGCATTTATAATGAATGTATGATCAAGTGTGATTTTTTTCAAGTTTTTCCAGTGAACACCAGCATTAGTTTTTGACCTCAGGCGACCAGGTCGTTTTCCCCTGTATTTCAATAAATATTATTTCTTCAGCACTGATAATGTATCTTCATTTGGTATTAAAATCCTTCTAGGCATAAAACGGTAATCCAATAATTGTTTCCTACTGTACTGTCTAACTGTACACTGTATAGGCATGATTCTGAGTGAGATATTGTTCACCAAATCTGATGAAATATATTGAGTGTGAAAACTCCAATATATGTCAATGTTCAATTTTTTTACATCAATATTAATCAATAATCCAATAATAATTCCACAGAATAAACTCGGCATCATGTTGATCATATGTTCATAGACGTATATGCAAAAACTCCAGTTTCTAGAATCACTATTTATCACAAGATATCCAAAAATATGAAGAGCAAAATTTTTGCAGCCTACACCTGGCTAGACCAACGTACTCGGAACAGCCTTTTATGGAAAAGTTTAGCGAAGGGTTTAAATTAGCGCATTTCCCCGGACGCGAAATACGCGAAAATTAACCCTAAGCGAAATAAAATGATACCACAGTGTTAGCTCGTCTGTTTCGAAGAAAAAGTCGAGCTATTATAATCGCTGCGTCGTTGTTGTCATCGTCGTCGTGCAAAAACTTTAATGAAGCCCATTACTCAAACAATTTAAAAGATATCAATATGAAACCTGGACTGCTTGCTTATCATGACAAGAAGCATTTGAAACACAAGGGGCATTATTCTGAAAGCCACATTTTTTGAGTTTTGCCCCTTTTTGTGTCGCCAGTAGTCGCGACATATAAGGATTACTTCTCCGTCGTCTGTCTGTCTAAGTTTAATGATTTTTGTCAGAGTTATGGCCCTTTAATGATTTTTATTTTTAAAGTTTGTCCGGACTACTTCTCTTATACTAATGAAATGTTATAGGATTGATCGGTACCTCAAGTACTTGCGCATATTTAACGGATTTTTCGATTGAATTATTTTTTGGCTGAGTTATGGCCGTTGAATTAATAAAGTATTGTACTGCTAAACAGTAGCTGCGATATGCTACAAAGTAGCCGAGGCATGTAGGGATCACTTCTCCGTCTGTCTGTCTGTCTGTCCGTCTGTCACAAGACTTGTCCGGACTACTCCTCAAAAACTACTGGTGCAATTTCAACCGAACTTTACAGGAATGATTAGTACTTAGTTTAATTGTGCATATTATCGCATTTTCCAGTTCAATGATTTTTGTCAGAGTTATGGCCCTTTAATGATTTTTATTTTAAACGTTTGTTCGGACTACTTCTCTTATACTACTAATGCTATTTGAATGAAATGTTACAGAATTAATCGGTACCTCAATTTACATTTCCAACAAACTGTCCAATCACCCATCAATACAACCGCTTAATTTGCTATCATCAGACGACACATGTGATCACTGATCGCTCTTGTTAACTTACAAATTTTGTCAAAATTGCTCATTAAGTTAAATGATTTCAAAACTATCAAAGGTATCAATATGAAAAATGGATTGCTTGCTTATCATGACAAGAGGCAGTTGTAACACAAGGGGAATTATTTTGAAAGCTATATTTTTGGATTTATGTCCCTTTTAACATACTATTTTTGTCAAAACGAGCGTTGGCGCCGCTCCGCGGAGCTCTTGTTAGTATGTGGATTTACTTCATACTTGGACACAACACCCCTTTGGACAATACCTTCCCACTGATTAATATTTATTTGACCTTGACCTCTGAATATCCAATTGTCCGAGTACTAACATTTGGCCATTACTTCCCTATTAGTAATTGGATATACTTCATACTTTCACAAAACACCCCTTTGGACAAGACCTTTCCATTGACCTATATTTATTTGACCTTGACCCCCTGAATGACTGGTCCTCAGCTCAAAGGTAAAAGCCCCGCTTTCGGGGGCATTGCCATCTTACAGTGACAGTTCTTGTTTCTATAGTATAATTACTTCTCCTTAATTTTAAATGAAAACATTTTACGCATAATTCTGTGAGTCATTTGCTTTAAGCTGTTCTTTGCTTTGTTTGTGATGTTTTTATGTGGGGAGACCAGTTTTGGTTACTACTTATAGTAACTCTGAAATATTTTGCATTTTCTGTGGTTTTCAGAATAGTGCTGTGTAGTGTGTAGGGAAAGATGACAAGTTTCTTTTTCCTTTGTATTCTGAGTACTTCAAACTTGTCCGCGTTGAACACCGTTGACCATTCTTTTTTCCCATATTTCAAGGTTGTGCAAAGCATTTTATAAGAGTTGTGCTGATGCTTGTGATTTAATTGTTAAGTAGTCTATGGTACCCTTTTCAAAACCACGCCATTTGCACGCTATCTTATTTCTGATGTAAATGAAACTCGATTACATTTGCCTGATAATTATTTTTGATAAGGTTAGTAGCAAAAATAAGCCCCGCCCATTATAACAGACTTTTTTCAATAGCTTAATCTCATTTTAGCCTGTCAGCCTTTAAATTCTGCAAGTTTATCTCATAATATATCGATCTTCTAATTCTCGAATCAAGCTGAATATTCTATTTTCTTTATTTCGTTTTCAATCACGAAAAAAAAAATAGATAGCGAATAGACACTACAGTACAATAGTGACGCTATTATTTGTTTTGAAAATGACATCATCGATGTCTTTGTCATGTAATTAACATAGCAAACAGACTATCTAGACGATTTTCTTGGTAAATGTAACTACTTTGCATTTCAATGTTCAGTCAGATGACTGTTGAATGACTGAGCATGTCGTTTCATTCAGGAAATAAGATGTCGGATCAGGATAGCTTGTGTTAGACTACAATTGCCGAATTCTCTTTGCAGTGATTGAAAGTAGTTGGATACATAAACGGGGCGCCATCTGTTGTCATAATATGAACACAAATATTGCAAATCGCATTACGCTTACTGCTTACCGTAAAGTGAAGTTTGACTTTTGTTTACTTTGTTATTGATACCGTTGTCATCCTGCTTTCTTTGTTATTGGTATCGTTGTCATCCTCGTGTTCCATGCGTAGTGTTTATGAAATGCTTTTATATTTGTGAATGAATGCATTGAAAAATAGAATGCTAAGACAGACCACATTGCTGAGTAGTCTCAATATTTCGACTGCAAGACCGACCGATTTACAAACTGATATTACATAGATGTCGGCCTTTACGGCGCGAAGGGCGACCATCTATATAATAAAGAGCCCTGGCGCTCAATTTGTTGGGCTAATTGCTGAGCACAGACTGAAATTAATTATTAATGATGAAATAGGTTCGATACACGTAGGTAAATGGTATGCAGTAAAAGACATTTTGCAAATTAAGGTATTGAAGGGAATGTAACATTTTAAATCAAGTATAAATAACAACAAACTAAAGACTGATTGCCAAACATACTGTATTACGTTGTCAGTAAAGAAAGCTGCAGTTAAACATATAGCAATCGTATATGAAGGAGAGGAACAAATGAAATGCAGTGAATGATAGCGCATTCAGTTACCACAAAGAATTATGCTATTCAGCAAAATACAGGTTTCCAATGCCATAAAGCTAGATTTCTGTTGCACCTATAATTGTACAGGATTTTTTTGTGTGACAATACAGCGGAAGGTGGGGGCATCCCTGTCCTATGGACACATCCCTAGTTGGCATAGTAATTGCCCTTTGTTAAATTTTACTTACTATTGATTTCCCCATGGCATTTACACTGCTTTGACATAATGATCATTATCAAGTTATTATCAAGTAACACAGTGCATATTTTAAGCTTATTGCTTTTCAGTTAATATCTCACTGAGCTATTGTGATCACCCTGTGTCCGGCGTCAGTCGTCGTCATCCGTCGTCAAATTTTAATTCAAATGACATCTCCTCCTAAACCACAAGTTTTTTTACCGAAACTTTATAGAAATGTTCCTGATATTGCCCTTTTCTAAAATTGCTCAAACCGTTCCACTTTATTGCACTGCAAAAGCCAAAAATAGAAAAAATTCAAACATTATCCCCTCCTAAACGGCAAGGTGATTTTCCACCAAATTTCACAGAAATGTTCATCTATTAAAATTGCTAAAACAGTTCGGCTTCATTGAAACAATTGGCTGCCAGAGCAATAAATATATTTCCGTCAATGTTTGGCTTCAAATGACATCTCCTCCAAAACCACTTGGCCATTTTAAACTTAATTTGACAGAAATGTTCCTGATATTGCCCTTTTCTAAAATTGCTCAAATGGTTCTGCTCCATTGCACATAAGGATTGCAAAAGCTAAAAATAGAAAAAAAAATGAAACAATATCTCCTCCTAAATAGCTAGGTGATTTTCCACCAAATTTCGTGGATAAGGTCCTTACACAGCTTTTTATTAGCTCACCTGAGCATGCTCATGTGTGCTTTTAGGATCCTTGATTGTCCGGCGTCTGTCCGTCCGTCTGTCGTCCACAGTTCATTCAAACGACATCTCCTCTGAAACAACTGGGCAAAATTTAATGAAACTTGCCTAGAATGTTCCTTGCATGAAGCTCTACCAAGTTTGTTCAAATGGTTCCGGTCTATTGCATTTCTGGGTCACAGGAGCTAAAAACAGATTTGAAAAGTTGGATCTTTAAAAATCTTCTTGTCAGAAACCACAAGGCTTGGAGCTTTGCTATTTGGTATAAAGCATCATCTAGTGGACCTCTACCAAGTTTGTTCAAATTATGATCCTGGGGTCAAAAATGGCCCCGCCCCAGGGGTAACTTGTTTTACATAGAGTTATATAGGAAAAACTTTAAAAATCTTCTTGTCAGAAACCGTAAGGCATAGAGCTAAGATATTTGGTGTGCAGCATTGCCTAGTGGACCTCTACCAAGTTTGTTCAAATCATGGCCACTGGGTCAAAAATGGCCCCGCCCCAGGGGTAACTAGTTTTACATAGAGTTATATAGGAAAAACTTTAAACCTCTTCTTGTCAGAAACCGTAAGGCATAGAGCTTAGATATTTGGTATGTAGCATTGTCTAGTGGACCTCTACCAAGTTTGTTCAAATCATGGCCTCTGGGGTCAAATTTGGCCCCACCCTGGGGTCATTGGTTTTACATAGGCTTATATAGGAAAAACTTCGAAAATCTTCTTGTCTGAAACCACAAGGCCCTGAGCCTTAAGTTTTGGTATGTATATGGGTCATCTGGGGTCAATTAACCAGGTCCATAGCAACCTTGTTAAAAGCAGTCATATTCAGGTGAGCGATATAGGGCCATCATGGCCCTCTTGTTAAAATTGCTGAAATGGTTCCGCTCCATTGAACGAAATGGGCGCCAGAGCTTAATACAGGTTTTTGTCAATATTTTGCTTCAAATAACATTTTAAACCAAACATGGCAGAAATGATCCTTGTATTGCCCTCTTCTAAAATTGCTCAAACGAGTCTGCTCTGTAGCACATATGGCCTGCAAAAGCTAAAAATAGAAAATAATTCAAACAAATTCTCCTGCTAAACAGTAGTGTGATTTTCCACGAAATTTCATGGAAATGTTCCTTACAGAGTCCTTTATTTAAATTGCTGAAAAGGTTCTGCTGATTGAACAAAAATGGCTGCCAAAGCTAAAGATAAAAATAGATTTTCACCAATATTTGGCTTTAAATGACATCTCCTGCTAAGCCATTTTCTTTAAACTTTACAGAAATTTTCCTGATATTGCCTTTCTTTAAAATTGCTCAAACCATTCCACTCCATTGCACATATGGGCTACTACAGCTAAAACATCTACATCTAAACGGCAAGGCGATTTTCCATCAAATTCAACAGAAATGTTCCTTACATAGCACCCTATCAAAATTGCTTAAAACGGTTCTGCTCCATTGAACAAATTAAGCTAAAATAGATTTTCATTAATATTTTCCTTTAGATGACATCCCCTCACAAGCTGCTGTCTCGAAATTGCCTCTGCCTCATGGGTTTTATTTGTATAAAATATTAGGTTTTTAAAGTCTTCAATTAGAAAATCTAGTGTTGCATCTCATGTTTCCTTAATAACAACTTTTCAGGCAGCGTACTCAGGTCAGCGATCCAGGGCCATCGTGGTCCTCTTGTTTTAAGCTTAGTTATTCCCCTGTGTTTATTATAGAAACGCCCTCCGTCTGTCAGTCCGTCCGTCTGTCATTCTGTCCGTCCGTAACATTTTCGTGTCCGCTCCATAACTTTTAAACTCATGGAAATTTTTTAAAGAACTTGGCACAAATGATCACCATTATAAGACGATGTGCAGAGCGCAACAACCTGGTCACTACCCCCAAGGTCAAGGTCACACTTAAAAAAGTCGTAAGTAAAAAAGTCCACATTTCATGTCCGCTTCGTTACTATTAAACTGGTTGAAAGTTTTGTAAAATAACTTGGCACAAATGATCACCATTATGAGACGATGTGCAGAGCGCAACAACCAGGCCACTATCCTTCAAGGTAGAGTGAAAATTATTTCTGTTCTGTAACTGGAGTACCATTACAAATAGAAACTTCAAACTTCATAGGGTAATTAAACACTACTCGAAATTATTGAAGGAGCGTCCTTATAATCTATAAAATACCATACGGGTTGAGTAGATTTATGAATATCTTTTACAGTCTCTTTTCAGGAATGCGCCTGTTGGCGATGAAAATGCCGATTTGTTTTTGTAAACAGAACGATTTTGCTATTTCTGTAAATGATTTTTGAATTTTCTGCTTGCATTCAGAAAAATTCAGAAATGTTGTTGAGAATTTTTCCTGCCCGGTTTAGTACGGGTATAGTTATTTTTTCCGGCCATTCTAGTGGAAGACTTACTTTTCTAATGTGTTTGGTCTTCTTCAAGTTAAGAAGAAGCCAAGTTATCTTAGAGTTACCTATTGTCATCAGTATTATATGAGTTTAGTAACATTCTTCTTTAACTCTTATTTCCTTTCCATGCTACACCCTGCTTTAGTCTAAGCACAGGTGTTGGTATGAATCATATTCAACGATAGCTCTTGTTCCACCTTTTGTTATGGAGCCTTTATTTATTGACCAATATCGTCGATATATGGTATCATGCATGGACTTCAACCTATGGGTGGGTTTCGAGGTTACTTAGATCAAGGCTAAGGTCATAGTGTTACGCTTGCAACTGATTCAGTTTGAACCAAACTGTCACAAAACAATTTCTAAACAATCCCATTTCTTTTCCTGAACAACCCTGATTCCATGGGTTCCAGAGGAATGGGGACCAGAATAGGCTAATTTTGACATGTCTGCATGCTTTCACATCTTTGATTATCTTACAAACAACTTGCCTGAGTATTCATTTATTGACCAATTTATTAGATATTTGCTATGTATTTTTTATTGACATCTGCCTTTGAGATGAATTTTAGGTCACTTCGGTCAATGTCATCAAGGCAAAAAACTCAGGATTGGCCCCACCCAGGGGTCACTTGGTTTCATACATCTGACATAGGTAAAAACTTAAAAAATCTTCCGCAAGGCTTAGACTTAAGGTATTTTTTGTGTTCTCAGGTGAGGGATAAAAGTTCCATCATGATCCTCTTGTTGTTAGTGCTTTAATATTTCCAGACACAATTTTGTAGTTTCAGGTGTGTTGAAGAAAGCTTTTAATCAACTGTTTTTTTTTCTTACAGTTGGAACTATTTTACCCATGACATGGCAAGGTCTCGTGCGTATCGTTGGGGTGAGGATGGTTTGTTGGGTATAACAGACAGACAGTGTCGCCTCTGTCTCGCCGTCTCTCTCTGGAACACTAAAGATTCAATACTTAAGGAGCGTCTCTTTGGTCTGAATGGACATCAGGTAATTCTTGTATTGGTGTTACAGGTTCATATATATTTGATAAAACACAGTCTGTTCCATTGCTGACAAGCATATACACCTTCAGTCCTCTCGGCAGATATGAGATGTTAATTAAATGCATATACAAATTTCTTTTCCAAAACGCATACCAAGAACTAACCTTACCAATTTCGCTTGAAGAGTTTCGATGTTTATCAATTAAAACTTAGCGTCATTAAATCAAGCTTATTTTTTTAAAAAATGTTTGATATTGAAAGGAAAATAAAGCATATATAGTATTTTCAGTCATTTATCTTTGTTATTTTTTAAATATGGACGTCAAAAATGAATTCCGGAAAATCGATGTTTTTTTCCGGTTTGTCCAGGTTTTACACCTGCCCACAGATCTGGACTTCGTCACTCGTAAGTGATAAACAAAGTAACCGTGACCTAATTATACCCCCAAAACGAAGTTTGGGGGTATATAGGAGTCACCCGGTGGTTGGTCGGTCGGTCAGTCGGTTGGACGGTCGTTCGGGCTGTCGGTCGGGGTTTACATTGTCCGGAGCATAACTTGAAAACTACTGGTTGGAATTTAATGCAACTTCATACAATGGTCAAGCAATATGAGAGGAAGTGCAGTGTCCAAGAATCATAACTCCATCTTCACTTTTTTCAGAGAAATTGCCCTTTATTGGTTTACCTTGTCCAGAGCATAACTTAAAAACTACTGGTTGGAATTCAGTGGAACTAAATACAATGGTCAAGCACAATGAAAGGAAGTGCAGTGTTCAAGAATCATAACCCATCTTCACTATTTTCAGAGGGATTGCCCTTTATTGGTTTTCCTTGTCCGGAGCATACCTTGAAAACTACTGGTTGGAATTCAGTGCAACTACATACAATGGTCAAGCACAATGAGAGGAAGTGAAGTGTCCAAGAATCATAACTCCATCTTCACCTTTTTCAGAGTAATTGCCCTTAATTGGTTTTCCTTTTCCGGAGCATAACTTGAAAACTACTGGTTGGAATTCAATGCAACTCCATACAATGGTCAAACACAATGAGAGGAAGTGCAATGTCCAAGAATCAGAACTCCATGTTCACTTTTTTCAGAGTTATTGCCCTTTGTTGGTTTTCCTTTGTATGGAGCAAAACTTGAAAACTACTGGTTGGAATTCATTGCAACTTCACACAGTGGTCAGTCACAATGCGAGGAAGTGCATTGTCCAAGAATCATAACTCCATCTTCACTATTTTTAAAGTTATTGCCCTTTATTGTTTTTTTTTGTCTGGAGCTTTACTTGAAAACTACTGGTTGGAATTCAGTGCAACTACACACAATGGTCAAGCACAATGAGAGGAAGTGCAATGTCCAAGAAACAACACTCCATCTTTCTATTTTCAGAATTATTGCCCTTAATTGGTTTTCCTTGTCCGGAGCATAACTTGAAAACTATTTTTTTTGACATTCAATGCAACTTCATACAATGGTCAAGTGCAATGAGAGGAAATGCGATGTACAAGAACCACAACTATCTTTAATTGCCCACAACCATAACTCTTTTTCAATTTTTTTACGAAGTATTCTGTTACTAAATTGATAACTTCCTCTGTTCTGTAGCCGTGTTTTGGGGTATAAATCACATTTAGTGATAGCTCTAGTTAAAATAAACATCTACATCTACATTTTTACTGCTTCAAGATTGTTGAACGATCACATATATATGCGTGTTTCTTAAGGTTATAACTGTTTCAAACTCGTTTGTAATAATCAGGCAACTTTTGCATTTATCTATCATTAAGAAAACACCTCATTATAATGTACAAATAGAGTTACATGAAAAGAATCTACTAACTTTTCATGAGCGTTGTAATCTCCTCTGTTTATTTTTCGGCGAGGTCTGGTTACGTTAAAAATTAATGCGTAATTTCATGTAAACAAACGCCTTTTGATTCAAGACGATCCAAAAAATAAAAACCTGTTACAAATCTAATTATATATAAATGTTAGTCAAACCTAATACTAAAATGGCACTATAATTAGAGCTTGAAAATGGAAGTAAAATATATTCATTTTTTTTTATAAAAATCGCCACAAGAGTTGGTCGGACAAAAGGCGGTTAATTCCCCTTTTGAAAATCATAAGGGGGTTTTGTCCACCTTGTAAAATGTATGATGGGGGTTTATCCTCCTATACAAAATTGAACCGGGGTGGGGGAGTAATTTCCGAGGGGGGGGGGGGAGGGGTTTGTCCTACACTCTTTGGTTTTGATACGAAAATATTAAATATCTAATGCTGATAATTATTTCAGCCCTTGTAGTAATTTTTGCTAAATGTTACAATAAGATTTTGCCACCACCTATTGACAAATGACAATACACACAAAGTGAATGTATTTATTCGTTTAATGTATGCAACCTTTCTTCCACACCTTTTTGTGTCGCCCTTTCGAAGAAACTGCGATACATAGGGATCGCTTTGTCCGTTGGTCCGTCAAGAAAACTTAACGTTGGCAATAACTTTGCCATTTCTTAACATTTTGTCATCAAACTTTCAAATTATATTGCTTATGACAACAGGGTCATGGTGATGCCAAAATCTGTAGGTCAAGGTCACAATTGACAGAGTTATGGCCCTTTTTGTACTTGGAGTTTGTCATGAAAACTTAACATTGGCTATAACTATGCTATTTCTTAATATTTCTTCATCAAACTTTCCAATTGTAATACTTACAATTGTATCTCTTAAGACAACACTATTTCTCAAGGGCAGATAATCCTCAAATTTATTTTTGCAATTTCATGCCCCTTTTTCAAGTTAAAATTTCTTGGTTAACCTTTTTCTTTATGTCCATGTCTCAAATAGTGTCAAAGATATTCCATTCAAACTTGGAATACTTAATCACCAGCAAAACACCTGTAAAGATTGTTGGTACCCATGTCCCAGGGGTCACAGTTAGCCCCACCCACAGGGGTCACTTGATTTTGTTTATACTTATATTTAAGGAGAAACTTCTTAAGCCTAGAAAAAAATATTGACTGACATGAGATAGGTAGTCCCCCCCCCCCCCCCCCCCCCCCCCCCGATCTCACCGTACCCTCTGCATGGGGACTCCCCCATTTTTTTTACACCCCCGATCTATTTTTTTTAATACATAGGTACTTGACTCCCCATCCACCTCCAAACCTGTCACACCACCCCCCTCAACGCCCCAGGGTCCGAATTGTTTTTTAATACATAGGTACTTGACTCTCCATCCACACCCCAAACCTGTCACCCCACCCCATGGGTTGGATTTTTTTTAATACATAGGTACTTGACTCCCCATCCACCCCGAAAACCTGTCACACACAACCCCCTCACCCCCCCCCCCCCCCCCAGGGTCCGATTTGTTTTTTTTAATACATAGGTACTTGACTCCCCATCCACCCCCAAACCTGTCACCCCCACCCCCTCACCCCCTTTCCCCCAGGGTGCGATTTTTTTTTCTAATACGTAGACATAGGTACTTGACTTCAATCCCTCCCCTCCCTCATCTTGTATGACTAGGTACCTGCCCTCTCCCACTCCAATTATTTTTACTTTGGCATCTTCTTTATCTTGGCTTATTATTAATTATCCAGCACTGAGAAAAGTGGAGTATGCTGTCTGTGGACAGGTCTTCTTGTACTTTGACTAGCATGCTGTCTTTTCCAGCAGGCTGTTGTTTACCTTTTTAGTTATTCTATCAGAGTACCCAAGGGCGACACAAGTGTTCCACTGAACACCCATCTAGTTTAACTACCCCGTGTCAGTTGCATTCTAATACATGTCGTTTGTGTCAAACATACCTTTTGAATGCTGCATAGTGCTTTTTATCTTCTCATACATGTTATATTTGATTTACAAATTAGAAAAAGAGATTTTCTTTCTTAATATGGTTCTAGCCTTAAGATGGGACACTTCTATCGAATTTGATATAATGGTCACTTTATATGTACATGGGAAGAAGAATGGCTGGAACAACTTTGGACAAAACACTCCCTAAAAATTTTAGTTTTACAGTGTAATGTGCTATTTCCTTTTTAGCTCACCTGAGCACAAAGTGCTCAGAGTGAGCTTTTCTGATGAGTCTTTGTCCGTCGTCCGTCCGTCCGTCCGTTGTCAACTTTTCATTCAAATAACATCTCCTCTGAAACCAAAGGGCCAAATTAAATGAAACTTGCCTGGGATGTTCCTTGCATGAAGCTCTACCAAGATTGTTCAAATGGTTCTGGTCCATGGCATTTCTGGTTCACTGGAGCTAAAATTAGATTTTAAAAGTTGGATCTTTAAAAATCTTCTTCTCCGAAACCTCAACGCCTGGAGCTTAGATATTTGGTATGAAGCATCATCTAGTAGACCTCTACCAAGTTTGTTCAAATTATGACCGTGGGGTCAAAACTGACCCTACACCAGGGGTCAGTTGAATTTACATAGATTTTTACAGGGAAAACTTAAAAATCTTCTTGTCAGAAACCACAAGGCCTAGAGTTTAGATATTTGGCTTGCAGCATTTTCCAGTAGACCTTTACCAAGTTTGTTCAAATCATGGCTCCTGGGTCAAAAATGGACCCGCCCCAGGGGTCACATGTTTTATAATGAGTTATTTAGGAAAATTTTTAAAAAACCTCTTGTCAGAAACCGCAAGGCGTAGAGTTTAGATATTTGGTGTGCAGCATTGTCCAGTGGACCTTTACCAAGTTTGTTCAAATGATGACTCCTGGGGTCAGAACTGGCCCCGCCCCGCCCCAGGAGTCACATGTTTAACATAGAGTTATATAGGGAAAATTTTTTAAAAAATCTTCTTGTTAGAAACCGCAAGTCCTTGAGTTTAGATATTTGTATGTAGCATTGTCCAGTGGACCTCTACTAAGTTTGTATCATAGCCACTGGGTCATAATAGGCCCTGCCCCGGTGGTCACTTGTTTACAAAGAGTTATATAGGAAAAAGTTTAAAAAGTCTTCACATCAGTAATCAAAACGCATAGAGCTTAGATATTTTGTATGTAACATTGTCAAGAGGACCTCTACCAAGTTTGTTCAAATCATGGCTCCTGGGTCAAAAATGGCCCCGCCCCAGTGGTCACATGTTTTACATAGAGTTATATAGGTAAAACTTTAAAAATCTTCTTTTCAGATACTACAAGGCCTAGAGTAAAGATATTTGGTGTAATGCAATATCTACTTGACCTCCACCAAGTTTGTTCAAATCATAGCCCCTGGGTCAAAAAAGGCCCCGCCCCGGGTGTCACATGTTTTACATAGGAAAAGATATCGGTCCGATATCGGCTGTAGATCATGAGCCGATGCAATGCATACATTGCTTTTATACAGTATTTAATTAGAGATGTTTTATCCTGAAATATATAAACAACAAAACTATTTCAAATTGATAATTGTTTCTTTAATTCTCCAGATTCATCATGATAAAAGTCAGTCTGAGTACAGAGGGAGATAACTACTTGTGTCTAGATGCTGGATAAGTTTGAAAAACACACACATTCATATTATTATGTAAAAGTGAAGAAAACAAATGCAATAAACATACAAAAGAGACTGTTAACATTACTCAAACTTTTACCATAAAATGCAATACAAATCTCTGTATAACACTTGTTTTTAAAAGAAAGTGAAACAGAAAATTAAGAAAACCTTGAAATGAATAAAATCTTACTATTATGAAAGATTCAGTAATAAGCATAAGATAAATATATGTATATTTGACAACTGACAATGTCAAAAAATGTGTACTTTGCACACTTCAAACTATCGATCAGAGTAACAAAAGTAAATTGAGTAATTGAATTAGTAGCAAATTGAAAGAAATGAGTTGTTTCAACAAACTGAAGTTTATCTGAGGGTCTCATCCTGGCAAGTTTTAACACATTCTAAATTGATTGTCCAACAGAATCTGCCATATACAAATCCGACTGAATGTTAGACACGTCATTCCCACTGGTTTCTAATGGAGAAGCCTTTTGACGTGTCTTGCAGCCACCATCTCGGTCGCTGGCAAGACGACACCACTCCCAGCACTGAAACTGTACATCCGGACCTGAGCACTTCTTGCTTTTCATTTAAGCATCTGAAAAAGACATATATACATCATCTCATCAGGGTATAAAGAAATCTAGTTGTAATGATTCAATATTAACCAATTGATATAAAATAATTAAATTTGACACAATCTCTTCCAGACTAGAGCAGTATTTAAAAAATGATTTGATGTAACCCATCTAAAACTGACAAAACCAAAACAGTCGCGGAATTACATTATTTAACAATAGTTCGTACTTTTTTTGCATCGAGTAAAATACAAAAATGTCAATACTAATACAAAAAATAGACATTGACATGCATCTATTATTTACACAAATGGCTGTTTTTTATAACTTCCTTACTTGTTTGGCTTATTAGCCGCGAAAGTTTCCAGATTCAAGTCTCCGGATGTAGCCGGTGTACATGTAGAATTAAGACACGTAAAATGATTCTAGTAGTATTTCCACAAGTCAGAAATAGGGCGTAGTCCTCAAACTTTGGCATTTTATGCGGCGTTTTTTTTTTCATTAAAGTCTACATGACAAAAAATCAAGTTTTAAAGAATAAAGCAGGGTCTTTCATAAAGAAATTTGAAAGACCCTGAATGAAGTCAATATTGGGCCGATGTCGGTAGGATATCAAAAAGCGATGCAGATATTCCATCATTCACCCGATATCGGTCCGGTATGGGAATGTTTGCTGGGTACATGTAATTTAATAATTAGACATAAGTAAGTGATCGAAGAATGGTTAACTAATTATTTCAACAGTAAGTCTTTTAAGAATAATTGAACATGATACATTTTTAGCTCGACTTTTTTTGAAAAAAAAATCGAGTCATTGTCATAGTCATGGTGTCGTTGCCGTTGCTGTTGCCATTGCCGTTGCCGTTGCCGTTCCCGTCCGAAAACTTTAACATTGATCATAATTTTTTATTCCTTGATGGATTATCTACATACTTGGACACAACAACCCTTTGGACAAGACCTTCAAGATGACCAGACTAAACTTGACCTTGACTCTTAAATGACCTTCATATTCAAGGTCAAAATATTGAATTTTGCTAAAATTGGCCATAACTTTATTATTAGTAGGTAGTTTCTCTTCATTCTTGGACACAACAACCCTTTGGAGAAGACCTTCAAGCTGACCAGACTAAACTTGACCTTGACTCATAAATGACCTTTATATTCAAGGTCAAAATATAGAATTTTACTAAAATTGGCCATAACTTTATTATTAATAGGTGGATTCTCTTTATGCTTAGACACAACAACCCTTTGGACAGAACCTTCAAGCTGACCAGACTTAACTTGACCTTGACTCATAAATGACCTTCACCTTCAAGGTCAAATTATTAAATTTTGCTAAAATTGACCATAACATTAGCATTTATGGTTGGATTTGATTTAAACTTAGACAAAACAACACTTATGACAAAACCGACATGCTGAATAACTCAGATTTGACCATGACATTAAAATTACCTTGACTGTCAAGGTCAGATGATTGAATTTTGCTTAAATTGTCATAACTTTCTCATTTATTTATAGAATTAATTCAAACTTGGACTAAACAACAGTTGTGACAAATCCGACATTATGATTATTTCAAGTTTGACCTTGACCCTTAAATGATCTTGATAGTCAAGGTCAAATCATTGAATTTTGTTAAAACTGGCCATAATTATGTAATTTATGGTTGGATTTGAATCAGACTTAGAAAAAACAACACTTTCGTTTCAATTTCAAAAATGTCTCGCATGACCTATATTTTTGACCTACTGACCTACTTTCTTGTTTTGAGCTGCAGCAATGAAATTTTGACTGTGTGCACAGTTTTTCATTTCGATTTCAAAAATGTCATGGCATGACCTATATTTTTGACCTACTGACCTACTTTTTGTTTTTGGAGCTATGGCAATGAAATTTAGACCATGTTTACAGTTTTTTGTTCCGATTTCAAAAACGTCATAGCATGACCTATATTTTTGACCTACTGACCTACTTTTATGTTTTTTAGCTACAGCAATGAAATTTGGACTGTGTCCGCAGTTTTTCGTTTTCAATTTCAAAAATGTCATAGCATGACCAATATTTTTGACCTACTGACCTACTTTTTGTTTTTGGAGCTGTGGCAGTGAAATTTGGACTGTGTGCACAGTTTTTCGTTTCGAATTTTAAAAATGTCATGGCATGACCTATATTTTTGACCTACTGACCTACTTTTTTGTTTTAAAGCTACGGCAATGTTATTTGGACCATGTGCACAGTTTTTCGTTTCAAATTCAAAAATGTCATGGCATGACCTATATTTTTCACCTACTAACCTTCTTTTTGTTTTTTTGAGCTAGGGCAATGAAATTTTGACCATGTACACAGTTTTTTGTTCCAATTTCAAAAACGTCATCGCATGACCTATATTTTTGACCTACTGATTTACTTTTTTGTTTTTTAGCTACAGCAATAAAATTTGGACCGTGTGCACAGTTTTTCTTTCCAATTTGAAAAATGTTATAGCATGACCTATATTTATGACCTACTGTTCTACTTTTTATTTTGGAGCTATGGCAATGAAATTTGAACCATGTATACAGCTTTTCGTTCGGATTTCAAAAACGTCATAGCATGACCTATATTTTTGACCTACTGACCTACTTTTTTGTTTTAAAGCTACAGCAATGAAATTTGTACCGTGTGCACAGTTTTTCATTTCGATTTTAAAATTGTCATTGCATGACATATATTTTTGACCTACTGACCTACTTTTTTTTGTTTTAGCTACAGCAATGAAATTTGGACCCTGTGCACAGTTTTTCATATCGATCTCAAAAATGTCATCGAATGACCTATATTTTTGACCTACTGACCTAATTTTTTTTTTTTTTTAGCTGCAGCAGTGAAATTTGGACCTTGTGCACAGTTTTTCGTTTCGATTTCAAAAATGTCATGGCATGACCTATATTTTTGACCTACTGACCTTCTTTTTGTTTTTGGAGCTATGGCAATGAAATTTGGACCATGTACACAGGTTTTGTTCTGATTTCACAAACGTCATAGCATTACCTATATTTTTGACCTACTGACCTACTTTTTTGTTTTTAGCTACAGCAATGAAATTTAGAACGTGTGCGCAGTTTTTCATTCCGATTTCAAAAATGTCATCACATGACCTATATTTTTGACCTACTGACCTACTTTTTGTTTTATAGCTACGGCAATGTTGTTTGGACCATGTATAGAATTTTTGTTCAGATTTCAAAAACTTCATAGCATGACCTATATTTTTGACCCACTGACCTACTTGTTTGTTTTAAAGCTACAGCAATGAAATTTGGACAGTGTGTACAGCTTTTCGTTCGGATTTCAAAAATGTCATATCATGACCTATATTTTGACCTACTGACCTCCTTTTTGTTTTTGGAGCTATGACAATGAAATTGCATTGGTCCATTTCTGTGATATGCATCATTACATTCATAAAAATTTCTTTCATCTTTGAACCCAGGTGAGTGCTTTAGGGCCATTGGCCCTCTTGTTTATTAATACTTGGACAAAACAAGGCTTATGACAAAACCTACATGTTAAATTATTCAAGTATGACCTTAACCTTTAAATGACCTTTACAGTCAAATTTCTAATTACAGTGGAACTTCCGAAAACCGAACACCCATGGGACCGGACAAAAAGTTCGGATTTTGGAAGTTTCCGGAATTCAGAAGTACGAATGATCTGGAGAAGTACAGGTGCCAAACACAAGTAGTTCTTTATGATAGTGAATTCAGTCAGTATTGTTGAGCGTAACAGCGTTTGTAACATGGGAAACATAATGCAAAATTAAAATTAATGAAAACATTCTACACGTATATTTTATTATAAAATGTCAAATGTTTTCAAATACATATACATGTATACTGTATTATTTGCAAACACGTTTCTATATGTCAGAACAAAGCTACATATTGCATACCTATAAAACAGTTTGAAAAAAAATCGCCAATTAGAATAACCAACACATTGGCCGACGTTGGCTAACTAATTACCCTTTTTTAACACCACAATTACAATTTAATCCTTAAAGTCGCTTGTAGCAAACACCTGTTATTAATCCATTACTCAGCGCTGTGTTTTATTTACCGCTGTCTAACTATCGATATATTCGGCTGCATGTCAATTTCAAATTGACAACTTGTTATTCTAACGCATGTCAAAATAAACGATCACCGCTAATTGGTAAACAATAGATAGAGACGTGAAATTTTTGCCGCAGGATTTGCGATCTTAGGTCTGTCTTTTTGCACTTTTTTATTTTTCCGGTATTTGGAAGTAAAATTGCATTGATTTAAACTAAATTTTACGGAAAAATCGTCCGGAATTCAGAATTCGGAAGTTCCGGATTTCAGAAGTATGATTTACATAGAAAACAGAAGGAGAAATTTCGGGACTGAGAAAATCGTTCAGCTTTCAGAAGTTTCCGGTTTTTAGAAGGTCCGGTTTTCGGAAGTTCCACTGTATTGCATTCTGGTTTTATGGACGGATTTGATCTATACAGGGACAAAACAACACTGAGAATAAAAGAAACGTGTTAAACAATTCAAGCATTACCTTGACCTTTAAATGACCTTGACATTACTTAACTTGGCTATATCTTTGTTGTTAATGGATGTAGTGTCTTCATGCTTGGACATAACTACTTTTTAGACAATACCTCCAGAGAAGGTAAACTGAACTTGACCTAGACCTTTAAGGTCAAATTTCTGAATGTTGCTAAAATTGGCCTTAACTTTGTTATGTATAATTATTTTTCCAAATGATGTTTCATTTGAAATCCCTTCACCACAATGTGCTACCTCTGATGTGTTTTCCTTTGGAAATAGAAAAAAGTCGAGCGTGGCCGCCGCTTGCAGTGGCTCTTGTTAATTGTAAAAAGTCACCATGGTTTAATTTTTCTTCTAAAAGACAGAAACCCAAACAGACCTAAGATGAAAGAGCACATTTAAGCGTAAATAATATCACCAGAGAAAACCTATTTTAAATCACGATGTGATTTTAAGACAACCAAGCTTATTATTATTATGCAATATTAGATCAGCGAGCAAAAAAAAAAATAACAAGAGGCACGGTTTGATTAAATTTCTTTACAAGTTTGAAAACCCTGCTTTGAACTATGATCCACATCCAGCTTTAATAATGCAATACTGCAGTTAGGTTAAATCAATAAAGCACACCACTGATCATCACAGAGATAAAAATTATATAACAGATACAGGCAGATTAATTAATGTTAAGTTGGCTCGTTTTAATTTCGTTTTCAAGTTTGAGACCCCTGCTGCAGGCTATGATCCATATCTGGCTTAAATCAAGAGTGAAATTAAGTTTTGACCAAAAACAAAAAGCAATTTTCTATGTAAAGATCATAAGGTCATAAGTTTCAAATAGTCATTATAACTCTATAAAACTGTAACTGAATTACTATGACTGATATTATTTCTTAAGTATTTGTGTTTGAAACATAATGACTGAATTGAATTCAGCAATATTTTGAATTCTTTTTTGTTACATTTTTTAGCTCACCTGAGCACACAGTGCTCAAGGTGAGCTTTTCTGATCAGTCTTTGTCCGTCGTCCGTCCGTCCGTCGTCAACATTTCATTCAAATGACATCTCCTCTGAAACCAAAGGGCCAATTAAATGAAACTTGCTTGGGAGGTTCCTTGCATGAAGCTCTACCAAGATCGATCAAATGGTTCTGGTCCATGGCATTTCTGGTTCACTGGAGCTAAAATTAGATTTTTAAAGATCTACTTCTGCGAAACCACAAGGCCTGGAGCTTAGATATTTGGTATGAATCATCATCTAGTTGACCTCTACCAAGTTTATTCAAATTATGAACGTGAGGTCAAAACTGACCCCACCCCAGGGGTCAGTTGATTTAACATAAAAACTGACCCCACCCCAGGGGTCAGTTGATTTTACATAGATTTATATAGAGAAAAATCTTTTTGTCAGAAACCACAAGTCCTAGAGTTTAGATATTTGGTGTGCAGCATTGTCAATTGGACCTTTACCAAGTTTGTTCAAATCATGGCTCCTAGGTCAAAACTGGCCCTGCCCAGGGGGTCATATGTTTAACATAAAGTTATATAGGAAAAACTTTTAAAAATCTTCTTGTCAGAAACTGCAAGGCGTAGAGTTTAGATATTTGGTGTGCAGCATTGTCCAGTGGACCTCTTCCAAGTTTGTTCAAATCATGGCTCCTGGGTAAAAAATGGCCCCGCCCAAGGGGTCACATGTTTTATATAGTGTTATATAGGAAAAACTTTAAGAAATCTTCTTGTCAGAAACCGCAAGGCATAGAGCTTAGATATTTTGTATGTAGCACTGTCAAGAGGACCTCTACCAAGTATGTTCAAATCATGGCCTCTGGGTCAAAAATGGCCCCGCCCAAGGGTCACATGTTTTACATAAAGTTATACATGAAAAGTTTAAAAATCTTCTTGTCAGAAACCACATTGCCTAGAGTTTAGATATTTGATCTGCAGCATTGTCTAGTGGACCTCTAGCAAGTTTGTTCAAATCATGACCCTGAGGTCAAAACTGGCCCCACCCGGGGTCATTTGATTTAACACAAGGATTTATATAGGGAAAACTTAAAAAATCTGCTGCTCTGAAACACCAAGGGCTATACCTTCAATTGTTCGTTGTTATGTCTCCACCCCCCCCCCCCCCCCCCCAACCCCGCCCTTCTGATGGAGACATACTGTTTTTGCCTTGTCCATGGGTGTCTGCTTGTCTGTCTGTTTTTCACACTTCGTTTCCTTTCAATAACTTGAGTAACTTGACCCAATGCCTTCAGTGCCCCCCCCCCCCCCCCCCCAACCCCGCCCTTCTGATGGAGACATACTGTTTTTGCCTTGTCCATGGGTGTCTGCTTGTCTGTCTGTTTTTCACACTTCGTTTCCTTTCAATAACTTGAGTAACTTGACCCAATGCCTTCAAATTTCACAGGGTTATTGCCCTTATTGAGTACAAAAAATCCCTTTTGTGTTTTGGGTCAAAGGTCAAGGTCAGAGGGACCTGTAGAGTGAAAACCATTTCCACTCAATAACAGGATTACCATTTCGCCTAGAGCCTCCAAACTGCATAGGATGATTGCTTTTACTAAATAGAAGAACCATGTTGTTTTTGGGGCTTGTATGTCAAATTTCAGGGTCATAGGGACCTATGGAGTAAAAACTATTTCTGCAGAGTATCTGTAGTACCATTACACCCAGAGCCTTGAAACTGTATAGGATAATTGTATTAGAAGAACCCTATTGTTTTTAGGGTCCATAGGTCAAAGGTTAAGTTCACAGGGACCTGTAGAGTGAAAACTATTTCTGCTCAGTAACTGAAGTACCATTTTACCCAGAGCCTTCAAACTTCATAGGATGATTTTCTTTACTCAGTAAAAGAACCCAATCATTTTTGGGATCAGAAGGTCAAAAGACAATGTCACAGGGACCTGTAGAGTGAAAACTATTTCTTCTCAGTAGCTGGAGTATCATTACACCCAGAACCTTCAAACTTTATAGGGTAATTATATTAGAAGAACCATATTTGTTTTGGGATCTGTATGTCAATGGTCAAAGTCACTGGGACCTGTAGAGTAAAACTATTTCTGCTAAAAGAATTGAGTACCATTACACACAGAGTCTTCAAACTTATTGCAAAGCTTTTCAAACTTGCACCTATAAAAACCAGTAACGATATTTTTTTACATGAGCTACGAGAATTAGGTGAGCGATTTAGGGCCATCATGGCCCTCTTGTTATACTGTACAGAATTACCACAATAAGTGATAATATATCAAACATAACCACCACGTAACTGATATTGTTGATACATGAGATGTCTTATGGGACCACTGGGCTGGGTACTTGCAATTTGAATGTAAATAGTTTATTTGTAGTTTCATGATGTAATTGACACTGCCATGAAATATTTACTTACTTTACTCACCTCTAAAATAAGTTTCCCAGTATGCATTGAAAAAGACTTCTTTGTACAGTAATGGACAGATATTGCAACGGCTCGAAGTTGGAATTTATTTGTATTACTATACTGCGGTGGACCTGTCCAGTTTTCATTGAAATAAATAAGAATTGTTTTTATGCTCTCCCTTCTGCCTTGTCCGTCTGTCCGTCCGTTTTGTCCAGGGCATAACTTGAAAACCCCTGGATGTAATTTGTTTAAACTGCACACAGTGGTAGAGGGCATTGAGGCGGAGTGCAGTGCCAAAGAACCATAACTCTAATAGGCCCCGTTTTTGAATTATCTCCCCTTTTAGAAAAATCTTGTCTGGAGAATAACCGGACAACCCTTGGACAAAGGTAGAGGGCATTGAGGCGAAGTGCAGTGCTAAAGAACCATAACTCTATTTTGCCCCGTTTTTGAATTATCACCCCTTTTAGAAAAATCTTGTCCGGAGCATAACCTGAAAAGCCTTGGACATAATTTGTTTTAACTGCACACAGTGGTAGAGGGCAGTGAGGCAGAGTGCAATGCCAAAGAAATATAAATCTATTTTGCCTCGTTTTTGAATTATCACCCCTTTTAGAAAAATCTTGTCCAGAGCATAACCTGAAAATCCTTGGAGATAATTTGTTTAAACTGCACACAGTGGTAGAGGGCAGTGAGGCGGAGTGCAGTGCCAAAGAACCATAACTCTGTTTTCCCCTTTTTTTGAATTATCTCCCATTTTAGAAAATCTTGTCCGGAGCATAACCTGAAAACCTTTGGACATAATTTGATTAAACTGCACACAGTGGTAGAGGGCATTGAGGCTGAGTGCAGTACCAAAGAACAAATACTCTATTTTACCCTGTCTTTAGCTCACCTGTCACGTAGTGACAGAGTGAGCTTTTCTGATGACCTTTTGTCCGTCGTCCTTCCGTCCGTCCGTCAGTCCGTCCGTCCATCCACAATTAGTTTGTTAACACTCTAGTGGTCACATTTTTGCCTCAATTGTCATGAAACTTGGTCAGGATGTTTGTCTTATTGATATCTCGGACGAGTTCGAACATGGGTTATCAGGGTTGGAAAACTAGGTCACAGAGCCCAAATATAGAAAAACCTTGTTAACACTCTAGAGGCTACTTTTTCAGTCCAAATATCCTGAAAATTTGTCAGAAAGGTTCTTTTGATGATTTCTAGCTCAAGTTCAAATATGGGTCATCTGGGTTCAAAAACTAGGTCACGGAGCCCAAAAACAGAAAAATCTTGTTAACACTCTAGAGGTTACATTTTCAGCCCAAATTAATCTGGAAATTTGTCAGAAAGGTTGCTTTGACAATTTCTAGGTCAAGTACAAATATGGGTTGTCTGGGGTCAAAAACTAGGACACAGAGCCCAAATATGGAAAAACCTTGTTAACACTCTAGAGGTTACATTTTCAGCCCAAATATTCTGGAAATTTGTCAGAAAAGTTGCCTTGAGGATTTCTAGATCAAGATCGAATATGGGTCATCTGGAGTCACAAACTAGGTCACAGAGTCCAAATATGGAAAAACCTTGTTAACATTCTAAAGGTAGCATTTTCAGTCAAAATAACCTGGAAATTTGTCAGAAAGGTTCTATCGATGATTTCTAGCTTAGTTTTGAATATAGGTTTTCTGGGGTCAAAAACTAGGTCACAGAGCCCGAAAGTAGAAAAACCTTGTAAATGCTCTAGAGGTTACATTTTTAGTCCAAATGTGATTGAAATTTGTCAGAAAGATTGTTTCAATGATTTCTAGCTCAGGTTCAGATATGGGTCATCTGGGATCAAAAACTAGGTCACATGGTCCAAATATGTAAAAAACTTTTTAACACTCCAGAGGTTTCATTTTCAGTCCAAATATTCTGGAAATTTGTCAGACAGGTTTCTTTATGATTTCTAGCTCAAGTTGGAGTATGGGTCATCTTGGGTCAAAAACTAGGTCACGGAGCCCAAATATGGAAAAACCTTGTTAACACTCTAGAGGTAACATTTTAATTCCAAATAACCTGGTTATTTGTCAGAAAGCTTAATTCTATGGTTTCTAGGTCAAGTTCGAATATGGGTCATCTTGAGTCGAAAGATCTAGGTCACAGAGCCCAAATATCAAAAACTTTGTAAACACACTAGAGGCTACATTTTCAGTCCAAATGTCCTTGAAATTTGTCAGAAAGGTTGTTTTGATGATTTGTAGCTCACATTTGGATATGGGTAATCTGGGGTCAGAAACTAGGTCATAGAGCCCAAATATGGA
The DNA here is from genome assembly GCA_012932295.1 of Cyclina sinensis. Classification (NCBI taxonomy): domain Eukaryota; kingdom Metazoa; phylum Mollusca; class Bivalvia; order Venerida; family Veneridae; genus Cyclina; species Cyclina sinensis. The sequence continues at coordinate 34,397,683 of JAAONU010000019.1, forward strand.
AAAACCTTGTTAACACTCTAGAGGTAACATTTTCAGTACAAATAACCTTGAAATTTGTCAAACAGATTGTTTCAATAATTTCTAGGTCAAGTTCGGATATGGGTCATCTGGGGTCAAAAAACCAGGTCCATAGCAACTTTGTTTAAAGCAGTCATACTCAGGTGAGCGATACAGGGCCATCATGGCCCATCTTGTTGAACTATCTCCCCTTTTAGTAAAAACTTGTCCGGAACATAACCTGAAAACTATTGGACATAATTTGTTTAAACTGCACACACAGGTAGAGGGCATTGAGGTGGACTGCAGTGCCAAAGAACCATAACTCTATTTTGCTCCGTTTATGAATTATCTCTTTTTTAGAAAAGTCTTGTCCGGAGCATAACGTGAAAACTCTTGGACATAATCTGTTTAAACTGCACAAAGTGGTAGAGGGCATTGAGATGGAGTGCATTGCCAAAGAACCATTTCTATTTTTCCCCGTTTTTGAATTATCACCCCTTTTACAAAATTTTTGTCCAGAGCATAACCTGAAAACCCTTGGACATAATTTGTTTCAACTGCATGCAGTGGTAGAGGGCATTGAGATGGAGTGCAGTGCCAAAGAACCATAACTCTATTTTGCCCCGTTTTTGAATTATCTCCCCGTTTAGAAAAATCTTGTCCGGAGCATAGCCTGAAAACCCTTGGAGATAATATGTTTAAACTGCACACAGTGGTAGAGGGCAGTGAGGTGGAATGCAGTGCCAAAGAACATAACTATTTTGCCCCGTTTTTTAATTATCTCCTCTTTTAGAAAAGTCTTGTCCGGAACATAACCTGAAAACCCTTGGACATAATCTGTTTAAACTGCACACAGTGGTTGAGGGCATTGAGGTGGAGTGCAGTGCCAAAGAACCATCACTCTATTTTGCCCCGTTTTTGAATTATCTCCCATTTAAAAAAAACTTGTACGGAACATAACTAGAAAACTATATGAGATAATTACTTTACACTTCACACACCGTTACATAGCATTGAGCAGTAGTGCAGTGTGGAGGAACTGTAACCTTGTTTTGCCAGGTTTTTGAATAACCTGCCTTTTACAAAATGTTTTCTGGAGTTTTACTTAGACACTATAGCTGATAATTAGTGTAAACTTAACTGTTCATGCACATGTAGTCTTTTTAGATTCACGTATTTGTAAGAATATGGAATGCCATATTTTGGTAATGTATGGACTTATGACATTCCCGTATTTCAGAAAAATACGGACACCGTATATCTAGTTTTCCATATTTTGTAAGTAAACGGAATACCATATTTTGGTCAAATATGGATTTGCTGACCCCATACACCTCCGTATGTTATGTTTTCCTATTTCTTACTTGTATATTTAATGATATATGGAATTCCGTACACTCTCATATATCCACATATATTTTTTGCAGCATATCTCTTAAAGTACTTGATTTGCATGAAACAAATAAGAATATTTATCAGCAAATGAGATACACTTGGGTATTTTTATGTTTGTTGAGCCTTTGTTAGCCAACTTACTGGTCATCTTTTAATGAAGATGGCAACTTTTAGCTCACCTGAGCATGAAGTGTTCAAAGTTAAGCTATTAAGATGATGTGGTGTCTGTCATCCATTATCCGTTGTCAACATTTAAAGAACTTCTTCTCCAAAACCACCTAGCCAATGTAAATGAAACTTAACAGGAATGTTCTTTGCAAAGCTCTACAAAACATAATGAAAGAATTGAATTTCACCGAGAACTTCAGTTGCCATTGCAACAGAAAGTAAGTACTGATAATCTTCTTGTCTGAAACCACATGGTCAAGAGTTGAGATATTTGGCGTAAAGATTCACCTAGAAGATCTCTAACAAGATTGTTTTCATTATGCTCCTGGGGTCGTTAATGTCTCCACCCAAGGGGTCACTTGATTTATCATATGCTGATGTAGGGAAAAGTTTGAAAATCTTCTGAAAACAATGGGTTATAGGGCTTAGATACTTTGCATGCAGAGTCATCTTGAGGTCCTCTATCAAGATTTCTTAAATTATGCCTATAGGATAAAAATTGATCCTTTTGTGGGGGTCCATTTTGTGTAAAATATAAAATCTGTGAAAATCTTCTTATCAGAAACCATAGCCCTCAGACATTAGATATTTGGTATATGGCATTGCTTAGCTTATGTCTGCAAAGATTGATCAAATTATTCTCCTTCGGTCATTAATGCGGGCAACTTCATTCAGCATAAACTTTGAAAGTCTTCTCTGAACCCACAAGGCCTTGAGCTTAGATATTTTGCATGGACTATCATCTAGAGGTCCGCTACAAAGGTTAGGGTCATAGATTAACCACACCAAGGCGTCTTATTTGTTTAAAAAAATAAAATCTTTGATAATCTTCTTGTCAGAAACCATAAGCCTTACCTTAGATATTTGGTTTGTAGCATTGTATAGCTTACCTTAGTAAAGAGTGATTTCCCTATGGTCAAATATGATTTTGTATGTAGCATTTTAGCTCACCTGAGCACTGCTCAGGGTGAGCTTTTGGGATCATTGATTGTCCGGCGTCCGTCGTCGTGCGTGGTCAACAATTTGACTTGAACAAATTCTCCTCCTAAACCGCTAAGCCAATATTGACAAAACATTCCTGAGATACTCCTTGCATGAAGCTCTACCAAAGTTGTTCAAAGAATTCAATTCCATCAAGAACTCTAGTTGCTATGGCAACTTAAAGGAAAAACTTTGAAAATCTTCTTGTCTGAAACCACAAGACCCTGAACCTTAAGATTTGGTATGTAGCATTGTCTAGTGGACCCCTACTAATATTGTTCAAATTATACCCCTGGAGTCAAATTTGGCCCCGCCCCGGGGGTCAATTGATTTTACAAAGGCTTATGTAGTGAAACTTTAAAAATCTTCTTGTCTGAAACCACAAGGCCCTGAGCCGTAAGATTTGGTATGTAGCATTGTCTAGTGGACATCAACCAAGTTTTTAGCTCACCTGAGCACGTAGTGCTCATGTGAGCTTTTAGGATCGGTGGTTGTCCGTCGTCCGTCCGTCAGTCGTCCGTTCAGTTCATATCTCATATGAACTGAAAATAGTGCAGAAAATGATCAATCTGTTCAGATGTACAGACCATGATCAGATTTTGCAGATACACAGACCATGATCAGACTGTGCAGAAAACCAGACCTTAATCAGACTAAACATATGTCAAAACCATGACCAGACTGTAAATATATATAGACCAATATCAGACTGTGCTGATGTACAGACCATGATCAGACTATGCAGATACACAAACCATGATCAGACTGTGCATATGTATAGACCATGAACAGACTGTGCTGATGTATAGAACATGGACAAATCTGTTGATGTACATACCATGAACAGAATCTGCTGATGTACAGACCATGAACAAATTGAACTGGTGTACAGACCATGAACAGACTTTTTGTCCACAGCTCATTTAAACGACATTTCCTCTGAAACCACTGGGCCAAATTTGATGAAACTTGCCTTGGATGTCCCTTGCATGAAGTTCTACCAAGTTTATTCAAATGGTTCCAGTCCTTTTCATTTCTGGGTCACAGGAGCTAAAGACATATTTTAAAAGTTGGATCTTTAAAAATCATTTTCTCCGAAACCACAAGGCCTGGAGCTTTGGTATTTCGTATGAAGCATCATCTAGTGGACCTCTACCAAGTTTATTCAGATTATGTCCCTGGGGTAAAAACTGACCCCACACCAGGGGTCAGTTGATTTTACATAAAATTAAATAGGGTAAACTTGAAAATCTTTTTATCAGAAACAACAAAGGCTAGAGTTAAGATATTTGGAATGTAGCATTGTCTAGTGGACCTCTACCAAGTTTGTTCAAATCATGGCCTCTTGGTCAAAAATGGCCCGCCCCAGGGGTCACTTGTTTTACATAGAGTTATATAGGAAAAACTTTAAAAATTCTTCTTGTCAGAAACCGTAAGGCATAGAGCTTAGATATTTGGTGTGTAACATTGCCTAGTGGACCCCTACCAAGTGTGTTCAAATCATGGCCTCTGGGTCAAAAATGGCCTCGCCTCAGGGGTTTCTTGTTATGCCCCCTATCGAAGATGAGGGGGCATATAGTTTTGCAAATGTCGGTCGGTCGGTAGGTCGGCCGGTCGGTCGGTCCGTCGGTAGACACTTCGTTTCCCATCAATAACTAGAGAATGCTTTGACCTAGGTTCATCAAATTTGGTATGCTGGTTGGTCATCACCAGTAGATGACACCTATTGATTTTGAGGTCATTGGGTTAAAGGTCAAGCTCACAGGGACCTTCATCCTTAAAACGGTTTACTATCAATAATTAGAGAACGCTTTGACCTAGGTTCACCAAACTTGGTATGCTGGGTGGCCATCACCAGTAAATGACCCCTATTGATTTTGAGGTCATTGGGTCAAAGGTCAAGCTCACAGGGACCTTCATTCTAAAAACGGTTTCCGATCAATTACTAGAGAAAGCTTTGACCTAGATTCAACAAACTTGGTACGCTGTTTGGTCATCACCAGTAGATGACCTCTATTGATTTTGAGGTCATTAGGTCAAAGGTCAAGCTCACTGGGACTTTCATCCTAAAAACAGTTTCCGATCTATAACTAGCGAAAGCTTTAACCTAGGTTCACCAACCTTGGTTTGCTGGTTGGTCTTCACCAGTAAATGGCCCCTATTGATTTTGAGGTCATTGGGTCAAAGGTCAAGCTAACCAAGGACCTTCATCCTAAAAACGGTTTCTGATCAATGACTAGAGAACGCTTTGGCCTTTGTTCACCCAACTTGGTATGCTGGTTAGTCATCACCAGTAGATGACCCCTATTGATGTTGAGGTCATTAGGTCAAAGATCAAGCTCACAGGCACCTTCATCCTAAAACCGGTTTCCGATCAATAACTAGAGAATTCTTTGACGTAGGTTCACCAAACTTGGTATGCTGGTTGGTCATTACAAGTAGATGACCCCTATTGACTATGAGATCATTAGGTCAAATGTCAAGATCACAGACTTTCATCCTAAAAACGGTGTCCGATCAATAACTAAAGAACACTTTGACCTAGGTTCACCAAACTTGCTTTGCTGGTTGGTCATCACCAGTACATGACCCCTATTGATGTTGAGGTCATTAGGCCGAAGGTCAAGATCACAGAGACTTTCATCATAAAAACGGTTTCTGATCAATAACTAGAGAACGCTTTGACCTAAGGTTCACCCAACTTGGTATGCTGGTTGGTCATCACCAGTAGATGACCCCAATTGATTTTGAGGTCATTAGGTCAAAGGTCAAGCTAACAGAGACTACAATCCTCAAAACAGTTTCCAATCAATAACTAGAGAACGCTTTGACCTAGGTTCACCAAACATGATATGCTAGTTGGTCATCACCAGTGCATGACCCCTACTGACTTTCAGGTCATTAGGTCAAAGGTCAAGCTTACAGAGAGTTTCATCCTAAAAACAGTTTCCGATCAATAACTAGAGTATGCTTTGACCTAGGTTCACCAAACTTGGTATGCTGGTTGGTCATCACCAGTACATGGCCTCTATTGATTTTGAGAACATTAGGTCAAGGTCAAGGCCACAGGGACCTTGATCCTAAAAATGGTTTCTGATCAATAACTAGAGAACGCTTTGGCCCAACCACAAGCAATTAGGTGCTTCTGGGGGGCATGTATGTTTTATAAACATTTCTTGTTTTACATAAAGTTATACAGGAAAAACTTTAAAAATCTTCTTGTCAGAAACCGTAAGGCTTAGAGCTTAGATATTTGGTATGTAGCATTATTTAGTGGACTTCTACTAAGTTTGTTCAAATCATAGCCACGGGGTCAAAATAGGCCCAGCCCTTGGGGGTCACTTGTTTTACATAAAGTAATATAGGAAAAACTTAAAAACATCTTCACATAAGAAACCATAAGGCTTAGAGTTAAAATATTTTGTATGTAGCATTGTCTAGAGGACCTCTACCATGTTTTTTCAAATCATGGACACTAGGTCAAAAATGGCCCCGCCCCAGGGGTCACATATTTTTATAGAGAGTGTTATAGGAAAAACTTTAAAAATCTTCTTGTCATAAACCACAAGGCCTAGAGTTAAGATATTTGGTATGCAGCAATGTCTAGTGGACCTCTACCAAGTTTGTTAGAAAAATGTCCCTTGGGTCGCTATTGGCCCCGCCCGAGGGGACACAAATTTTAAATAGCAATATAGAAGAAAATCTTTTAAAAATCTTCTTGTCTGAAACCACAAGGCCTAGAACTTAAAAATTGGCATAAAGCAAGCTTTATCAAGCTTTTTCAAATTATTAGATTAGGTTAAAGGTCACGGAGGCCAAAAGTAGATTTATCTACTGTACCTCATAGAGCCTTCATTTATAGACCAATATCTTTGATATTCAGTATAGAGGTTCTTTGCATGGACCTCTACCCATGGGTAGGGTATGAGGTCACTGGGTCAAGGTCACGGTCACCATAGCTTATAATAGATATTTCTACTTTCTGTCATAGAGCCTTTATTTATTGTCTGATACTTTACATATTTGGTTTGTAGGCACTTACGTATTTTCAATTAAAAAATGAAATACTGCTTTACAGCAAACCTACAGCCAAAGTACTCAGGTGAGCGATCCAGGGCCATCATGGCCCACTTGCTTTCTTTTGACCTACCTCCTTTTATCCCAGCTAAAGTATCGAAATTTGAAGTGTAATACCTATAATTAAGCATGCAGATGTGAACTTTCTCCTTCATTGGATTAGCCGTTTTAACTTGGGGTACTCATGTGAGTTATATAGGGCTATCAGAGCCCACTTATCGACTTGTGTTGCAGATACTTCCAAATGTATTTGACTTACTTTCATGAAACTACATAAGCCTGTAAAATTTTACACCTGGTTATAATGGTGAGGATTGATTCAGGGGTAGCAGAGTTTTCAAACCTTGTTTAATAAAAATTTGGAATTTTTACTTGTGCCGGATGTACTTTACAAGTTTTTTGAATTACATATATGTGAAATTAGTAGAATATTAAAATAACTTTATAGTCTGATTTAGTGTGTATTGTGGTGTGTATTGATCCAGTATTAGCAGTGTTATTGCTCTTTGTCCACTGAAAATAGGCAGCTTTTGAATAAGTAATGTGTAATCACTGGTGATCTACATTTGACATTAGTTAGATTTATGAAACATAGGAACCTCTAAATTGCTACATTTTAGGAGCGAAAGCTTCTAAAGCTACACACCAGATTTTCTAGTTACAATCACCTGACCGCCTCTTATCCATACATTCGTGTGGAAAAATAGTACTACAGGTGGTATGAGTTTTCATTGCAGTTTCATTAAAAGTTCTTTGATATTGCAGAACTCTATTGATTTTTGAAAGGTATTATTTCATTGTTTTTGGCAAATCAAACTGTAAAAATAACAAGTTAGTAATTTAGTATTCATCCGCAAAAAATTCATTCATATGAAAAAAAGTTTAAGAAATTGTTTATTTACTTTCGACCATCGTCACGTGACATGCCTGTCAGCAGTGATTACTATACTGAACGTATGAAATTGAAGTAACCGCTGTGTGGAGTTTGTGTTTTTCAATTACAACTTCACGCTTGTTTCAGAGTGTATGCTACTGTCACAGTTCATCCCTTAATTAGAGTATGATTGCTGTGTAAGCACTAACAAATTGTTCAGATGTGGCGGCGGGAATAGACAATAGGTTAAACAACTTCCAAATCAATTCTAACTTATCAAACTGATAAAAAATACGGGTCGATTCCGGTGTATCTCCGTATGTGATTTTTTTAATAATCGCCGATTTTCTTTGTTGTGCAAAATTGCAACGCGAAGAAACTATTAAGTATTTTCAGTAAATATATTATTTCTGGTGTAAATGAATGAATAATATAATTTTTATTACTTAGATTCAGTTATGAAATACAGGTCGATTCCGGTGTATCTCAATCAGCATGCGATTTTTTTTTCGAAAATCGCCACTTTTCTTTCCGTTGTAAAAGCTTACCACTTTTGGAAACTTCAAATTATTTTGGTTAATATATTATTTATAATGCATAGGAATGAATTATAAGTTTTGTATGACTTAAAATTCAATATATTTATGAAAAACAACTCTATTTCAGTGTATATCCGTTTGCGAAAATTGCACGCAACATGCCGATTTTCAGTCACGTATAAAACGTTCCACTCGAAGATACTTAATATTCCTTCGGTAAATTTATTATCTCTGATGCCTATTAATGATAAGTATCATTTGTATTACTTAAAATCAGGTTATTTATGAAATACAGCTCGGTTCCGTTTTATATTCGAATGCAAAAATTGTCCGCAACCCGGCGATTTACAGTCTCGTATAAAATCTTTCCGCTCGAAGATACTTCAAATTCCTTTTGTTAATACGCAAATTATATCATATGCTAATAAAAATGATATATATCGTTCATAAATTTTGCTAATGTGTGAAATATAGGTCGATTCCGGTAGTCATGGTCAGTTCCAGTAAAACGTGGGACAGCCCTTCATACTCTTGTATTTTAGCACTGAAGTTCTGGAAATGATCCTCCAAAGTTTGGGGTCAGTGGTCATTGACCCTGGAGTTTCAGAGTCTAGTGGAAACCCTGTGATTAAATTATCAATGTCAATATATTTAACAGTTTTCCCGAATCTTGACCAAAACAAAACAACCAACCCTTAATTGCTATATTATGAACTGTCCGTATTTATGGCTATAATTCGCGTTTAAAAGAACGGAATATATGTTGTTTATGCCAATCACAAAAAGTATTTGAGGCTTCCATTTAACAAGCCATTTCTTGATTATACACAACAGTTTCCCGAAACACGTTAGTCTGAACGAAAACATTTAAACAATACTTATATTCGGATATTGAAATTCGGATAACTGATGGAAGGTCCAAAAATCGAAAATTCGAATCTTTTCCAGTATGGTAAACCAAATATTAGAATACTGATTCCAGTATTCATTCCAATCCATACTTTTTGATAACCGATTAATTGTATATAATGTATATAATAATGTATATATTTTAATGCTTTCTTTAAACAGCTTCAGTTGATTATTGATAAGCAAAGATCTCCAAATATCTTGGTCTTAAAGAATGTAAGGATTAAAACATTTCAATGAAAACGTTTGGAGTTTCATCATGACCATGTTTTCCCTTAAATCAATTTCATGCAACATTTCCTATACAAAAGATAAGATCCAGTTAGAAATGATTAATACCTTAAAAAGATATTTTTTGAGTATATGACAGAATATGACTCTTTATGTAAGTTTACTTCATGTAAGGTAGGATGTATATGTCACATTAAAAATTTGTCACAAGAGATTATTAGTCCCCTACCGGTTAATAGGTTTACCCTCCATCCGTCTGTCCGTCCGTCAGTCCGTTCGTCAACCTGTCCGTCCGTCACAAAAACTGGATCCCGTGATAACGCAAAAAGTACTGAAAATATTTTAATAACTTGAAATATGGGTAGATGGCAGTCTGGAGATTATGCACGTCTTTTTTTCTTCATATGTTGAAAATTTTAGTTGCTATAGCAACAAATATTCTTAGTATATGGCAAATATAACAATATTTGTGATCTCAAACAGTTCTAAGAATAATTCTATGAAACATAAGATATGGATAGGTGATAGTATGGAAATAATGCATCTCAAGGTTCACAACTCTAGCACCAAAATTATTAGATTAATGGCCCCTTGAACTTAAAATTTCCATGAAAAAAAATGTGTTTTTTTTTTTGTAAAACTCAAAAACTACTGAAAATATTTTTAAGAAACATTAAGTATGGATAGGTGGACAGTATGAAGATAATGCACCTCAAGGTTCTCTACTCTAGCTCCAAAATTAGTAGATTTATCCCTCTTGAACTTAGAATTTTCATGAAAAAATGTGTTTTTTTTGTATATAACTTCATTATTTCTTAATGTATCTACTTCTAACTTTAAATATTGGTTTCTTATCATCACCGACATCATATGTGACAAGGTTCATAATTCTAGCACCTAAATTGTGAGAATTATCATCCTTGAACTCTGAATTTTTATACCCCCACAAAGTGGGAGCATATAGCGTTGCACTTGTCCGTCAGTCCGTACGACCGTACGAAATTACGACCTGTACGTCTGTACGTACATATGTCCCGAAAATTTGTGAACGCAACTCCTCATAAACCGGATGGCAGATTTTGCTTAAACTTTCAGGGATGAACAATCTTAATGTGTACATGATAGTAAAGGAAGGGTTATGTTTTTTACGGGACCTGACACACCTGGGGTTTCTATACTTTAATCTGTAGTTAACTTTCATGTGTAACATTTTTTTAATTTTACCTGCTTACTTTAATATCAGCAACATGTAATTACTTGTGTGTCTCTTTCTTCGTCTTCGCTAATGTGATTCCTCATAGTACATAAATATTTACAACATTTTTATGTCGACTATTCAAAGAATAAGGAGGTGTATTGTACTTGCGGCGTGGCTATCGGGTTAAAGTTTTAGGGCAAGCTTCTCATTTTCACTATTTCTTCCCTTTCTACTGCAGATATTTGGTTCAAACTTGGCCGTAGACTGTGTCATTCCATCAAGGCCCATAACTCTGTTAAGCATTTTTATTAGTTATTCCCCTTTTAAGACTTTGAAAAATCTTTAATTTCAGGCTTTTATTATACCTTCAAGTACTAAGAATAGTCAAGCGTGCTGTCCATCCGACAGCCCTTGTTTCAGTATAAAATATCTAATTTTGAAATAAAAGGACAGCATTAATTATATACAAAACACCTCAAGTCAACATTTTTTTAATTTTACCTGCTTTTGCAACTACAGAAAAAAATTGTTCCCCACCTAAATCTTACATACAGAATATACATGCTCTTGTTTATGAGCACTTATGCATAGTGGGGGCATCCGTGTCCTATGGACACAGTGCTAGTTTCTTCCTATGTTGAAAAATTTGGTTCATTTGTCTTTCCCTAAAAAACTGTATCCAGAGATCACTTTTGAAGTACTTGGAACTTTTCCAACAAATTTACTGAGAATAAAGTAAAGTTGATACATAAGTTAAACATAGTGATCCTGAGAAAATTTAAACATTAAAAACTAGTTTTTCATTGGTTTTCAACAGAGGTCAAGGTCAGATGATAGTTGAAACTTAGTATTAAAGATTATGTGCAACTTGTTCCAACTGGGCTACCATCCTGTGACAAGGCAGTGCGGGGTATAAGTCACCATCTGTGACAAAATTCAGAACTGACCCCGCCCAGGGCTTTCTTGATTTACATAGAGTTATATAGGGAAAACTTTAAAAATCCTCTTGTAAGAAACTACAAGGCATGGAGCTTAGATATTTGGTGTTGAGCATTGTCTAGTAGACCTCTACCAAGATTGTTCAAATCATGGCCCCTGGGTCAAAACTGGCACCGCCCAAGGGGTCACATGTTTTACATAAAGTTATATAGCAAAAAACCTTAAAAATCTTCTTGTCACAAACTGCAAGGCCTGGAGCTTAGATATTTGGTAGTATGCACTGTGAACACAGTGGGGTCATCCCTCCTCCCCTGGGGGTCACTCAATCCCCCCTCCCCCGCCAATTTTTTTTTTTTTATAATTTTTTAAAGTTTTTCGCTATTGCAATAAAATTGGACCCTTTGTACAGTTTTTCAAGATGATTTCAAAAACATTATTCCTTGACATATTTTTGACCTACTGACCTACTTTTTTGGTTTTTAGCTACAGCAATGAAATTTGGACCATGTGCACAGATTTTCGTTTCGATTTCAAAAATGTCATCGCATGACCTATATTTTTGACCTACTGACCTTTTTGTTTTTTGAGCTATGGCAATGAAATTTGGACCATGTGTACAGTTTTTTGTTCCGATTTCAAAAACGTCATAGCATGACCTATATTTTTGACCTCCTGACCTACTGTTTTGTTTTAAAGCTACGGCAATGAAATTTGGACTGTATGTACAGCTTTTCGTTCCGATTTCAAAAATGTCATCTCATGACCTATATTTTGACCTACTGACCTACTTTTTGTTTTTGCTTTGGTCCATTTCTGTGAAATGCATCATTACATTCATAAAAATTTCTTTCATCTTTGAACCTAAGTGGGCGCTTTAGGTTGTTTTTCTTCCTATGTTAAAAAATCTGGTTGCTATGGCAACAAATAGACAAATAGACATAAAACATGGCAAATATACAATATTTGTGATAACTCAAAAAGTACTTCAAATATTTTTATGAAACTTGAAATATGGATAAATGGCAGTATGGAGAATATCCACCTCATCTTTTATGAACCTAAGGTAGGAACTGTCCGTCCGTTTATCAGTCATTTCCTCCGAAAACTTTACCATTGGCCATATTTTCCTTACTACTGAATGGAATTACTTCAAACTTGGCCACAACAATACCTTGGACAAGAACATTCCAATGAAGTACATTTCTGTGACCTTGACCTATGAATGACCTTGAACTTTAAAGTTTTTTTGTCCAAAAACTATTAGTTTGGCCATAATTTCCTTATTTCTTAATAGAATTACTTCAAACTTGGTCACAACAACCCCTTCGATAAGACCTTTTCAACAACATATATTTCTTTGACCTTAACTTCTAAATGACCTTGACCTATGACGTTTTCTTCTTTGATGATACTTTGTACATGGATAGAGGATCATATGGAGATTATGCATAACTCAGACAAATTCTTTAGTCAGTTTCCACATATGGGTTGGAGTTAGGGAGATGGACATTGCACCGGTAGGGGACTGTTGCTTTGTCTCTGACGAGCTCTTGTTCTACATAGTCATCATGTAGGTCAAGGACAAATCTGAGTAGATTGATTACCAAATTACATCTTTTAAAACAGCACTGAATGTTTTGAACATGGTCATGGAGTCAAGAAATTAGGTTCTGTTAACTTCTATGTTGTCAGTATAATTGTATTTAAGGCCGCAATACATATTTGCAGTATCATTCTTATACATTTCAGGTTATTTATCTACTGTTTTCACATCTTTATTATTTGCTCACATGACTTTGTTACTTTTTTATGAACAGTTTACTTACACAAAATATATTTGATTTCTGTGTTTCTCTTGACTAAGCTATGGTCAAGTATTTTAGTTAAATAGAGATGACGATGGTATTTCCCCTATTTTTAGCTCATCTGTTTCTAAGAAAAACTCGAGCTATTATGATCGCTAGGTCGTCTTCGTTGTTAAAAAATTTGATGTAGCCCGTTACTGAAACACTTAAAGTTATCAGCACAAACTTTGTGCAGTTGTAAGACAGTACAGTTGTAAGACAATGGGCATTACTATGAAAGCTGTTTTCAGAGTTCTGTCCCATTTCAACTTGAAATTTTTGTTGAAATTGGTTATTGATATAGAAAATATTGAAAACTATCAAAAATATTGTACTCATTCTTGGCATACTTGCTACTGGGGACATGGCTCAAGGAACATTAATAAGTGATCAGTGTTTCTAGAGTTATGCCCCTTTTTCACATCGAAAATAAACTTTTATATAAATACTAATATCTTGAACATTTACAATCACAAAGTTATTCATCTTAAGTGAAGTGCGTAACGGCAATTATTGAATAGCACCATAACACTCTTGAAATCAATTTTATTAAGTCGTTGCTCTTAACATACAAGTGTTGGCACCGCATGCGATGCTCTTATTAGAGTCTCAAATGACCATCGTGTCTCCCGTCAGATCTGTACGCCACAACTCAGAAAACATTTGAGGGATTGAGTTTATACTTTATACAATGGTATAAAGGCATTTGATCTTCAAATGATATTAATGATCATTTGCAAACTTCTTTGTATTCATTTCTATTTTTCAATGTCCACAAAAAACACAGATACGTGACAAAGCAATGTGTACATATAAACAGGAGAGAGGACATACATTTTCATTCTGAAAAAATCTCTAGTTATTTATTTCTAGGGAAATCATGGAGAAGATGTGAAAGAGTTGTATTACTACTTAGACAACACTCCGACACATTCCTACATGAAGGCACTGTACAAGTACCCACAGGCTGAGTTCCCATATGCCGAGCTTGAGAGAGAAAATGCACGGCGAACAGTGAATGATCCAGAATACGAGTTACTGGACACTGGTATGATAATTGTGATGGCTCATTTATAACATGTAAAAGTAAGAAAAGCAATAGATTCTGTGCATGTAATTATTGATCTTTTGAAATAGTTCAAAATCCTCTGTATCTGTGAAGCAACTTGTTGAAGCTTTCTTTCTGAATAGAATTTTGCAATTTTAACTCACATGAGCACAGCGTGCTTATTTTGGGCTTTTCTGATAGCTGTGTGTCCATATTTCCTGGTGGCGTCAAACATTTTCTTTAAAAATATTTATCCCCTCCTTAACCACTTGGTCAAAGTTGATTAAACTTTGCTAGGTTGTTCCTTGCATGAAGCTTTACGACAGTTGTTCAACAAAATTAAATTCCAATAAGAACTCTGGTTGCTATGGCAACTGAAAAATCTTTTTTTCTGAAATAAGAAAGCCTAGAGCTTAGATATTTGGCATACAGGTTCACCTTGAGCTCCTCTGTAAAGATTGTTCAAATCATGCCCCTAGGGTCATTAATGGCTCCACCCAGAGGGTCACTTTACTTAATAAAGGCTTGTTTAGAGAAAATTTTAAATTTTTTTTATGAAACCACAAGGTCTAGGGCTTAGACATATGCCTGGAGGCCTATTTTGAGGTCATCTATCAAGTTGTTCAAATAATGCTTATGGGCTCAATATTGACCCTGCCCTAGGGGATACTTGTTTTTTTAGACTTGCATTAGAAAAAAAATACTTAAAAATCTTCCTGTAAGTAACTTAAGGCTTTGTGTTTTAAGATATTTGATGTGTTAAGTGAATTAGTAGTCCTCTACCAAGTTTGTTGAAATCTTATCCCTGAGGTCAAATTTGGCCCTTACCCTGGCTAAACCAAGGCTAATAATAGACTTTTCACCATAAAGCCTTCATTTATCGTCCGATATCTTAGTTATTTGGTATATAGACGCTGCTGTGCATTTACAACAATGAATCAGAATTTAGGTAATAGGATATACATGCATGCTGGCCCTGTAGCCACGCCTTCCGCGTTCTTTTATTCTCGGATATTGTTCAGGGCTTGATTAGCAAATTATCTATCATAGTGAAATGTTGTTCCTTATTATTCCTGGCCACATTCATAATAAACTGGCGACGAGAATATTAAAAGTGTTTGCAATTCAAGAAATTGATCAATTTCAATGTTAAATTTGCTTACATTTCTGGATACAAGTAACTTGAATCAATTATTGCTAGATTAATATGACACTTAAATCAGTTCGATAATGACAAGGAATCTTTGTCTTCGCACCAAGAAAGATTGGAACAGTATTTTCTCGTGAATGAACTCAAAGATGAAAAACAAGTTCCAGCATTACTCATGTTATTAGTAGAAAGAACATATGGGTTACTACGTCTTTGGGCTACTACATAACTTGACAGCCCCAGATTAACCGTCAACAAAATCTTACGATGAGTTGTGTAATCTTCTGAGTGGACATTTATGCCCAAAGACTTTGCTCATTGCCGAACGTTTTCGTTTCCATAAACGAAACCAGTTAGTGAACGAAAATGTACAAGAATATGTGGCAGTTATAATAAGGTTGATTGAATTTTGCGACATTGTCGCCGCTCTAGATGACACGATCAGATACAGATTTGTTTGCGGGTTACAAGACCAGCGTATACAAAAGCACTTTTTTGTCTGAAGCTGACCTAACATAAAAAAGGGAAGTAGATAAAGCTGTGGCAATGGAAACAGCCACTAAAGATGCAGCATAATTACAGTCATCGACGCCGAGTGACGTGCATAAAGTCAGCACAAGTTCGAGACCATGCAAGCCTCCCCGCAAAAATCTGGCGAAAGAGTTGAAACTGTCTCAATTTACGCACTGTGGAAAAACTAACCACGGAAGTGACAAATGCAACTATAAAATGCGACCTGCCATATCTATTAAAAGGACACATCAAGCCTGTTTGTTAACGTAACGAAAATGTCAACGTTACAAGCAAGATGATGTTTTATTGATAAATTCGCTAAATCACAAATCAAAGGACAAGAATATTATCGTATGTCTGAAAGTTCATGACAAATTGTTGGAAATGGTCGGCCGTATCTTTGATATCGCAGAGAAAATTCAAATGCATATTTGGAAATCTGCCGCTAGGTCCCGCAGGATCCATACTGAAGACGTTTTCAGGAAAAACTATACTACAGGTTGGTATTCGATAAGTTACATTAACTATTCAAATCAAAAGAAAAAGAAAACCCTTATGTTTCGCGTTGTAAAAACGACAGACCTACTGTGTTTGGGAGAGACTGCTTGTCACACATGAAATTGAACTGGGAGACATTATTTAATGTGAATTCCGTGACTTACGATAATCTTAACTCCAAACAGAAATCACTGCTTTCCAAGTACAACAATCTGTTTAGTGATGGAATAGGAAAAGTGAAAGGCATGAAAGCAAGTCTAAGGTTAAAAGCGGATTCAAACCCAGAGTTCATGAAAGCAAGGACTGTGCCCTTCTCCATGAAACCCGAAATTGAGCATGAGCTAGATAACCTGGAAAAACAAGGAATTATCAGTTGTCAGTAAGGCTGAAACGAGCAATTGGGCTACGCCCATAGTTCTTGTGGCGAAAAAAAATGGTGGCGTACATATATGCGGTGATTTCAAGGTCACCGTAATTCCGTCACTGGATGTGGACAAGTACCCCCTTCCCAAGGTTGATGACATTTTGTCGAATTTATTACAAGGTCAGGAATTCAGCAAGATCGATCTTCGACAGGCATATTTACAACTAGAATGCGACGAAGCGAGCAAAGAAATATTAACACTAAATACACACAAATGATTATACAGGATGAATCGCATGATATATGTTGTAGCATCGGGCCCTGCCATATGGCAACGCACCATTGAACAAATTGTACAAGGATTACCTGGTGTTAAGTGTATTTTAGATGACGTGTGTCACTGGATAAACAGACGACGAGCATTTGTAAAATCTTGAAAATGTGCTTCCAAAGCTTAGTTCATTTGGATAAAAAGCAAGTAAGGATAAATGGGAATTCATGAAAGATCGGATTACTTAGTGTGGTCATGAAATTGATAAAGAGGGTCTTTGGAAACAAAATAGCAAAATTGATTCAGTGTTAAATACTCCAAGACCTAGTGATGTTTCATCATTAAGGGCATATCTTGGTACGTTAAACAATTACCATTGTTTCTGTCCCGACATGGCTACGGTTATTAAATCCATGAACGAGTTATTAGAGAAAAACCGACCTTTCATATGGTCTGAAAAAGTACAGGCTTCCTTTGATCGGTCGAAAAAGCTCATTACATCAGAGCCCGTGCTCACACACTATAATCCTGATCTACCTATAAGTCTCGCAACAGATGCATCCCCTTGGGGAATTTCAGGAATTTTAAGTCATTTAATGCCTGACGGTTCGGAACAAACAATTTATTTTGCATCGAGATCGTTGTCGGAAACTGAACAAAAGTACAGTCAAGTTGACAGAGAAAGTAAGGCCCTTTATTGGAGTGTATTACTTGCACTTTCCATACTTGTAAGGTAGACACTTTACATTACTAGTTGACTGCCAAGCTTTGATGTCAATTTTCAATCCGAAACGCAGTATACCAGCAACGTCAGCTGCTCATATTACAAGGTAAGCGCTCTACTCATCAAGGTTCTGTTACACGATTGAATATAAAAGTAGCAAGAAACACAAAAATGTTGATCGATTTTCTAGATTACAGGTGCAGACGCAGCACAATGAAAATACAGTAGACGCAGACGACGTGTTCTACACTTTGCAAGTTGAACCGCTTCTTGTTTATAGTGCTGAAATAAATCTTGAAACACAGCGGGAGCGCATACTGTCCCATGTGTGTGAACAGGTTAAAAATGGTCGGAATTCCAATGACCCCGTGGAGCCAGTCTATAAAGCATTCTATAATACACGCAATGAACTGTCAATTAACCGTGTAGTACTAAAGTGGGGCATTCGCGTAATAATACCTGTGAAATTCCTGGCTGTGCTTTATTTATTGCACATGGGGCACCCTGGTATCGTTCATACAAAAGCTCTTGCAAGCTTTTGTTTATTGGCCCGGCATTGATGCTGACATAGAACTAATGGTAAAGAATTGTAGAGGTTGCCAAATGCAGCAAAAGGCACCCCCTTCTATAAATGTTCACTTATGGGCGTATCCAAGCGAACCTCATTACTGTGTGCATGTTGATTTTGTAGGACCAATTCTAAGCAGAATGTTTCTTGTCATGATTGATGCACACTGCAAATGGCCTGAGGTTGATGAAATGTTGAACTGTACAGCTTTAAAAACAATTCAAGCTATAAGAACAATTTTTGGTAGAAACAGATTACCGAAAGTGTGCGTTTCTGACAAAAGAGATCAATTTACAAGCGAAATTCAAGTTCATGAAGGATAACGGAATTTATCACATCAAAACTGCAGTCGCTAATCCAAGCACAAATTGTGCTTGCGAACGTTTTAACGGTACATTTAAGGCAGCTTTAAAGGCTATGGAAGGTCAAAATGCAGATATGAACCAGAACATAAATGCATTTTTTGCTTTCATATAGAAATCAAACTGGCAGTGTTACCGGAAAGACACCAGCACAATTATTTTTAGGACGCTGCGCTCACGAATTGACTTGGTCAAACCAGACACTAAAGGGCACGTAAAACAGTCTCACATGGAGTTGGCTTTGACAGGCTCCCGCCAATTCTGTGACTTAAAAATAGGACAAAAAGTTCAGGCTCGAGATTACAGACCCATCACGACGTAAAAATGGATGTCAGGAGTAATAATAGATCACGAAAGGTCGCAAATGTACAAAATTGACATAGGTTATGGAAATATCTGGCGGCGACACACTGATCAATTATGAAAAACCGACATCAGTGACAACCCTTCTGAAACATTACATTACGACTTTTTAATATGTAACAAAAATTAAACACTCGAGAGTCTTCATTTTCTGTCCAAATAACCTGGAAATCTGTCAGAGGTGTTGTTTCGATGATTTCTAGCTCCGATTCGAATAAAAGGTCATCTGAGATAACAAAAAAAAAGCTAGGTCACGGAGCCCAGCATGGAAAAACTTTATAAACACTCAAGAGGCAATATTTTTATTCCAAATATCCTGGACTTTCGTCAGAAAAGTTGTTTCGATGATTTCTAGCTCAGATTCGAATATGGGTCATCTGGGTCAAAAAAAAACTAGGTCACAGAGCCCAAATATTAAAAAAATTCATGTTAACACTCTAGTCGTAAAATTTTCGAAATAACCTGGAAATTTGTCACAAAGGTTGTTTCGATGATTTCTAGCTCAGTTTCGAATATGGGTCATCTTGGGTCAAAACAAGGTTATAGAGCCCAAATATGGGAAAAACTTGTTAACACTCTAGAGGTAACATTTTTCAGTCCAAACAACCTGGAAATTTGTCAGAAAGGTTGTTTCAGTAATTTCTAGGTAAGTTTTGGATATTGGTCATCTGGGTGTCAATTAATCAGGTCCATAACAATTTTGTCAAAAGCAGTCATACTCAGGTGAGCGATCTAGGGCTATCATGGCCCTCTTGTTCTGGTACAGACAGTAAACATAAGCTTATAGAACAGAACAACAGCGATCAGAATTTAGGTAATACGATATACGTGCATGCTGGCCCTGTAGCCACACCTTCTGCGTTCTTTTATTAGCTCACCTGAGCCATTGGCTCATAGTGAGCTAGTAAAATCGCTCACTGTCTGTCGTGTCGCCAGTCGGAGGTCCACACTTAAATTGTTAACACTCTAGTGGTCACAGTTTTGCCTCAGTTGTCATGAGACTTAGTCAGGATGTTTGTCCCAGTAATTACTCGAACAAGTTCGAACATGGGTTTTCTGGGATGAAAAAATAGGTCACAGAGCACAAATATTGAAAAACCTTTGTAACACTCTAGAGGTAACATTTTCAGTCCAAATAACTCGGAAAATTGTCTGAATAATTGTTTCGATAATTTCTTGAGCAAGTTTGGATATGGGTCATATGGGGTCAGTTAACCAGGTCCATAACAATTTTGTTAAAAGCAGTCATACTCAGGTGTGGGATTTAGGGCCATCATGGCCCTCTTGTTCTCGGATATTGTTAAGGACTTGAGTACTAAATTAGCTATGATAGTGAAATGTTGTGTCTTATTTATTCCTGGCCACATACATAACAGACACCTTCACTGAGGCTAGAAATAGGTTTTTAGCTCGACTTTTTTAAAAAAAAAAAAATCGAGTTATTGTCTTAGTCAAGGTGTCGTTGCCGTTGCCGTTGCCGATGCCGTTCCCGTTCCCGTCCGAAAACTTTAACATTGATCATAATTTTTAGCTCACCTGTCACGTAGTGACAGAGTGAGCTTTTCTGATCACCTTTTGTCCGTTGTCCGTCAGTCCGTCCATCCACAATTAGTTTGTTAACACTCTAGTGGTCACATTTTTGCCTCAATATTCATGAAACTTGGTCAGGATGTTTGACTCATTAATATCTCGGACGAGTTCGAACATGGGTTATCAGGGTTTGAAAACTAGGTCACAAAGCCCAAATATAGAAAAACCTTGTTAACACTTTAGAGGCTACTTTTTCAGTCCAAATATCCTGGAAATATGTCAGAAAGGTTCTATCGATGATTTCTAGCTCAGTTTTGAATAAAGGTTTTTCTGGGGTCAAAAACTAGGTCACAGAGCCCGAAAGTAGAAAAACCTTGTTAATGCTCTAGAGGTTACATTTTTAGTCCAAATATCCTTGAAATTTGTCAGAAAGGTTCTTTAAATGATTTCTAGCTCATATTTGGATATGGGTCATCTGGGATCAAAAACTAGGTCACATGGCCCAAATATGTAAAAACCTTTTTAACACTCCAGAGGTTACATTTTCAGTCTTAATATCCTGGAAATTTGTCAGACAGGTTATTTTGATGATTTCTACCTCAAGTTTGAGTATGGATCATCTTGGGTCAAAAACTAGGTCACACAGCCCAAATATGGAAAAACCTTGTTAACACTCTAGAGGTAACATTTTCAGTACAAATAACCTTGAAATTTGTCAGAAAGCTTAATTGTATGGTTTCTAGCTCAAGTTTGAATATGGGTCATCTTGATTCGAAAACTAGGTCACAGAGCCCAAATATCGGAAAACTTTGTAAACACTCTAGAGGCTACATTTTCAGTCCAAATGTCCTTGAAATTTGTCAGAAGGGTTGTTTTGATGATTTGTAGCTCAAGTTTGGATATGGGTTATCTGGGGTCAAAATCTAGGTCACAGAGCCTAAATATTGAAAAACCTTGTTAACACTCTAGAGGCTACTTTTTCAGTCCAAATATCCTGGAAATTTGTCAGAGAGATTGTTTCGATAATTTGTAGCTCAAGTTCGAATATGGGACATCTAGGTTATAGAGCCCAAATATGGAAAAACCTTGTTAACACTCTAGAGGTAACATTTTCAGTACAAATAACCTTGAAATTTGTCAGAAAGCTTAATTGTATGGTTTCTAGCTCAAGTTTGAATATGGGTCATCTTGATTCGAAAACTAGGTCACAAAGCCCAAATATCGGAAAACTTTGTAAACACTCTAGAGGCTACATTTTCAGTCCAAATGTCCTGGAAATTTGTCAGAAGGGTTGTTTTGATGATTTGTAGCTCAAGTTTGGATATGGGTTATCTGGGGTCAAAATCTAGGTCACAGAGCCTAAATATTGAAAAACCTTGTTAACACTCTAGAGGCTACTTTTTCAGTCCAAATATCCTGGAAATTTGTCAGAGAGATTGTTTCGATAATTTGTAGCTCAAGTTCGAATATGGGACATCTGGGTTATAGAGCCCAAATATGGAAAAACCTTGTTAACACTCTAGAGGTAACATTTTCAGTACAAATAACCTTGAAATTTGTCAAAGAAATTGTTTCAATAATTTCTAGGTCAAGTTTTAATATCGGTCATCTGGGGACAATTAACCAGGTCCATAGCAACTTTGTTAAAAGCAGTCATACTCAGGTGAGCGATACAGGGCCAACATGGCCCTCTTGTTTGTGTAAACGTGTTTTTTTCATGCGTAATTTACGCATATACGCATCTTATCTGGAGCCCGGCATGAGATGATGAAATGTCCAGATTTTGTTGGGAAAATACAGTTGATGAACCAGTTTCAACTCAGGACAAGTTCCGGTTCACTTAATCATATTTGAAGGAAAAAATCTGATACTGCTTAAAAAATGTTTTGGCCATGAAGTATACTCATATTTCTTTGAAAATCAGTTATGTCTTGGAATATCGTTTACATCTTATCAACAGGCACTTGAAATTTTATTTTCACGTTCGGATGAAAAGCGGTCTTGTCATCTACAACTTGCCTTATTTCAGACGGGAAATCTGCATTTAATTTCAGGTAATGAACGCTATTTTGGTGTTGATACATGCATTTTTAGCTCACCTGAGCAAATGCTCAGGGTGAGCTATTGTGATCACCCTGTGACCGCGTCCGTCGTCAGTCATCCGTCGTTTGTCGTCAACATTTTACTTTAAATGACATCTCCTCCTAAACCACCAAGCTATTTTAAACCAAACTTTACAGAAATGTTCCTTATATTGCCCTTTCCTAAAATTGCTCAAACCGTTCCACTCCATTGCACATAAGGGCTGCAAAAGCTTAACAAGGACGATCAGTGATCACATGTGTCGCCTGATGATAGCCAATTAAACAGAAGTATTGAGAAGTAATTGGACAGTTTGTAGGCTAAAACGCATCTTTTTATTCAAGGGCCATAACTCAACCAAAAATCATTCAACCGAAAAACCTGTACGACATGCGCAAGTACTTGAGGTACAGAACAATCCTGTTACATTTCATTTAAATTGATTTAGAAGTATAAGAGAAGTATTCCGGACAAACTTTAAAAATAAAAATCATTAAAGGGCCATAACTCTGACAGTATTCATTGAACAGGAAAATGCTGAAGACATGCACAACTACACTTGGTACTGATCATTCTTGTAAAGTTTGGATGAAATTGCACCAGTAGTTTCTGAGGAGTAGTACGGACAACTTTTGTGATGGACAGACAGAGAGACAGACAGACAGACGGACAGACAGACAGATGATGGGGAAGTGATCCCTATATGTCATGGCTACTTTTTAGCATGTTGCAGCTACTGCGAACCCTGTAACACAAAATTCATTATTTGGCTAAAATGCCTTTTTCAATCAAGGACCATAACTCAGCCAAAAATCATTCAACCGTAAAACCCGTTAGATATGCGCAAGTACTTGAGGTACTGAACAATCCTGTAAAATTTCATTCAAATTGCATTTGTAGTATAAGAGAAGTAGTCCGGACAAACTTTAAAAATAAAAATCATAAAAGGGCCATAACTCTCACAAAAATCATTGAACTGGAAAATGCCGATGATATGCGCAACTAGACTTGGTACTGATCATTCCTGTAAAGTTTGGAAGAAATTGTACTAGTAGTTTCTGAGGAGTAGTCCGGACAAGTTTTTTGACGGATGAACAGACGGACGGACGGACTGACAGACGACGGAGAAGTGATCCCTATATTTTGCGGCTACTCCGTGGCAGGCGACACAAAAAAGAAAAAAATTCAAACAACAGCTCCTCCTAAACGGCTGGGAGATTTTCCACCAAATTTTACAGAAATGTTCCAGACATAGCCCTTTATTAAAATTGCTAAAACGGTTCCGCTCCATTAAACAAAATGGCTGCCGAACTCTAAATAGATTTTCATCAATATTTAGCTTCAAATGACATCTCCTCCAAAACCACTTGGCCATTTTAAAACAAATTTGACAGAAATGTTCCTTATATTGCCCCTCTAAAATTGCTCAAACCGTTCTGCTCCATTGCACATAAGGGCTGATAAAGCTAAAAATAGAAAAAAAATCAAACAGCATCTCCTCCTAAACGGTTGAGAGATTTTCCACCAAATTTCACAGAAATGTTTCTTACAAAGCCCTCTATTAAAATTTCTCAAACGGTTCCGCTCCATTCATCAAAATGGCCACCAGAGCTCAAAATAGATTTTTGTCAATATTTGGCTTCAGATGTCATCTCCTTCTAAACCACTTGGCCATTTTAAAACCAAATTTGAAGAAAATGTTCCTTTTAATGCCCTTTTCTAAAATTGCTCGAACCTTTTCCGCTACATTGCACATAAGGGCTGCAAAAGCTAAAAATAGAAAAAAATCCAACAACATCTCCTTAACGGTTTTGAGATTTTCCACCAAGTTTCACAGAAATTTCTTTACAAAGCCCTCTATTATAATTGCCAAAACGGTTCCGCTCAATTGAACAAAATGGCCGCCAGAGCTAAAAATAGATTTTCGTCAATATTTTGCTTCAAATGACATATCCTCTAAAACCACTTGACCATTTTAAACCAAATTTGACAGAAATGTTCCTTATTATGCCCTTTTTTAAAATTGCTCAAACCATTCTGCTACATTGCACATAAAGGCTGTAAAAGGTTAAAAGTAGAAAATAAATCAAACAGCATCTCCTCCTCAATGGCAAGGTGATTTTCCATCAAATTTCACGAAAATGTTCTTTACATACCCGTGCTTTAAAATTGCTTAAACGGTTCTGCTCCATTGAACAAAATGGCCACCGGAGCTAAAAATAGATTTTCGTCAATATATGGCTTCAAATAACATCTCCTCATAAGCTGTTATCATGAAATTGCCTCTGCCCTATGGATTTTTTTTTTGTATAAAATATGAGATATTTGAATATCTTCAGTTAGAAAATGTAATGTTGCATCTGATGTTTGCTTAACGGTAGACCCTCAGGCAAAGTACTCAGGTGAGAGATCCAGGGCCATCATGGCCCTCTTGTTATATCTACTTATTAAAATCCACTCCCTTTTAAGATTGTATGGAGAATTACAAAAGTTACAGGCTCTCAATTAAATGTTTACTGGAACATTTCTGATCCACTGAATGTACATATGAAGGGTAATTAAAAAAACATTCAGGATGTGCTGAACATGTATTATAAGCTTTATGTTCAGAATGAATCATTACAAATGTTTTGCAACCTTAAATGCATTTATTGCAAACTTCCCGAATCTTTTGAAGGAGTCAAGAGTCACCTTTTTATTAGCTCACCTGTCATGTAGTTACAGAGTGAGCTTTTCTGATCACCTTTTGTCCGTCGTCCGTCCGTCCACAATTAGTTTGTTAACACTCTAGTGGTCACATTTTTGACTCAATTGTCATGAAACTTGGTCAGGATGTTTGTCTCATTAATACCTCGGACGAGTTCGAACATGGGTTATCAGGGTTGGAAAACTAGGTCACAGAGCCCAAATATAGGAAAAAAATTGTTAACACTCTAGAGGCTACTTTTTCTGTCCAAATATCCTGGAAATGTGTCAGAAAGGTTCTGTCGATGATTTGTAGCTCAAGTTCAAATATGGGTCATTTGGGTTAAAAAACTAGGTCACAGAGCCGAAAAATAGAAAAATCTTGTAAAGACTCTAGAGGTAACATTTTCAGCCCAAATAATCTGGAAATTTGTCAGAAAGATTGCTTTGACGATTTCTAGGTCAAGTTCAGATATGGGTCATCTGGGGTCAAAAACTAGGTCACAGAGCCCAAATATTGAAAAACCTTGTTAACACTCTAGAGGTAACATTTTTAGACCAAATAATCTGAAAATTTGTCAGGAATGTTGCTTATATGATTTCTAGCTCAATTTCGAATATGGGTCATCTGGGTTCAAAAACTAGGTCACAGAGCCCAAAAATAGAAAAATCTTGTTAACACTCTAGAGGTTACATTTTTAGCCCAAATAATCAAGAAATTTGTCAGAAAAGTTGCTTTGACGATTTCTAGGTCAAGTTCAAATATGGGTCATCTTGGTTCAAAAACAAGGTCACAGAGCCCAAAAATAGAAAAATCTTGTTAATACTCTAGAGGTTACATTTTCAGCCCAAATAATCTGGAAATTTGTCAGAAAGGTTGCCTTAAGGATTTCTAGATCAGGTTTGAATATGGGTCATCTGGGGTCACAAACTGTGTCACAGAGCTCAACTATGGAAAAAAACTTGTTAACACTCTAGAGGTAACATTTTAATTCCAGATAACCTGGAAAATTGTCAGAAAGCTTAATTCTATGGTTTCTAGCTCAAGTTTGAATATGGGTCATCTGGAGTCGAAGACTAGGTCACAGAGCCCAAATATCGAAAAACTTTGTAAACACTCTAGAGGCTACCTTTTCACTCCAAATGTCCTTGAAATTTGTCAGAAATGTTGTTTTGATGATTTATAGCTCAAGTTTGGATATGGGTTATCTGGGGTCAAAAACTAGGTCACAGAGCCTAAATATCAAAAAACCTTGTTAACACTCTTGAGGCTACTTTTTCAGTCCAAATATCCTGGAAACTTGTCAGAGAGATTGTTTCAATAATTTCTAGCTCAAGTTCGAATATGGGACATCTCGGTCAAAAAACTAGGTCATAGAGCCCAAATATGGAAAAACCTCGTTAACACTCAAGAGGTCTCATTTTCAGTAGAAATAACCTTGAAATTTGTCAGATTGTTTCAATAATTTCTAGGTCAGGTTTAAATATCGGTCATCTTGGGTCAATTAACCAGGTCCATTGCAACTTTGTTAAAAGCAGTCATTCTCAGGTGAGCGATACAGGGCCATCATGGCCCTCTTGTTAATTTACTAGGTAAAACTAAAAGTTAAAAAGTGTATATAAAATTTGTTTCATTTGTTATAGAACAGTTTAAATACCTCAAGAAACAACAATGGCTGTTTCATTACATACTGAAAATTTTTATTGATGTCATCCTTTGCTGAAAAGTTATCTGACAGCTTTCATTTGTTAAGTTAAAGTTCGCTCCACCTGTACATGACCAGGAAAAGAAAAGACCCACCCAAAAGGACCAGTCACTGTAGTCCAGCTGTGAAAGTGGCAAAGTCTTTGAAACGGGTATGGATTTGTCTATTTGACATATGTGTAAATGATAAATTAAGCTCTATTGCCAGAACATATTGTAAAAAGCCAATGCTTTTATTTTTTATCAAGATTTTCCAGAATTTTTTTTCATCTAAATACAAACTTCAAAAAAATCTTCTGTTTAGAAAATTAGCGAATTCTTCTTCCTTAAAATGGTATTTACACTAATTTTGCAGAAATATGGTACTGGAAGCGTTTCCGCAAGGAAAAGTGTCCATGCTAGACGTCCCATCCTGAATGTTCAGGAAGAAAAATTGTCCATCAGGAAAGCTGCAGAAAAACACTCAATATTTTTAAGTTTTTTTGCGAAGGCAGTTGTCTGGAGAAGTCCCTTTGGACAGCAGAAAAGGGGCAATCACCAGTATTCAATAGAGAAGAGGAAGAGACTATAGCTGCTTGGTTGAACGAAATGGCAGGAAGAGAGTTGGGTTAAAGCCTGGAGAGTTTTTAGACTTTGTCCAAGGAATGCTTCAGAAAGAAAAAAAGAAAGACCCCTTTTGTCAATGAAGACCATCATACAAATGGTGTAGGAAATTTATGGAAAGGAACAAACCTATTGTTCAGATCAAAACTGAGACACCACTGGAAGCAAGTAGTGCAAAACTGACTAGAAAGGCAATTGCTAGTTGGTATTGTAACTACAGAGACTTCTTAGTTCAACATGGGTTACTGCATAAACCTCATTATATTTACAATGCAGATGAGACAGGATTCAGCATGTCTAGTTAGGCTATAAAAAGTGATAAGTCCAGCAAGAAGCAACCAAAACGCATCTGTCCCACATGTTTCTGGGGGACACACTAAGGAGAGAATAACAGTTATGTTTTGTGGTTGTGTAAATTGAAGCATGGTACCTCCATTTCTGGTGTATCCAGAGCCTAGACCAAGGGTTACAATCCCTTGTCAAGGGTTATTACTGGCAGTGACATAACATACATTAAGAAAGGCTGGATGAAGAGTTCCTTGAACATTTTAACAAGTATGTTTAAAAGGATAGACAAGTACTTCTTCTCATTGATAGCGTGAGCAGCCACTTTAGCATGAATGCCTTTGAATCTGCTAAGAAGAATAACATTCTTCACTATCAAATTGTACCAAATGCCACTCACTTTATGCAACCACTAGACAAGGGTGTCTTTGGTCCTCTAAAGCATCGATGGCACCAAGTTACAAGGACCCGTACGAGAAATCACCCTGGTGTATCCATAGGCAAAGAGATCTTTTCAGATAAATTGAAAGAAGCATACCTTCTTTTTAGCTCATCTGAGCTGGCTCAGGGTGAACTATTAGGATCGATGAATGTCTGTCGTCCGTTGTCTGTTCACACTTAATTCGTTAACACTCTACTGGTCACATTTTTGCTCCAATTGTCACGAAACTTGGTCAGGATGTTTGTCCCAGTAATTACTCAGACGAGTTCGAATATGGGTCATCTGGGGTCAGAAACTAGGTCACGGAGCCCAAAAATAGAAAAATCTTGTTAACACTCTAGAGGTTACATTTTCAGCCCAAATAATTTGGAAATTTGTCAGAAAGGTTGCTTCTATGATTTCTAGCTCAGTTTCAAATATTGGTCATCTGGGTTCAAAAACTAGGTCACAGAGACCAAAAATAGAACATTCTTGTTAACACTCTAGAGGTTACATTTTCAGCCCAAAAAATCTGGAAATTGGTCAGAAAGGTTGCTTCTAAGATTTCTAGCACAAGTTCAAATATGGGTCATCTGGGTTCAAAAACTAGGTCACAGAAACCAAATATGTAAAAATCTTGTTAACACTCTAGATGTTAAATTTTAGCCCAAATATTCTGGAAATTTGTTAGAAAGGTTGCCTTGAGGATTTCTAGGTCATTTTTGAATATGGGTCATCTAATGTAAAAAACTAGGTCACAGAGCCCGAAAGTACAAAAACCTTGTTAATGCTCTAGAGGTAACATTTTCAGTCTTAATAACCTGGAAATTTGTCAGAAAGATTGTTTCAATGATTTCTAGGTCATTTTTGAATATAGGTTATCTGGGGTCCAAAACTAGGTCACAGAGCCCGAAAGTACAAAAACTTTGTTAATGCTCTAGAGGTCACATTTTCAGTCCAAATGACCTTGCAATTTGTCAGGAAGGTTGTTTCAATGATTTCTAGCTCAAATTTGGATATAGGTCATCTGGTGTGAAAAACTAAGTCACATGGCCCTAATATGTAAAAACCTTTTTAACACTCCAGAGGTTACATTTTCAGTCCAAATATCCTGAAAATTGGTCAGATAGGTTTTTTTATAATTTCTAGCTCAAATTGGAGTATGGGCCATCTTGAGTCAAAAACTATGTCACAGAGCCCAAATATGGAAAAAACTTGTTAACACTCTAGAAGTAACATTTTAATTCCAAATAAGCTGGAAATTTGTCAGAAAGCCTAATTCTATGGTTTCTAGCTCAAGTTTGGATATAGGTTATCTAGGGTCAAAAACTAGGTCACAGAGCCCAAATATCGAAAAACCTTGTTAACACTTTAGAGGCTACATTTTCAGTCCAAATGTCCTGGAAATTTGTCAGAAAAGTTTTTGATGATTTGTAGCTCAAGTTTTGGTATAGGTTATCTAGGGTCAAAAACTAGGTCACAGACCCCAAATATCGAAAAATCTTGTTAACACTTTAGAGGCTACTTTTTCAGTCCAATTATCCTGGAAATTTGTCAGGGAGATTGTTTTGATAATTTCTAGCTGAAGTTCGAATATGGGACATCTAAGTTAAAAAACTAGGTCATAGAGCCCAAATATGGAAAAACCTTGTTAACACTCTAGAGGTAACATTTTCAGTACAAATAACCTTGAAATTTGTCAGAGAGATTGTTTCAATAATTTCTAGGTCAAGTTCAAATATGGGTCATCTGGGGTCAATTAACCAGGTCCATAGCAACTTTGTTAAAGGCAGTCATACTCAGGTGAGCAATACAGGGCCATCATGGCCCTCTTGTTTACAAACCCTTGACAGTATAGAAAAGCTTCAACTCATCTGGTATTTATCCAGTAGATAGAACAGTAATTAGAGATGAAAACCTGAAGCCAGGCCTGACATACATACACAGTGATGATGCAACTGGAGAAAGCAGCAAATCCCAGCGCTTTACGTGCCTTTGAGAAGGCACTGTGTACTCTTTCAAGACAAAATTATGTAAAGCGAATAGAAGAAGGATATGATATCGCTGGACAATCTCCATGTTTTGATGTGTACAAAAAGTTGAAATATGCAAGTGAAGGCCATACTTCAACATCAAGATCAGAGAATACTCCTGAAACTTCAACAGTGTCATCCAATACTGAAGATACTCCACAAATTTCAACAGTGAATCAATCAGGATTGGACATTCTTTCTAGTGCTTAAAAATAGTATTGAAACTATTTATTTTTCATTGTACTTAGTTTTTATTAGCTCAGCTGTCACAGAGTGACAAGGTGAGCTTTTGTGATCACAATCCGTCCGGCGTCCGTCCGTCCGTAAACTTTTCATTCAAACGACATGTCCTCTGAAACCACTGGGCCAAAGTTGATGAAACTCGCCATGGATGTTCCTTGCATGAACTCTTCCAAAGTTGTTCAAAGAAATCAATTCCATGCAGAACTCTGGTTGCCATACCAACCTAAAGGAAACACTTTAAAAATCTTCTTGTCTGAAACCACAAGGCCTAGAGCTTAGATATTTGGCATTTAGCACCCTCTAATGGAATTATTTCCCTGGGGTCAATATTGGCCCCGCCCAGGGGCACTTCATTTTACATAGACTTATATAGGAAATCTTTAAAAATCTTCTTACTGGAAACCTCAATGCCTACAGCTTAGATATTTGACATGTAGCATTGTCTAGTGGATGTCTACCAAGTTTGTTCAAATTATTTCCCCTGGGTCAAAATTGGCCATGCCCCAGGGTTCTCTTGGTTTACATATAGTTATATCGGAAAATCATGAAAAGTCATTTTTCTCCGAAAAAATAGGACTAGACCTTAGATATTTAGTGTGGAGTATTGTGTAGATAACCTTTACCAGTATTGCTTATATGTTGGCCCCGGGGTCAAAATTTGCCCCGTCCCGGGGGCCCTTAATATGTAAAAAAGACAATCTTTAAAAATATTCTTACTGGAAACCTCAATGCCTACAGCTTAGACATTTGTTATGTAGCATTGTCTAGTGGATGTCTACCAAGTTTGTTCAAATTATGTCGCCTGGGTCAAAATTTGCCACGTCCCAGGGTTCTCTTGGTTTACATAGATTTATATAGGAAAAACATGAAAAATAATTTTTCTCCAAAAGAAATAGGTCTAGACCTTAGATATTTGGTGTTGAGTATTGTGTAGAGAACTTTTACCAGTATTGATTAAATGTTGGCTCGGGGGTCAAAATTGGCCCTGCCCCGGGGGCCCTTAATATGTAAAAATGGCAATCTTTAAAAATCTTTTTACTGGAAAGCTCAATGCCTACAGCTTAGATATTTGGTATGTAGCATTGTCTAGTGGATGTCTACCAAGTTTGTTCAAATTATGTCCCCTGGGTCAAAATTGGCAACGCCCCAGGGTTCTCTTGGTTTACATATAGTTATATCGGAAAATCATGAAAAATCATTTTTCTCCGAAACTAATAGGACTAGACCTTAGATATTTGGTGTTGAGTATTGTGTAGAGAACTTTTACCAGTATTGTTTATATGTTGGCCCCACCCCGGGGGCCCTTATTATGTTAAAAATGGTAATCTTTAGAAATCTTCTTACTGGAAACCTCAATGCCTACAGCTTAGATATTTGGTATGTAGTATTGTCTTGTGGATGTCTACCAAGTTTGTTCAAATTTTGTTCCTTGGGTCAAAATTGGCCACGCCCAAGGGTTCTCTTGGTTTACATAGATTTATATACGAAAAACATGAAAAATAATTTTTCTCCAAAACAAATAGGTCTAGACCTTAGATATTTGGTGTTGAGTATTGTGTAATGGACCTTTACCAATATTGTTTAAATGTTGGCCCTGGGGTCAAAATTTGCCCCCGCCCCGGGGTCCTTTAATATGTAATAAAGGAAATCTTTAAAAATCTTCTTGTCTGAAACCACAAGGCCTAGAATTTTAAAATTTGGCATGAAGCAAGCTTTATCAGGCTTTTTCAAATTATTAGATTAGGTTAAAGGTCATGGATGCTAAAAATAGATTTATCTATTGTTTCTCAGCCTTCATTTATAGACTAATATCTTTGATATTCAATATATAGGTTCCTTGCATGGACCTCTACCCATGGGTAGGGTTATGAGGTCACTGGGTCAAGGTCAAGGTCACTATAGCTTATAATAGATATTTCTACTTTCTGTCATAGAGCCTTTATTTATTGACTGATATTTTACATATTTGGTTTGTAGGCACTTACATATTTTCAATTAAAAAATGAAATACTGCTTTACAGCAAACCTACAGCCAAAGTAATTAGGTGAGCGATCCAGGGCCATAATGGTACTCTTTTATTATCTATATATAACTTTTATTTGTTCTTATGCAATCAGACAATTGCAGAAGTAAAAAGTCTAGACATGAGTTTTCCTTTCTTAACTTCAAAAAAGAATGTGTGGCCCTGTATCTGATTTCAATGATGACATTTTCAAATTACATTTGATGTTCATGTACACAGTTGTTGATTGTCCAAAAGTGCTCTGAGACGATCCCCGGTATAAAATTAGCTTACAGGTGGCGCTGCGTCAAAACTGGTTAAAAGGTCACGGAAATGGTATAGTATACTCGTATAGGGTTTTCTAATAATATGTTTTGGTCTTTGCAATAGATGCACTGAACCAGAATAAGTTGTAAAATGAGGAAAAATAATTTATCTTTAACATAGTACTAACAAAACAGTTTCATCCCTGTCAAATAATACGTATGCAGCAATGAATTTGAAAGTGGACCGGAACTGGCTCATTAACTTTTATCTTCTACTGGCCTGATACCAATAGACGACAGTACATGCATGGAGGGATTTCAGTATTACTTAAGGTTCATTTAAAATGTATGTTTCACTATCCAGTGCTAGGAAAAGTAAAACTTGAGTTCCTACCAACTTGGCATTCCTCTTTTTAGGATCAATCTGTTTCTTTCGTCCATTGTCTGTCATCCGTCGGACGTCCACACTTAGTTTGTTAATGCTCTAGTGGTCACATTTTTGCCTCAGTTGTCATGAAACTTAGTCAGGGTGTTTGTCCTAGTAATTACTCAGACGAGTTCGAACACGGGTTATCAGTGGGATGAAAAACTCGGTCAAATGGTACAAAATATCAAAACCTTGTTAAAATTCTATATTTAACATTTTCAGTCCAAATAACCTGGAAATTTGTCAGAAAGGTTCTTCCGATGATGTCTAGCTCAGGTTTGATTATGGGTCATCTGGAGTCAAACACTAGGTCACAGAGGCCAAATATGGAAAAACCTAGTTAACGATGATTTCTAGCTCATGTTCAATATGGGTCATATGGGATCAAAAACTAGGTCACAAAGCCAATATGTGGAAAACTTTGTTAACACTCTGGAGGTAACATTTTCTGTCCAAATGACCTTGAAATTTGTCAAAAAGGTTGTTTCAATGATTTCTAGCTCTATTTTGAATATGGGTCAACTGGGGTAAAAAAACTAGGTCACAGAGCCCAAATATGGAAAAACCTTGTTAACACTCAAGAGGTTACATTTTCAGTCTAAATATCCTTGAAAATTGTCAGAATGTTGTTTCAAGATTTCTAACTCAAATTTGAATATGGGCTAAACCTTGTTAACACTCTATAGGTAACATTTTCAGTCCAAATAACATTGAAATTTGTCAGAAAGAGCATTTTAATGATATCTAGCTTAGGTTTGAATATGGGTTATCTGGGGTCAAAATCACGTCACAGAACCCAATTATGGAAAAACTTTGTAAACACTCTTGAGGCTACATTTTCAGTCCAAATATCCTGAAAATTTGTCGGAAAGGTTGCTTTGATGATTTCAAGCTCACGTTCGAATATGGGTCATCTAGGTTCAAAATCTGTCACAGAGCCCAAATATGAAAAAATCTTCTGTACACTCTACAGGTTACATTATGAGTCCATATATACTGGACATTTGTCAGAAAGGTTGTTTTGATGATTTCTACCTCAAGTTCGAATATGGGTCATCTGGGTCAAAAACAAGGTCACAGAGCCAAAATATGGAAAAACCTTGTTAACACTCTAGAGGCTACATTTTCAGTCCACATAACCTGGAAATTTGTCAGAAAGGTTGTTTTGATAATTTCTAGTTTAGTTCGAATATGGGTCATCTGATGTTAATTAACAAGGTCCATAACAACTTTGTTAAAAGCAGTCATACTTAAGTGAGTGATATAGGGCCATCATGGCCCTTTTGTTATCCGTTTTGCCCACATCTTTTCCAAAACTTTCGTGACAGGCATATTTTGTGACAATGGCACCCTTGTTTAAATGATGGTGTTTGGGTGAGCAGTATAAGGCTATCACGACCTTCTTGGTGGGAGTATAAATCTAAAAGTATTGATTTAGTTAATATTACATCTGTTGAGTGTTGATAGAGGGCATATAAAGGAAGTTTATTATCAAAGAAGTATTACTATACTTCGGTCAATTTTTAGCTCACCTGAGCACGTAGTGCTCATGTGAGCTTTTAGGATCCTTGATTGATGAAACTTACCTAGAATGTTCCTTGCACGAAGCTCTTCCAAGTTTGTTCAAATGGTTCCAGTTCATTGCATTTCTGGGTCACAGGAGCTAAAAACAGATTTTAAAAGTTGGATCTTAAAAAACTTATTGTCAGAAACCACAAGGTCTGGAACTTTGATATTTGATATAAAGCATCATCTAGTGGAACGCTACCAAATTGGTTTCCAATTATGTTCCTGGGGTCAAATCTGACCCCATCTCAGGGGTCCCTTGTTTTACATAGAATTATTAAGGAAAACCTTTAAAAATCTTCTTGTCAGAATCCGCAAGGCATAGAGCTAAGATATTTGGTGTGTAGCATTGTCTAGTGGACCTCTACCAAGTTTGTTCAAATCATAGCCTCTGAGTCAAAAATGGCCCCGCCCCATGGGTAACTTGTTTTACATAGAATTATATAGGAAAAACTTTAAAAATCTTCTTGTTAGAAACCCTAAGGCATAGAGCTTAGATATTTGCTATGTAGCATTGTCTAGTGGACCTCTACCAAATTTGTTCAAATTATACCTCTGGCGTCAAATTTGCCCCCACCCTAGGGTCATTGGTATTACAAAGGCTTATTTAGGAAAAACTTCGGAAATCTTCTTGTATTAAACCAGAAGGCCCTGAGCCTTAAGATTTGGAATGTAGCATTGTCTAGTGGATCTCTACCAAGTTTGTCAAATTATGACCCTGGGGTAAAATTTAGCTCCACCTCGGGGGTCAATTGATTTTGCATAGGGAAAACTTTGAAAATCTTCTTGTCTAAAACCACATGGGCCTTAGCCTTAATATTAAGTATGTAGCATTTTCTAGTGGACCTCTACCAAGTTTTTTGTTCAAATTATACCCATGGAGTCAAATTTGGCTCCAGCCCGGGGTCACTGGTTTTACATAGACTTATATAGTGAAAACTTTGAAACTCTTCTTGTAGAAAGAGGGTGTAACTTTTTCAGTCAAATAATATGGAAATTTGTCAGACAGGTTGTTTCTATGATTTCTATCTCAAGTTCAAATATGGGTCATCTGGGTTCAGAAACTATGTCACATAGCCCAAAAATAGAAAAACCTTGTTAACACACTAGAGGCTACATTTTCAGTTAAAATATCCCAGAAATTTGTCAGAAAGGTTGTTATGGTGATTTCTAGCTCAGGTTCGAATATGGATCATCTGGGGTCAAAAACTAGGTCACAGAGCCCAAATATCGAAAAACCTTGTTAACACTCTAGAGGCTACATTTTCAGTCCAAATAACCTGGAAATTTGTCAGAAAGATTGTTTCAATAATTTCTAGGTCAAGTTTGAATATGGGTCATCTGGAGTCAATTAACCAGGTCCATAACAACTTTGTTAAAAGCAGTCATATTCAGGTGAGCGATACATTGCCATCTTGTTTAAATACCTTTTTTTATTATTTTCGTGATGCTTATTGGGAGAATTACTTCAAAACTGTTCAAGATATATTCTTGATATTCAGTACAATAGACAAAAGAAGTGATAGAAAGTGCAGTGTTTAACAATTACAACACTACGTACCTGGCCATGTTTATTAATAATCTCCCTTTATGATACCCCACAAATGAAATATTGGCACAAATGTTAAATACATTGAGGCTCATACAACTCCCAGCTGTGTACCTTAAAGATCAAGGTCACAGTTAGAGGTTGTCCATTTTTCGTTTTATCATTCATCTAATATTATTTTCAAATAATGTGGCAAAATGATGCTTAAATGATAACAGTGTGTAGCATTTAGTCATTTTGATAAAAATAAGTAATAGAAAATTCCGTGAGGAACTGTGGTAAACAAAACTTATAACTCTACCTTGCTTATTAGTTCTTATGTTTTCATTATTTCCCCATTTGCCTCTGACAAGGTGGAATTCTTTTAGTATTGATCACATTCAGTGATAGCCCTGGTTATATTTTATAGCTGTATTTTGGCTACTATTTTTACTAAAAAATACATCCATTTTGCTATTATGGGGAGCATCTTTAATTCATGTATGTCTGTTATTTCTCAAGGATGCATCCTTGTGTTTCAGGTATATTTGATGACAGCCGGTATTTTGATGTGTTTGTGGAGTATTGTAAAAGCACCCCGAATGACATTCTTGGGCGCTACACTATCATCAATAGAGGCTCAGAGAAGGCTACTATACATGTTCTGCCGACCCTGTGGTTCAGAAACAGCTGGGACTGGGGAGATGACTGTGATGTAAATATGCTTTAAAAAGTTTAGCACACTCGTTGTTGTTTTGGTAACACTTTGCATATTTCATTGCTCTGCTTGCGATATAACATTGTTAAGTTTATCTCTGAGATATTTAGGGAAAAAATCTTCTTCTCTGAAACTACTGAGCCCTCAGCTTTAAGATTTGGTATGTAGCATCATCTATTGAATGTCTTCCAATGTATTGAATTATGTCCTTTTAGTCAAATTTGACCCCACTTGCGGGATCAATTGATTGACATTGAGTTTTATAACTTTAAAAATCTTCCTCTCTGAAACTGCATGATTAAGAGTCTCGAACTTTGGTGTGTAGATTTGTGTAGTTGACCTCTGTCAAGGTTGTTCCAATTATTTTGTACTATGAAAATTGGCTATGCCCTGACGGTCCTATATGTGTAAAATATGAAAATCTTCTTGTCAGAAATTGTATTACAGCTTTGACTTTAGTTGACATTGACCTGTACTTCTGACCCATTTTCTCTCTATGAAATTTGAACCAGAGGTACAGTTGTGTACAATTTTGTATGTAAATTTCAACTTCAGCATCATGTGAACTTCCCTTGATTCCTTCATTGGCCGTGCTGTTTCAGTTTGTACTTAATGGTACTCATGTGATTAATA
Source organism: Cyclina sinensis (assembly GCA_012932295.1). Lineage (NCBI taxonomy): Eukaryota > Metazoa > Mollusca > Bivalvia > Venerida > Veneridae > Cyclina > Cyclina sinensis. Next base: position 34,435,427 of record JAAONU010000019.1, read on the forward strand.
TAGGACCATCATGGCCCTCTTGTCAACTTTTCATCATAGAGCCTTTATTATTTTACATAATATCTTACATATTGGGTATATAGACAACTTGCATGATTCTCTGCCATTCATTGGGGTCAGGGTCAAGGTCATGAGGCTTAAAATAACGTTTTGTACTTTTTCCCCAGAGTCTACGTTTATTGATTGATATTTTAGATATTAGGTAACTTGCAAAGACTTCTACCATTTGGTAGGGTTAAAGGTCACTGGGATCAGCGTGCAGTTCATTGACACAAAAAATATTTTTTTCTACTTTTTGTCATAGAGCCTTTATTTATTGACTGATATTTAAGATATATTGTGTACAGACACCTTGCATGAACCTTAACCATTTACTGAAAAAGAATTCTGTACTTTTCCCCATAGAGTCTTCAGTTATTGACCAATATCTTAGATATTTGGTATGAAGGTAGCTTGCATGGACCTCAACCCTATGGTGTGGTTTGGGTCACTTGGTCAACTTCAAGGTCTCCAAGGCTAATAATTGAATTTTCAGCTTTCTGTCATAGAGCCTTTTTTTATTGACTGATATTTTTGATATTTGGTTTTTAGGCACCATTCATTAACCTTTACAATTTACTGAGGTCAAGGTCAAAGTCAGCAAGGCTTTAAGTGGATTTTTGTACTTTTAGTTATTAAGCCTTCATTTATTGACTAATATCTTAGATTTTTGATATGTAGGTTCCTTACATGGACCTCTACCACTGGGTGGGGTTATAGGTCACTGGGGTCAAGGTCAAGGTCACCAAGGTTTGTAATAATTTTTTCTCCTTTCGGTCATAGGAGCTTTATTTATTGACTGGTATTTAAATTATTTGGTTTATAGGCACCTTCCATGAACCTTTACCATTCACTCTGGTCAAGGTCAAAGTCCCCAAGGCTGAAAATAGATTTCTCAACTTAACGTTATGGAGTCTTCACATATGACCAATATCTTACTTATTTGATATGTAGGTACCTTGCATGGACCTCTTCCACTATGTAGGGTTTGAGGTGTCACTTGGTTCAAGGTCAAGGTCATAGAGGTTAAAAATAGATTTTTCTGCCTTATGTTATAGTGTTATACTCCAGTTAGATTCAATTACAACAAAATTTTCACAAAACGTTTATAAACAATAGATCGTCTTTCTTTTCCTGAACCAACCTGATCGCAAAAGAGGCATAACTTGCTTTGAAAGTATTACAAATTACTGGCCTGATTTTAAAATAAATTAACACAACTTTAATTATGATACTTGAGAAATTGGACACATCTTGCCATGTCTGCCTGATAATGATCCCACAGCCTTGATCGTATTACAAACCATACATGTGATAACTTCAGTAATTCAAAACTGGATTTTCAGCTTGATTTTTAGCTTGAAAACTGGAATTTTTATCGACTCGTTTCGCAAAAAGAAAGACAAGAAGAACAGCAAAGAAAACTAAGGAAGTGTTGTTTATGCTTATTTAATGCATAAAGGTTGCACCACAAGCAAAAAGCATAATCTGTCCCTTAGCACATGTTCCTATCCATTTATAGTCAGATTCCCTCTGATGATTGAATTTTGCCTTTTGAATTTTAGCTTTTCGACTCATGTCCAAACAAGTTGAATGATCCCGTTTAGGCATCTTTTCCATTTGAGCATACATTTTCTCTTACGCACTTTAATAATCTACAAATGACTGTACCACTGTTGTTTATTGGTTTTAACATAAATTAACACAACTATAGTTATTATACTTGAGTAATAGGACATAGGTGAGCAATGAAGGGCCATCATGACCCGTTTGTTTAAAAACTTCACTAAAAGAATAGGACCCAAAACTTAGATATTTGGCATGTAAAATAACTAAGTGGTTCTGTACCAAAGTTGTTAAATAATGGCTCTAGGCTGAAAAGTGGCCCTGCCAGAGGAGCCACTATTTTAGAAATCTGCTAAATAATTTTGGAAGGAAAAGTCATGAAAGTTCTTTGACCTACTGACCAACTTCCTTGTGTTTGCAGCTTCAGCAGAGAAATTTGAACTATATCTATAATTTTTCAGAATTCAACTTAAACATTTGCAGACATTGACCTACTGACCTACTTCCTGTTTTTTTTTTAAGATTGATCTGTTAAATTTGGACCAAAATTAGTTTTATATATAGATTTCAACATTTAATACTGATTGAACAATTTTTTGATGTGTTTTAGCAACAGTATTGAAATTTGAAATATATTTTATTGATTTATAATTGCTTTCACATTTTGATCTGTGACCTTGACCTACTGTCTTACTTTCTTTTTTAGAAATTTGGATCATGTGTATAATTTTGCATGTAAAATTCTCCTTTACTTAAGCTTACTTTGACTTTTGATAGTCCTTCTTGCTGAAGACACATATTGTTTTTTTTTCTAAATTAGCCCCTTCCATATGATCACTAGTTACTTATCCAAATGACAATCAGGCAGTATAAAATCTGGTCTGGTGATAGAGGTCAAGATCTATCTAAGGAACATCGAAGTAGGAGATCTTAATTTTGTTGTACTTTAGTTGAACATCTTTCACTAGTCTTACTGTTTTGAGCAGTGGCACTCAGGTGAGCCAAACAGGTGCATAATGACCCTCTTATTTGGTCATCTTAGAAAATGTTGGAGATCCGTCTATCTGTTATCTAATTGAAATGTAGCTTTTTAGCTCACCTGAGCTGGCTCAGGGTGAGCTATTAGGATCGATGAATGTCCGTCGTCCGTCGTCCGTTCACATTTAGTTCGTTAACACTCTACTGGTCACATTTTTGCTCCAATTGTCACGAAACTTGGTCAGGATGTTTTTCCCAGTAATTACTCGCACGAGTTCGAATATAGGTCATATGGGATCAAAAACTAGGTCAAGGAGCCCAAAAATAGAAATATCTTGTTAACACTCTAGAGGTAATGTTTTTAGCCCAAATAATCTGGAAATTTGTCAGAAAGATTGCTTCTATGATTTCTAGCTCAGGTTCAAATATGGGTCATCTGGGGTCAAAAACTAGGTCACAGAGCCCAAAAATAGAACATTCTTGTTAACACTCTAGAGGCTACATTTTCAGCCCAAATAATCTGGAAATTTGTCAGAAAGGTTGTTTCCATGATTTCTAGCTCAAGTTCGAATATGGGTCATCTGGGGTCAAAAACTAGGTCACAGAGCCCAAATATGGAAAAACCTTGTTAACACTCTACAGGTAACATTTTCAGCCCAAATATCCTTGTAATATGTCAGAAAGGTTATTTGGATGATTTCTAGCCCAGCTTCAAATATGGGTCATCTGGGGTCAAAAACTAGGTCACTGAGATGAAATATCGAAAAACCTTTTTATCACTCTAGAGGTAACATTTTCAGCCAAAATATCCTGGAAATATGTCAGAAAGGTTGTTTTGATGATTTCTAGCTCAAGTTTGAATATGGGTCATGTGGGGTCAAAAACTAGGTAACACAGCCCAAATATGGTAAAACCTTGTTAACACTTTAGAGGTAACATTTTTAGCCCAAATTTCCTGAAAAACTGTCAGGAAGCTTGTTAAGATGATTTCTAGCTCAAGTTGGAATATGGGTCATGTGGGTTCCAAAACCAGGTCACACAGCCTGTATATGGAAAAACCTTGTTAACACTCTAGAGGTAACATTTTCAGCCCAAATATCCTGGAAATATGTCAGATAGGTTGTTTTGATGATTTCTAGGTCAAGTTCGAATATGGGTCATCTGGGGTCAAAAACTAGGTCACACAGCCTGAATATGGAAAAATCTTGTTAACACTCTAGAGGTAACATTTTCAGCCCAAATATCCTGGAAATATTTCAGAAAGGTTGTATCGATGATTTCTAGCCCAAGTTTGAATATGGGTCATCTGGGGTCAAAAACTAGGTCACAGAGCTTAAATTTGGAAAAACCTTGTTTACACTCTACAGGTAACATTTTCAGCTCAAATATTCTGGAAATATGTCAGAAAGGTTATTTTGATGGTTTCTAGGTCAGGTTCGATTATGGGTCATCTGGGGTAAAAAACTAGGTCACAGAGCCCAAAAATAGAAATATCTTGTTAAGGCTCTAGAGGCTACTGTTTCAGTCCAAATATCCTGGCAGTTTGGTAGAAAGCTTGTTTGGTTGTTCACATTATTAGATTAGGTTAAAGGTCACGGAGGCTAAAAATAGATTTATCTACTGTACCTCATAAAGCCTTCATTTATAGACCAATATCTTTGATATTCAGTATATAGGTTCCTTGCATGGACCTCTACCCATGTGTAGGGTTTGAGGTCACTGGGTCAAGGTCAAGGTCACCATAGCTTATAATAGATATTTCTACTTTCTGTCATAGAGCCTTTATTTATTGACTGATATTTTACATATTTGGTTTGGAGGCACTTATATTTTCAATTAAAAAATGAAATACTGCTTAACAGCAAACATACAGCCAAAGTACTCAGGTGAGCGATCCAGGGCCATCATGGCCCTCTTGTTTGCTTTAAGGATTGGTGATTGTCTAGTCTCTTTTAAGATTCGGCATTGTCTTAAATAACGGCTCTAAGCTGAAAAGTGGCCCTGCCAGAGGAGCCACTACTTTAGAAATCTGCTCAATAATTTTGGAAAGAAAGGTCATGAAAGTTCTTTGACCTACTGACCAACTTCCTTGTGTTTGCAGCTTCAGCAGAGAAATTTGAACTATATCTATAATTTTTCAGAATTCAACTTAAACATTTGCAGACATTGACCTACTGACCTACTTCCTGTTTTTTTTAAGATTGATCTGTTAAATTTGGACCAAAATTAGTTTTTTTTATATAGATTTCAACATTTAATACTGATTGAACAATTTTTTGATGTGTTCTTAGCAACAGCATTGAAATTTGAAATATATTTTATTGATTTATAATTGCTTTCACATTTTGATCTGTGACCTTGACCTACTGTCTTACTTTCTATTTTAGAAGTTTGGATCATGTGTGTAATTTTGCATGTAATATTCTCCTTTACTTAAGCTTACTTTGACTTTCGATAGTCCTTCTTGCTGAAGACACATATTGTTTTTTTTCTAAATTAGCCCCTTCCATACGATCACTAGTTACTAATCCAAATGACATTCAGGCAGTATAAAATCTGGTCTGGTGATAGAGGTCAAGATCTATCTAAGGAACTTCGAAGTAGAAGATCGTTATTTTGTTGTTCTTTAGTTGAACATCTTTCACTAGTCTTACTGTTTTGAGCAATGGCACTCAGGTGAGCAAAAAAGGTCCATAATGACCTTATTTGGTCATCTTAGAAAATGTTGGAAATCCGTCTATTTGTTATTTCATTGAAATGTAGCTTTTTCGCTTTTAGGATTGGTGATTGTCTAGTCTCTTTTAAGATTCGGCGTTGTCCATCATCCTCAATTGTTTCAAATGACAGGCCAAATTTGATAAAACTTGTCTATCACAGTTGTTCAAATGGTTCCTGTCCATTGCAGATCTGGGCCACAGGAAATAAAGTGAAAACTTTAACTATCTTCTCTGAAACCACAATACCTTGAGCTGAGATATTTGGAATGAAGGATTGTCTTGTGTTCCTTCAAATTATGGCCCCAGGGTCAAACTTAGCAGGGGCTACATGATTTCACATAGGCTTTTATAGGGAAAACTTTGAAAATCTTCTTTTTTGAAATCACTAGGCCTCGGGCTAAGACATTTGGTATGTAACATTGACTCTTGGACTACTATCAAGTTTTTTCAAATCCTGGCCCATGGATCAAAACTGACTCTGTCCCTGGGGCCACATGATTTGTTAAAGGCCTATATAGGGAAAACCTTAAAAATCTACTTCTTTGAAGCCACAAGGCCTCTACCAAGTTTGTTCAGATCATGACATCAGGTTTAAAACTGGCACCATCACAGGGGCCACATGATTTAACGTAGACTTAAAAGGGAAAATCTTCTTCTCTGAAATTAAAATGCCTTGAGCTCAGATGTTTGGTATGTAGCATTGTCTAGTGGACCTCTTCTAAGTTTGTGCAAATCAAACTCAAAAATCTTCTTGTCTGAAACTTATATGCCTTAGGGTTTGATATTTAGCTAACAGGTTCACCTAGAGCTCCTTTACTAAATTTGTTTACCAAATCATGCTTCTTGTGTGAAAACTGACCCCACTACAGAGGTCAGTTGATTTTAATCAAGACTTGCATGATAAAAAGAATGTAAAAATCTTGAAAGTAACCACAAGGCCTTGAAGTTTAACATGACCTACCAAGTTTGTCCAAATTTTGACCCTGGGGTCAGAGTTAGTTCTGCCCCCGTGGTCACTAAGGCTAAAAATAGACTTTCCAAATATACCTCATAGAACCTTTATTTATTGACAAATATATTAGATACAGTCGAAATTGTATTAAGAGACCACTCAAGGGACTGCCAAAAAGTGGTCTCTTAATAAAGTGGCCTCTCAATAGAATTCAGGAAAATTTCGAGATTAAATACAGGGTTCCATATAAATACTACAAGTCATTGATATAACAACATGTTTTATAACAACAGAAACAGTATACTATATCATGTATGTATTACACTTTCATAATCACAATTATGCCTTTTTAAAAAAGTCATCAATACGTGTTTGTTTTTGTTTTGTAGTAGAAATGTGTGTGAAAATGTGATCTACGCACATAATACTATCTAGCAGGTCATTGTGACCATGAAACAAAGCATATTGTCTTATATTGTTAATATGTTCATGCACATCTCCTGCTGAGCATACTTTCAAATCATCAGCACAATCAACATCATCATCATCATCATCATCACAAGCACCATCACAAAGATCATCAGTATTATTTCCCACCTCAGAAGCGAACGCCATGGCCCGTTCAATAATTAGGGGTCCTAAAACAAACAATCAATAAAAGTTAGACCTACCTGAACCACAACATTCTCCGTATGCTTACATTTTATCCGTAAAAAATCAAAACAAGGAAATAAACCGGAAATACATTAATGTTTGGCAACACTAAATTAATCACGACTTAATATCTGTCGCTATCAGCATTATTTTTAGTAAACAGTAATAACATGCTTATATAAAATATTGTTTTTGAAAATTATCGGAATAATTAGAATTTAATATTTAAATTCGCTTACCAGACACTGGCAGTCTCCTAGATACAGCATCTTTAAACCAAGCTAATGTTAAATCGTTTATATCTTCATTTCCCGTTTGTCTGCGCACTCGCTTCCTGTCACCAGGGGCATTATTTTCATAGTCAGTCATTAGTTCGGCTTTCCTTTTTAAAATATTTTGGACCTGAGTCCTTCCTATTTTAAATTCCTCTGCAATTTTTCTTGTACTTTTTGTTTTTGACCGCTCAATCACTAATATTCGTTCGTCTAACGTTAAAACTTTTCTTTTTGATGGTGTCGCCATGATGATGGCTTGACATTTACTGTGACAAATACATATATTGATAAAGTAATTGGCGATTTTGGTGAACACTTTTCTAAAACCAATGACCATGAAAAATATTTGTTTGTTTGCTTGTACACACCAAACCTTCTCGCTGATTAAACAGGTGAGAATGCCCGTAGGGCCGATTGTTTGTCACGGCCGTTTAATAGATACTTTAACACGTAATTTCGTACATTTGGGCCGACATTTAGTGGCCGCTGGCCGCGATATAAAATCGTCGTTTAATGGAATTAAATTATATAGTAAAAATCATCGGGAGGGATTTTATGCGGCCGCTTAATAAAAAAGTCGCTTAATAAAGGTGGCCGCAAGTACGATGCCGACTGTAGTTGGTAATTAGACACCTTGTATGAATCTCTGCCATACACTGAGGTCAAGTAAAAGTAACGAGGCTAAAAATAGATTTCTGAACTTTCCCCGGCTCCCCCACCCCTTAGAGTCTTCATTTATTGATTGCTATCTTAGATATTTGGTTTGTAAGTAACTTGCAAGGACTCCTACCCTTTGGGAAGGTTTGAGGTCACTGGGTCAATGTCAGGGTCACAAAGGCTTAAAATAAATTTTTCTACTTTTTCTCAAATTTCCTATATTTATTGACTCATTTTAGATATTTTATATACACCTTGCCCAGCTCAGGGGATCACTTGATTCGATAATGCATGTATAGTGAAAACTTTTAAAATCTTCTGCAATGAAACAACAAGACCTAGGGCTTAGATATTTTGCATGGAGAATCATCTAGAGGTCTTCTACAAAGACTTGCATATTATGCTCCTTGGGTCAAACTGACCTTGCTCCAGGGGTCACTTGATTTTAGTCGAGACTTGCATAAGAAAAAACTATAAAAATCTTCTTGTCAGAAACCACAAGGCCAAGTGTTAAGATATTTGATGTAGTATCATGATCTAGTGGACTTCTACCGAGTTTGTCCAAATCTTGGCCCTGGGGTCAAAATTAGCCCAGCCCATGGGGGACATTAAAGCTTAAAATATACTTTGAGTTTTTCATCATACAATCTTTATTTATTGCTTGATACCTTAGATATTTGGTATATTTGCACCTTGTTTGTTCCTCTGCCATTCACTGTAGTCAGTGTCAACGTCACCAGAGGTCACCTGAGCATATGCTCATAGTGAGCTATTCAGATTGCCGGATGTTTATCTCCAGGTCAAGTTCCAGTCTGGGTTATTTGGGATAAAAATCTAAGTCACCAGGCTTTATCAAAGGAAAACCCTGTAAACACTCTAGAGACCACATTTTTAATCAAGTCTTAATGAAAATTGCTCAGAGTATTTGCCTTGATGATATCTCAGTCAAGTTTGAAACTGGGTATGTGTCATAAGAAACTAGGTCACAACACTGAATCAAAAGAAAACCTTGTTAACACTCTGGACACCACATTTTCAGTCAAGTCTTTATGAAAGTTGCTAAGGATGTTTGCATTGATGATATCTCAGTCAGGCTCAAAACCAGGTAATGTAGGTTTAGAAACTAGATGAAATCAAAGGAAAACCTTGTTAACACTTTTTTAATGAATTATTAATGACTGCTGCTCAGAATGTTTGACTTGATGATATCTCTGTCAAGTTCAAAACTGGGTCATGTAGGATCAGAAACTAGGTCTCCAGGCCAAATCAAAGGAAAATTTGTTAACACTTTTTAGACCGCATTTATAATCTAGTGTAAATAAAGTTGCTAAGAATGTTTGCCTTGATGATATCTCAGTCCAGTTTAAATCCAGGGCATGTAGGTTAAAAAAACTAAGTCACCAGGCTGAAAGAAAAGAAAACATTGTTAACATTGTAGAGACCACATTTTTAATAAAGTCTTAAAGAAAGTTGCTCAGAATGTTTGCTTTGAGAATACCTTGGTCAAGATTGAAATTGAATAATGTAGGGTAGATATGAAATGTTGAAATTACTCATCATGATTTTGAGTCACTATGTTTATGTTGATTATTTCTAGGTCATGTTTAAGGATGAGACACCCTACATCAAAAACTAGGTCATAAAACAAAAACTTTGAGTCATAATTAAAAGTAAGATTTTTGTTTTCTATGCCCGCACCATAAAATGGTAGGGTTGGGAGGAATATAGTGTTACCCCTTTCTGTGTGTGTATGTGCGTGTGTGTACAAAAAGAATATACTTCGTGTCGAGTCCATATCTTCTGCATGAATGATGAGATTTCAAAATAAATTGGTATACATAACCACCATAAGTAGATGATGTGTTACATGGAAAACCCAGGTGCCCTGGATCAAAATTCAAGGTCACAGCAGGGGATTGAACTTGGTGTCTTGGTCATATAGGCCAGCGTTTAGTTGAAGTTCGTGTCTGGTCCATAACTTCTGATATGGGATTTCAAAATTAAGTGGTACACATGACCACCATAAGTAGTTGATATGTTGCGTGCAAGATCCTGGTGTGTATTTCAAAGATCAAGGTCAACACAGGGGATTTAACTTAGTATATTTCTCAGAAATCAAAACCCATTACATTAATAGCATGATTATCTTTTCAGTACTCATCACGTTCATATTTGGTCAAATTCAATAGCATAGCCTTATAACTTACGTATATAAACCATAAAAAAGATAACACTAATACTTGTCAACTTAAAGGCCATGTTTCGGGGGCATCCATGTCCTGTGGACACATGTCTAGTTTAAAAATATTTTTGTAGTTGATGTCTAGATCAAAACTGAATATTGGTCATCTGGCGTCAAAAACAATGTAACTGGCATAGGTCAAAGGATAATCTTGTAAACACTTCAGAAGCCTCATTTTGAATTCAGATATGATTTTTAGCTTGACTTTTTCGAAGAAAAAAATCGAGCTATTGCTACAGTCATGGTGTTGTCCTTGCTGTTGTTTATTATGTCTCCCAAAAGTTTTGGGAGACATATTGTTTTTGCCTTTGTCATCCATCCGTCCGTCCGTCCGTCCACATTTAGCTTGTCCAGCTTTCACTGGTCAAACTGCTGGCGGGATTTCGATGAAACTTCACAGGTATGATCAGTACCAACCCTGGTTGTGCTAATGGACAGCACGTTCCGCTTCGCTGCACAAAATGGCCACTTGAGCTAAAAATAGAAAAATCTTGTCTGGCTTGCACAGGCTAAACTGCTGGGGGATTTCAATGACAGGAGTGATTAGTACCAGCCCTTTTTGTGCATATCGCCAGCACGTTCTGTTTCACTGCACAAATTGGCCACCAGGGCTTATCCGGCTTTCACAGATCAAACTGCTAGTGGGATTTCCATGAAATTCACAGGAGTGATCAGTACCAACCATAGTTGTGCATGTCGCCCACATGTTGCGCTTCACTGCATAAAATGGCCGCCAGAGCTTAAAATAAAGAAATTTTGTCCAGCTTTCAATGGTCAAACTGCTGGCGAGATTTTAACGAAACTTCACAGGAGTGATCAGTACCAACCCTACTTGTGTATATCGCTGGCACGTTCCGCTTCACTGCACACAATGGCCACTAGAGCTAAAAATAGAAAAAAAAAATGTCTGGCTTTACAAGTCAAAGTGCTAGCGGGATTTCGACGAAATTACACAGGGGTGATCAGTACCAACCCCAGTTGTGCATATCACTGGTTCGTTCCGCTTCCCTACACAAAGTGGCCGCCAGAACTAAAAATATAAAAATCTTGTCCGGCTTGCACAGGTCAAACTGTTAGCGGGATTTCCATGAAACTTCACAGGAGTGATCAGTACCAACCCTTGTTGTCATTTGCCAGAATGTTCTCTTTCGCTGCACACAAAGGCCACCAGAACTATAAATAAAGAAACCTTGTTTGGCTTGCACAGGTTAAACTGCTAGGGGATTTCCATGAAACTTCACAGGAGTGATCAGTACCAACCCTTGTTGAAGAATGTTCCGCTTCACTGCACACAATGACCACCAGAGCCTTGTCCGGCCTTCACAGGTCAAACTGCTGGCGGGATTTCGACGAAATTTCACAGGAGTGATCAGTACCAACCGTAGTTGTTCGTATCACCAGCACGTTCCGCTTTGCTGGACAAAATGACCACCAGAGCTTAAAATAGAAATACCTTGTCCAGCTTTCATTTTCCCCCCATTTTCGTGACAAAAAAACTATTACTTTTTCAGCCAGGCTGAAATGCACCAGTGTCAGATAATGAGCTCGAACAAACCATGTCTAACTTCAATCAACTTATAACAACTCTCACTACAAATGCTGATTGATCACATATATGTGTGCAGTTGTACAGTCTAGATTTAGGCCAACTTATTACAGCTATCATGCAATTACATATGCAAACATTTGGATCAACAACACAGAGCCTCTATGAACAACTGATAGATCAAAGTCCATCAGTGTTTGATAGCTTAAACTACTTCTGATGTTCAACACCAGTTGCCACTAGGTAACCAATATCTTTACTTTCTGACTGTAAAAACATGAAGTATTTCCTCATTTCCACATCACTTTTCAGCTTCATCTTATATCTGTTAAAACCAACTGCAACTTATGTTTTGACTTTCACCCTGCAAACCAAAAACACATGCCGCTGTTCCATCCTTAGAGTACATAGGGGGAGACATATGTTTTTATGACAAAAACCCCTTCTTGTTTCTAAATGGATTGTGTTCATTCTTGGACACAACAACCATTTGGACTAGACCTTCAAGTAGACCAGGCTGAACTTGACCTTGGCTCAGAAATGACCTTCACCTTCAACGTCAAATTATTGAGTTCTGCTAAAACTGGCCATAATTTTGTTATTTATAGTTGGATTTGATTAACACTTGGAAAAAACAACTCTTATGACAAAACCTACATGTAGGATAATTCAAGTGTGACCATGACCTTTAAATGACCTTGACCATTTAAACTTTGTCCTTTATTTATGGATAGGATTCATTCTTGGACAAAACAACGCTTAGGACAAAACTAACATGAATAATATAAGTTTAAGTATGACCTTGACTTTAAAAAAGCCTTGACTTTCAAGGTCAAATTATTGAATTTTGCTTAAATTGTCATAATTTTCTCATATATTTACAGATTTGATTCATACTTTCACAAAACAACACTAACAACAACTCCGACATTTTGATTGTTTCAAGAGTGACCTCGACCGTAAAATAACCTTGACCATCATGGTCAGATTATTGAAGTTTGCTTAAATTGTCATAACGATCTCATTTATTTACGGATTTGATTCAAACTTGGACAAAACAACACTAATGGCAACTCCGACATTTTGATTGTTTAAAGTATTACCTTGACCTTAACATGACCTTGTCAGTCAAGTTCAAGTTATTGAATTTTGTTAAAAGTGGCCATAATTTTTTTATTTACGGTTGGATTTAATTCATACTTGGACAAAACAACACCTATGAAAAAACCAAAATGTTGAATAATTCAGAATTCATGCTTGGACAAAACGACAACTATGACATTCTGATTTATTCAAATATGACTCACAATTTTCAGCGAGATAGTCTGTACATACATAGATTAACTGCAATATATTATGGCTGATTTCTCTCTTGTTAGATGTGTTAATTCACATGCTGCATGAATTGTTTGCAGTTCTGATGAAGATTCTAGTATTGAGATGCTGACCAGAAGTCTGCAACTTGTAAAAGAATTTCTTCTGTTATAAAAGAGCATAATGTGTGCAGTCACTAATTTGAAAACTTTACTGGTTAGTGAATAATTGTCTTAACTTTAGTGCTTGTTTCAGCATTCATAAGATGTTTAGGTACTTCATACATAGACATTACAGTGTTTTGGTAATAAAGATTTTGTAACTTTTCATGTTTCAGAACTCTGTAGATTGGAAGCCAATATTACAGAAGGATGGGGCGGGTATGGTGCGTTGTGAGCATCCGACACTAGGTTGGTTTCCATTTTGAATTGAACATGAATTTGCCTTGACTTCTATGTTTCTCTCTTTTTTTTGTACATGTATATGCATTTACTGACATAGTTGCTGTTACAGCATACTAAATAAAATTTCTTACATGTTTTGATAAAGTGGCTTATACAAGATTTGTCTGTCCATGTTTGTGTAACAATCCTTTGTGTATTTTATGTTGTAGGTGAGGCCCAGCAAAGAGCCAGATTAAACAGTATGGATCGTTATGTTGAGGAGTTAGATCCCCAGCAGCACAGGGGAACAGATAATTTTTTGTTTGCTTCACATCAACCGATCAATGGTCATGATGAAGGTCTGTGTTCTCAAACCTTATCCTAGAAAGCTGTCTGTTTTTCAAATGTTTACTTGTCATTGATAAAACAACAGCCTGTCATGAAATTTTAGCAGGTAAATTTTTGTAGGTTATGACAATCCAGATATGCAATGCAATTAAAGTGTGAGTATGTCAACAAAATGCAATTAAACTGTGTGTTACTTGCGTCTCACTATGATACACACGTTGTTAATTTGAAATATATGTGAGTTTACATTTGTTCATTTTTCGATACCAGGTTGGTAACAAGTATAGTTACATGTACGGTAAATATGAAATGCACATAATTGGCTTATTCATCATTTTTAGGAGTATTCCGAATAGAGTTTGGACCAGACCCTGATGGGAAGGAGGTTCCTTTGTTATTTACAGAGAATGAAACAAATTACATGAAGTTGTATGGTGTGAAAAATAGAACTAGATTTCAAAAAGATGCCTTCCATGACTACGTTGTAAAAGGTTATCTTTTAAAAATCTGCATTTGGTATAAAAACAAGTATATAAATTCTGTAATCCTGTCATGATCTTATTCAGTTTCATGCATGTATAGTTTTAATGAAATAAGATGTTGAAGAGAGTATTTTCTATGCTTTAGGCACTTATATAGTCCGTGGTAATATGAAAACCTTTTAATGTAAATGATATACAGTAGTGCACATGCTATACAAAAGAAAACACTAGTTATATACTGTTATGTACTGCTTGAACATGAACAATGATATGAATTCACCACTTAAAAACTATTACTATTTGATTTAAGGTATAGGATTGAATTATTTTACTTTCTGTCCTCTAAAGGTATGAAAGAAAAAGTGAATCCAAAACTGTATGGCACAAAATGTGCTGGTCATTATGTCCTTGAACTTGAGCCTGGACAGGAAGTGGAAATCAAAGTGAGACTGTACCAGAGTGCAGAGGCCCCACCTGCAAAACTTACATTTGCGCCAAACTGGTTTGATCGTGTGTTTGAGCAGAGGATGCTGGAGGCTGACCTGTTTTATGATGAGGTTTGTAGTCCCACTGGCTAAATTATGTCTCTCACCATGAAGTTCAATACCTACTGTTGTTGTACATAATTATTATCATGATTTCCTACTTGACTGATTTTTTGCAGGAGTTATAATAACTTCATAGATTTTGATTTTTAGTTGAGAGGTACAAACATCTGTAGTTAACAATATGCAATATGAATGGAACAGAATTGCTGCATTTATTCCATCTTGCTTGATGACATTGGAATTTGCATTATGCTTGATTTCATATTGCTTTTATTTCATTGGAACTTGCGTTATAATTGATTCTATCATTGATTGTTGGCCTTTGAACTTGCATTACGCTTCGTTCAGTTTTGCTTTGTACAGTTTCATCGTCTTTTGTATTGTTTGAATAATCAAAATGTGCTGTCATGTAGCTTAATGTATCATCCAACTTTCTTCATGCTCTGTTCAAACTATTTAAGGATACGTGCTTTTTGCATGTTTGTCATTTGGAGTCGACTATATTTTATTTCATACTTCCGTTTGTATACGAAAATGTGCGAAATGGTTTTTGTTTTAGTTTTAATTAATGTGGTTTGATTCCTTAGAGCTCCGCTCATTTCTATTATCCTGTGTTTATGCTATATAAAGCTTGGTGTCTGATGCTGTGTTAATACAGACGTTTTTTATTATATGAACAACTGACACTGCATATTAAACATTGTCTGGCCAATTTTCGTATATAGTTTAGAACTCTACTATCAAGACCGTCTGAAATTTTCCACCTTTCTGCCTCTCATCGGAATATTCCTTTTTTTAAAAAAACAAAAGAAACTTGTCGAGAATTGTCCAACAATTTAGCATCTTCAGAGCCCATCGTACACATTCTGTATAAACTACATTATATCAGGTATGATAAATAACCTGGGTTACCGAGGATGACTATTTAGCAAGTAAAATAAACACTGAAGTAAAATCATTCTCAAGGTTCTAGCATTTAAGGGTATTCCATTTATGACTTAGTCGAAATTTTTGGTATGCAAATAACATATTGAAATAAACATCAAAAATTTGCAAAAATCTAGTCGCAAAATAATGGGACCAGCTAGAAAATAACAGGATGTGCCAACAAAGCATCATCTGTTGTCATAACATGAACACAAATATTGAAGATCTCATTATGGTTTCTGCTTAGTGCTTACCATAAAGTGAAGTTTAACTTTTGTTTACCTTGTTATTGGTATCATTGTCATCCTTGTGTTCGGTGTGAAGTGTTTATGAAATGCTTTTCTATTTGTGTTGAATGAATGCATTGAAGAATAAGAATTGCTAAGACACAACAGAATCGCTGA
This sequence comes from Cyclina sinensis, assembly GCA_012932295.1. Classification (NCBI taxonomy): domain Eukaryota; kingdom Metazoa; phylum Mollusca; class Bivalvia; order Venerida; family Veneridae; genus Cyclina; species Cyclina sinensis. The sequence goes on from JAAONU010000019.1 coordinate 34,451,459, forward strand.
GCACAGACCAAAGTTTATTATTAATGATGAAATAGGTACGATACACATAGGTAGATGATACGCAGTAAAGACATTCTGCAAGTCAAGGTAATTAAAGGGGACATAACATTTACATCAAGTAATATTTATTTATAACTACTATTAACTAGTGATTAAAGACTGTTCGATAGAATGCTGAACATATTGCGTTGTCAGTAAAGAAAGCTGCAGTTTAACATATAGCATATTGCATATGTTAGAGAGGAACAAATGAGGTTGCAGTGAGATGATAGCACATTCAGTTAGCATAAAGCTTGATGTTATTCAGCAAAATATAGGTTCCAATGCCATAAAGCTAGGTGGAATCAAGCATAATGCAAGTTCCAATGTCATCAAGCAAGATAACCCTGTTCCATAAATATGAGAATTGAACTTTTTTGTATGGAAACTTTTTTTTAAGCTTGAATCTTTCAAAATTATCCTGAATTTTCTTGCAAGGTGCTATGAGTTAAAATATTATTATTTCTATTAAAATATGAAAACAATACATGCTTATATTTATACTGGAAACAAAACTATACATCAGTATAAATACTTTTAAACAATTTTTTGAATTGATTAATACTTTCTACATCCGCATTGATCACATGATGTAAACACGCATTATTGTTTGGATTACTTGCTCCTATGATAGAAGTCGGGAACCAGGCTAGCAAATTTACTGTTTCGAGTTCTTGTTCATGGATAAAAACAGTCCAGAACTTAAGCGGCTTGTTTTCACAACACCTGTGTGCAGTGAGACTTTTCATTCAAATGACAATCAATATCAGAAAAATGCTTGTACAGTTATCGTGTTATATTTTGGCAAAATTTGATGTGTTGCAGATGACCTTTAAACATGTGTTTTTGAATTCAAATTGAAAAATTATGTGACTGTTTTTAAATCATTTGAGGAGAAATAATTGTTAGGTGAGTTTATTTCATGTTATTCTAATATTGTCAATATTATATTATTTGATCTTGTTTGTAAAAGCTTGGAAAACAAATGTTGAAAAAAATAAAACAACACTGGTTGACAAGTTAAAAAATTATAACCAAGTGGGTCTTGTTTGTTTACAAATTAGAATCACAAAGACATAATAAGCCAGAAGTTGTCATCATGTGCCAGTGTATAAGAAGAAATTATTTGAAACAAGACTTTGTATTAAGTATATTGTATTCCGACATGCTGTTTTTATTGAGCACATTCAGTTTACATCTCAGACAAAGTTCTATTTTCAAACCTTTTAAAATTTAGTCCATGACTGGTAGAGAAAGCCTTTTAAGATGCCCGTGCAATTATTTCGTGTATTGTAAGCTTTAAAAGGCATTGTGCTATGAGTGTTTTAACATTCTATATTCTTTGGAAGAATTCTAAATTGCTTTTGAGATATATGATACATTTTCAATTTCAGCAGTACAGTTGCTCAGAAACCTCTAAGTCTGATTATAATTATGAAACATAAATTTCAGAACTTCCCTCTTTTTTTTAATTGAGGAAAATAGTATTTATACCCTGGAAATTTTAAAAATGTGTAGCAGTCATCATTCACGGTATAATCAAGATTTTTTAGCTCACCTGAGAAAATGCTCAGGGTGAGCTATTTTGATCACCCTATGTCCGTCGTCAGTCATCAACATTTTACTTTTTACAATGACATCTCCTCCTAAACCACTAGGCTATTTTTAATCAAACTTTATAGAAATGTTCCTTATATTGCCCTTTTCTAAAAATGCTCAAACCGTTCCACTCCATTGCACATAAAGGCTGCAAAAGCTCAAACTAGAAAAAATTGAAACAGCATCTCCTACTCAACGGTAAGGTAATTTTCCATCAAAATTCACGGAAATGTTCTTTGCATAGCCTTCTGTTACAATTGTTAAAATGGTTCTGCTCCATTTAACAAAATAGCTGCCAGAGCTAAAATTAAGTTTCACCAATATATGGCTTCAAATGACATCTCCAAAACTTCTAGGCCATTTAAAACAGACTTGACAGAAATGATCCTTATTTTGCCATTTTCTAAAATTGCTCCAAACGTTCCGCTCCATTTTATGTAAGGGCTACAAAGGCTTGAAATAGAAAAAAATCAAACAACATTTCCTCCTAAACAGCAATGTGATTTTCCACGAAATTTCACAGAAATGTTCCTTACAGAGCCCTCTGTTGAAATTGCTAAAAAGGTTCCACCACTTCATTGAAAAAAATGGCCACCAGAGCTAAAAGTAGGTTTTCATCTGCTTCATTGTAAAAAAGTGCTGCAAAAGCTAAAAATAGAAAAAAAATCAAACAGCATCTCCACCTAAATGGCAAAGTGATTTTCCTCGAAATTTCACAGAAATGTTCCTTACATAGCACTGTATAAAATTGCTAAAAAGGTTCTGTTCCATTAAACAGAATGAGGTAAAAATAGATTTTCATCAATATTTTGTTTCAAATGACATCTCCTCACAAGCTGCTATCTCGAAATTGCCTCTGCCCCATGGGTTTTATTTGTATAAAATACAAGATTTTTAGTTAGAAAATGTAATGTTGCATCTGATGTTTGCTTAACAGTAGACCTTATGCCAAAGTACTCAGGTGAGCGATCCAGGGCCATCATGACCCCCTTGTGTTAAGCTCACCGGTCACCTAGTGACAGAGTGAGCTTTTGTGATCGCCTTTTGTCCGTCGTCCGTCCGTCCACAATTAGTTTGTTAACACTCTAGTGGTAACATTTTTGCCTCAATTGTCATTAAACTTGGTCAGGATGTTTGCGTCATTTATTTCTCGATGAGTTTGAATATGGGTCATCTGGATTGAAAGACTAGGGCCAAAAATAGAAAAATCTTGTTAACATTCTAGAGGCTAATTTTTTTAGTCCAAATATCGTGGATTTGTCAGAAAGGTTGTTTTGATGATTTCTAGCTCAGGTTTGAATATGGGTCATCTGGGGTCAAAAACTATGTCACAGAGCCTAAATTTGGAAAAACCTTGTTAACACTCTAGAGGTAATATTTTCAGCCCAAATATCCTGGAAATTTGTCAGAAAGGTTGTTCGATAATTTCTAGCTCTAGTTCGAATATGGGTCTTGTAGGTTCAAAAACTAGGTCACTGAGCCCAGTTATTGAAAAACCTTGTTAACACTCTAGAGGTAACATTTTCAGTCCAAATAACCTGTAAATTTGTCAGATAGGTTGTTTCTATAATTAACCAGGTCCATAACATTTTTGTTAAAAGCAGTCATACTGAGGTGAGCGATATAGGGCCAGCATGGCCCTCTTGTTTAAATCATGCCAACATTTTACCGTTATATCTTGCTTTGTGATAAGACTCAAACAAAAACTGAGAGCATAGCCAAATAAGTTACTTTTTAGTACTGAATAGTACTAACTACAACAGATTTAGAGAAGTATAAACTTTATCTGTGAATTATTTTGGTATTCTGTTTTCAGAATTGGCAATCTGATGCACTTTCATTTATAAAACAAAATAAAATAAAGCAGCTGTCCTAATTTTAATATACTTGTTCAATCAAAGCCATGAACAATTATTTAAAAAAAGGCTCTTTACCAATGCTGCAAACTCAACATACATTTTGTTTTCTAACGTGATTTGTGTGTATTGTATTCATTTCTTTAAAACATGTACATATAAAACTTAAATACATATTTTCTATGCAACAGGTTAAAACAATTATCGTTTAAGTTCAGTCTTTTTTTTTTACAGTTAGGACCTCTCTTCTTCAATAAAGCAAGCAAGTCAGTGTGCCATTGTTGTTGAGGCTCAAGATAAGAGTAGCTTTTGCAAGTTTTACTTATTTTATTGTAGAAAAGTAGTTGGATGCTAACTACTTGTGCTGATTTAAAAATCAAATCCTGCAACTTAGTTACTTAAAAAAAGCTATTTGTTAATTTTTACAAAAGCAGTTTAATGTAAGATCATATTTTTTTCCATGGCATCTTCGAAATATTCTATTAATGGCCTGTTCAGATATACATGCATATTTTACAGGATTGTGAATGACAAATATCAAGACAGTTCACAGCCTCATGAAAACTAGACATACTTGTTCCAAAATGTTTTTAGTGTGTGGAGGGAAAAATTACCAATATTATTGTTTTATAAAGAACCAATCTCTTGTTAACTAAATACAATGTCCATGTAGTTACTTGTAAAAATGAAAAATTGAGTGAAGCAATGATCTTTGTATACATTTGCCAAATCTTAGAATAGTACTGAAATGTCTACTGTTTTGAAAAGTTTTCAATTACTCAGAAATTACATCTAAACTCATTAGATGCTGACATATTCAGAATCAGGCAAAATCGTATGTTAGTTGCATATACTAATGAAAGAAATGTGACTTACTAAAATCTATGTAACTTTTTAGGTCTCCTGGAAAAGGTATAGCAGAGAAAGCTGAGAGATTTTTGTTGTTTGAAGACACAAGTCATTTAAGGAGGACTAATACTGGATAAAGCCGAGGAGCTAAATTCTATTATTCAACTGGTCTAGGTTTTACCAACCACTTTCAGGACGGAGGATAAACCGAAGTTTTAAGCATCAAGCACTAAGCATTGAACAAATGCTACTGAATATCAAGAGCTTGAGTGTATTCTGTAAATTGATTTTGTTTATATGATCAGTTCACCTTATTTTGACTTAAAGGGTGACATAATATGAGAACATATTTGAGTTGACTTTAATCATATTTTGAACCATGAAAAGTTATAAATATTATGATAAATATTTTGCTGTTACTATGGTAACCAATTTTAAACTATCCTTGTAGGTATATTTAGATTAAACTTTTAACTTTACATGCAGATTTCAACTATGACTACCTGACATTGACCTTAACCTACTGACCTATGTTCTTTTGTCAGCTTCAGCAAGAAAAACACCTTACATTTTTTCATAGGGGTTTCAACTGGACCTTACTTTGACATTGACCTACTGACCCAGTTTCTTGTTTTTTTGATTAATAGGATTGAAATTTGAATTAGACTTATAATTTTCTCATGTATATCTCAACTTGACCTTAACTGACATTGACGTTAACCTATTGACCAACAATCTTTTTTGCTTCTACAGTGTTGAAATTTGAACTAAACTTATAATCATTGATGCAGATTTCAATTTTGATCCTAGCTGACATTGACCTTGACCTACTGACCATCTTTGCAGCTCCAGTTTGAAAATTTGACTTCTGCTTATAATTTTGCATGGAAATCTTTATCCTCTGCTGACATTGACCTTATACTGCTGACTGTCTTAGTGTTTTTGAACTGTGTGTATTAATTTCAGACCAGATGTACAATTTGTAGCTGACCTGAGCATATGCTCAGGGTGAGCTATAGTGATCGTCTGTCATCCATCGTCCGTCCAAATGCACATTGTTAACATTCTACAGGTCACATTTAACATCCTAACATTTTGAAACATGGTCAGATCTTTATCTTCACTACTTAATGTTTGAAACTGGGTCATGTGGGATCAAAATCTAGGACACCAGGAAAAGTTAAATGAAAACCTTCTTAACACCCCACAGACATCACTTTTGATTAAGTCTAACTGGAGGTTGCTCAGAATGTTTGCCTTGATGATATCTGGGTCAAGTTAAAAACTGGGTCATGTAGATAAAGAAACTACATCACCAGGCCAGATCAAAAGAAAACATTGTTTACACTCTGGAGGCCACATTTTTAGCTCACCTGAGCATGCTCATGTGAGCTTTTAGGATCCTTGATTGTCCGGCGTCCGTCCGCCCGTCGTCCACAATTCATTCAAACCACATCTCCTCTGAAACCACGGGGCAAAATTTCATGAAACTTGCCTAGAATGTTCCTTGCATGAAGCTCTACCAAGTTTGTTCAAATGGTTCTGGTTCATTGCATTTCTGGGTCACAGGAGCTAAAAACAGATTTTAAAAGTTGGATCTTTAAAAATCTTCTTGTAAGAAACCACAAGACCTGGAGCTTTGATATTTGGTATAAAGCATCATCTAGTGGACCTCTACCAAGTTTGTTCAAATTATGATCCTGGGGTCAAAAATGGCCCCGCCCCAGGGGTAACTTGTTATATAGGAAAAATTTTAAAAATCTTCTTGTCAGAAACCGTAAGGCATAGAGCTAAGATATTTGGTGTGCAGCATTGTCTAGTGGACCTCTACCAAGTTTGTTCAAATCATGGCCTCTGGGTCAAAAATGGCCCTGCCCCAGGGGTAACTTGTTTTACATAGAGTTATATAGGAAAAACTTTAAAAATCTTCTTGTCAGAAACCTTAAGGCATAGAGCTTAGATATTTGGTATGTAGCATTGTCTAGTGGACCTCTACCAAGTTTGTTCAAATTATACCTCTGGGGTTAAATTTGGCCCCACCCTGGGGTCATTGGTTTTACATAGAGTTATTTAGGAAAAATTTTAAAAATCTTCTTGTGAGAAACCGTAAGGCATAGAGCTAAGATATTTGGTGTGCAGCATTGTCTAGTGGACCTCTACCAAGTTTGTTCAAATCATGGCCTCTGGGTCAAAAATGGCCCTGCCCCAGGGGTAACTTGTTTTACATAGAGTTACATAGGAAAAACTTTAAAAATCTTCTTGTCAGAAACCGTAAGGCATAGAGCTTAGATATTTGGTATGAAGCATTGTCTAGTGGACCTCTACCAAGTTTGTTCAAATTATACCTCTGGGGTTAAATTTGGCCCCACCCTGGGGTCATTGGTTTTACATAGGCTTATATAGGAAAAACTTCAAAAATCTTCTTGTCTGAAACCACAAGGCCCTGAGCCTTAAGATTTGGTATGCAGCATTGTCTAGTGGACCTCTACCAAGTTTGTTCAAATTATACCCCTGGGGTCAAATTTGACTCCACCCCGGGGTCATTGGTTTTACAAAGGCTTATATAGTGAAAACTTTGAAAATCTTCTTGTAGAAGAAGAAGTCACATTTTCTGTCCAAATAATCTGGAAATTTGTCAGACAGGTTGTTTCTATGATTTCTAGCTCAAGTTCGAATATGGGTCATCTGGGTTCAAAAACTAGGTCACAGAGCCCAAAAATACAAAAACCTTGTTAACACTCTAGAGGTTACATTTGCAGTCAAAACAATCCAGAAATTTATCAGAAAGGTTGTTTTGATGATTTTTAGCTCAAGTTTAAAATTGGGTCATCTGGGGTCAAAAACTAGGTCACAGAGCCCAAATATGGAAAAACCTTGTTAACACTCTAGAGGTAACATTTTCAGTCCAAATAACCTGGAATCTGTCAGAAAGGTTGTTTCAATGATTTCTAGGTTAAATTTGAATATGGGTCATCTGAAATCAAAAACTAGGTCACAGAGCCCAAAAATAGAAAAAAAAAACTTGTTAACACTCTAGAAGCTACTTTTCTGTCCAAATATTCTCGAAATTTGTCAGAATGGATGTTTTAATGATTTCTAGCTCAGATTCGAATAAAGGTCATCTGGGGTCAAAAACTAGGGCACAGACCTGAAATATGGAAAAACCTTGTTAACATGCATTGAGGTAACATTTTCAGTTCAAATAACCTTGAAATTTGTCAGAAAGATTGTTTTAATGATTTCTAGCTCAATTTTGAATATGGGTTATCTGGGGTCAAAAACTAGGACACAGGGCCAAAAAGTAGAAAATCCTTGTTAATGCTCTAGAGGTTACTTTTCAGTCCAAATGGCCTTGAAATTTGTCAGAAAGGTTGTTTTAATGATTTCTAGCCCAGATTAGGATATGGGTCATCTGGGATCAAAAACTAGGTCACAGAGCCCTAAAATGTTAAAACCATTTTAACACTCCAGAGGTTACATTTTCAGTCCAAATATCCTGGAAATTTGTCAGACAGGTTGTTTTGATGATTTCTAGCTCAATTACTAAATATGGGTCATCTTTGGTCAAAAACTAGGTCACAGAACCCAAATATGGAAAAACCTTGTTAACACTCTAGAGTTAAGATTTTAATTCCAAATAACCGGAAAATATGTCAGAAAGGTTGCTTCCGTGATTTCCAGCTCAAATTTGAATATGGGTCATCTGGATTAAAAAACTAAGTCACAGAGCCTAGATATCGAAAAACTTTGTAAACACTCTAGAGGCTACATTTTTAGTCCAAATGTCCTGGAAATTTGTCAGAAAGGTTGTTTTGATGATTTCTAGCTCAGGTTTGGATATGGATCATCTGGGGTCAAAAACTAGGTCACAGAGCCCAAATATGGAAAAACCTTGTTAACACTCCAGAGGCTACACTTTCAGTCCAAATAACCTTGAAATTTGTCAGAAAAATTGTTTCAATAATTTCTAGGTCAAGTTCGAATATGGGTCATCTGGGGTCAATTAACCAGGTCCATAGCAACTTTGTTAAAAGCAGTCATATTCAGGTGAGCGATATAGGGCCATCATGGCCCTCTTGTTAATCAAGTGTCCTTGGGCCAAGGTCCTCAAAACTTCATAGGTAGGTTGGTCATGACTATTAGATGATCCATGTTGTTTATAGGATTATTAGGTTAAAGGTCAAGGTCACAGTAACCTTGAAAAGTAAAACAGTTTCTGCTGAATATCTAGGGAATCCTTGGGCCCAGGTTCGTCACTTAGTTTGTCATGATCAGTAGATGACAACTATCATTTTTCTGGTCATTGGGTTAAAGGTCTAGGGTCATTATGACATTGAAATGCAAAATGGTTTCTAATGAATAAGTGTAAAATGCTTGGCCCATGTTCCTCGAACATTGTATATAAGTTGTTCTTGACTTGTAGATGAGTCCTTTCAGGTCACCAGGTCAAAGGCCATGGTCACAGTGTCTTTGAATAGCAAAATGGTTTCTGATCAATAAATATAAAACGATTGGTCCCAGCTCCTCAAAACTTCTTGGCTGCCTTTAGGGATAAGGGGCTAGGGGGCATATATGTTTTACAAACATCTCTTGTTATTTTTTGACATTTGCTTAACAGCAGACTCACAGCCATTTTACTCGGGTGATCAGTCCATGACCATCATGGCCCTCTTGTGGCCATTATGTTTGACAGATTAATTTTTGACATATGAAAATTATTCCTTTCATTAAACTGCCCGAAAAATCTTGAAAGGCATTTTGCAATGTTGTTAGTGCATGCATCAAGTTTTAGATTGTGGGGGATAATGCAAGATAGAGACACCAGTCTATTTCAGAGATGCCCCTGTTTTTTTCTATGCTCAGTGTATAGCATTATTACATTTGACCTCGGTTTAAGATCTCTTCTAAAAAACAATTGCTTATGTTAATGGAGGAGCTGGCATTGAACTCATGGCTGCTAGATTACCACTCCAGGGCATTATTTTTCTGCTTGTGTCATTGTGATACTTCAACTTGTATTTTTATGCAATATTCTATGGTATCAAAATATAAACTGTGACCATATCTTATGTCTTAACCCTTTGAACAATTTTATTTTCATGCTAAGTTATTGTATTTCAATGTATTTTCAAAGAGTGAAATTTAATTCACCTTAAATTTATTGTAATTAATTTGTTCAAAAGTATTGGTGTTCTTTACCATTAACACCTCAGTGCATTTAAACGAATATTATGGTATTAATTCTTTAAACACAGTGATAAATGTTTAGTGCACCACATTGACAAGTACCTTGGGGCATAATTGTGTCAATCAAGTCGATTATCGATAATTGTGGATTTTTCAAAATACGAACATGTACATATAGCAATATGAACCAATTGATTACATTTTTGTGGACCTGGATTAAAAGACTCTCTATCATATGTGACCTTTTTGGGATGGTCCCATGGAAAGTCACATATGACAAGTTTGACTGTAGTTGTTTTATGATTATGCCTTTTTAGCTCACCTGAGCACAAAGTGCTCAGGGTGAGCTTTTCTGATCAGTCTTTGTCCGTCGTCCGTGCGTCCGTCTGTCCATCCATCGTCAACTTTTCATTCAAATGACATCTCCTCTGAAACCATAGGGCCAAATTAAATGAAACTTGCCTGAAATGTTCCTTGCATAAAGCTCTACCAAGATTGTTCAAATGGTTCTGGTCCATTGCATTTCTGGTTCACTGGAGCTAAAATTAGATTTTAAAAGTTGGATCTGTAAAAATCTTCTTCTCAGAAACCACAAGGCCTGGAGCTTAGATATTTGGTATGAAGCATCATCTAGTGGACCTCTGCCAAGTTTGTTCAAATTATGACCGTGGGGTCAAAATTGACCCCATCCCAGGGGTCAGTTGATTTTACATAGATTTATATAGGGAAAACTTAAAAAATCTTCTTGTCAGAAACCACAAGGCCTAGAGTTTAGATATTTGGTGTGCAGCATTGTCCAATGGACCTTTACCAAATTTGTTCAAATCATGGCTCCTGGATCAAAAATGGCCCAGCCCTGGGGGTCATATGTTTTATAAAGAGTTATATAGGAAAAAAATTAAAAAATCTTATTGTCAGAAACCGCAAGGCGTAGAGTTTAGATATTTGGTGTGCAGCATTGTCCAGTGGACCTCTACAAAGTGTCTTTAAATCATAGCCACTGGGTCAAAATAGGCCCCACCCCGGGGGTCAATTGATTATACATAGGCTTATATAGGAAATCTTTAAAAATCTTCTTCTCAGAAACCACAATGCCTACAGCATAGATATTTGGTATGTAGCATTGTCTAGTGGACCTCTATCAATTTTGTTCAAACTATGTCCCCTAGGTCAAAATTGGCCACGCCCTAGGGTTCTCTTGGTTTACATATAGTTATATAGGAAAAACATGAAAATTATTTTTCTTCCAAACTTATAGGACTAGACCTTAGATATTTGGTGTGGAGTATTGTGTTGAGAACCTTTACCAGTATTGTTTATATGTTGGCCCCGGGGTCAAAATTGGCCCCGCTCCGGGGGCCCGTAATATGTTAAAAAGGAAATCTTTAAAAATCTTCTTACTGGAAACCTCAATGCCTTAAGCTTAGATATTTGGTATGCAGCATTTTCTAGTAGACCTCTACCTAGTTTATTTGAAAAATGTCCCTGGGGTCACTATTGGCCCTGCCCGAGGGGTCACAAGTTTTAAATAGCAGTATAGAAGAAAATCTTTAAAAATCTTCTTGTCTGAAACCACAAGGCCTAGAATTTTAAAATTTGGCATGAAGCAAGCTTTATCAAGCTTTTTGAAATTAGTAGATTAGGTTAAAGGTCATGGAGGCTAAAAATAGATTTATCTACTGTACCTCATAGAGCCTTCATTTATAGACCAATATCTTTGATATTCAGTATATAGGTTCCTTGCATGGACGTCTACCCATGGGTAGGGTTTTAGGTCACTGGGTCAAGGTCAAGGTCACCATAGCTTATAATAGATATTTCTACTTTCTGTCATAGAGCCTTTATTTATTGACTGATATTTTACATGTTTGGTTTGTAGGCACTTACATATTTTCAATTAAAAAATGAAATACTGCTTAACAGCAAACCTACAGCCAAAGTACTCAGGTGAGCGATCCAGGGCCATCATGGCCCTCTTGTTTGGACTGGGTCTATGTATAGGATAGAGGCTTAGTCAAGTGAAATCTTCAGATTTAAAAAAAAAAACGGAAGGGTGGGAGCCTATATAGTGACTGACCGAGGTTTCTTAATGGTGAAGATTCAACTTCACAGCCTCTATCTTACTTAATGTTTGTCTCTCCCATTTTGATCTTTCACTTTTTAGCTCACCTGAGCAGACATTCTTCAAGGTGAGGTTTCTGGTCTTTGTCCATTGTCCGTCCGTTCGTTGTCAACTTTTCATTCAAACGACATCTCCTCTGAAATCACTGGGCCAAATTTAATAAATCTTGCCTGGGATTTTCCTTGCATGAAGCTCTACCCAGATTGTTCAAATGGTTCTGTTCCATTGCATTTCTAGGTGACTGTAGCTAAAAATAGATTTTAAAAGTTAGATCTTTAAAAATCTTCTTCTGAGAAACCTCAAGGCTTGGAGCTTAGATATTTGGTATGAAGCATAATCTATTGCACCTCTACCAAGTTAGTTCAAATTATGACCTTGGGGACAAAACTGACCCAACAACAAGGGTCAGTTGATTTTACATAGATTTATATAGGGAAAACTTAAAAATCTTCTTCTCAGAAACAACAAGGCCTAGAGTTTAGATATTTGATGTGCATCATTGTCTAGTGAACATCTACCAAGTTTATTCAAATGATGACCCCTGGGTCAGAAATGGCCCTGCCCAGGGGTCACATGGTTTACATAAAGTTATTTAGGAAAAACTTAAAAATCTTCTTGTCAGAAACCGCAAGGCCTTGAGTTAAGATATTTGGTTTGTAGCATTGTGTAGTGAACCTCTACTAAGATTGTTCAAATCATAGCCACTGGGTCAAAAATGGTTCTGCTCTGGGGGTAACATGTTTACATAGAGTTGTATAGGAAAAAGTTTAAAAATCTTCTTGTCAGAAACCACAAGGCATAGAGTTAAGATATTTGGTGTGCAGCATTGTCTAGTGAACATCTACCAAATTTGTTCAAATCATGGTTCCTGAGTCAAAAAAGGTCCTGTCCCAGGGGTCACATATTTTACATAGAGTAATATAGGAAAAATTTTAAAATCTTCTTGTCAGAAACCACAAGGCCTAGAGTTTAGATATTTGGTGTGCAGTATTGTCTAGTGGACCTTTACAAAGTTTGTTCAAATAATGTCCCCTGTGTCAAAAATGGCCCTGCCCCGGGGGTCACTTGTTTTACATAGAGTTATATAGGGAAAAGTTTTAAAAATCTTCACATCAGAAACCAAAAGGCATATAGCATAGATATATTGTATGTAGCATTGTGTAGAGGACCTCTACCAAGTTTGTTTAAATCATTAACCCGGGGCCAAAACTGGCCCCACCTGGGGGGGGGGGGGGTCATTTGATTTTACACAAAGGTTTATATAGGGAAAAAATTGCAGCTCTAAAACAGCAAGGGCTATACCTTTAATTGTTGGTTGTTATGTCTCCCCCCAACCCTGCCCTTCTGATGGGTGTCTGTTCGTCTTTCTGTCTGTCATTTCTTTTCCGTTCTATAACTTGAGTACCAGTTGACCCAGAGCCTTCAAACTTCGAGTTATTGCCCTTATTGAGTAAAAATAACCCTATTGTTTTTTAGGTCAGTAGGCATACATGCTAAGTCTCACGCCATGAGGTAAATAATCACATATATTTACCCCTTCTAACGACCTCAGAACCATATTGTGTTTGGGGTTAGTAGGTCAAAGGTCAAGGTCACAGGCAGCTGTAGAGTGAAAAGTATTTCTGCAGAGTAACTGTAGTAACATTTCACCCAGTGGCTTCAAACTTTATAGGGTGATTCCCCTTACTCAGAACCCTATCATTTTGGGGGTCAGTAGGTCAAAAGTCAATGTCACAGGGACCTGTAGAGTGAACACCATTTCTGCTCAGTAACTGAAGACCATTACATCCAGGACCTTCTAACTACATAGGGTAATTATATCAGAAGAACCCTATTGTTTTTCGGGGTCTGTAGGTCAAAGTTCAAGATCACAGGAACCTGTAGAGTAAAACTATTTCTGTTAAAAAATTTGAGTACCATTACACCCAGTGTCTTCAAACTTATTGCAAACTTATTAAAACTTGTGAACAACGAACACCCATAACAACTAATAACGATATTTGTAACTTGAGCAATGAGACTCAGGTGAGCGATTTAGGATTATCATGACCCTCTTGTTTTTGTTGGCTCCTATATTTTGAACGTACCTATCTGTAAGCAAACCACTTTCACTTGTGTGCTGACACACCGTTGCAGACATCATGTTGAGGAAGTTGCATTTTAGTAAAAAAAAAAATAGGAAGAAAAATTTCTTCAAGAATATATGGAGAAATCACCATTCTTCGCCGATAAATGTAAAAGAAATCTATCTGATTGGCTAAAGACGTAGGGCAAACACTTACTTTACACTTACTTTTTGTACCTCCACCAAACATAGTTTGGGGGAGGCTATATAGGAATCACTTTGACCCCCCACGTCCCATCCCATCCTGATTGTTTTTCTTTAATATTTTTAAACCAGTATAATCTGAACTTGAAATATATATGAAGGATCACAGGAATGCTTAGTAGACCAATTTACATAACTTTTCATTGCATTTTAACAAAGTTATGCAACTCTTTTACTTAGAAAATGTTCTGAAATTAGCATATACTTAAATATCTCTGACAGCAGATCTGGTTATCTCTTGAAACTTTAAGTGTATTTGTGAAGTTACAAGCATGATTAGCAGGCCAAGTTTTATAACTTGGTACTGCATTTTAACAAAGTTATACCCCTTTTTGTGTCGCCCTTTTGAAGAAAAGGCGATACATAGGGATCGCTTTGTCCATCGGTCTGGCGGTCTGTCGGTCCGTCACGAAAACTTAACGTTGGCTATAACTTTGCCATTTCTAAACATTATCTTATCAAACTTTCAAATTGTATTGCTTATGACAACAGGGTTGGGTTGATGCCAAAATTTCTAGGTCAAGGTCACATTTGACAGAGTTATGCCCCTTTTTAGCTCACCTGTCACGTAGTGACAGAGTGAGCTTTTCTGATCACCTTTTGTCCGTCGTCTGTCCGTCCGTCCGTCTGTCCACAATTAGTTTGTTAACACTCTAGTGGTCACATTTTTGCCTCAATTGTCATGAAACTTGGACAGGATGTTTGTCTCATTAATATCTCGGACGAGTTCGAACATGGGTTATCAGGGTTGGAAAACTAGGTCAGAGAGGAAATTTGTCAGAGAGGTTCTATCAATGATTTCAAGCTCAAGTTTGAATATGGGTCATCTGGGTTCAAAAACTAGTTCGCGGAGCCCAAAAATAGAAAAATCTTGTTAACACGTTAGAGGTTACATTTTCAGTCCAAATAATCTAGAAATTTGTCAGAAAGATTGCTTTGATGATTTCTAGGTCAAGTTCGAATATGGGTCATCTGGGGTCAAAAACTAGGTCACAGAGCCCAAATATTGAAAATCCTTGTTAACACTCTAGAGGTAACATTTTTAGCCCAAATAATCTGGAAATTTGTCAGAAAGGTTGCTTCTATGATTTCTAGCTCAAGTTCGAATATGGGTCATCTGGGTTCAAAAACTACGTCGCAGAGCCCAAAAATAGAAAAAATCTTGTTAACACTCTAGAGGTTACATTTGCAGTCCAAATAACCTGGAAATTTGTCAGAAAAGTTGCTTTGACGATTTCTAGGTCAAGTTCGAATATGGGTCATCTGGGGTCAAAAACTAGGTCACAGAGCCCAAATATTGAAAATCCTTGTTAACACTCTAGAGGTAACACTTTTAGCCCAAATAATCTGGAAATTTGTCAGAAAGGTTGCTTCTATGATTTCTAGCTCAAGATCGAATATGGGTCATCTGGGTTCAAAAACTAGGTCGCGGAGCCCAAAAATAGAAAAATCTTGTTAACACTCTAGAGGTTACATTTTTAACTCAAATATTCTGGAAATTTGTCAGAAAGGTTGCCTTGAGGATTTCTAGGTCAAGTTCAAATATGGGTCCTCTGGGGTAAAAAACTAGGTCACAGAGCCCAAATATGGAAAAACCTTGTTAACATTTTAGAGGTAACATTTTCAGTCCAAATAATCTGGAAAATTGTCAGAAATCTGAATTCTATGGTTTCTAGCTCAGTTTCAAATATGGGTTATCTGGAGTTGCAAACTAGGTCACAAAGCCCAAATATCGAGAAACTTTGTAAACACTCTAGAGGCTATATTTTCAGTCCAAATGTCCTGGAAATTTGTCAGAAAGGTTTTTTTGATGATTTGTCGCTCAGGTTTGGATATGGGTTATCATGGGTCAAAAACTAGGTCACAGAGCCCAAATATAGAAAAACCTTGTTAACACCTTAGAGGCTACTTTTTCAGTGGAAATTTGTCTGAGAGATTGTTTCAATAATTTCTAGCTCAAGTTCGAATATGGGACATATAGGTTAAAACACTTGGTCATAGAGCCCAAATATGGAAAAACCTTGTTAATACTCTAGAAGTAACATTTTCGGTACAAATAACCTAGAAATTTGTCAGAGATTGTTTCAATAATTTCTAGGTCAAGTTCGAATATGGGTCATCTGGGGTCAATTAACCAGGTCCATAGCAACTTTGTTAAAAGCAGTCATACTCAGGTGAGCGATACAGGGCCAACATGGCCCTCTTGTTATACATGGATTTTGTCATGAAAACTTAACGTTGGGAATAACTTTGCCATTTCTTAACATTTCAACATCAAACTTTCAAATTATATTGCTTACGACAACAGGGTCATGATGTTGCCAAAATCTGAAGGTCAAGGTCACAATTGACAGAGTTATGCCCCTTTTTGTACTTGGATTTTGTCATGAAAACTTAACAATGGCTATAACTATGTCATTTCTTAATGTTTCTTCATCAAACTTTCCAGTTGTAATGCTTACAATTGTATCAATTAAGACAACACCATTTCTCAAGGGCAGATAACCCTCAAATTTATTTTTGTAATGTTATGCCCCGTTTTTAAGTTAAAATTTCTTGGTTAATCTTTTTCTTTATGTCCATGCCTCAAAAAGTGTCAAGGATATTCCATTTAAACTTGGAATACTTGATCACCAGCAAGACCCCTGCAAAGATTGTTGGTACCCATGTCCCTGGGGTCACAGTTAGCCCCACCCCAAGGGGTCACTTGATTTTGCTTATACTTATATATAGGAAAATAGGAAAAAAACTTCTTAAACCTAGAAATAAAATATTAACTGACATGAGATGTGCAAGTACTCACCCCCCCACCGTCCCCTCTGCATGGGGACCCGCCCCCCCCCTCCCATGATTTTATTTTATTTTATTATTATTTTTTTTTAATTCTAAAACATAACTTTACTCCCCATCCTACCTCAACCCCCCCCCCCCCCCCCCACCCCCCCAACCAGTCACCCTGCCCCCCGGCCCAATTTTTTTTTTTAAATTTTAATACATAGGTACTTGACTCCCCATCCGATCCCGAAACTAGTCCGCCCTCCACTCCCCTCCCCTTTTACCGTCCCCCCCAACCCCCCACCCGACCCAATTTTTTTTTTTTTTTTTTTTTTTTTTTTTTTTTTTTTTTTTTTTAAATACATAACTACTTGACCCAAATTTTTGTTTTCATCTTGTATGACTAGGCACTTGCCCTGCCCCTGTCAAATTTTTTTCACTTGGGCCTCTTGTTTAACTTGGCTTATAATTAATTATCCAGCACTGAGAAAAGTGGAGCTTGCTGTCTGTGGACAGGTATTGTTGTACTTTGACTAGCATGCTGTCTTTTCCAGCAGGCTCTTGTTTACGTTTTTAGTTATTCTAACAGAGTACCCAAGGGCGACACAAGTGTTCCAATGAACACCCATCTAGTTTACTTTAAAAGTCTTTAAATTTACATTTACTTTAATATCTCTAAAACCTGAACAGGTATTAACTTGAAACTTAAAATGTATATTGAGGGTCACAGACAAGCTCAGCAGGACAAGTTCTACAACTCTTCACTGTATATTGACGAAGCTATAACCTTTTTAGCTACTGACATGTATTTTTTTATTGAGGGTTCCCTTCCGTACATTACAAGTCTGAACCAGAAGACAAGTTTGAAACATAAATATATGAGGTCACAATGCAGATGATGTCTTCTTCACATGTTTATATTGGTAGAAAGCTACAGTGAACCTCTACCAAGTTTGTTCAAATTATGATCCTGGGGTCAAAAATGGCCCCGCCCCAGGGGTAACTTGTTTTACATAGAGTTATATAGGAAAAACTTTAAAAATCTTCTTGTCAGGAACCGTAAGGCATAGAGCTAAGATATTTGGTGTGCAGCATTGTCTAGTGGACCTCTACCAAGTTTGTTCAAATCATGGCCTCTGGGTCAAAAATGGCCCCGCCCCAGGGGTAACTTGTTTTACATAGAGTTATATAGGAAAAACTTTAAAAATCTTCTTGTCAGAAACCGTAAGGCATAGAGCTAAGATATTTGGTGTGCAGCATTGTCTAGTGTTTCTCTACCAAGTTTGTTCAAACCATGGCCTCTGGGTCAAAACTGGCCCGGCCCCAGGGGTAACTAGTTTTACATAGAGTTATATAGGAAAAACTTTAAAAATCTTCTTGTCAGAAACCGTAAGGCATAGAGCTTAGATATTTGGTGTGTAGCATTGTCTAGTGTTTCTCTACCAAGTTTGTTCAAACCATGGCCTCTGGGTCAAAAATGGCCCCGCCCCATGGGTAGCTAGTTTTACATAGAGTTATATAGGAAAAACTTTAAAAATCTTCTTGTCAGAA
Organism: Cyclina sinensis; assembly: GCA_012932295.1. NCBI lineage: Eukaryota > Metazoa > Mollusca > Bivalvia > Venerida > Veneridae > Cyclina > Cyclina sinensis. Next base: position 34,469,766 of record JAAONU010000019.1, read on the forward strand.
ACCGTAAGGCATAGAGCTTAGATATTTGGTGTGCAGCATTGTCTAGTGTTTCTCTACCAAGTGTGTTCACATTATACCTCTTGGGTCAAATTTGGCCCCACCCTGGGGTCATTGGTTTTACATAGGCTTATATAGGAAAAACTTCGAAAGTCTTCTTGTCTGAAACCACAAGGCCCTGAGCCTTAAGATTTGGTATGTAGCATTGTCTAGTGGACCTCTACCAAGTTCGTTCAAATTATACCCTTGGGGTCAAATTTGGCCCCAACCCGGCATCATTGTTTTACATAGGCTTATATAGCGATAACTTTGAAAATCTTCTTGTAGAAGGAGAAGTAGCATTTTCAGTCCAAATAATCTTGAAATTTGTCAGACAGGTTGTTTCTATGATTTCAAGCTCAATTTTGAATACGGGTCATCTTGGTTCAAAAACTAGGTCACAGAGCCCAAAAATAGAAAAATCTCGTTAACACTCTAGAGGTTACATTTTCAGTCAAAATATCCCAGATATTTGTTAAAAAGGTTGTTTTGATGATTTTTAGCTCAAGTTCAAAATTGGGTCATCTGGGGTCAAAACTAGGTCACAGAGCCCAAATATTGAAAAACCTTGTAAACACTCTAGAGGTAACATTTTCAGTCTAAATAACCAGGAATCTGTCAGAAAGGTTGTTTCAATGATTTCTAGGTTAAATTTGAATATGGGTCATCTGAAATCAAAAACTAGGTCACAGAGCCCAAAAATAGAAAAAAAACTTGTTAACATTCTAGAAGCTACTTTTCAGTCTAAATATTCTCCAAATTTGTCAGAAAAAATGTTTTAATGATTTCTAGCTCATATTCGAATAAAGGTCATCTGGGGTCAAAAACTAGGTCACAGACCCCAAATATGGAAAAACCGTGTTAACACGCATTGATGTAACATTTTCAGTTCAAATAACCATAAAATTTGTCAGAAAGATTGTTTTAATGATTTCTAGCTCAGTTTTGAATATGGGTTATCTGGGGTCAAAAACTAAGACACAGGGCCAAAAAGTAGAAAAACCTTTTTAACACTCTAGAGGTTACATTTTCAGCCAAAATATCCTGGACATTTGTCAGAAAGGTTGTTTCAATGATTTCTAGCCCAGATTAGGATATGGGTCATCTGGGATCAAAAACTAGGTCACAGAGCCCTAAAATGTTAAAACCATTTTAACTATCCAGAGGTAAGTCATTTTCAGTCCAAATATCCTGGAAATTTGTCAGACAGGTTGTTTTGATGATTTCTAGCTCAAGTACTAATATGGGTCATCTTTGGTCAAAAACCAGGTCACAGAGCCCAAATATGGAAAAACCTTGTTAACACTCAAGAGTTAAGATTTTAATTCCAAATAACCTGAAAATTTGTCAGAAAGGTTGTTTCTATGATTTCCAGCTCAACTTTGAATATGGGTCATCTGGATTAAAAAACTAGGTCACAGAGCCTAAATATCGAAAAACTTTGTAAACACTCAGAGGCTACATTTTCAGTCCAAATGTCCTGGAAATTTGTCGGAAAGATTGTTTTATGATTTCAGCTGAGGTTTGGATATGGATCATCTGGGGTCAAAAACTAGGTCACAGAGCCCAAATATGGAAAAACCTTGTTAACACTCTAAAGGCTACACTTTCAGTCCAAATAACCTTGAAATTTGTCAGAAAGATTGTTTGAATATTTTCTGGGTCAAGTTCGAATATGGGTCATCTGGGGTCAATTAACCAGGTCCATAGCAACTTTGTTAAAAGCAGTCATATTCAGGTGAGCGATATAGGGCCATCATGGCCCTCTTGTTTACTTGTTTTATTTTTTTACTTTTTAAATGTTCTGAAATTTTACATTAATTCTTGAATAGTCTGAAACCAGAAGAGGACACTTTATTTTGAAACATTAAATATAATGAGGGATCACAAGGCAGATTATTGTGTATCTTTTTCACTTTAGAAATTTCTCAAAACTGACATTTTCATGAATTGTTTTATGAACATCATGAATACCGAGAAGGAATTTTTCAACATATCAGATATGATCAAATCCATGAGGAGTACTGGTTTATGATACCCCCACCAATCATAGTGTGGGGGATGGGGGCTGTATAGGAATCACTGTCCCGTCCCATCACATCCCGTTTTTTTCTTGAATATCTCTGAAACCAGCATAGGTATTTTATTGTTACATGAAATATATGGAAGATCACAATGCAACTCAATGTGCCAAGTTTGGTAACTCATGATTTGTATTTTGACTTAATTATGCCCCTTTTTCACCTAGAAATTGTTCCAAAATTAACAATTTTCTTGAATATTTCTGGAATCAGTATGGTTATTAACTGATTATAACTTGAAAATTAAAATGTAACTCAATGTGCCAAGTCTGGTAACTCATGATTTGTATTTTGACTTAATTATGCCCCTTTTTCACCTAGAAATTGTTCCAAAATTAACAATTTTCTTGAATATTTCTGGAATCAGTATGGTTATTAACTGATTATAACTTGAAAATTAAAATGTAGATGAAAGATCACAATGCAGCTTTAAGTGCCAAGTTTGATAACTCTGACTTGTACTTTGGTGTAATTATTTCCCATTTCACTTTCATAATGTCCCAAAATTTCCTTTTTCTTGATTGTCTCTGAAACCTTATTTATATTTAAAACTTAAAATTTATATGAAAAACCTCAAAACAACTCCATGTGCCAAGTTCAATTATTCAGAGTTGTATTTTGCCTTAATAATACCCCTTTTTCACTTAGAAAATATCCCTAAATTAACATTTTTCATGAATATCTGTGGAACAAGCATAGTAATTAACTTAAAACTTTAAACATATACGAAGAAAGAGAGGCAATCTGTACAAGTTTGATAATTCTGACTTTTACTAAGATGCAATTTTTTCCCTTTTTCACTAGCTGTGCATTTTCCCTTATAAGACACATCCCTAATTTTGGGTAAATTAAAAATTGGGTTTATTGTAAACCTGTACTTTTTAGCTCACCTGTCACGTAGTGACAGAGTGAGCTTTTCTGATCACCTTTCGTCCGTCGTCTGTCCGTCCGTCCGTCCGACCGTCCACAATTAGTTTGTTAACACTCTAGTGGTCACATTTTTGCCTCAATTGTCATGAAACTTGGTCAGGATGTTTGTCTCATTAATATCTCGGACGAGTTCGAACATGGGTTATCAGGGTTGGAAAACTAGGTCAAAGAGCCCAAATATAGAAAAACCTTGTTAACACTCTAGAGGCTACTTTTTCAGTCCAAATATCCTGGAAATATGTCAGAAAGATTCTATCGATAGTTTCTAGCTCAAGTTCAAATATGGGTCATCTGGGTTCAAAAACTAGGTCACAGAGCCCAAAAATAGAAAAATCAAAATCTTGTTAACACTCTAAAGGTAACAGTTTTACACCAAATAATCTGGGAATTCGTCAGGAAGGTTGCTTCTATGATTTCTAGCTCAAGTTCGAATATGGGTCATCTGGTTTCAAAAACTAGGTCACAGAGTCCAAAAATAGAAACATCTTGTTAACACTCTTAAGGTTACATTTTCAGCCCAAATAATCTGGAAATTTGTCTGAAAGGTTGCTTTAAAGATTTCTAGCACAACTACAAATATGGGTCATCTGGGTTCAAAAACTAGGTCACAGAGCCCAAAAATAGAAAAACCTTGTTAACACTCTAGAGGTTACATTTTCAGCCCAAATAATCTGGAAATTTGTCAGAAAGGTTGCCTTGAGGATTTCTAGATCAAGTTAGAATATGGGTCATCTGGGGTCCCAAACTAGGTCACAGAGTCCAAATATGGAAAAACCTTGTTAACGTTAAGTCCAAATAACCTGGAAATTTGTCAGAAAGGTTCTATCGATGATTTCTAGCTCAGTTTTGAATATAGGTTTTCTGGGGTCAAAAACTAGGTCACAGAGCCCGAAAGTAGAAAAACCTTGTTAATGCTTTAGAGGTTACATTTTTTAGTCCAAATGTCTTTGAAATTTGTCAGAAAGGTTGTTTCAAGGAATTCTAGCTCAAAGTTGGATATGGGTCATCTGGGATCAAAAACTAGGTCACATGGTCCAAATATGTAAACAACTTTTTAACACTCCAGAGGTTACATTTTCAGTCCAAATATCCTCGAAATTTGTCAGACAGGTATTTTTTATGATGTCTAGCTCAAGTTGGAGTATGGGTCATCTTGGGTCAAAAACTAGGTCACAGAGCCCAAATATGGATAAACCTTGTTAACACTCTAGAGGTATCATTTTAATTTCCAAATAACCTCAAAATTGGTCAGAAAGCTTAATTCTATGGTTTCTAGCTCAAGTTTGAATATGGGTCATCTGGAATCGAAACATCTAGGTCACAGAGCCCAAATATCGAAAAACTTTGTAAACACTCTAGAGGCTACATTTTAAGTCCAAATGTCCTGGAAATTTGTCAGAAAGGTTTTTTTAATGATTTGTAGCTCAAGTTTGGATGTGGGATATGTGGGGTCAAAAACTAGGTTACAGAGCCTAAATATCGAAAAACCTTGATAACACTCTAGAGGCTACTTTTTCAGTCCAAATATCCTGGAAATTTGTCAGAGAGATTGTTTCGATAATTTCTAGCTCAAGTTCGAATATGGGACATCTAGGTTAAAAAACTAGGTCATAGAGCCCAAATATGGAAAAACCTTGTTAACACTCTAGAGGTAACATTTTCAGTACAAATAACCTTGAGATTTGTCAGAAAGATTGTTTCAATAATTTCTAGGTCAAGTTCGAATATGGGTCATCTGGGGTCAATTAACCAGGTCCATAGCAACTTTGTTAAAAGCAGTCATACTCAGGTGAGCGATACAGGGCCAACATGGCCCTCTTGTTGTATTAACTCTCTTATAAGACATGGTATGAAATGAAGAAGATTCTGTGCATAGTTATTGGATTATTTGAATGTAATTTGTAGAAATTCTGACCACATCTGCCCTCCCATTCAGCTTTTTTCCAAATGCAAATTAGTTGGTCGCTTTTAAGATTTTTAATAATGGCCCTGGAACCATTGATGTAGTATTTATGCTGGCTGGTGGTGGATAATGGTCAATAAAAGTCATTTCTGCTTCTGCAAAGTTACCTGTAGAATGGACTTATTAGACACACCCCCTCTTTCAGTTCGAATTTTGAGAACAAAAAGTGGTCTTATAAGCAAGTGTATATGATAGATAATGTCCAAAAATTTCTTGCTAATTCAATAGGGCAAGTTTATAACTCTTACTTGAATTTTCTTGAATTGTTTTATGAATATCATGCAAAGAATGAATTATGATTGGAACCATGATTTTTATTTTGCCATTTTTATGGCCTCTTTTTGCTACTTAGAAAATTTACAAAAAATAACATTTCATTGAATAACTTAAGAACCAGTACAGGTCTTAGCCTTAATGTAAGCTACATATCTGTAGATGGGTCATAAGGACAGTCCCAGTGTCAAATGTAATAATTATTACCCTTCATTTAGATAATGACATAATTTGTATTATGCAGAATATTGCCTAGGATTTAAACTTCACATAATATTTTTGAATTTTCTGCATGCTTTGACAATAAATCAGAAATTTTGTTGTGGATTTTCCCTGCCCGGTTTTGTTTTCTTTTTTTCGGCCATTCTAGCAGAACACTTTACTAATATGGTTCGTCGTCTTCAAGTTAAGAAGAAGTTGAGTTATGTTAGAGTTACGTATAGCAATCAGGCAAAGTTTGCACAGGTCCATCCCGTATGTCCATTTGTACGTTTGTACATACATCCCGTTTCTTGTGTGCTCAACTCCTCCTACACTCGTGGATGGATTGGAACCAAACTTGCACACATGATAGACCATGTTGGATTGTTGTGCAAGAAATAAAGATGTTTTTTTTCTGGGATCAGTTTTCAGTGGATTATTGCCCTTTTTTGGTTTTTCGTAAATGCCATATATAGTAAATCGTGTGTGCACAACTCTTCCTACACCCATGCGTGGATTGAAACCAAACTCACTTACATAATAGACCACAATGTGTAGTTGTGCAGGAAGTAAAGATTTTTTTCTCGGATCAGTTTTCTCTGGATTATTGCCTTTGTTGGTTTTTCATACATGTCATATATATAGTAAATCTTGTGTGTGCAACTTCTCCTACAACCATGGGTGGATTGAGACCAAACTTGCACACATAATAGACCACGATGGGTAGTTGTGCAAAAAGTAAAGAAATTTTTTTCTCTGATCGGTTTTCACTTGATTATTTATTTGCCATTTGTTGGTTTTTTATACATGCCATATATAGTAAATCTTGATTGTGCAACTCCCCCTACACCCATGTTTAAATGTTTGCATTCTTATTACATACATAAAATAACCTAAGTAATACTGAAATCCAGTATTTTCATAGCTATTTAAAATAATTACCATATTGTTAAATAGGTGAATGAGTTATGGATATAAGACATTGTGAAAGAGGTATAGCAGCTGACACATTTTGAAAGGGGTTTAATTGTAAAGTGAAGTACTCTTAGTCTATCAAGCAATTAACTGTATATCCATTGTTTTCCTTGGTAATGAATTCCTTTTCTGTGACAAATTCCCAATTGTGGGGGCATCAGTGTCCAATGGACAAGTCTAGTTTTATAGTGATTTACCGGTACATTGCTTCAACAGGAAATTAAATGTAAAAGTAAGTTAATAATGTATCTTAATAGCTTTGTTTCAGATCTTGTATTATGTCATACCTGTCAGAATCACATTTTCTAATTACATGATAAATTACATGTCCTGTTCTTTGTATCTGATTTTAAATTTAAAATAGGATATAGATTCCGTTTAAGAATTACGCCCCACCTAACTTGCATATTTCATACTAAATTCCATCTTTTTGCCACCTGGAATCTGCCTAGACATTGTTCTTTTGTTATAGCTGGCAAGAGTGCTCATCCCTGACAATTGGATCACTTTTTGTCTAGGATTTTGTGTCTCCAGTGAGTAAAACCTGGGGTGACACCTCCAGTAGAAGAACTAGTCTGCCTTCTGGTAGACTGAAAACCAAGAAGTCCTGGAATTCTTGTAGACTTGGGATAAATTGTCTTTGTTGCCCTGTTTTTCCTGGTATTACTACTAACCAGTGTATTTTTGTCCTGATCCAGGGTAATCCTGGGATATTCCTGGGATTTTATCTCAGAAAAATACCAGGAAATTCTTGTGTTTGTCCTAGTATTTTCTGGTAGGGCAGTTTTAAAGCGGTTTCACAGAAATGTTCCTGTGGTGTGTCTTTTTAGCTCACCTGACCATATGCTCAGAGTGAGCTATAGTGATCACTGGATGTCTGCCCTCTGTCATCTGTAGTCCGTCCACATTTTACCTTGTTAACACTCTACAAGTCACATTTAACATCCAATCATTCTGAAAATTAGCCAGGATCTGTATCTTTGACTATCTCTAGGTCAAATTCTAAACTTGGTCATGTGGGATCAAAAACTAGGTCACCAGGCTTAAATCAAAGAAAAACCTTGTTAACATTCTAGAGACCATATTTTTCATTAAGTCTTAATGGAAGTTGCTCAGAATGATTGCTTCGATGATATCTTGGTCAAGATCAAAACCAGGTCATGTAGGATCAGAAACTAGAAGGCCAGGCCGAATCGTAGGAAAACCTTGTTAACACACTGGAGTCAACTGTTTTGAACAAGTCTTAATGAAAGTTGCTCAGAATATTTGCATTGAAAATATCTGGGCCATATTTGGAACTGGGACATGTACAATCAGAAACTAAGTCACCAGATCAAATCAAAAGGAAATCTTGTTAACACTCAAGAGAACACATCTTTAATCAAGTCTTAATGAAAGTTGCATAGATTGTTTGCCTTGACGATATCTTAGTCAAGTTCAAAATTGGGTCACGTAGGATTATAAACTAGGTCAACACGCCAAATCATAGGAACACTGTAGAGACCACATTTTTTATAAAGTCTAAATTGAAGTTGCTCAGAATGTTTGCCTTCATGATATCTTTGTCAAATTTAAAACCAGTTCATGTAGTATCAGAAACTAGGTCATCAGGACACATTATAGGAAAACCGTGTTAACATTCTGGAGACAACAGTTTTGATCAAATCTTAATGAGTGTTGCTCAGAATAGTTCCTTTGATGATATCTCAGGCAAGTTAAAAAAAACAGGTCATGTTGGATCAGAAACTAGGTCACCAGGCCAAATCAAAGGAAAACCTTGTTAACACTCTGGAGACTACATTTTTAATCAAATCTGAATAAAGGTTGCTCAGAATGTTTGTCTTGAAAATATCTTTATGCAGTTTGAAACTGGGTAATATGGGATTGGAAACTAGGTCCCAAGGTCAGAATCAAAGAAAAATCTTGTTCAGACTCTGGAGACCACATCGTTAATAAAGTTATCATGAAAGTTGTTCAAAATTTTTGCCTTCGTATTAACTCATTCAGTTTTGAAACTGGGTAATGTGGAAGCAGAAACTAGGGCTCCAGGTCAGATCAGAGGAAACCCTTGTTAACACACTATAGGGCACATTTTTATTTCAGATATCATTACTTTTGGTCAAATGTTTTTCTTGGTGATTTCTAGGACAACTTAGAATAAAGGGCTTTGGGTCAAAAACTGGGTCACTGGCTTAAATCCAAGGATAATCTCGTTAATGCTTTAGAGGCCACATTTTGAAGTCAGTTGACACGATTTTCAATCAGACTTTTGTTGTTGATGATTTCAAGGTAGTATTTTGATATGAGTCACCATGGGACAAAAAGTAGGTCACTTGTGTTAATCGAATAAAAACATGTTAACACTCTAGAAGTCACATCTACAAGTAAGTTATCATGTTTATTTTTTGGAAAATGAGTGTTGTTGATTTCTAGGTCAAATCTGAATATTTATGCCCCCTCTTCAAAGAAGTGGGGGTATATTGCTTTGCATTTGTCTGTCTGTCGGTCGGTCTGTCGGTCTGTAGACCAAATGGTTTCCGACCAATAACTAAAGAATGCTTAGGCCTAGGAACTTCAAATTTGGTAGGATGATTGTCCATCACCAGTAGATGACCCCTATTGATTTTGGGGTCAAGGGGTCAAAGGTCAAGGTCACATTGACCTTGTAGGTAGAAACGGTTTCCGACCAATAACTAAAGAACGCTTAGGCCTAGGAACTTCAAACTTGGTATGCTGGTTGGTCATTACCAGTAGATGACCCCTATTGATTTTGAGGTCATTAGGTCAAAGGTCATGATCACAGGGACCTTCATCCTAAAAACGGTTTCCGATCAATAACTAGAGAACGCTTTGACCTAGGTTCACAAAACTTGGTATGCTGGTTGATCATCACCAGTAGATAATCCCTATTGATTTTGAGGTCATTAGGTCAAAGGTCAAGCTCACAGAGACCTTCATCCTAAAAATGGTTTCCGATCAATAACTAGAGAACGCTTTGACCTAGGTTCACCAAACTTGGTATACTGGTTGGTCTTCACCAGTAGATGACCCCTATTGACTTTGAGGTCATTAGGTTAAAGGTCAAGATCACAGAGACTTTCATCTTAAAAACGGTTTCTGATCAATAACTAGAGAACGCTTTGACCTAGGTTCATCAAACTTGGTATGCTGGTTGGTCATCACCAGTAGATGACCCTCTATTAATTTTTAGGTCATTTGGTCAAAGGTCAAGCTCACAGAGACTTTGACTCTAAAAACGGTTTCCGATCAATAACTAGAGAATGCTTTGATCTAGGTTCACCAAACTTGGTGTGCTGGTTGGTCATGACCAGTAAATGACCCTCTATTGATTTTGAGGTCATTAGGTCAAAAGTCAAGGCCACAGGGACCTTGATCCTAAAAATGGTTTCTGATCAATAACTAGAGAACGCTTTGGCCCAACCACAAGCAATTAGGTGCTGCCGGGGGGCATTTATGTTTTACAAACATTTCTTGTTCATCTGGTTTTCAAAAACTAGGTCACTGTCTTAGGTCAAAGATTTTTTATATTCCGTCGAGCCATTCTCTTTCATGAAAAAAAAAATTGGCAAGGACAAGTTTTCTCTTTATGACTATATGGAAAACTTTGATAATATTCTCCACAGAAATATTAGGGCAAGTTTCAGAGTCATATTTATTTCAGTTATTTTGGTTAAAAGAGATTTTAAACACATGGACAATTTTAAAAACAGGTCCTAGCATTAATATGCTTTCCTATTTTTGGAAGTTAGAGCACAGAAAAATTTAACAGCATCTAAAATGGTTCTCAGGTGAGCAATGTAGTGTCTTGGTCCTCTTGTTACTCTATCATTTTGAATGAATTTAACTGTATAAATTTCTTTTAAAATCTTAAATTTTGTTTCAGTTTAGTATATGATTCTTAATATGAAGTATTTGACACCAATATGAAATTATGGTAACATGACATAAAATATATTTTGTGCTTATCTCAATGTCTAGTAAAAATGATCTCTTAAACAAAATTCCATGACTGTTTCATTTTGAATGGACAATGTTTAAATGTTATCCAGTCTTTCACTACAGACAGGTCATTCTTTACATCAGAACTGTACTTTGTTTCTTTTGTTGTAAAGGTAATACCATGCCGCGGTAAGCAAGAGCGGCTAATAGCGAGACAAGCATATGCTGGCCTGCTTTGGAGCAAACAATTCTACTATTATATCCAGAAAGGTAATTTGTGTGCAACTTCTTTTATCTTGAAGTAGTCAAAATTATTGGCAACTATTTTATCTTTGTGAGTGGTGTAAAGAAAAACTCTCTTTGAATCTAGATTGTTCTGTGCTGTATACAGTCTTATGTACTTGTTTTTTGGCTTACCTGAGGGGTTGCTAGATTTTACATAGGCTCAATAGGAAGAGCTGTAATAATCTTCTTGTCAGAAAGATATTTTATGTGTAACGTGGCCTACTGGACCTTTACGGTGTTTGTTCAAACCGTGGCCTTGTGGGTTAAAAATATGGCCCCGCACCAGCGTCACTTGATTTTTATGCCCTCGCCATAAAACGTGGGTTGGGAGCATATAGTGTTAACCCTGTCCTTGTGTGTGTGTTTGTGTGTGTTTGAAAAAATATATACTTTGTGTCCAGTCTGCAACTTCTGCATGCATGATGGGATTTCAAAATAAATTGGTACACTTGACCACCGTAAGTAGACGATGTGTGCAAGACCCAGGTGCCTAGGTCAAAGGTCATTGAGTCGTCATCGCCGTCAGCACAAAAACTTTAATATAGCTGATTTTTGATAAACCATAAGACTGAGTTTTGATGTTTGGTGTGTAGCATTGTCTAGTAGACCTCTGTCATGTTGGTTCCAATCATGACCGCAGGGTCAATATTGGCACTGCCCTGGGGCTCATATATAGTTATTTAGGGAAAAAACTTTTAAAATCTTCTTCTCTAAAACCGCTTGACTCTTTTGTTATTTGATGTGAGGCATCCTGTAGTTGACCTTTACAAATATTGTTCATATTATATCCCTGGGGTGAAAATTAGCCCCACCCCAGGGGTCAGTTGGTTTTCTGCAAAGGCTTACATAGCAAAAAAACTAATGGTAAAGCGCAAACACAAAGCGTAGAACTTAACTATTTACTTACAGAGGATGGGTAGATAATTCCCTCCCCTTGCCCCCTACATGGGACACCACCCACTGTTCACCTGGTGGTTGGTTGGTCAATCGGTCAGGCGGGCGGGCAGTCGGTCGGTCTGTTGCAATTTCCTTGTTCGGAGTATAACTTGAAAACTACTGGTTTGAATTCAATGCAACTTCATACAATGGTCTATCACAATGAGAGGAAGTGCAGTGTTCAAGAATCATAACAATTTCTTCACTTTTTGCAGAGTTATTGCCCTTTGTTGGTTTTTCTTGTCTGGAGTATAACTTGAAAACTAGTAATTGGAATTCAATGCAACTTCATACAATGATCAAGCACAATGAGAGGAAGTACAGTGTTCAAGAATTATATTTTCATCTTCACTGTTTACACAGTTTTTGCCCTTTGTTGGTTTTCCTAGTCCGGAGCATAACTTGAAAACTAATAGTTGGAATTCAGGGCAACTTCAATGTACAAGAACCACAACTATCTTTAATTGCCCACAACCATAACTCTATTTCAATTTTTTTTTACAAAGTATTCTATTACTAATAACTTCCTCAGTTCCAAATCAGTCTTGCAGGGGTATTAATCACATTTAGTGATAGCTCTAGTTTATTGATGTTTTGTTTGTTTTTGTGTAGGAAGTTGCACTTTAGCCCCTCAACACCCCAACCCTGCCTCCACCACTCCAATTTTTCGTTTTAGTTTTTTTTTGTTAAAGGTGTAGGTATTTGCTCCCTCATTCCACCCTCCCCCACCTAAAAAAGAAAAGAAATCTTTTTTTCTTTTCTCTTTTTGTTTCCTTTTCTCTTTTTCTGGTGTAAGTACTTACTTGCAAACTTTTTTTAATCGTTATTTTTTCTTTTTGGATGGGTAGGAACTTGCATGCTTGTTTCCATTATATAAAACAGACGAGGATTGATGCCACTCCGCGGTGTTCGTGTTTTTACTGGCAACTTGTATTGAAAACCCATTACATTACTAATATCAATATCTTTTCAGTACTCATAACGTTTATATTTGGTCCAAATTCAATAATGCATGATAGCATTGCCTTATAACTCACATGCATACATTATAAAAAAGATAACGCTAATTTTTGCTAACTGAAAGCTCTTGTTGCGAGGGCACATGTCTAGTTTAAAGACTTGTAAAGGAAAAAAATGTTAAAATCTTCTAGTCAGAAATGTCAAGGCCTATTGTTAAGATATTTTGCTCCACCACAGGGGTTACTTGATTTGATTTGCATCAGAAAAAAAACTTTTAAAATCTTCTGGTCAGAAACCACAAGGCCTAGTGTTAAGATATTTGATGTGTATCGTGGCCTAGTGAACCTCTGCTAAGTTTGTTCGAATCCTGGCCCTTGGGTCAAAATTGGACCTGCTCCTTGGGCCACCAAAACTTAAATAGACTTTTCTACTATTCATCATAGAGCCTTTATTTATGGACGGATATCTTAGATATTTGGTATGTAGGCACCTAGCATGAATATCTGCCATTCACTGGTGCAAGGTCACCAAGGCTAAAAAAAGAATGTTTTCTACTTTGATTCTACTGGATTCTTCATTTATTGACCGATATCTCAGATATTTGGTATGCATGAACAAAGAGATCTGCCTTTGGGTTTGATTTAAGGTCACTAGGGTCAAGGTCACTAAGACTAAAAGTCAAAATTGGCCCATCCTCAGGGGGCATTTGGTTTTATATAGACTGATATAAGTAAAAATCTTCTTGTCAGGAACCATAAATTGTAGAAAATATATATTTAGTGTGTGAATGGAAGTAGTTGCAATTACTGAGGTGAGTAATAGAAAGGCCATCATAGCCGTTTTGCTTTTAGCTGACCTGAGCATATGCTCAAGGTGAGCTATTTGGATCACCCTATGTCAAGTGCTGTGCATCTGTCCTCAACATTTTACTTTAACTGGCATCTCCTAAACCACAAGGCAAGTTTCAACCAACAGAAATGTTCCTTGTACTGTCTTTTCCTAAATTTGCTCAAATCATTCCTCTCCATTGCACATAATGCTCCTTATAAAGCCCTCTTATAAAATTTGCTCAAATGGTTCTGGTTCTGTTCTGTTGTACAAAATGGCCGCCAGAGCTAAAATAAAAGATTTTCATCTATATTTGGCTTCAAATGACATCTTCTCAGAAACTGTAGGGCTATTTTCAATCAGACTTATAAGAAATGATTCTTATACTGCTCTTTTCTAAAACTGCTCTTTTCTAAAACTGCTCAAACCATTCTGCTCCAATATATACTACTCAACTTCTGCTAAGCACCAAATGTTTTAGTGTGAATTTGATTGAAGGGCATTTTCTTTTCACATTTTTCTACTGATTTTATATTTGTTATGTGTCAGAGAAGAGGAAGACCACCTATATCCAAGATTTTTGGACACGCAACTTGTTTTCCAAATTTTCACAATCCCATTTATGTTTACAAGTTTAGACTCAACAGCATGTGTGTGACCCATTGCTAATGACAACTGCTTGGGAATGCCTTCTCATGCTCCCTATTAGGTTTCTGACAGTCCTAGTAGGGATTGCGGCCCATTCTTGCAACAGCATCACCTCAAGCTCCTAGATGCTTCTCGGTTGCACCTGGTGAGCTGATATCCATACCTGCATCTCATTCCACATGTGCTCAGTTAGATTTAGGTCGGGTGATTGAGCTGGCCAGTCAAGGCGCTCAATACCCTCCCTCTGCTGGTAGTGCTGGACCACCCAGGCCCTGTGGGGACGCCCATTATCGTCTGTTAAATTAAACTGATTACCCACTGCCCCGGCATACAGACTTAACTTTGTGTCTAACATTTCATCGATGTACTGCTGACCAGTCAGTATACCTCTATTTAGCACAATGAGGTAAGTCCGTCCATCCCAGCTGATGCCTCCCCCACACCATAACTGACCCAGCCCCATAGCGGTCTTGCTCAGCAATATTTCCGGCTTGAAACCTTTCCCCAGGTCTTCTGTAGACTCTCGCACGTCTGTCAGTAAAGTCTAGACAAAACCTAGACTCATCATTGAAGAAAACATGTCCCTAGTTTTGTCTGGTCCACCTAACCTGCTTCCTCGCCCATTCCAAACGGGCCTGGCGGTAATGACGAGTCAATGGAATTCTTAATACAGGGTCTTCTTGATCGCAGATTACCCTCATACAACCTGCACACAGTCTGAGTACAAACATTGACCCCAGAAGCATAAAGAAGGTCATTACGAAGATGCGTTGCTGTTGCAAACCGTCCTCAACGGGCCTGGATAATCAAGAATCGACCTTTAGCTGCTGTCGTCACTCTGTGTCTACCTCTGCCATGCCTCCTGATGTACCATACTGCTGGTACCTTGCCAAGGCTCTGGTGATAATGGTGTGGTGTACACCAAGCGCCACACCAACCTCACGGTGTGTGGCCCCCTGCTCCACCATCCCTTCAGTCCTCAACATCTCTGCTTCACTCAAATGCCATCTTATCATAGCGTTTTCCATGTCAAAGAGATCAGTGTAAAAAAGTCTGACCTTTGTATTACCATAAATTTGTAATGTCGGTGTATGAGGACAATAGTGTGTCTCTGCTCCCACTGAAAAAAGCAGAAAAACAAGGGGTGCATTCCTTCCATGACCACGTGGCAAGACCTACCCGCTAAAACAGCTTGCATTTAAGTTGGGGGCCATCTCTAAATATTAGTGAATCAAACTATGCAAAATAAATAATTGAATCCTTTTAAGCTCGACTTTTTTTGAAAAAACAAATCGAGTTATTGTCATAGTCATGGTGTCGTTGCCGTTGCCGTTCCCGTCCGAAAACTTTAACATTGATCATAATTTTTTTATTCCTTGATGGATTATCTTCATACTTTGACACAACAACCCCTTGGACAAGATCTTCAAGATGACCAGACTAAACTTGACCTTGACTCTTAAATGACCTTCAAATTCAAGGTAAAAATATTTAATTTTGCTAAAATTGACCATAACTTTATTATTAATAGGTGGATTGTCTTCATGCTTGGGCACAACAACCCTTTGGACAAGATCTTCAAGAGAACCAGACTCAACTTGACCTTGACTTATTAATGACCTTCACCTTCAAGGTCAAATTATTAAATTTTGCTAAAATTGGCCACAACTTTAGTATTTATAGTTAGATTTGATTTATACTTGGACAAAACAACACTTATGACAAAACCGACATGTTGAATAACTCAGATGTGACCATGACCTTAAAATGACCTTGACTGTCAAGGTCAGATGATTGAATTTTGCTTAAATTGTCATATCTTTCTCATTTATCTATAGATTTTATTCATAATGAACTAAACAACACTTACGACAAATCCGACATTATGATTCTTTCAAGTTTGACCTTGACCTTTAAATGACATTGACAGCCAAGATCAAATCATTGAAATTTGTTAAAACTGGCCAAAATGTTGTTATTTATGGTTGGATTTGAATCAGACTTCGACAAAACAACACTTAGGACAAAGCCGACTAGATAAATTATTCAAGTTTGACCATAACCTAAAAATGACCTTGACCTTCAAGGTCAGATGATTGAATTTTCCTTAAATTGTCATACCTTTTTCATTTATTTATGAATTTGATTCATACTTAGACAAAAAAAACACTCATGACAAACCCGACATTTTGATTCTTTCAGATATGACCTTGACTCATAAATGACCTTCACCTTCAAGGTCAAATTATTAAATTTTGCTAAAATTTTCCATAACTTTAGTATTTATGATTGGCTTTGATTTATACTTGGACAAAACAACACTTATGACAAAACCGACATGTTGAATAATTCAGATATGACAATGACCTTAAATTGGCCTTGACCGTCAAGGTCAGATGATTGAATTTTGCCTAAATTGTCATAACTTTCTCATTTATTTATAGATTTGATTCATATTTGGACAAAACAATACTTTTGGCAAATCCGACATTTTGATTCAAGTTTGACCTTGACCTAAAAAATTACCTTGACTAGCAAGATCAAATTATTGAATTTTGCTAAGATTGGTCATAACTGTGTAATTTATGGTTAGACTTGATTCATACTTGGACAAAACAACATTGAATTTTTCTAATATTGGCTGAGCAGATACTCAGGGTGAGCTATTGTGATCACCCTGTGTCCGGCGTCATTCGTCCATCGTCCGTCGTCAACAATTTACTTTAAATGACATCTCCTCCTAAACCCCTAAGCTATTTTAAACCAAACTTTACAGAAATGTTCCTTATATTGCCCTTTCCTAAAATTGCTCAAACTGTTCCACTCCATTGCACATAAGGGCTGAAAAAGCTAAAAATAGAAAAAAATTCAAACAACATCTCCTCCTAAACAGTTGGGAGATTTTCCACCAAATTTCACAGAAATGTTCCATACATAGCCCTCTATTAAAATTGCTAAAATGGTTCCGCTCCATTGAATAAAATGGGTGCCAGAGCTCAAAATAGATTTTCATCAATATTTGACTTCAAATAACATCTCCATCTAAACCACTTGGCCATTTTAAACCAAATTTGACAGAATTGTTCCTTATAATGCCCTTTTCTAAAATTGCTCAAACCATTCCGCTCCATTGCACATAAGGACTTCAAAAGCTAAAAATAGAAAAAAATTCAAACAGCATCTCCTCCTAAATGGTTGGGAGATTTTCCACCAAATTTCACAGAAATGTTCCTTAAATAGCCCTCTATTAAAATTGCTGAAACGGTTCTGCTCTATTGAACAAAATGGGTGCCAGAGCTTAAAATAGTTTTTTATCAATATTTGACTTCAAATGACATCTCCTCCAAAAACACTTGGCCATTTTAAACCAAATTTGACAGAATTGTTCCTTATAATGCCCTTTTCTAAAATTGTTCAAACTGTTCCGCTCCATTGCACATAAGGGCTGCAAAAGCTAAAAATAGAAAAAAATTCAAACAACATCTCCTCCTAAACAGTTAGTAGATTTATCACCAAATTTCACAGAAATGTTCCTTGCATAGCTCTCTATTAAAATTGCTAAAACGGTTCCGCTCCATTGAACAAAATGGGTGCCAGAGCTCAAAAAAGATTTTCATCAATATTTGACTTCAAATGACATCTCCTCCAAAACCAATTGGCCATTTTAAACCAAATTTGACCAAAATGTTCCTTATAATGCCCTTTTCTAAAATTGCTCAAACTGTTCCGCTCCATTGCACATAAGGGCTGAAAAAGCTAAAAATAGAAAAAATTCAAAGAACATCTCCTTCTAAACTTTTGGGAGATTTTCCACCAAATTTCACAGAAATGTTCCTTACATGGCCCTCTATTAAAATTGCTAAAACGGTTCTGCTCCATTGAACAAAATGGCCGCCAGAGCTAAAAATAGGTTTTTGTCAATATTTTGCTGCAAATGACATCTCCTCCAAAACCACTTGGCCATTTTAAACCAAATTTGAAGAAAATGTTTCTTATAATGCCCTTTTCTAAAATTGCTCAAACCGTTCTGCTCCATAGCACATAAGGGCTGCAAAAGCTGAGTGTAAAAAAGAAATCAAACAGCATCTCCTCCTCAATGGCAAGGTAATTTTCCATCATATTTCACAAAAACGTTCCTTACAAACCCCTGCGTTAAAATCGCTTGAACGGTTCTGCTCCATTGAACAAAATGGCCACTGGAGCTATAAATAGGTTTTCTTCAAAATATTGCTTCAAATGACATCTCTCAATGTTGCTAAAATTGGCCATTTGTTATGTATGATTATATTTCCAAATGATGTTTCATTTGAAATCCCTTCACCACAATGTGCTTCCTCTGATGTTTTTGCCTTTTGGAAATAGGAAAAAGTCGAGCGTGGCCCCCTCTTGCGGTGGCTCTTGTTTATACTTTTCATAATGTAGTGAGAAACTTTTGCTGCTTAGCAAAATTTTAGTGGTGTATAGCAAAAGCTAAAAATAGAAAAAAATCAAACAACTAAGCAAGGTCATTTTCCAATAAATTTCACAAAAATGTTTTTTATATTTCCTTTTTAGCTCACCTGTGCACATCGTGCTCATGGTGAGCCTTTGTGATCCCCCTGTGTCCGGCGTGCATCGTCGAGCAGCGTGCGTCATCCGTCGTCAACAGTTTCAATTAAAACAACATCTCCTCTGAAACCAATAACTGCACATTAACCAAACTACGCAGGAATGATCCTTGGGTGGTCCCCTTTCAAAGTTGTTCAAATGGTTCTGGTCTGTTGAATAAGTAGCTCACAGGGCCAAAAAAGAAGTTTCAAAAATATTTCAAAATTAAAATAATTTTCTTGTCAGAAAGTACAAGGCCAAGAGCTTTGATATTTGGTATATGACATCATCTATAGGTCCTCTACCAAAGTTGTTGAAATTATGCCCCTAGTGCCAAAATTGTCCCGCCCCTGGGGGTTAGGTTTTCCTTATATGTATATAGTAAAAACTTCAAAAATCTTCTCCTCTGAAATGACAAAGGCTAGAGCTTTGATATTTGGTATATGACATCATCTATAGGTCCTCTACGAAAGTTGTTCAAATTATTCCCCTAGTGCCAAAATTGGCCCCGCCCAAGGAGGTCAGGTTTTCCTTATATGTATATAGTAAAAACTTAAAAAATCTTCTCCTCTGAAATGGCAAAGGCTAGAGATTTGATATTTTGTATATGACATCATCTAGAGGTCCTCTACGAAAGTTATTCAAATTATGCCCCTAGTGCCAAAATTGGCCCCACCCCAGTGGGTCAGGTTTTCCTTATATGTATATAGTAAAAACTTAAAAAATCTTCTCCTCTGAAATGACAAAGGCTAGAGCTTTGATATTTTGTATATGATATCATCTATAGGTTTTCTACCAAAAGTCTTCAAATTATGCCCCCTAGTGCCAAAATTGGCCCCCAAGGGGTGTCGGGTTTTCCTTATATGTATATAGTAAAAACTTAAAAAATCTTCTCCTCTGACATGACAAAGGCTAGAGATTTGATATTTTGTATATGATATCATCTGTAGATCCTCTACCAAAGTTATTCAAATTATGCCCCTAGTGCCAAAATTGGCCCCGCCCCACGGGGGTCATAGGTTTTCCTTATATGTGTATAGTAGAAACTTAAAAAATTTTCTTCTCTGAAATGACAAAGGCTAGAGCTTTGATATTTGGTATATGACATCATCTTTAGGTCCTCTATGAAACTTGTTCAGATTATGCCCCTCGTGCCAAAATTGGCCCCGTCCCAGGGAGTCATAGGTTTTTCATATATGTGTATAGTAAAAACTTAAAAAATCTTCTCCTCTGAAATGATTAAGCCTTAAGCTTAATTATTTGGCATGAAATATTGTCTAGTGAACCTGTTCAAAGTTTGTACAAATTATATCCAGGGTAAAAATTGGGCCTGCACGGGGGTAATAGATATTCATTATTTGCATATAGTAAAAACTTGTAAGAAAATTATCCTTTGAAGCTTTAAAGGCTAGAGCTTAGATTTACAAGAAATAATGATAGTTTCCACACAAATAACAGTCTGTCCTCAGGTGAGCGCTTTGGGGCCAATGGCCCCTTGTTCTGAATATGTTTCAAGGTTCAAAGCTTAAAATAGAATAATAAATAGATAATCTGCATTTCTTTTTCCACCTTATTTCCCAAGAATGTTTGCTCAAATGGTTCCTCTCTGTTGCACAAAATGGCAGCTATAGCTAAAAATAGATTTTCATCAACATTTTGCTTCTTATGACATTTCCTCACAAAATGCTAGTTCAAATTATGTCCCTTGGGTCAAAATTGGCTCTGCCCCATGGGCTCTTTTTTGTACCAAATATAAGATGTTTGAAAATCTTCAGTTCAGAAAATGTAATATTGCTTCTGATCGGTGCATCACAGCAGACCTACACCCAAAGTACTCTGGTGAGTGATCAATGAACTTCATAGCCCTCTTGTTTTATTTTGAAGTGAGAGAATTTTGGTTGGATATTCAATGATTATGCATGCCCCCATCGAAGAAGCAGATGTATATTGCTTTGCACGTAGGTCAGTGGGTCGGTCTGCACACAAGACCTTGTCTGATCAATAACTAGAGTAAGATTTGGCCTGCAGCCTTCAAACTTCATAGGTTGGTTGCCCTTTCTAAGTAGAAGACTCCTATTGCTTTGGAGGTCAGTAGGTCAAAGGTCAGGTAACGATCTTTAAACAATAACTAGGAAATGCTTTGGTCTACAGTCCTCAGATTTGGTTTGAGGGGTTTGACGCAACCAATAGATGACCTCTGTTGATTATGAGGTCAGAAGATGACTGTGACCTTGACCGAGGAAAGCTTTTCCAACCAATAACTAAAGAATGCTTTGGCTTACAGTCCTCAGATTTTATGAAGAAGTTGGTCATGACTAGTAGATGTCCCCTATTGATTTTTGGGGTCAGTAGGTCAAGGGCACAGTAACCTTTGCCAAAAAAGCCAGTCCACAGTCTTCAGATTTGGTAGTGTGGTTGGTCATGAATTATAGATGACCTATATTAATTTTGAGGTCAGAAGGTCAAAGGTCAGTGTCACATTTAGAAGTCAGTGTAACATGACTAATTGGTTGCCATTAGTGGGGGCATACATTTTTCACAAACATCTCTTGTTTCTTTGGTTAAGCATATTTATTTTTCCTTGACAGAGTGGCTACATGGAGATGAGACGCAGCCACCACCTCCAGACTGCAGAAAGAAATGGGGTAGGAACAGAGATTGGAAACACTTGTTCAACAGGGATGTTATTTCCATGCCTGATAAATGGGAGTATCCCTGGGTAAAAGATAGCTGTTTTTCTTGTTGTTAATGCTGTTAACAAAATATATGTAGCTTTATTTAAAAAAATCTATGATTGTAAATTCATAACTATTCAAAGAATCGAAAAAACTGAGAATATAGCTCACCAGAGCACTATGTGCTCAAGGTGTGCTCTTGTGATCACCCTGTGTCCATCGTCCATCAACTTTTTTACTTAAAACAACATGTCCTGTTAAACCACTAAGTGAAAGTTGATAAACCATTGCAGAAATGTTCCTTGTATGAAGCTTTACCAAAGTTGTTCAAAGAATTCCATTCCATAAAAAAATTTGTTTGCTAAAGCAACAAGAAAGGAAAACTTACAAAAAACCTTTTTGTCTAAAACAGCTAAGCTAAGAGGTCTGAAATTTGGTGTATAGCATTGTCTAGTAGACCTCTACCTCGATTGTTCAAATAATGTTGCCACCCATATGCTCAGGTGAGCTATTAGGATCACCCTGGTTTAGCATCCATCCTCCATCTTGCAACATATGAATGTTACCTCAAATGACATCTCCTTCAAAACCACAAGGCCATTTTAAACCAAATTTAGCACAAATGTTCCTAATAATGCCCTTTTCTAAAATTGCTCAAGCCATTCAGCTGTATTGCACATAAAGATTAAAAAAGCTATAAGTAGAAACAAAAAATTCAAACAAAAATTCCTTCCTAACTGCAAGGCCATTTTCCACCAAATTTTACAGAAATGTTCTTTACATATACCTCTAATGAAATTGCTCAAATGGTTTTGCTCCATTTCACAAAGTGTCCGCCAGATCTGAAAATAAATGTTCATCAATATTTGTCTTTAAATGACACTTCTTCACAAACCATCATTTTCCATCAGATTTTTCAGGAACATACTGCCCTTTTCAAATATAGCTCAAACTGTTCCTACTCCACTGGTAATAAGTGCTGAAAATGGTCCTGAACTGCATGGTCATTTTTAGCTGACCTGAGCAAATGCACTGAGTGAACTGTTGTGATCACCCTGTATCCATCATCTGTCGTCTGTAATCAACCTTTTAGTATAAATGACATCTCATCCTAAACCACAACGCTATTTTTAACAAAACTTGATAGAAAAATTCCTGATATTGCCCTTTAAGCCGTTCTGCTCAATTGCACGTAAGGACTGCAAAAGCTAAAATTAAAAAAAAATTCAAACAACCTCCTCCTTAATCGAAAGGTAATTTTCATATCAATTTCACATAAATGTTTCTTACATAGCCCTTTATCAAGACTGCTGAAAAGGTTTAGATCCATTGAACAAAATGGCCACCAGAGCTAAAATTGATTTTCGTCAATATTTGGCTTCAGATAAAATCTCCTCCAAAACCACTTGGCCATTTTAAACCAGAAATGTTCCTTATAATTGTCCTTTTCTAAAAATTTTCTTAAACCATTCTGCTCCATTGCACATAAGGGCTGCAAAGGCTAAATATAGAAAAAAATGAAACAGCGCATACTCCTAAACAGCAAGGTTATTTTCAACTAAATTTCACAGAAATGTACCTTGTCTTATAAAAATTGCTTAGATGATTCTGCTCCATTGAAGAAAATGGCCACCATAGCTAAAAATAGATTTTTGTCAATATTTGGCTTCAAATAACATTTCCACCATAACCACCTGGCCACTTTAGACCAAACTTGACAGAAATGTTCCTTGTATTGCCCTCTACAAAGATTGTTCAAATTATGACCCTGGGGTCAGAACTGGCCCTGCCCTGGGGGTCAATTGATTTACATAGAGTTATATAGGGAAAACTTTAAAAATCTTCTTGTCAGAAACCTCAAGGCATGGAGCTTAGATATTTGGTGTGTAGCATTGTCTAGTAGACCTCTACAAAGATTGTTCAAATCATGGCCCCTGGGTCAAACTGGCTCCACCCAAGGGGTCACATGTTTTACATAGAGTTATATAGTAAATTCTTTAAAAATCTTCTTGTCAGAAACTGCAAGGCCTGGAGCTTAGATATTTGGTACGAGGCATCAACTAGTGGACCTCTACAAAGATTGTTCAAATTGTGACCCTGGGGTCAGAACTGACCGCGCCTAGGGCTTATTTGATTTACATAGAGGTATATACATGTGGGGAAAACTTTTAAAATCTTCTTGTTTGAAACTACAAGGCGTGGAGCTTAGATATTTGGTGTTGAGCAATGCCTAGTAGACCTCTACCAAGATTGTTCAAATCATGGCCCCTGGGTCAAAACTGGCCCCGCCCAAGAGGTCACGTTTTACTTAGAGTTATATAGGAAAAAACTTTTAAAATCTTCTTGTCACAAACTGCAAGGCCTGGAGCTTAGATATTTGGTAGTATGCACTGTGACCACAGTGGGGTCATCCCCCCGGCCCTAATTTATCTCATTTTTTAAGTTTTTCGCTATGGCAATAAAATTTGGACCATTTGTACTTTTTTTCAAGATGATTTCAAAAACATTATTCCTTGACCTATATTTTTGACCTACTGACCTACTTTTTTGTTTTTTAGCTACAGCAATGAAATTTGGACCGTGTGCACAGTTTTTCGTTTTGATTTTAAAAATGTTATCGCATGTCCTTTTCTTTTGACCTACTGACAGTCTTTTTTGTTTTTGGATATGGCAATGAAATTTGGATCATGTATACAGTTTTTGTTCCAATTTCAGAAACGTCATATCATGACCTATATTTTTGACCTACTGACCTACTTTTTTGTTTTTTAGCTACAGCAATGAAATTTAAACCGTGTGCACAGTTTTTCGTTTTGATTTAAAAAATGTCATTGCATGACCTATATTTTGACCTACTGACCTACTTTTTGTTTGGAACTATGGCAATGAAATTTGGACCATGTGTACAGTTTTTTGTTCGGATTTCAAATAGGTCATTGCATGACCTATATGTTTTGACCTACTGACCTACTGTTTTGTTTTTGGAGCTATGGCAATGAAATTTGGACCATGTGTACAGTTTTTTGTTCCGATTTCAAAAACATCATAGCATGACCTATATTTTTGACATACTTTTGTTTTAAAGCTACAGCAAATTTTTCCCTGCATGGATCCTATATTCCGTGGGTAGGGTTTGAGGTCACTGGGTTAAAGTCAAGGTCACCATAGCTTATGATAGATATTTCTACTTTTTGTCATAGAGCCTGTATTTATTGAGTGATAATTTACATGTTTACATATTTATATTTACATTACTTACATATTTTCAATTAAAACATGAAATACTGCTTAACAGCAAACCTACAGCCAAAATACTCAGGTGAGCGATCTAGGGCCATCATGGCCCTCTTTTTGTTAAATTGCTCAAAACTATTCTGCTGCATTGCACATTACAAAAGCTAAAAATAGAAAAAATAAAACAACATCTCTTCCTAAACAGCAGCGTGATTTTCAACCAAATTTCATGGAAATGTTCCTTACAGAGCCCTGTATACAATTTGCTTAGAAGGTTCAGATTCATTTTACAAAATGTTTGTCAATATTTAGCTTGAAATGACATCTCCTCCAAAACCACTTGGCCATTTTCCATCAAACTTTCCAGAAATTTTACTGATATTGCCCTTTTCTAAAATTGCTCAAACTGTTCTGCTCCATTGCACAGAAGGGTTGCAAAAGCTAAAAATAGAAAAAAAATCAAATAGCATCTCCATCTAAACAGCATGGTGACTTTCCACCAAATTTCACAGAAATGTTTCTTACATAGTGCTAAAAAGGTTCTGCTCTATTGAACAAGTTGGCCACAAGAACCACTGTTCATGTGCTTGGCATTTATAGATTGCCGTCCGTTTCAACTCCTGCTCAGTTTGTCCCAGAATTCTTCGAATTTATGGAAGACATTCCCAAAGTACAACAATATCTTAGTGACTGGAGATTTTGATCTGCACATAGATGATAATAGTTCAACTACAGAATTCAAACATCCTTTATCTGCAATGGTATCAACATATAAACTTTTTGAAGCACACATATGGTCAGTGCCTTAATCTAGTTATCAAGGAAGCAACAAATGCTGTAGACATTCTGTCCTGTTTATCTGGTACATTTGTGTATGACCATTGCATTGTCAAATCTGGTACATTTGTGTATGACCATTGCATTTTCAATTTTGGTACATTTGTGTATGACCATTGCATTGTCAAATCTGTCCATAATGTTCAAAAAGAAGGTATGGCTAGTAAAACCATGGAATTTCATAATCTGAAAAAAAATGATCATGATGACTTTTCAACCAATCTGGCAAGTATTGTAGTAGAATGTGATGATGTTAATTCTTATGTGGAACAACTTGATACGGAACTGGAGTCTGTTTGTGATAAACATGCTCCTTTAACACAAAAAAACTATGATCTGTCAAGCACCTAAACCATGGTTTAGTGCTGACTTACTTCAAAGTAAACAGTTATTGCGTCAAGCGGAAAGTGTTTGGAAAAGATACAAGCAACCACTTCAAGTTGACACTTTAAAAAAGTTACGTTTGAAATACCACTATGTAATCGTCAAAGAAAAAAAGATGCGTACACAGTAAAAAAGTGTTAGACTCTAAGGGTGATTCAAAACAGTTATACAAGTTGGTATCAGAGCTTACTGGGACAGAATCTGAAAATCCCATGCCTACTGAGAAAAGCAATAATTCATTGGCAGAAAAATTTGCAGATTTCTTTTTTTTTAAAATGAGAAGATCTGTGAGTCACTAAAAACTACGAACGTTATATCCTGGAAAAAAGAAATACCCAATGTTTTGTCTCTTTTCGAGGTTTGAGTGAAGAAGAAGTGGGGAAATTAACAATGAAACTTCAAAAAAAAATCTTTCAGTGTTTCAGTAACGGGCTACATCAAAGTTTTTGCACAACAACGAAGACGATCTAGCAATCATAATAGCTCGAGTTTTTCTTCGTCGAAACAGATTAGCTAAAAATAGGGGAAATACCATGGTGATCTCTATTAAACTGAAATACTTGACACTAACTTATATGCAAGTAAAGAGCAACACAGAAATCAAATATATTTTTGTGTAAGTAAACTGTTCATAAAAAGTAACAAAATCATGTGAGCAAATAATATGTGAAAACAGTAGATAAATATCCTAAAATTTATAAAAACAATGCTGCAAATATATATTGCCACCTTAAATGCAATTATACTGACAACACAGCAGTTAACAGAACCTAATTTCTTGACTCCATGACTATGTTCAAACATTCTGTGCTGTTGAATAGATGTAATTTGGATATCAATCTACTCAGATTTGTCCTAGACCTACATAATGACTATGTAGAATAACCTCTTGTGACAAGTTTATAATGTGACACATACATCCTACCAACTTGCATAAAGAGTCGTATTCTATCAGATACTTCAAAAAAACTTTTTTAAGGGTATTAATAATTTCAGGCTGGATCTTATCTTTTGTATAGGAAATGTGGCATGGAATTAATTTAATGCAAAACATGGTCATGATGAAACCCCAAACATTTTCATTGAAAAGTTTTAATCTTACATTGTTTGTGACCAAGGTATTTGGAGATCTGTGCATATCAATAATCAACTGAAGGTTTTTCAAGAAAAGCATTAAAATATATACATAATAATATACATTATATACAAGTAAAAGGTTATCAACAATGCCTCCGACATGTGTCTTTTAGGCATCAGAGATTCTTCACACTAATCAGTTATACAGTGTAACAGATGAGTCGAATCAAAATTTCAAATTAAAACCTGCTCGTGTCATGTTGACTTTATTCTACACATATGATATATTCACTCGATTTTGAGGGGTGGATGTGTTTGCACAGGATAATTGAGCTGTTACGGGTAGATATATACTCAAGTACTTGTGTGTCTGAAGCAAAAACCCAATTTAAATTTTACATGAACTTTTTTGCATTTAAAAAATCTATGAATCTAAGTCTTGACCCTTAATTTATTTTGTTCATTGTATTTCCCAATCCGATGTGCCAAATGCAAAGGATACAAAATGTGTGTGCTAAACTTGTTTTAAGACTCAGAAAATATGATAGTTCTAAACCAGCACTTTTTCTGTTAGTTGCACTGGCTGCCTGTAAAAGCATGAATTGAATTTAAAATTTTCACTGCTAGCTCCAGCTTATCTAACTGAATTGTTATCTGAACAAGTTTCTAAACATGGCTACAATCAACAGATCATTTCAGGCTGTTATGTTATACCTTTCAATAAATGTAAAATATTTGGTGATCGAGGATTTAGAACTGTAGGACCAAAGTTATGGAATCATTTACCTATGTATGTGAACAATCCTGATTCAATAGCCATTTTTAAGAAAAATCTGAAGACACTATTTTTCAGGATTTTATTTCATGGTTTTAAACAACATGAACAAAAGGATATGAAATGGTAGCAGGGCCATAATTGACTCATTGTGACGAAAAGAGTATCCGCTCATATCTACAGCAGCTCATATATTATAATACCAGTGTTTGCAGTTTTTAAATAACATTTTCATATTGCTTGCTAACCTATATTTTCATATTTCTATGTAATACTGGTAAGTGTGTACTGGTAACTTGCATAATTGTACTTGTTTCATAAATATTTAAGAACATACGCATATTTTTAGCTCAACTGAGCACAAAGTGCTCAAGGGTGAGCTATTTGGATCATCAGCGTCTGTCAGCGGGCATCGTGTGTTGTCACCAATTTGACTTGAACAACTTCTCCTCGTAAACCACTAAACCAACTTTGACTAAACATACATGGGATATTCCTTGCATGAAGAATTGAATTGCATCAAGAACTCTGGTTGCAATGGCAATAGAAAGGGGAAACTTTGAAAATTTTGTCTGAAACCACAAGGCCCTGAGCCTTAAGATTTGGTATGTAGCATTGCCTAGTGGACCTCTACCAAGTTTGTTCAAATTATACCCCTAGGGATAAATTTTCCCTGCCCGGGGGGTGGGGGGGAAGGGTCAATTGATTTTACATAGGCTTATATAGGGAAAACTTTGAAAATCTTCTTGTCTGAAAGTACAAGGCCCTGAGCCTTAAGATTTGGTACATAGCATTGTCTAGTGGGCCTCTACCAAGTTTCTTCAAATTATACCTCTGAGGTCAAATTTGGCCCTGCGCTTGGGGTCAGTTAATTTTACATAGTCTCATATAGAGACAATCTTTTGAAACTACAAGGCCCTTAGCATTAAGATTTGGTATGTAGAATTGTCTTGTCAACCTCTACGAAGTTTGTTCAAAAGACACCACTGGGGTCAAATTTGGCCCTGCCTTGATTTTACATAGGCTAATATAGGGAAAACTTTGAAAATCTTGTCTGAAACCACAAGATTTTTAAAGTTTTTACCTATGTCAGTACTTATAAAACCAAAAGACCAAATTTCGGGCCAAATTTGATTTTCTAGCCTTGGTGACCTTGACCCCAGTGACCTAAAATTCAACCAAAGAGCAGATGTCTGTGATACATACATACCAAATATTTAAGATATCGGACAATAAATGAAGACTCAGGCAAGTGGTTTTTAAGTTTATCAAAGCAGTGAAATCATGTGAGAATGCATGACAAAAGCCGGTGGAACAGGGTGATGCTCCTCGAATAGCATCACCCTGTTCGACACAGAATAGTGAGTCCATAAAGTCTTTGCCAAATTCAGCATAAAGATATTTTGTTATTGGTAGTTGTCAGAAATCACAGGGCCTGGAGTTTTGATATCTGGTGTTTGAATGAAAGTTGCTGTTGTTTTCAGGTGAGCAATAAAAGTGCCACCATGGCCCTCTTGATTTTTTTGCCCTTTGTTATACCCCCAAAACGAAGTTTGGTGGTTGGTCGGCCAAGCGGGCGGTCGGTCTGTTCCTTGTCCAGAACATAACTTGAAAACTAATGGTTAGAATTCAATGCAACTTCATACAATGGTTAGCAACAATGAGGGGAAGTGCAGTGTTCAAGAATCATTACTCCATCTTCACTATGCAGAGTTATTGCCTTTTATTGGTTTTCCTTGTCGGGAGCATAACTTGAAACCTACTGGTTGGAATTCAATGCAACATCATACAATGGTCAAGCACAACGAAAGGAAATGCAGTGTTCAAGAGCTGTAACTTTGTCTTCATTATTTGCACAGTTATTGCCATTTGTTGGTTTTCCTAGTCTGGAGCATAACTTGAAAACTACTTGTTGGAATTCAATGCAGCTTCATACCATGGTCAAGTTTAATGAGAGAAAGTGCAGTGAACAAGAGCCATAACTTGGTCTTCACTATTTGCAGAGTTATTGCCCTTTTGTTCGTTTTCTTTGTCCGGAGTATAACTTGAAAAGTAATGGTTGGAATTCAATGCAACTTCATACAGTGGCCAAGCACAATGACTGGAAATGCAGTGTCTAAGAGCTGTTTCTCCATCTTCAGTATTTGCACAGTTATTGCCCTTCGTTGGTTTTCCTTGTCTGGAGCATAACTTGAAAACTAATGGTTGGAATTCATTGCAACTTCAAACCATGGTCAAGCTCAATGACAGGAAATGCAATGTACAAGAACCACATCTATCTTTAATTGCCCACAACCATAACTCTATTTCAATTCTTTTACAAAGTATTCTGTTACTAATAACTTCCTCAGTTCCGAAGCAGTCTTGCGGGGGTATTAATCACATTTAGTGATAGCTCTAGTTTAATTTTACTTAATATTTCTTCTGTTGTCAACTGCTACATTTCCCATGCAATTTTCACCTTACTTTGACAGAATGATCATTATCAAAATAGATTTTTGTCAACATTTTGCTGCAAATTACATCTCTTTACAAGCTGCTATTTCAAAACTGGCTCTCCCCCATGGGTTATATAAAGTATAAGAGACTTGAAAATCTTCAATCAGAAAATATAATATTGCTACTGATGTTTGCTGAACAGCAGACCCACAACCAAATGTACTCAGGTGAGTAATCCAGTGCCATCATGGCCCTTTTGTTTGTAATTACATGAAATGATTGCAGAGAAAATGCTATTATCAGTTCACGATAGACCTATTTATTCACTGCTGTTAGCCTGTCTATGAAAGTCTTTGATGACTGATTTGCTTAATTATAAAGGTTTTGTCTCACTGTGCAAGCTACCCATTATTGTACCCCTGAAAGAAGGCATATAAATTTTGAACTGTCTGTCTGTCCATCATTCCATCTATCAGTGCAATTCATTAGGATTGTCATTATTCTGTCCAAAAACTTTAACAATACCCATAACTTCACTACTAGTAAATGGAATTACTTCATACTTGAACACAACACCCTTTTGAACAAGACATTCCTACCGACCTATATTTATATGACCTTGACCTCTGAGTGACCTTGACTTCAAAAGTCAATTTGTCAAAATACTTAATATTGACCATAACTCCCTGTTATGGTCTAGTGCACACCTTACTATAATTGTTTAAACACAACATCTGACAGCTGCGTCAGGGAATCGATTCTTTGCCTCAGTGGTTAGAGTGTTGGCGTGCTACGCGGGAGATCGAGGTTTGAATCCCACTCTGGGTTGTGTATTCCAAGATGCATTGCATCTTTCTGTAACGGTTTTTCATGTTCGTAAGATAGAGGCTCATCTGGCATTACCCCCTCCCGGACTTTGTTTTAAAAATTAAATAAAATAAATAATCTTTCAAGATTTCTGTCTGATCCATTGATCTAAAAATACACAACGCCATTCGTCATCATAACTGATGACTTTCTCAAGAGGGGATGTGTTAACAGTTACGGTCTTGTGCGCACCTAACTATAATTGTTTAAACACAACCTCTGACTGCATCAGGGATTCGATTCTTTGGTTCAGTGGTTAGAGCGTTAGACTGTCACGCGGGAGATCAGAGTTCGAATCCAGCACTGGGTTGTGTATTCTAAGATGCATTACATCTTTCTGTTAAGGACTTTCATGTTGGTAAGATCCCTTATTTACCAAAAAAGATTTATTCATGTTTGCATATAACAACCCTTTGGGAGAGATCTTCCCAATGATATATATTATCTTGACCTTATCTCGTAAATGACATTGAGGTCAAATTGTCAACAACACCTCCCCCCCCACACACACAAAAAAGACACTTCTTTTGAATAGATTGATTTAGTCTATGCTTGCACACAACAACCCTTTGAAAGAGATCTTCCAAATGTATTTTAAGCTCACCTGAGCATGCTCGTCAAGAAATCTAGTTGCTATGGCAACAGTAAGGAAAAACTTTGAACATCTTCTTAGTTTAGACAATATTTATTTACCCTATATGGCATGTTACATGTACATAAACAAATATTTATAGAAATAAGGTATGAGAATCTGGAAACAAGTTTCCGAAGGAATCTTCTATTAATCCATTTTCTCTTAACATCTTGTCTGGACCCATAAGGCCTAGAGCTTACATATTTTGCCTAAAGGTTCACCTAGAGGTCCACTACTAAGATTGTTCAGATAATGCCCTGGGGTCATAACTGGCCCTGCCCTGTGGGTCATTTTATTATACATAGCCTTATTTAGAGAAAACTTGAAAATCTTCTTGTTTGAAACAACAAGACCTACAGTTAAGACGTTTTTACATGGAGCATCAGCTACAGGTCCTTTACTAATGTTGTTCAAATTATGCCCTTTGGGTCATTATTGACTCTGACCCAGGGGGGCAATTGATTTAAAAAGGCCTATATTGGCCTCAACCTGGGGGTCCTTTTTATGTAAAGTATTTTCTCTGAAAATTGACTTGTGAGACACCGTAAACTATAAACCTTAGATATTTTACATGGAGCATCTTCTAAAGGTACATTACTAAGTTTGTTTTAATTATGCTGCTTGTGTCATGAAAGGCCCTTCCTAGGGGTCACTTGATTTTGTGTAGGTTTGTATAGGGAAGACTTAAAAAAACTTTCCTGTTTGAAACCATATGTCTGGAGCTTAGATACTTTGTTGCTTTGTCTAAAGGACTTCTATCAAGTTTTTCCAAATTATATCGCTGGGGTAAAAATTGGTGCCACCCCATGGGTCCTATTTGTGTAAAATATAAGATCTTCGAAAAATTTTCTTGTGAGAAACCGTAACCTATAAACCTTAGATATTTTGCTTGGAGCATCATTTCTCTACCAAGATTGCTCAAAGTATGGCCCTTGGGTCATGAATGACCCTGGCCTAAGGTGACTTGGTTTTAAATAGGCTTATATAGGGAAAACTTTGAGAAACTTTTTGTCTGAAACTGTATGCCAAAGAGCTTAGATATTTTTTATGTAGCATTGTATAGTTGATACATACAAAGCTTTTTATATTGCATCCCTGGTGTCAAAATTGGCCCTGTCCCAGGGTTCTTTTTGTAGAAAATATAAGTTTTTGAAAAATTCAAAATCAGTAATACTGCATCTGATGTTTGCTTATTAGCACACCTACAGCCAGAGTACTCAAGTGAGTGAACCAGGGCCATCATTGCTCTCTTGTTACCTTGACCCTAAAATGACCTTGACTTTAAATTCAAACTGTCAAAAAAACCCACTTCTTTTGAAGGATCAACAATTAATCTTCATCTGGTTCTCAGCTCAAAGGTTAGAGCACCACTTGGCACTTTAGGGGCATTTGTTATCTTTCAGTGACTGTCTTGTTTAACAATTCGTTTTGTACCATTCCCAACTATTAACATCAGATGTATTATAGATTATGTTATTTCAGTATGCCTCATGGGACCTTGCCTTCCATATGATACCGATGTCTAGAGTGGATATTCAGTTTGCCAAGTCTCAGCTTGTGCTCCTGTTGAGAGAGTGGTACATGCACCCTAATGGTCAGGTATGTAACAGATTCTAATTTTCCACGGGAATGGTCAGCTGTTGTATTGTAGAAATGGTCAAGTTTGTTATAGGTACTTTTATATCATGGGAATGGTCAAGAATATTCAAATGGCATTATATTGTGGGAATGGTCAAGTTTGTTACATAATTATACTGTTATATCATGGGAGTGTTCAATTTTGTTACAGATACTGTTATATCATGAGAATAGTCAGGTATGTTTAAATAATGTTATATCAAGGGTATGTTCAAGTAGGTTACAGATACTGTTGTATTCATATGAATTTTTAAGTGTGTAACAGATTCTGTTATATCTTTGGAACAGTCAAGAATGTTACAGTTAATGTTATACTATTAGTAATAGAAACTGTTATATCAAATGGATGGAAAGGTATGCTATACTGTTAAATCACAACAGTCAGGTTAAAGATACACTTTTACTTTGAGAATGATCATATATGTAATATGTCTCCCAAAATGTTTGGAAGACATATTGTTTTTTGCTTTCGCCGTCCGTCTGTCTGTCACTCCGTCTGTCTGTCCGTCGGCGTTCAGCTTGTCGGCTTTCAAAGGTCAAACTGCAGGCGGAATTTTGACGAGACCTCACAGGAGTGATCAGTACCAACCATAGTTGTGCATATCGCCGACACGTTTTGTTTGGCTGCCCTAAATGGCAGCCAGAGCTAAAAATAGAAAAACCTTGTCCGGCATTCACAGGTCAAACTGCTGGCGGGATTTCGACGAAACTTCACAGGAGTGATCAGTACCAACCGTTGTTTTGCATATCGCTGGTACATTAGTTTGGCTATACAAAATGGCCGGCAGAGCTAAAAATAGATAAAAGTCCGACTTTCACAGGTCAAACTGCTGGCGGGATTTTGACAAAACTTCACAGGAATAATAAGAAAAAACTCTTGTTGTGCATATCGCCGGCACCATACGCTGCGCTGCACAAAATGTCAGTCAGAGCTAAAAATAGGAAAATCCTTGTCCGGCTTTGATTTTTTCCCGCATTTTGATGATATTACAATTTTTTCCACCAGACTGATATTATAGCTCTTCTGGAAACGTGGACAAGTGCTAATGACATATTTCAACCCCCAATACATGATACCAAGCTCACAGTGTTCACTCATAGGCCAACACACCAAAACAACCAGTCTCCAAGAGGAGGTGTTGGCATCTTTATCCACCAAGACTTTGACTTTATGCGCATTGATACTTCTATGGCAGATATTGAATGTGTTTGAGATCATATAACATCTCCATCTATATCAGTATTGAATGTTTATAAACCTCCACAACTTTACCTGTGTTATTTGTGTGAACATCTCAGTTTGATTCTTAACGATTTACCAACTTCGCAAATAATTGTTCTCGGTGACTTTAATGTACCAGTGTCAGCTAATGAGCTGGAACAAACCATGACTAACTTCAGTCAACTTATAACAACTCCCATGACAATTCGACAAACACTGACTGATCACATATATGTGAAAAACCTTGCAGTTGTACAGTCTGGAACTGTGCCAACTTATTACAGCTATCATGCAATTACATATGCAAACATTTGGATTAACAACAACACAGAGCCTCTATGAACCACTGATAGATCAAATTCCATCAGTGTTTGATAGCTTAAACTACTTCTGATGTTCAACACCAGTTGTCACGAGATAACCAATATCTTTACTTTCTGATTGTAAAAACATGAAGTATTTCCTCATCATTTCAGCATCACTTTTCAGTTTCACCTACATCTATTAAATCTGTTAAAATCAACTGCAACTTATTGTTTTGACTTTCACCCTGCATACAAAAAAACCATGCCGCTGTTCCATCCTTAGTTTACATAGATGGGAGACATAGGTTTTTGTGACAAAAACTCCTTCTAGTTGGTACTGTTTTACCATAGTAACACTCAGGTTTGTTAAAATTTATTATTATTTTGAACTGTCATACATGTAATAGAAGTTGTTAAATCATGACAAAGGATTTAAGATGTAATGAAATAAAGTAATGTAGTCGCAGCTTATTGGACAGTTTGAGTCTTCTGATTTAAACATATATCTTTTGACAGATCATGAAGTGAACATATCAATAAAATAACAACATGTCTAGAAAAAAATTTATAAAGTTACATATAAAATGTTTTGAAAGATAGCATTTTTGGAATCATCTTATTTGTAAGTTCATAAAATTTTCGTCAGTAGTTATGAAGAGTTTAACTTCTTTTTGTCTAGATCTTACTGTTGAGCTCACTTGAGCACAACATGCTCAAGGTGAGGTTTTCTGATCACCCTGTGTCTGTGGTGCATCATGCATTGAACATCGTATGTTGTGAAGTGGTGTCAAACTTTTCTTTAAACAACATCTCCTCTTTAACTACCAAGTCAAAGTAAATTAAACTTTGCTTGGATGTTCCTTGCATGAATCTCTACCAAATATGTTCAATGAATATAATTTCATTCAACTCTGATTGTTATCGCAACAGAGAGGAAAAAAGTTTGAAAATCTTCTTGTCTGAAACCACAAGTCATAGAGCTTAGATATTTCTGTACAGATTCAACTTGATGTCCTCTACCAAGATTGTTCAAATTATGCCCCTTGGATAATAAATGGCCCTGCCTTTGGGTCAATTTTTTTTACATAGTGTTATACAGTAGATTACCACCTTACGACCACGCCGAAATTAAGACCACGCCGCTATTACGGGCACTTTTGAAAAGAACCAAACATTTTTATTCTTGTCCTATTACAGATAATTATCAGAATTAAGACCACGCCGCTAATCCGGTAATACGACCATTTTGTCTAGATCATTATTGTTTATTTTCTTCTAATTGTAATGCCTTGATTACGACCACTCAAATTAATGCCCTCCGGGCATTTCATCAGTATCAGTTGAATACACCGCCTTGTTTACGACACTGCTTTACGACAGCTGCATGTGTAAACAAAAGAAAGTCTTTGCTGTGAAAAACAAATTTTCTTCAGGTGTTTACTGAAAGTCAGGATAAGTGTTATTTAAAATTGCTTCAATTACAATTTGATTGCACCGCGAGAAAATTATAGGAAGGGAACTGAATCCTCGGAGTTATAATAAGTTTGCAGGGGTTCAAAGCAAAATATAATTTTATATCGATGTTTACCTATGTTGATTGAATAAGAAATCGTTTTTAGTTGGTTGAATAAAATATTGAGTTAATGTAATTAAGGGCTAGTTCTGTGAAAAAAAAAAAAACGTAACATTTTATTTTTAAATTTATTCTAACTTCAAAAATCAGAATATTTACAGTTAAATTTTAATTGTGTCAGACAAAATCCCCAGCATGGAGAAACGAAAATGAAATTATTGAAATGTTTATTCATTATTGAAATGTTTAATTATTGAATTAAATAATATCATATTGATGTATAATGTGTCTAAATAATGTTCTATTTCCCTTTATGAACCTGCATATGTAAAACAAATATACTGCTGAGGACTCAACCCAGTATTAAGACCAACTCACAATTAAGACCACTTCCCGTTATACCCAATGGTGGTCTTAATAGAGGAATTTTACTGTACAGATATTCTTGTCTGAAACCACAAGGCCTAGAGCTTGGATTTTTAGCTTGACATATGAAGTATATGGAGAGCTGTCCTACTCACACTGGCATCAGCAAGGGCGTCCGCATCCAGATTTCTGATTAAAGTTTTTGGGCAGTAAAATATTTTCAGCTTACCTGGGCATGAAGTGCTCAAGGGTGAACTTTTGTGATCTTTGAAACCCTTCTTTTCTGAAATTCAAAAAGCAAAGGGCAAAGATATTTTACATGGAGCATTAGCTCAAGGTCCTATGTTCAAATTATGCCCCTTGAGTGAAAATTGGCTCTATCCTGGGAGTCAGTTGAATTCATATAGATTTATATAGGGAGAATCTTAAAAGAAATTCTGATGTTTGCATAACAGCAGACCCAAAGACAAAGTTTTCAGGTGAGTGATATAGGGCCATCATGACCCTCCTGTTAACTTACAATTTTTGTCAAAATTGCTTATTAAGTTGAATGATTTTAAAACTATCAGAGATATCAATATGAAACTTGGACTGCTTGCTTATCATGACAAGAGGCAATTGTAACACAAAGGGCATTATTCTGAAAGCTTTATTTTTGGAGTTAAGTCCCTTTTTAACCTACAGTTTTTGGCAAAATTGCTTATTAAGTTGAATGATTAAAGGTATCAATATGAACAATATCAACATCAACATGAAACGTCAGAGGTATATAGACCACCTTCAAAAGTAGTGTACAAGAACCATAACTATGACCATTGTTGACATGTAAAACACGAGCTTTTATTTGCTTCAAATGACCTCTCCTCCAAAACCACAAGGCCAATTTCAAATTAATATCACAGAAATGTTCCTTTTTAGCTCACCTGAGCACATAGTAACCACTAGGCTTAGAGCTTAAATATTTGGTATGTAGCATAATCTAATGGACTCCTACCAAGTTTGTCCAAATCATGGCCCCAGGGTCAAAATTGGCCCTACCCCAGATGTAGCATGATATTACATAGGCTTATGTAGGGAAAACTTCAAAAATTTTCTTATCTGAAACTACTGTGCCTTGGGGTTTGATATTTGGCAGACAGGTTCACTCAGCGGTTTTCTACAGATTGTTATGCCCCTGGGGTCATTAATGGCCCTGCCTAAGGGGTCACTTGATTCAATATATGCATATATTGGATATACTTTGAAAATCCGCTCATATTAAACCAGAAGGCCTAGGGCTTAGATATTTTGCATGGAGCATAATTTGCATTGGAGGTCCTCTACCAAGATTGCTCAAATTATTATCTTTTGGTCAAAACTGTCCCCACTGGAGGGGTCACATACTTTTCTTTAAAGACTTGCATATGAACATTTTTAAAAAAAAAATCTTGTCAGAAACCACAAGGCGCATTGTTAAGATAATTTGATGTGTAACACGGTCTAATGGACCTCTACTAGTTTTGATCAAATCTTGGCCCTGGGGTCAAAATTGGCCCTGCCCCTGGATTCACCAAGGTTAAAAATTGACTTTGCTACTTTTAATCATAGAGCCTTTATTTATTGACTGATATCTTAGATAGTTTTATCCACCCCCCCCCCCCCACCCAATCAAAGATGTTGGAGTTTATTAGTGTTTTGCAAATGTCAGTCGGTTGGTTGGTTGGTCGGTCAGTCGGTTGGTAGACTTCATTTCTGGTCAATATCTAGAGAATCCTTAGGCCCACTTTCCTCAAATTTGTTACGTAGCTTGGCCATGACTAGATGACCCTTATTTGGGGTCATTAGGTCAAAGGCCAAGTTAACATTTACCTTAAAAAGAAAAATATTTCACTATAGATATCTAGAGAATCCTTGGATCCAAACTTGGTATGTAGGTTTGGTCATGACCAGTAGATGATCCTGTAGTGTTTCAGGTCACTAGATTAAAGGCCAAAGTCACAGTAACCTTGAAAAAATAAAATGGTTTCCCACCAATAACTATAGAATACCTGGGCCTAGGCTCCCAAAACATCATAGGCAGATTGGCTATGACCAGTAGATGACCCTTACAGTTTTTTGGGTCATTCGGTCAGACCAATGTCACAGCTACCTTGAAAAGGAAAACCCTTTCCGATAAATCTCCAAAAAAATTCATGGGCCCAGGTTCCTCAAACTTGATTTATTGGTTGGCCATGACCAGTAGATGACCCCTACAGTTTTTCAGGTCACTAGGTCAAAGGCCAAGGTTACATTGATCTTGGAAAGGAAAACAGTTTCCAACCAGTAACCATAGAATACTTTGACCCAGGCTTCCTAAAACTTCAAAGGCATGTTGGTCATGACCAGTAGATGACCTGTACAGTTTTTAGGGTCACTAGATCAAAAGGTCAAGGTCGTATTGACCATTAACTGAAAAATGATTTCTGATGAATAATTAGAAAATGCTTTGGCCTGCTATCCTAAAGCTTGCAGTGCAGGTTGATAATGACCCTTACATGACGCTGATAAAGACGCTATGAAGTGCTAATCAACCCTTACCTTGCTGAGGTGATTATAATAGCCTTTGCAAACAGCTTGGAACCAGACCAGACGCCGAGTAACTCTTATTTAGTAACAATCGTCTACATTGTTTGTACGGCATAGAAGCATATTTTAACAAAAACATGTTGAAGTGCAAGCATACACAACAATTTTCGAGGAGGCACTGTGGTCCAGGGGTAGAGCGCAGGGCTCCGGATCCGGAGGTTGCGGGTTCGAATCCCGTCAAAGGCGAGATTCTCTCACGATCTTCACATTCCTCACCGCTGCGCGAATACTGGTATGGAACCCAGGAAGCAGTCATCGAGCGTGGTGAATCTAAGTTGTAAGAACTTGTATCTCAATCGATGTAAAATAAATAAGACTAAACTAAACCATTTTGATGTGACAGTATACATGTAGGTAAAGAAACAACTACTAACAAAGGGCTGAATTTTACTCACAATTTTATTGCATGAACAACTACAAAACAAAGACCCACATTTAGTCAACAGAACATGAACCGTTAATTGTAGCGGTACTTATCTAAATTTGTGCACTATGCGATACACTCGATTAACTTGGAACATAAAGAAATTGCCACGGCAGTTTTAATTAAGCGTACCGTACAGTCTAACGACGGCCGCGAAAATAGCGAAAATATTCATCTCGCGAAAAAAAAAACATTATGCGGTATTGCTTTTGGGGTCACTTGGTCAGAGTTCAAGGTCAGACTGACCATTAACAGAAAAATAATTTTCAAATAATAACTAGAGAACCCATGGAGATTGGCTTCTCAGACTTGCTATGCAGGTAGGTCTGTTCAGGAGATGACCCCAATTGTCTTTGAGGTAACTAAATTAAAGGTCAAGGTCATGATGGCCATACACCATAAAGATTCTGATTGATAGCTAGAGAACCCTTGACCCTTGCTGCCTCAAAACTTCCTACCAACCCACCCCTCCACCTTCCTACCTACCTACCTACCCATATAGTTCCTGTATTCTTTCTTGTTCTCTAATAATTGAACTTTATACATTTTGTAACCAAAGTGTCATTGACATAATCTTCAGTTCCTCTCATTCATCTTCTTCCTATAGCCAGTTGCATTTGATATCAGAGGCCTCTGGCATTCTCCACATAGTATACTGACACAAGTCTCTGTCCTTCTACCTCCCTGTACTTAGATATTTGATATGTAGGTAACATGTAATTACCTTTATTCTTGGGTTGGGTTTGAGGTCACTGGAGTAAAGGTCACTGAGGCTGAAAATAGATTTCTACTTTTTGTTATAGAGCCTTTAATCATTGACTGATATTTTAGATATTTGTTATATGCACATCTTGCACGTACTGGGGTCAATGTCATCAAGCCTTTAAATAGATTTTTCTACTTTACTTCATAGAGCCTTTATTTATTTACCAGTATCGTAGAATATTCAATATGAAGTTTCCGTGCATAGACCTCTACCTTTGGTCGGGGTTTGAGGTGTCATGGTAAAGGTCAAGGTTCACTTAGCTTATAATAGGTATTTTTATTCCCCCGAAGAGAGGCATATAGAAATTGAACTGTCTATCCGGCTGGCTGGCCGTCCATCCATCTGTCTGTCCGTCCGTCCGGCCGTCTGTCCTGTAAAATCTTGTCCTTGCTTCATCTCCAAAACCGCTGGAGGGATTTCATTTAAACTTAACAGGAGTATTTGTCACCAAGTCTAGTTGTGCATATCATCAGGAGATTCCGCTTGATTTATTTTTGGCAGAGTAATGGGCACTTAGTCATTTTTTTACTCTAAAGTCTTGTCCACACTTAGACTCCAAAACCGCTTGAGGGATTTCATTTAAACTTAACAGGAGTATTTTTCAACAAGTGTAGTTGTGCATATCATCAGGAGATTCCGCTCGATTTATTTTTGGCAGAGTATTGGGCACTTAGTCATTTGTTTACTGTAAAATCTTGTCCTCGCTTCGGCTCTAAAACCGCTTGAGGGATTTCATTGAAACTTAAGAGGAGTATTTGTCACCAAGT
The DNA here is from genome assembly GCA_012932295.1 of Cyclina sinensis. Classification (NCBI taxonomy): domain Eukaryota; kingdom Metazoa; phylum Mollusca; class Bivalvia; order Venerida; family Veneridae; genus Cyclina; species Cyclina sinensis. The sequence continues at coordinate 34,511,016 of JAAONU010000019.1, forward strand.
CTAGTTGTGCATATCATCAGGAGATTCCTCTTGATTTATTTTTGGCAGAGTTATGGGCACTTAGTCATTTTTTTGCTCTAAAACCTCGTCCTCACTTCATCTCCAAAACCGCTTGAGGGATTTCATTGAAACTTAAGAGGAGTGTTTGTCACCAAACCTAGTTGTGCATATCTTCAGGAGATTCCGCTCGATTTATTTTTGGCAGAGTTATTGGCACTTTTTCATTTTTTCACTCTAACTTCTTGATTAAAGTCTTTTCCACACTTTATCTCCAAAACTGCTTGGAGAATTTCATTGAAACTTCACAGGAATGTTTGTCACCAAGCCTAGTTGTGCATATTGTCAGGAGTTTCTGCTCGAATTATTTTTGGCAGAGTTATGGGCACTTAGTCATTTTTTACTATAACTTCTATATTAAAATCTTCTCCACACTTCATCTCCAAAACCACTTGAGGATTTCATTGAAACTTCACAGGAATGTTTGTCACCAAGCCTTGTTGTGCATATCATCAAGAGTTTCTGCTCAGATTATATTTGGCAGAGTTATGGGCCCTTAGTCATTTTTTACTTTAACTTCTATATTAAAATCTTGTCCAAGCTTCATCTACAAAACTGCTTGGGGAATTTTATTGAAATAAGAATGTTTGTCACCGAGCCTTGTTATATATGAAAACATCAGTATGGCAGTAGGGGTTGATATAAAACAGTATTGTTCATATTCAAGGCCAAATTCACAGCTTTCTATTTCATTAAATAACAAGTTACTATGTCTTCAACCTTCATTTACCCTCAGTTCATGCTCTATTTTGTCTGATCTCTTTTCCACAGGCATATTCAATTATATATTTTCAAAGCTACATTTCGGGGGCATATGTCAATTTCCAATGACAGCTCTAGTTGTTATCTGTTATCTGTTATAGAGCCTTTATTTATTGATTTATGTATTAGATACAGTATTTGCTTTATAGGCACCTTCGATGAATCTCAGGGTCAAGATCACCAAGGCTTAAAATAGATATTTCAGCTGCTCGTTATGGAGCCTTCTTTTATTTACCAGTATCTTAGCCATTGTATGTGCCATGCATACTACTGAGCGGGGTATGAGGTCATTGGGGTCAAGGTCACAGAGATTTTTCTACCTTACATCATAGTGTAATGTAGTGATTTGATTCAGTTTTATCAAACTTTCACAAAACATGTATAAAGAATAGACATCCTTTCTTTTCCTTAACCAGCCTGATTCCATCATGGATTTCAGAGGTATATTTGCCAAAATAGGCATATTTTGCCATGTCTGTATGATAGTGGTTTCACAGCTTTGATAATCTTAAAAAGCACTGGCCTGATTTCTAAATAAATTAACACAACTATTATTATGAGAAATTGAGCAATGGGACACAAGTGAGTGATTAGGGGGCCATTATGGCCCTCTTGTCTTCAGGCCATTTTGGTCCCTTAAAAACATGGCCCTCAAAAAACTGCTGGCACCATTTCAAAATAATTTCAAAGAAATGTTCCTTGTGTGGCTTATAATCAAATTCCTTCATAGACCTTTTCAGTACACAAATATATAGAAAAATTGAAAAAAAAGCTTTGCCTAATTTTAAAATAGATTTTAAACATTTAAAAGTGATTAAGTAAGATCTTTAGTAAAATCTCGAAGAAAAAAGGGGATATAGAAATGGGCTCCGTCCGTCCGTATGTCTGTCCGTCACACTTTAGTGTCCGGTCCATAACTAAGCCATTTATCAACAGAATTTAAAATAGTTTGGCAAAAATGTTTGTTATAATAAGAGGATGTGTCATGCGTGACATTCATACCTCTACCTCCAAGATCAAGGTCACACTGGATGATTAAATGTCAACATTGTCTGTTAGAGTGTATATGTCGTGTCCGGTCCATAACTTTCTTATCCATCAAGGGATTTTGAAAATACTTGGCAAAATGTTCACAGTGCCATGCACAGCAACCAGACGCCTACCTCCAAGGTCAAGGTCACTCTTAAAGGTCAAAGTTTAACATGGTCTGTTATAGAGTATATTTTGTGTCTGGTCCATAACTTTTTCACAGATCAAGGGATTTTTAAATTACTCGGCACAAATGTTCACAATAATGAGACGACGTGTCATGCGCAACACCCTGACCACTACTTCAAAGGTCAAGGTCACACTTGGAGGTCAAATGAATTCATAAGCATTGATGAACAAAAGCCATTAAAAGGAACATTTTTTTTTAGCTCAACTTTTTTCGAAGAAAAAATTGAGTTATTGCTATAGTCATGGTGTCGTTGCCATTGCCGCTACCGTTGCCGTCCAAAAACTTTAACATTGATCATAATTTGTTTTATTAGTTAATGGATTGTCTTCATACACAAAAACCCTTTTGACAAGACCTTCAAGTAGACCAGACTAAACTTGGCCATGACTCATAAATGACCTTTACCTTCAAGGTCAAAATATTGATTTTGCTAAAATTAACCATAACTTTAACATTTATAGGTGGATTGACGTCATGCTTGGACACAACAACCCTTTGGACAAGGTCTTTAAGTAGAGCGGACTAAACTTGACATTACTCAAATATGACCTTCACCTTCAACGTCAAATTATTGAATTTTGCTAAAATTGGCCATAACTTTATTATTATTAGGTGGATTGTCTTCATACTTGGACACAACAACCCTTTGGACAAGATCTTCAAGTGGATCAGACTGAACTTGACCTTGACTCATAAATGACCTTCACCTTCAAGGTCAGATTATAAAATTTTGCTACAATTGGCCATAACTGCGTTATTTGTTGTTGGATTTGATTAATACTTGGATAAAACAACATTTATGACAAATCTGACATTATTATTCTTTCAGGTATGACCTTGACCTTAAAATGACCTTGACAGTCAAGGTCCAAATTATTTAATTTTGCTTAAACTGGCCATAACTTTCTTATTTATCGTTAGATTTGAATCAAACTTGGACAAAACAACACTTTTGACAAAGCCGACATGTTAATTTATTCAATATGACCTTTAACCTTAAAATGACCATAATCGTCCAGGTCAGATTATTGAATTTTGCTTAAATTGTCATAACTTTGTTGTTTATGGTTGGATTTGATTCATACTTGGATGAAACAACAATTATGACAAAACCAACATGCTGAATAACTCAGGCGTGACCATAACCTTAAAATGACCTTGACCATCAAGGTCAGATAATTGAATTTTGCTTTAATTGTCATAACTTTCTTATTTATTTATTGATTTGATTCATGCTTGGACAAAACAACACAAACGACACATCTGACATTTTGATTTTTTCAAGTATGAGCTTGACCTTTAATTCTGTGACCATCAAGGTCAAATTATTGAATTTTGCTCAGATTATCATAACTTTGTTATTTATTTATGGATTTGATTTATACTTGGACAAAACAACACTTATGAGATATCCAACATTATGATTCTTTCATGTGTGACCTTGATCTTAAAATGACCTTGACATTCAAGGTCAAATAATTGAATTTTGCTAAAATTCCCCATAACTTTATTTGTTGTTGGATTTGATTGATACTTGTACAAAACAACACTTATGACATAACCGACATGATGAATAACTCAAATGTGACCATGACCTAAAAATGTCCTTGACAGTCAAGGTCAGATGATTGAGTTTTGCTTAAACTGTCATGACTTTCTCATTTATATATGGAATTGATTCATACTTGGACAAAACTATACTTATGACAAATCCGATATTTGACAGGCAAGATCAAATTATTGAATTTTGAAAAAAATGATATGGATGAATTTTACAATTATATTTCCAAATGATGTTTCATTTTGAAATCTCTTCACCACAATGTGCTTCCTCTGATGTGTTTGCCTTTGGAAATAGGAAAAAGTCGAGCGTGGCCCCCCTTGCGGTGGCTCTTGTTTAAGTTTTCTGATCCAAGCATTGGAGGAGAAAGTAAAAAGAGAAGCCCACAACATTTAAGAAGTTTGTACCAATCCAGGCACATCACTGTTACATTCTTACTCACATCTGAATGTCCAGTTCCTGTCGTAAGAAAAATATACCCTTTAGTTTTAGCATTTGGCTTAACTGCTCACAAGTCTCAGTCAAGTACCTACACACACTGTATTGCTAACCTCGAACTACCTCCAAACATGAAGTCTGTCATGCAGGGTCATGCTTATACAATGCTTAGCAGAGCAACATCACCTGATGGTTTGAAGTTAGTCAGTTTTACTGCCGACAAAGTCAAAGTAAACAAGTCGGCTCTAGTAGAAATGGACAGGCTGTGTGAGCACTGTACTTTCAGTTGGGAACAGCCATTCGAAAACTTGGACCCTAATGCAAGTGTGCTGATAGGTTTTCTCAACATTCCTTCCCTTAAAGCCCACCTCTCAGACTTGGCTGCCCAAAGACATATTTCAAGATTGAATGCTCTTTGCTTAACAGAAACTCACACTACAGAAAAATAATCTTTAGAAGGATTCTGTGGATACTTTAAGCCGACACAACATGGTCTAGCAGTGTTCACTAAAAGAGAGTCAACTGATTTTGAAAATAACAGTTCCCTCCAGTTTAAGTCTAGAATAGTTTCAGACCAAGGTAGAAACGTTCTCATAGCTGTTACTTACAGACCACTTCAATTCAACAAAAATGTGTTTTTACTCCCCTCTCGTCTGCCGTCAATGCTATACCTAAGTCACATAATATTATACTTGGTGGAGACTTTAACTTGACGCCTGATGATCCAGTTGTGATTAAGTTTTGTCATGATAATCAACTTAGACAGTATGTAAAAAAGCCAACTCATCAGTTGCGAAGAACATTGGACCTGATTTTTGCATCTGATTACATACAGTGCACTAGTAATGTAATTCCAGTTTCTTACACCGACCATTTCCTGCCTATTTTATCTGTTTTCTAAGTGGTTTGTATTGATTTGTATTTGTCACATTTTGTGGTTTTGAAATAGTGATAACAACTACACAAATGTATTTCTGTTGACACATACACAGGAGTTATTTCATTCATTTTTTTTAATGAATTTATTGTTGCTTGTGCAGATCTAGCATTGATCAAGATTTTTCACGGAAAGTCCAGATCCTACCTCAATCTTTTGAAATTTCACAATTTGGTGCTTCATGTAAAACTTCCCTTAGGCGGGGACCTTCGTAACTCAGTTACAAAGTCTTGTTTTCTTTGTTATTATCTTTTATAATTTTAATGTTCCTGACATGCACCTGCCTAGTATAGTTAGTATTGACTTTTGGCAGTAAGAAGTTGAAGTTGAAAATAATTTTACAGAAATTGTTTCTGCTTTGTGGCTTTTTATGAAGTTCCTTGAAGCCATGTTGGTTTGTTGAAAAAATTGACAGCAGTTAGGCAAATTTGACAATATGACTATAGAATACTTTGAATATAATCTCCTAATAAACTCCTGGCCAAGTTTCAAAGTTATTTCACAGAAATATTCCTTTGGTGGACCTTTATTATATTTATTTGATTTAGGTTGGATATAAGAATTTTCAGACATTTATCATTTTAAAAACATATTTTTGCCTTGACATACTGATCTGTGTTCGATTTTTGGAAGTTATAGGATATAGACCAATATCTACAATGTTTCTCATCTTTTAACACACACTACAACACGTGGCCGAATGGTGGACGCGTCGAACTAGTAGTCAAAGGGTTGCTAGCCGCACGGGTTCAAACCCAGTCAGGGGCAAGCCATTGTTTCCTTGAGCAAGAAACTTTACACTCATTGCTTAGTACTGGTTAGTTCCAGGAACAGATTCGAGAGTGTGTCTATAAGCTATAAGCTTCCTACACAATCGAACTAAAATAAATTTGGTATAAACTAATGGTTTCCAGGTGAACAGTAAAGGGCCATCATTGTATGTTTTTTAAAGAAAAAAAGGGTATTTTTAGCAATGGTTACATATTCCTGCATATGTAAGAAAACTGGTTAACAGCCTTATGTTTCCATACTGACAGTGTATGAAATGGGACATGAAATTCATACTTGTGCTAGTATGTGTGACAAATATTTCTTGTACAGATTCCAGCATACGAATTTGCATTTGATGATGTAAATCCACCTGTGCATGCATATGCAGTTCTGAAAGTATTCAAAGCATCTGGATTGAAGGGTACACGTGATGTACAGTTCTTGGCAAGGTGTTTTCACAAACTTGTCCTCAACTTCACATGGTAAGTACACCCCATAAATAATCGAAGTAGAGACCACTTTTAAATGATGCCAGCGCTGGTGTACATTTTTAGAAGTGCATTAGTAAATAATTTTTGGTCACTGAATTAAGATATAGAAGTAAGGCCATTCTGTCTAGATGTTGTGGGAAAATTTATACACACATGTAAGGTCATTTTTATGCTCCCCAAAAGGAGAGCATATAGTCGGCGATTTGTTTGTCTATCTGTCTGGTTTTGTCCAGAGTATAACTCAAATACCAATGAATTGATTTACAGTTCATAAGATGATAGAGGACACTGAGAGTAAGTGTAGTGCACAAAAAAATGGGACGTATTGTGGAAATGCCCATGGAGGGTGGGCGGGCGTGCATGATCCAGGTCTCTTAGTCAAAGGTCAAGGTCAGTGGGGAACGCTTGTCCAGAGCAAAACTTCTACATGCATTTAGGGATTTTAATATAACTTAGCGTAAATGTTCACCATTGTCAGACAGAGTGTTACGTGCAAAATTTAGGTCCCTGTGGTCATGGTCAAAGTCACACACAGAAGTCAAAAGTCAGATAAAAATATGAAAATGTGAGTATGGACCATTTAGTCATCATGAATTGAGGGATTCTATCACAAATGTTCGCCATCATGAGACTGAGCATTACACACATAATTTAGGTCCATATATGCAAGGCCAAGGTCACAAGAGATGATGAAATGTCCAGACTTTGTCCGGATTATATCTTCTACATGCTTTGAGGGATTTTAGTATTACTTGATACAAAAGTTCACCATCATCAAACATGATGTTGTGTGCATGAACCAGGTCTCTAGGTCAAAGGTCAATGTCACACTTGGAGGTCAGAAGTTCATTTCAAATGTTTGTTTCACTATCCAGCACTAGTCAATAGTCAAACTTGCTTCCCTAATAACACCTCATTTTTATCTATTTTAGCCCAAATCTTCTGGAAAGCTTTTATGATGGGCTGAAGGTGAGTTTTTCTGATCGGTCTTGTCCGTCGTCCGTCCGTCTGTCATCAACTTTTCATTCAAACGACATCTCCTCTGAAACCACCAGGCCAAATTCAATGAAACTTGCCTGGGATGTTCCTTGCATAACGCTCTTCCAAGATTGTTCAAATGGTTCTGTCCATTGCATGTCTGTGTCATTGGAGCTAAAAAAGATTTTAATAATTGGATATTTAAAAACCTTCTTCTCCAAATCCCCAAGGCATGGATCATAGATATTCGGTATGAGGCATCATCTAGTGGACCTCTACCAAGTTTGTTAATCCCCTTCTGCAAACTGAGGAGGGAATTATAGGAATGGCCTCCGTCTGTCAGTCCATCTGTCCGTCCATTTGTCCATCCGTAACACTTTCGTGTCCGCTCCAAAACTTTTAAACTGCTGAAAATTTTTTGAAATAAATTGGCACAAGTGATCACCATTATGAGACAATGTGCAGAGTACAATAATTGGGTTGCTACCCCCAAGGTCAAGGTCACACTTAAAGGTCAAGTGTTAAAAATCTACATTTCTTGTCCACTCCATAACTTTTAAACCGCTTAAAAGTTTAGAAATAACTTGGCACAAGTGATCACCATTATGAGACGATGTGCAGAGCACAATAATTGGGTTGCTACCCACAAGGTCAAGGTCACAGTTAAAGGTCAAATATCCACATTTCACGTCTGCATTATAACTTACTAACTTGGCTTACGAAAAGTTTTTTAATTACTTTGCAAAAATGACACGATATGCAGAACATCCAGGTTGCTACCCGCAAGGTCAAGGTTAAATGTCCTCCATAACTTTTTGACTTTATGGAAGATTTTAAATAACTTGGCACAAATAATTATTATCATGAGACTATGTCCTTATAATTTGCATGGCACAACATCAAGGTCATGGTTGGTTAAAGGTCAAGAAGTAAGTACACATTCATGTCCGCTGCTGCGGAAGGGGATTTAGCTGTCCTTCAGACTGCCTTGTTCAAATAAATACCCTTGGGTCGAAACTGTCCCCACCCCAGGGTCAGTTGATTTTACATAGATTTATAGAGGGAAAACTTAAAAATCTTCTTGTCAGAAACCACAAGGCCTAGAGTTAAGATATTTGGTGTGCAGCCTTGTCTAGTGGACCTCTTTCAAGTTTGTTCAAAATATGACCCCTGGGTCAAAAAAGCCACGCAAAAGGGGTCACACGTGTAACATAAAGTTATTAAGGAAAAACTATAAAAATCTTCTCATCAGAAATCAAAAGGCATAGAGCTTAGATATTTTGTATGTAGCATTGTCTAGAGGCCCTCTACCAAGTTTGTTCAAATCATGGCCTCTGGGTCAAAAATGGCCCTGCCTCAGTGGCCACATGTTTCACATAGAGTTTTATAGTAAAAACTTTAAAATATTCTTGTCAAGAACCACAAGGCATAGAGTTAAGATATTGGTGTGCAGCATTGTCTTGTGAACCTCTACCAAGTCTGTTCAAATCATGGCCCCTGTGTTAAAAAAGGCCCCGCCCCAGGGTCACATGTTTTACATAGAGTTATATAGGAAAAACTTTAAAAATCTTCTTGTCAGAAACCACAAGGCCTAGAGTTAAGATCTTTGGTGTGCAGCATTGTCTAGTGAACCTTTACCAAGTTTGTTCAAATCATGACCCCTGGGTCAAAAATTGGCCCTGCCCAAGGGATCACATGTTTTACATATAATTATATAGATTTTTTCAGAAAGTAGGTTATCTCCCTTGTGGATATCGATTACATTCGGATCACTTAGGGCACTGGGTAGTTAAATTTCCAATGATGGCAGATCAAAACATAGAGAACAATTGTCATCTGACAGAAAGAAAAAAAAATGTTAATACATGTAGACATTCTAGAAGAACATATCTAAACTAAGATACCATCTCTTTTTTGTTACAGAAACACATCTTTATACAAAAATTTAACACACTTTTATCTATAAAAAATGTATCCCGTTAGTCATGGGGAAAATACTGTGTTTATATTGTTAGTTTTAAGAAATAGCAGTAAGAACATTCTGTGGTTTAGTTTGCCAACCTACATTTTACTGACTGAAAAGGCACGGATTTGAATCCTTTGAAATCAAGTATACAAGCATAATATATTATGTTTATGCCCCCGAAGGGAGCATATAGTTTTTGAACCGTCTGTCCTTCTGTCCGTCCACATTTTTCTTGTCCGGTCAAGTAACATAAGGTGGATTTTAAAATAACTTGGCATAAATGTGTGGCACAATTAGACGACATGTCTAGCGCAAGACCTGGGTCTTTAACTCAAAGGTCAAGGTCACACTTAGGCTTCAAAGGTCATTTTTGAGATAATGAAGTGATGGTCGTGTCCGGTCTGTATCTTTGTCATTCACGATTGGATGTTAAAATAACTTAGCATAAATGTGTGTCACATTATGATGATGTGTCATGCGCAAGACCTGGGTCTGTAGTTCAAAGCTCAAGATCACACTTAGGCTTCAAATATCATTTTTTTCATGATAATGCAGTGATGGTCGTGTCCGATCTGTTTCTTTGTCATTTATGGATAGATTTTAAAATAATTTGACATAAATTTGTTGAACATTATGACGACGTGTCTTGCACAAGACCCAGGTCTGTACCTCAAAGGTCAAGGTCACAATTGGGCTTCAAAACCTCATTCTCATTATAATGCAGTATGCAGTAATGGTTTTCTATAATAATATTGCACCTTATTTAAAAGTTTACTGATTAAAGTTTTGATAATTATATGTCAGAATAACAAATCTTTTACTGTAATTATTTTATTGCATAAATAAAATAAAATCCCATATCCTTGACTAAGACATCTACATTTCAGAAAAGGTAAACCTTAATAGACATGGAGAATGCAGAATATATCGTACAAATATTATGTTAATAAAGATTTTGTGTCTACTAATATCTTATTTATGTGCCAGTGCTTAAACCTAAAGTCCTTGCATTTGCATAGGCCATTAAATGAGATGTACTGAGGTCAAGTTTACTCTTTCGACTCCAAATGCCTTCTATCTAAAAATTGGGTGTCAGGGGGCATATGTCTGTTTACAACTACAGCTCTTGTTTTTCCATGGTGCATTAACTTCTCTTGAATTTTGAAGAAAACCCCCCTCAAGAAAAATAACAAGGTGTTCAAAACCCCCTTAGTAAAAATAAAAGGGTGGTCAAAACCCCCTCAATGGGTACCATCCAAATCCCTTTGGTGATATGGATTATTTTTTAATTACCATGATACATTTAAATGATTAGAGTGTTTCGTTTCAAAAGTAAAGTAAATGTGTTGCAAATATAGATAATGTGTTATGTTGTTTGATCAATCTAAGTGTTTTTAATTAAAAAGCTCTTTTTTCCCTTCTCAATATAACTAATGGGGGTCTTGACCACCTAGTCATTTGTGGCCAGGGGGTTATGACCTCTAAGTCATTTTTAGACCAAGGGGGTTTTGACTGAGGGGATTTTAGTGTCCCCCGAATAATGTTAAGACACCGGATGTTAAATATATCATTGTATATACACTATATTTTGTTTTGTGACATGGTTAGTTGCTACGTTAGATCACGGCTTACAGCTATCCAATTTTAAGTGAATAAACAAAATTGTCTTAAATAATCATTTAAGCCTAGCTTACTGTTTTGTTCTGTTTGACAAAATACAGATCAAAAACAGCTGCATCACAAATTTAATTAGGAGAATGACATTTCACACTTCAAGGTAATCAACTAGATGTAAAATTTAAGTATGTTACATCATCAAAGAAAACATGTCTTTTTTAACACAGGATGTGGTTTGAAGTTGGAACTTTATGATGCCTAGCTTGTTGATTGGATCATTATTGAATATGGCTGTCAATCAAGTGACATATGTTTTATGACAGCTTCTGTGATCTATTGATGTCTTGAAAATTTATTGGCATTTCCTTGCTGAAGGGGCAGTCTTGATTATTACTGAATTGAGGAACTGAAAATATTGATTAGGAATATGACATTTCACACTTCATGGTACTTAAATGGTTGTAAAATCAAAGTATGTTATGTCAACAAAAATAACATGTTTTTTAACACAGCATGTGGTTTGAAGTTGGAACTTAATTGATCCATAGCTTGTTGCTTGGATCATTATTGATAAGGGGTGTCAGTCAAGTGAGATAATGTGATTTATTGATGTCCTGAAATTTTGTTTTGTACATCAGTGTTTTAACTGATATTTTAATCAGAACTTTACATTTTGACCTTGATGCTTGCAGAAGCTGTCACACTTAATTTCTGTTCAATAACTTCCGTAGAAGTTGTCCCAGAGCCTTCAAACATCACAAGATTATTGCCCTCATTGAGCTAAAAAAACCTTTTATCTTTTGGGTCAGCAGGTCAAAGATCAATGTCAAAGGAACCTTTAGAGTGAAAACAGTTTCCACTCAATAACAGGAGTACCGTTTCACCAAGAATCTTCAAACTTCATAGGATGATTGTTAGCTCACCTAAGCACAACGAGCTCATGGTGAGCTTTTGTAATCCCCCTGTGTCCGTCGTCGTGCGTCGTCCGTCGTCAACAATTTCATAAAAACAGCATCTCCTCTGAAACCAATGACTGCACATTAACCAAACTACACAAGAATGATCCTTGGGTGGTCCCCATTCAAAGTTGTTCAGATGGTTCTGGTATGGTCACAGGTCAAAGGGCCAAAAAAGAAGTTTCAAAAATGCAATTAAAAGAACTCTTCTTGTCAGAAAGTACAAGGCCAAGAGCTTTGATATTTGGTATATGACATCATCTGTAGGTCCTCTTCCAAAGTTGTTCAAATTATGCCCCTAGTCTCAAAATTGGCCCTTCCCCAGGGGGTCATAGGTTTTCCTTATATGTATATAGTTAAACATTAAAAAATCTTCTCCTCTGAAATGACAAAGGCTAGAGCTTTGATATTTGATATATATGATATCATCTATAGGTTCTCTACAAAAGTTGTTCAAATTATGCCCCTAGTGCCAAAATTGGCCCTGCCCCAGGGGGATCAGGTTTCCTTATATGTATATAGTAAAAACTTAAAAAATTTTCTTCTCTGAAATGACAAAGGCTAGAGATTTGATATTTGGTATATGATATCATCTTTAGGTCCTCTTCCAAAGTTGTTCAAATTATGCCCCTAGTCTCAAAATTGGCCCCGCCCCAGGGAGTCATAGGTTTTCCTTATATGTATATAGTAAACACTTAAAAAATCTTCTCCTCTGAAATGACAAAGGCTAGTGCTTTGATATTTGGTATATGACATCATCTTTAGGTCCTCTACGAAAGTTGTTCAAATTATGCCCCTAGTACCAAAATTGGCCCCGCCCCAGGGGGGGTCAGGTTTCCTTATATGTATATAGTAAAACCTTTAAAAAAATCTTCTCCACTGAAATGACAAAGGCTAGAGATTTGATATATGGTATATTATATCATCTAGAGGTCCTCTATAAAAGTTGTTCAAATTATGCGCCTAGTACTAAAATTGGCCCCGCCCCAGGAGGTCATAGGTTTTCCTTATATGTATTTAGTAAAAACTTAAAAAATCTTCTCCTCTGAAATGACAAAGGCTAGAGCTTTGATATTTGGTATATGACATCATCTTTAGGTCCTCTACGAAAGTTGTTCAAATTATGCCCCTCGTGCCAAAATTGGCCCCGTCCCAGGGGGTCATAGGTCTTCCATATATGTTAAAACTTAAAAAATCTTCTGCTCTGAAATGACAAAGCCTTAAGCTGAATTATTTGGCATGAAATATTGTCTAGTGAATCTGTTCCAAGTTTGTACAAATTATATCCGGGGTAAAAATTGGGCCTGCCTGGGGGTCATAAATATTCATTATTTGCATATAGTAAAAACTTTCAAGAAAATTATCCTTTGAAGTTTCAAAGGCTAGAGCTTAGATTTACAAGAAATAATGATAGCTTCCACACAAATAACAGTTTGTCCTCAGGTGAGCGCTTTGTGACCAATGGCCCCCTTGCTTTACTAAATAGAAAAACCGTATTTTTGGGCGATTAGTAGGTCAAAGGTCAAGGTCACAGGGACCTGTAGAGTGAAAAGTATTTCCTGCTGAGTAACTGTAGTACCATTTTACCCAGTCTTCAAGCTTTATCGGGTAATTAGAAGAACCCTATTGTTTTTAGGTTCCATAGGTCAAAAGTCAAGGTCACAGGGACTTGTAGAGTGAAAACTATTTCTGCTCAGTAACTGGAGTACCATTACACCCAGAACCTTCAAACTTCATTGGGTATTATACCCACGAATTGAAGTTTGGGGGTATATAGGAGTCACCCGGTTGTTGGTCAGTCTTTCGGGCGTGCGGGCGGTTGGTTAGATATTTGGTAGTATGCACTGTGACCACAGTGGGGTCATCCCCCCTCCCCTGGGGGTCACTCCCCCCACCTCCACCCCGCCCAAATTTTTTTTCTCATTTTTTAAGTTATTCGCTATGGCAATAAAATTTGGACCATTTGTACAGTTTTTCAAGATGATTTCAAAAACATTATTCCTTGACCTATATTTTTGACCTACTGACCAATTTTTTTGTTTTTTAGCTGCAGTAATGAAATTTGGACCATGTGCACAGTTTTTCGTTTCGATTTCAAAAATGTCATCGCATGACCTATATTTTTGACCTACTGACCTACTTTTTTGTTTTTTTTGGCTACAGCAATGAAATTTGGACCAAGAACACAGTTTTTCGTTTCGATTTCAAAAATGTCATCGCATAACCTATATTTTTGACCTACTGACCTACTTATTTGTTTTTTAGCTACAGCAATGAAATCTAGACCATGTGCACAATTTTTCGTTTTGATTTGAAAAATGTTATGGCATGACCTATATTTTTGACCTACTGACCTACTTTTTTGTTTTAAAGCTACGGCAATGAAATTTGGACTTAGTGTACAGCTTTTCATTTCGATTTCAAAAATGTCGTCTCATGACCTATATTTTGACCTACTGACCTCCTTTTAGTTTTTGGAGCTATGGCAATGAAATTGCATTGGTCCATTTCTGTGATATGCATCATTTCATTCATTAAAATGTCTTTCATCTTTGAACCCAGGTGAGCACTTTAGGGCCATTGGCCCTCTTGTTTATGTATATTTTCCCCTTTTGCCTCTGACAAGGTGATATTGTGGTGGTATTGATCACATTCAGTGATAGCTTTCGTTATATTTCATAGATATATAGGTATTTTTTATTCCAATCTGTACTTAAAAAAATACTAAAAAGAATACACATTTTGAAATAGTGCTACTATGGGGAGCATCCATCAGTTATTTGGAATTTCTTGTTATAGTAAACAGATCATAGAACAAGGACAAAAGTATCTTCGACTTTCCATAGAACAACACACATAAGTGAAAAAACGTTCAGATGAACAGTTTCACTTTTTGGCGTAATGCCCACTTGTAAATGATTGTTTTGCACTGCCTTTGCAGTCACATAACTAATGTCTGTGTGAAATGTTGATACATGTTTGAATTGAACAAAATTCGTGTTATAGGTGGATCAACCGTAAAGATGTGGAAGGCAAGAATATATTTTCTGGTGGCTTCCTTGGGTTGGATAACATTGGTGTGTTTGACAGGTCTAAACCATTACCAACAGGTGGTTTTCTGGCTCAGGTAATGTTACAGTTAAAGTAAAATTTGTGGTTAATGGAACTGTTTTGTGGCTAATGTACTTCAGTGTTTCAAGATTAGAAGTGTTTGCATCCTTTTGAAAAATCCATTCATCAGCTTCTAAATAACCAGTTTTCCAAACATCCTAAAATTTTAACTTTATAGATGGATAGATATAGATAAATATGTGTCATATAGTCGGCCTTGGCCATTTTTTAGCTCACATGACTCAGTGTTTCAAGATTAGAAGTGTTAGCATCCTTTTGAAAAATCCATTCATCAGCTTCTAAATAACCAGTTTTCCAAACATCCTAAAATTTTAACTTTATAGATGGATAGATATAGATAAATATGTGTCATATAGTCGGCCTTGGCCATTTTTTAGCTCACATGACTGAAGGTCACGTGAAGCCTTTAGTATGCAGTTTTTTGTCTGTTGTCAGTCTCTCCGTCATCCACAATTAGCTTCAAACAACACCTTTTTCAGTACCACTAGGCCACCTGCAATAAAACTTTACAAGAATGATCCTTGTGTGGTCTCCTTTCAAAATGGATCCATGCAGAGCCCTGGTTTCCATGCCAGTTGCCAGAAAAAAACTTTTTAAATCTTCTGGTCTGAAACTACAAGGCCTGCAGCTTAGATATTTAGTTTGTAGTATCATCTAGTAGACCTAAAAGTCTTATAAATCATGGCTCCTGGGTCAGATTGGACCTACCCAAAGGGTTACTTCATTTTGCATAGGCTTACATTGGAACAGCTTTTAAAATCTTGTCCTCTAAAGAGATAAGGCCTGTTGCAATAAAAACTTCAGCGAAATGATCCTTGTTAGGACCCCCATTATGTAAAGAGTTGAACTCCATGCCCTTTATATAATTTTTTTCAACCTGTGAAAAACATGGCTGCAAGGGGATGGGTCTTAGTTTGCCTAATATGTCTTTATATGAAACTTTAACCATCTTCTTTTTAGAAACTGCAGGTTCAATTCAATATAATTTGGTACAAATGTTCCTTGGGTGACCCTGTTTATAGATGATGAAATTTATTGCGATCCTTGAAAAAACATGGTTACCAGGGACTGGGCTTATTAACCTATGTCTATATTTGAAACTTAAAACATCTTCTTATTAGAAACTGCAGGTACAATTTCAAAATAATTTGGCACATATGTTCCATGGTTGACCTTCCATATCAGTTGTGAAATTTATTGTGATCCGTGAAAAAATTGATCAGTAAAAAGATAAGTGTTTGAAAATTGTAAATACAGTAAACTCCACTTAAATCGATATCGCTTGTAATGATATACCATTAATAATGATGCTGTTGCCACGGTTCCGACTTAAGCCTTCTTTATTATATACGCTTACGCTCCTCTGATGTTTAGATATTTCAGATGTAACGATGCATTTTTCTGGTCCCCAGTGTAAAATTGTCCCTTTAAGTGAGGTATTTAGCAGTCTGAAAGATGTAAATGATTGTTGCTCAAATGAAAGAGTAATAGCTCAAATTATCGGACAAACAATCTAACGTAAACATTTGAACACAAAAGCGGTACTTAGCGATCAATGATTTGAGTACTGACTATTTCTCCCTACCTGTTCATATATTTGCATCAGTTTATATTTTCTGTATGTATAATAATGGAGTCTCCAAGTGGAAAAAGAAAACTTTTAAATCTAGAATCTAAATATAAAATGACATGTGCATTTGATAAATCACTAAGAAAAAATATACGATATTGGTGCTGACTTTGGAATAAAATAATATTCACTGAGCACAATTTAGAAAGAAATCAGGATGCTATTGTTAAAGCATATGAATGAACTTGAAAACCTTAGAATACTACACATCTGTCATTGAAACAGGCAAAGATTACGGATTTTTTTTCTAATAAGTGTTAAGTAGTAATACATACATTTATACAATATATAATGAATGTGACTGTCGTTGGTGCATTTGAAAGTGCGTGTAGTTGATTAAAACAAAACTTATTTTCCTCTGTGGTTATTAACTTCTAGTGTAAATTTTGTGTAATACTTAACATGTATATAGTTTTATAAGAATTGCTTGAATATATTGAATAAACCAATTCTGAACTTATTTTATATCATATGCATAGCCTTCATTAAGCATGTGCAAGTTTTCTACTTCTGGTTTCGTTGCCTCTCGGATGTAACGATATCCGGATATAAAGATAAAAATTTGGTGGTCCTCTGAATACCATTATAAGTGGAATTTACTGTAATAAGATTAGTTGCATGACTTGAACTGCATAATGATCAAGGGGGTGGGGGGGTAGAAAAAAAAGATGAGATAATAATTAACTGGTTTATTTCGTGCATTTTCTCAGACTAAAAATTATAAATGTAATTGAAAGAGACATGATAAGTCAAGAAGAAAACTTCAAGATGTTGTTGATAAATTTTCTTACCTTTCAATCTTTGTAATATTACATACATGGAATGTCTGTTTAGGCGGATGCTACAGCGTGGATGGGTTTTTTCTGTTCCATCATGTTGGAGATAAGTCTGATTCTTGCTCAGAGAGAACCAATCTACCAGGACATGGCCAGTAAATTCTTTGAGCATTTTGTAGCTATCACCGATGCTATGAATAATGTTGATGAAGTTGGTAAGAATATTTCCTTTCAATGCATAATGTTTGTTGTGCTGACTTCATAATGGTCAGAGTACTTTTGAAGAAATGTATCTTTAAAGAATTTCACACTAGATCTAGTGCATTGCCCCAGCAGATTTATTCTAATCAAGTCAGTCGTATTGTTGGAATGCTAACAAAGTGCTTCACTGCCTCACACAACTGAACAATTCAACTGGGATTATTTTAGCCAAAATTACAGTTATTTAAAAGCAGAATAATTGAATCTATTTGCAGTAGCATAAGAACACATGTGAATGTTAGAGACTAAAGTTTTCTGCACAAACCTTTTGTTGAAAAATGAATGACAACAAGTCAGTATTTGCTGATGTTTTTCAGGTCTGTGGGATGACAAAGACAAGTTTTATTATGATCATGTGCGCAACAATCACTGTAGTCAACCTGTCAAAATCAAATCAATGGTGGGACTAGTGCCGCTGTTCTGTACATTGGTTCTTAAAGATTCAGACTTTGTTAGACACCCAGGATTTGCAAAAAGAACAAGATGGTTCCTAGATAATAGAAAGGATTTGAAGAAAATGGTACATAAAATTTAATTTTTTCTAAGAAACTTACAGACTAATGAGAAAAACAAGATCAGTTAGCAGTTTTTTTAGACTGGAGGCATTTTTAGCTCACCTGAGAACAAAGTGCTCAGTGAGTGAACTTTTGTGATCATTGATTGTACTTCAGCCTGCGAAGTGAGTCGTGCATCATCAACAATTTGGCTTAAACAACTTGTCCTCTTATACCGTTAACCCAATTTTGATGAAACTTGCCTGATATATTACTTGCTCAACCAAATTGTTCAAAGATTTAATTCCATGCAGAACTCTGGTTCCTATTGCAAGAAGAAGGAAAAACTTAAAAAATCTTCTTATCAAAAAGTACTAGGCCCTAAGCCTTAAGATTTGGTATGTAGCATTGTCTAAGATTTGGTTATGTAGCATTGTCTAGTAGACTTCTACTAAGTTTGTTCAAATTATATCCTTGCAGTCAGAATTGGCCCTGCCCAAGGGGTGACAAATATAAAGACATATATTTGGAAGAACTTGAAAAATCTTCTTTTCTGAAACCACAAGACCCAAGGCTCTAAAGTTTTTCACAAAGTGTTATTTACTGGGCCTCTACCTAGTTTGTTCAAATCATGCTCTGGGGTCAAAATTGTTCTTCCCCGAGGTCTTATTTGTGTAAAATATGAAATCTTTGAAAATTTTCTTGTCAGAAACCATAAGATCTAGACCTTATATATTTGGAAAGCAATTTCTAGTGGACCTCTGCCAAGTTTGTTCAGATTATGTCCCTGGGGTCAAATTGGCCCTGCCCCAGCTGCAACATTTTACAAAGTCTGATTTAGGGAAACTTTAAAAATCTCCTTGTCAGAAACTAGGAATGCAAAATGACATCCATAAATTAGAAGACTGGGAACGAGACTGGGCCATTGAGTTTAATCCAGGTAAGTGTGAGGTACTGACAATCACCAGAAAGCAAAATCCAATCATATATCCCTATACCTTGCATGGTACAAAACTTAAAACTGCAGACTCATCTAAATATCTTGGGGTGACCATATCAAAACACTTAAATTTCGACCCAGCACATAAACAATATCACCTCCTAAGCAAATAATTCCCTGAGATTTATAAAAAGAAACATCAAAACAACAAATAAAAAGGTTAAAGAAGCTGCCTAAACAACTTATGTAAGACCACAAGTTGAATACTGTTCTGTCATTTGGCACCCTTGGCAGAAATCCCTCACCTATAAATTAGAAAGTGTACAGACAGTGCAGTGAGGTTTGTCTGTAAAGATTATGACTTTACAAGCTGCATAACTAAAATGATACAAGAACTAAACTGGAAAACTTTAGAACATCGAAGGGTCCATAACTCGATCCTATTCTTGTATAAAATCCAGCACCATCTTGTATGTTGATCATAATCACCTGCTGCCTGTTAGGAACTTCAACTTCCTTATACCCCAGTCATGAACCCAGTATCACCTTAACTCTTTCTTTCCCAGGACCATAAGATACTGGAATAGCCTGCCAGGTTCTGTACAATCGAGCCCCAGCATCAGTATCTTTAAAGAGAGACTGGAGGCGGTCAACCCCTAGTGCAAAACTCTGTTTTTATTTTTATTAGGATCGATCAATGTCCGTCCATGGGACGTCCACAATAACTTTGTTAACATTCTAGGTTGTTTGTCCCAGTGATTAATCGGACGAATTCGAACATAGGTTATCTTGGTTCAAAAACTAGGTCACAGAGCCCTAATATGGAAAAACCTTGTTAACACTGTAAAGGTAACATTTTCAGTCAAAATAACCAGGAAATTGGTCAGAAAGGTTGTTTCAGGCATTTCTAGCTCTAGTTCGAATATGGATTATAAAAGTAGGTCACGAAGCCCAAAAATAGATAAACCTTGTTAACGCTCTAAGGGCTACCTTTTCAGTCCAAATATCTTGGATATATGTCAGAAAGGTTGTTTCAGGCATTTCTAGCTCAAGTTCGAATATGGGTCATCCGGGCTGGTTTCACACTCTAGAGGCTACATTTTCACTCCAAATATCCTGGAAATTTGTCAGAAAGGATGCTTTATATGATTTCTAGCTCAAATTCAAATATGAGTCATCTAGGTTCAAATACTAGGTCACAGAGCCCAAATATGGAAAAACCTTGTTAACACTGTATAGATAACACTCTGTGTCCAGATATTATCCTGGACATTTGTCAGAAAAGTTGTTTCGATAATTTCTAGCTCAACTTCGAATATTGGTCATCTTGGGTCAGTTTATCAGGTCCATAACAACTTTGTTAAAAGCAGTCATACTCGGGGAGCGATCTATGGCCATCATGGCCCTCTTGTTAATTACTGCACCCTATTTTATCTTTTATCCCTTTAATCACTGCACTATCTATCTTTTAATAAACTAACACTCCCTATCATAGTCTTCATTGACTGTTGGGAGTATCCCTGTAGATGTAGAACTATAGTTACTCTGCCTTTGTTTGATATTTGGCATACAGGTACAACTTGAGGTCCTCTACAATGATTTTTCAGATTATGCCTGTGGGGTCATTGATTTAATATATGCATATATAGGTAAATTTTGGAAATTTTCAATGAAACCACAAGGCCTAGGGATTAGATATTTTGCATGGAGAATCATCTAGAGGTCTTCTACCAAGGTCAAAACTGACCCCGCCCCAGGGGTCACTTGATATTCTAAAGACATGCATAGGAAAAAAATTAAAAATTCTCTTTTCAGACATCACAGGACCTAGTGTTGTGATATTTGATGTGCAACATATTCTAGTTGACCACTTTCAAGTTTGTTCAAATTTCGGTCTTGGGGTCAAAATTGGCCCAGCCCCCTAGGTCACCCTGGCTAAAAATAGACTTTTCAGCTTTTCATCTAAGAGCCTTCATTTATTGACAGATATCTTAGATATTTAGTATATAGAAACCTTGCTTGAATTTCTGACATTTATTAACGTCAACATCAAGGTCACCGAACCTAAAAATAGATTTCTGAACCTTTCCCCGTTTATCGACCAATAACTAACATATTTTATATGTATGTAATTTGCAAGGACCTCTTCCCTTTGGTGGGGTTTGAGGTCACTTTGGTCAATGTCAAGGTCACTGAGGCTATAAAAATGATTTTTCTACTTGTTGTCATAGAGCCTTTATTTATTGATTGACATTTTAGATATTTTGTATATAGACACCTTTCATGAATATCTACCAATATCTGGGGTAAAGGTCACCGAGATCACCAAGGCTAAAAATAGATTTTTATATTCCCACCACATAGTGTGGGGGCATATAGATTTGCACATGGCCATATGTCCGTCTCTCCATCCATCCGTCCATACGTACGTACATCCAGTTTCTTGTGTGCACAACTCCTACACTCATGGATGGATTGAAACCAAACTAGCACACATAATAGACCATGATGGGTTGTTGTGCAAGAAGTAAAGAATTTTTTTTCTTTGATCAGTTTTCACTGGATTATTGCCCTTTGTTGGTTTTTCATTCATGCCATATATAGTAAATCTTGTGTGCGCAACTTCTCCTACACCCATGCATAAATGTCTGCATACTTATTATGTACCTATAATAACCTAAGTAATACTGAAATCTAGTGTTTTCATAACTGTTTAAAATAATTACCATATTGTTAAATAGGTGAATGAGTTATGGAAGAAAGGCATTGTTAATGAGTTATGGAAGTAAGACATTGTAAAAAAACGTATAGCAGCTGACACATTTTTAAAGAGGTTTATTTGTAAGGCGAAGAACTCTTAGCCTATCAAGCAATTAACTATATATCCTTTGTTTTTCCTGGTGATGAATTCCCTCTCTTTGACAAATTCCCAGTTGGGGGAAATCATTGTCCTACGGACAAGTCTTGTTCTACTCTACATTATAGAGCCTTCATTTATTGGCCTATATCTTAGATATTTGGTATGTTCGAGAGGTGTTCAATTTATTATGTAACAGTTTTAACACAGCTTAATTATTTATTGATTTTTTGCAACAGATGCTCAGTCTGGGATCTATGGCAATAGTAAATTATTCTTTGCCTTCTAGGCTAACTTTCTAAAGTCTGGTTTATGCATGACTGCTCAAGTTTGTTCCATTCATCTTTAAGAGCCTTTTTAAGACCAGTCATGGTATAGGTCTTGCGTTTTTATACCTACGTTTCAGAATGCCCTAAATAACAAAGTACATGGGAGCTGCATCTGGCCTTTTTGGCATTCATTCTGCAAGAGTTATATAACTGACATTGTGTTTCTTGAGAAAATGCTGATTTTGGCAGTGTGACTAGAAGCCGAGTCTTGATGGAACGCCATATCATTTTTTCTTCCAGTAAAAAGTCACGGAATATCTTTTTATGCCCCCCATCAAAGATGAGGGGGCATATAGTTTTGCAAATGTCGGTCGGTCGGTCGGTCTGTCGGTCGGTCGGTCTATCAGTAGACACTTCGTTTCCAGTCAATAACTAGAGAATGCTTTGACCTAGGTTCACCAAACTTGGTATGCTGGTTGGTCATCACCAGTAGATGACCCCTATTGATTTTGAGGTCATTAGGTCAAAGGTCAAGCTCACAGGGACCTTCATCCTAAAAAGAATTTTCCGATCAATAACTTGAGAACGCTTTGACCTAGGTTCACCAAACTTGGTGTGCTGGTTGGTCATCACCAGTAGATGACTCCTATTGATTTTGAGGTCATTAGGTCAAAGGTCAAGCTCACAGGGACCTTCATCCTAAAAACTGTTTCCGATCAATAACTAGAGAACGCTTTGATCTAGGTTCACCAAACTTGGTATGCTGGTTGGTCATCACCAGTAGATGACCCCTATTGATTTTGAGGTCATTAGGTCAAAAGTCAAGCTCACAGGGACCTTCATCCTAAAAACGGTTTCCAGTCAATAACTAGAGAAGGCTTTGACCTAGGTTCACCAAACTAGGTATGTTGGTCGGTCATCACCAGTAGATGACCCTTATTGACCTTGAGGTCATAAGGTCAAAGGTCAAGATCACAGAGACTTTCATCCTAAAAACGGTTTCTGATCAATAACTAGAGAATGCTTTGACCTAGGTTCACCAAACATGGTGTGCTGGTTGGTCATCACCAGTAGATGACCCCTATTGGTTTTGAGGTCATTAGACCAAGCTCACAGGGACCTTCATCCTAAAAACATTTCTGATCAATAACTAGAGAACGTTTGACCTAGGTTCACCAAACTTGGTATGCTGGTTGGTCATCACCAGTAGATGACCACTATTGATTTTGAGGTCATTAGGTCAAAGGTCAAGCTCACAGGGACCTTCATCCTCAAAACGGTTTCCAGTCAATAACTAGAGAACGCTTTGACCTAGGTTCACCAAACATGGTATGCTGGTTGGTCATCACCAGTAGATGACCCCTATTGATCTTGAGGTCATTAGGTCAAAGGTCAAGATCATAGAGACTTTCATCCTAAAAACGGTTTCCGATCAATAACTAGAGAACGCTTTGATCTAGGTTCACCAAACTTGGTATGCTGGTTGGTCATCACCAGTAGATGACCCTTATTGACCTTGAGGTCATAAGGTCAAAGGTCAAGCTCACAGAGACTTTCATCCTAAAAACGGTTTCAGAAACTCGTCCGTCAGTCGGTCTGTCGGTCTGTCTCCACCCTGTCTGCTCCACCTTGTCCGCTCAATAAATCATACTGATTGAATGATTTTCTTCAAACTTGGCTTTGATGTTAACCTCAACACGGGAATGTGCAGAACCCATGTTGCCCTTGTGTTGGGTTAAGGTCACAATGGAAGGTCAAATATCTGACAATTAAAAGAAGACAATGTGTCTTGTTTGCATTGTACATTTTTACCCCTTGAAGAATTTTGTTCTTACTTGGCTCAGATATTCAACTCAACAAGGCAATGTGCAGAACTCATGTGTCAGGTTCAGGTCAAGGTCACATTGGAAGGTCAGACAAATTTCTTGTCCACTCTGTAAATTTTATACCCTTTGAAGGAATGTCTTCAAACTTGGCTCAAATGTTCACCGATCCTGGTTCAATCCCCAGCAGGGCCGGCAAATTTTTCTCCGTGATAATTGATCTATAGGTCATTTGTCCCTCACCTCTGAAGCAAGTGAGGAAGTAGTCAGTCACTTGTGTAGAAATTGGTTAGTAAACTGGTTGGATACCCAGGAACAATGGTTAGGTGTCAATTATTAGACAATCAAATGTAGGACAGGGATTTTTTTCTTACTTGGCTGAATACATGATATTCTTATTTAAGCTCATAATTTTTTTTGTTTTAATAAATTTGCAGAATCAGAGGTTATTGTTACCTGTTTCCTGATTGGATGATTCAAAATTTATTCATTACCATAACCTGTGAAGTGTTTTCTTTTTTTCCATCTATTTTATGCCACAAGTTATTCCCTTTTCCATCTATTCAAATATCCAAGTCACCTTCTATCAATGACATTGGTGGAGGTATGAATCGCATTCAGCGATAGTTTTAGTTCTTTATGACATTTTTTGCTTCAAAAGTCCTAAAATAATGCCCTCAACTAAATCATTTATTTTTGGTCTAACCATATAGAATTTTGAATTCAAATGTGTCGACTGTGTATACAATACACCACTTTACATTTATTAATCACTTTGCAGGAGGTCTTGTAAGTTAAAAGATATTATAGGTGTGTTTTGATAATTTTTGATAATAAATTGAACACCTTTCTTAGGTACCTTGCATCGACCTCTAGGTGAGGTTTGAGGTCAAGGTCCCTGGGGCTAATGATAGATTTTTCTACTTTCTGTCATAGAGCCTTTATTTATTGACTGATAATTTAGATATTTTGTATATAGGCACCTTCTATGAACCTCTACCATTGACTGCAGTGAAGATCAGATTTAATGAGGTTCATAATTGTTGTTTTTTTCTTTTTGTGTGGGGAGCCTTCATTATTTACCGATATCATATTTAATTAGTATTATATGTAGTATATTATATTATATTTTTGTATGTATATTAGTATATCATATATAATTAGTATGTAGATACCTCCATGGACCTCTACCATTGAGTGGAGTTTGAGGTCACTGGGGTCCATGTCAAGGTCACAGAGGTTTCCTACCGTACATCATACAGTTATACTCCCATTGGATTCAGTTTCAACATAATTTTCACAAAACATTTATAAACAATAGATCTCCTGTCTATTCCTGAACCAACCTGATCTTGTTATGGGTTCCAGAGGTATTTGAGTGAAAAGAGGGATATTTTGCTATATCTGCATGATAGTAATCAAAATCACTGAGACTAAAAATTAAAGTTGGCCCTACCCCTGGCATCACCTCAATTTTTTTTTATAAACCGACATAGGTAAAAACTATAAAAATCTTCTTGTCAGAAACCACAAGACCTGGAGTGTAGATATTTGATATGTAAATGAAAGTAGTTGCAGTTTTACTTAGGTGAACGATAAAAGAGCCATCATGGCCCCCTTGTTCTACTTTCTGTCACAGAGCCTTTATCTATTTACCAACATTTTATCAATTTGGTTTATAGTCACCTTCCATGAGCTTCTACCATTTTCTGGTGATAAGGTCAAGGTCATCAAGGCTAGATTTTTTATTAACCAGGTTTTCAAAGAAAACTGGTTATTGAAATGCTGAAGTCGGCGGGCGGGCGGGCGGGTGAGTGGGTGGGCGTCAAGTTTTGGTGTCCGCTCAATAACTTGAGTTAACTTTGGTCTATTGACGCCAAACTTGGTATATGGGTAGCTTATATTAAGGGGCAGCTTGGGATTGCTACCCAGGTGTCTGTGATCAAGGTCAAGGTCACTGTAGCTAAAAATAGAAATTCAGTTTCTGCTCAATAACTTTAGTTTGCTTTGGTCTATTGATGCTAAACTTGGTTTATGGGTAGCTTATTTTAAGAGGAGGCTTGGGATTGCTACCCAGGTGTCTGTGGTCAAGGTCAAGGTCACTGTTGCTAAAAATAGAAATTCAGCTTCCGCTCAAATACTTGAGTTTGCCTTGACCTATTGACCGCAAACTTGGTGTATGGGTAGCTTATATCAAGGGGCAGCTTAAGATTGCTACCCAGGTGTCTGTGATCAAGGTCAAGGTCACTGTTGCTAAAAATAGAAATTCAGTTTCTGCTCAATAACTTTAGTTTGCTTTGGTCTATTGATGCTAAACTTGGTATATGGGTAGCTTATATTAAGAGGCAGCTTGGGATTGCTACCCAGGTGTCTGTGATCAAGGTCACTTGCTTACAATAGAATTTTCAGCTTCTACTCAATAACTTCAGCACACTTTGACCTATTGATACTCAACTTGGCATGTGTGTAGCTTACATGAAAATAAAGCCTGGCTTTGCTACTCAGGTATCTGATTTATTTTTATTTTGAACTATTGAAACCAACTTTCTGTGTTGGTACCAAAATAACAGCACCATTTTTACTTCACTGCCATATTTCTTCCTAATTCCTGTCACATCAATACTTGATTGTTGAAAACCTGGTTTTCGTCGCATTGCGGCGCTTCTTGTTTTTTCTTTATGGAGCCTGCATTTATTGACCATTATCTTGGTATATGGTACCTTACATTTACCTCTACCAATGGGTGGGGTTTGATGTCACTAGAGTCAAGGTTAAGATCACAGAGGTTAAAAATAGATTTTTCTACCTTACATTATAGTGTTATGCTCACATTTGATTCAATTTCAAGGAAACTTTTACAAAATATTTATGACCATTCTTTTCCTGAACCAGCCTGATCCCATTATGGGTTTCAGAGGAATGCAACAAAAATAAGTTTATTTTGCCAAAGCTAGAAATCAAAATTTGCACCATTTAGGCATCAACTGGTTTTATATAGACTGACATAGTTTAAAACTTTAAATATCTACTTGTCAGAAACAACTAGGCATTGAGTTTAGATATTTGGTGTGTGGATGAAAGTAGTTGTACTCAGGTGAGGGACAAAAGGGCCATAATGGCTTGTTAGGATAAGTATATAAGTATTATATAACCATAATTTTTTCAGAGGACATCCCCTCTGAAACAACACGGCTAAATTTGGTAAAACTTAATTGGAATGTTCCTTGCATGAATCTCTATCAAAGTTATTCAAATGGTTCCAGTCCATTGCTCACATGGGTCACAGGAGCTAAAAACAGATTTTTTATCCCCCCACCAAAGGCGGAGGGGATATTAAAAATGGTGTCCGTCCGTGCGTCCATCCTAATTTTGTCCTGAGCAAAAGGACTTGAGCGATTTTCTTCAAACCTCCTATATTGAAAAAGCACATAAGGCGGAAGTGCAGTGTGCAAGAACAATGACTCTACATTGCCTACTTTTAGAGTTATTCCCCTTTTCAGATTTACTTGAAAAAATATGCCCGAAGCATAACTCTGAAAGTATCTGAGTTATTTACTTCAAATTTAATACACTGACAGAGCGCATTAGTAGGAAGTGCATGTGCAAGAACAGTAACTCTACTTTGCCTACTTTTAGAGTTATTCCCCTTTATCAGATTTACTTAAAAAGTTTTGTCCAGAGCATACCAAAAGTACTTGAGGATTAATTTCAGACTTAATTTCCTGACATAGCACATTGGTAGAAAGTGCAGTGTCAAGAACAATAACTTTTGCCTACTTTTAGAGTTATTCTCCTTTATCATATTTACTTGGAAAAAAATTCCAGAGCATATCTTCAAAAGTACTTGAGCCGTTTTCTTCAAACTTAATACACTGACATAGCACATTGGTAGGAAGTCCAGTGTCAAGAACAATTACTCTACCTTGCTTATTTTTTTAGGGATTTTTTCAAACAGCATACGCGCATTATTACATTTAATTTTTAAAAGTACAACCTTCAGGTAACATCTTCCCGGTTGGGGGATTAATCATGTGTAACATGGCTCTTGTTATGCCCCCGGAGGGAGGCATATAGTTTTTAAACTGTCTGTCCATCCGTCAGTTCATTGGTCCGTCAGTTCGTCCAAAATCTTTAACATAGGCAATAATTTTCTTATTAAGAAATTCTGAATATCCAATTGTCCAAAAACTAATATTTGGCCATAACTTACAAATTAGTAAGTGGATATACTTCATACTTAAACACAACACCCCTTTGGACAAGTCCTTCCCACTGACCTATATTTGTTTGACCTTGACCCCTGAATGACATTCACCTTGAAGGTCAAATTGTCCAAAAACTTTAACATTGGCCATAACTTCCTTATTAGTAAGTGGAATTACTTCATACTTGGACACAACCCCCTTTGAATAAGACCTTCCAACTGATCTATGTTTATTTGACCTTGACCCCCGATTGACTGGTTCTCAGCTC
Source organism: Cyclina sinensis (assembly GCA_012932295.1). NCBI lineage: Eukaryota > Metazoa > Mollusca > Bivalvia > Venerida > Veneridae > Cyclina > Cyclina sinensis. The sequence continues at coordinate 34,539,424 of JAAONU010000019.1, forward strand.
AAAGGTCAAAGCACTACTTTCGGGGGCATTGTCATCTTACAGTGACAGTTCTTGTAAAAGTGAAAACTTCGAAAATCTTCTTCTCCATAACTGGAAGACCTTGAGCTAAAATATTTGGTTTATTCAAGTCTATCTTTACCAAGTTTGTTCAAATCATTGCCCAATGGTCAAAATTGGCTTCGCCTCAGGGTCCACAAGATTTCACATCGGCTTATGAAAGGAAAACTTTGGAAATATTCCTCTCTGAAACCGTAGGGCTTAGGGTTCAAATATTTGGTATGCAGCATTGTCTACTAGACATCTTCATTTGTCAGCTCGACTTTTTTTGAAAAAGAAACCCGATTGATTGTGATAGTCATGGTGTCGTTGCCATTGCCGTTCCCGTCCGAAAACTTTAACATTGATCATAATTTCTTTATTCCCTGATGGATTATCTTTATACTTGGACACAACAACCCTTTGGACAAGACCTTCAAGATGACCAGACTAAACTTGACCTTGACTATTAAATGACCTTCAAATTCAAGGTCAAAATATTGAATTTTGCTAAAATTGGCCATAACTTTATTATTAGTAAGTTGATTCTCTTCATGCTTGGACACAACAACACTTTGGACATGAACTTCAAGAAGACCAGACTGAACTTGACCTTGACTATTAAATGACCTTCACCTTCAAGGTCACAATATTGAATTTTGCTAAAATTGGCCATAACTTTATTATTAACAGATGGATTCTCTTCATGCTTGCGCACAACAACCCTTTGGACAAGATCTTCAAGTAGACTGGACTAAACTTGAAATGACTCATAAATGACCTTCACCTTCTGGGTCAAATTATTGAATTTTGCTAAAATTTGCCATAACTTTAGTATTTATTGTTGTTAACTTAATTATTAATAGGTGGATTGTCTTCATACTTGGACACAACAACCCTTTGGACATGATCTTCAAGAGAACCAGACTCAACTTGACCTTGAATCATAAATGACATTCACCTTCAAGGTCAAATTATTAAATTTTGCTAAAATTGTCCATAACTTTAGTATTTATTGTTGGATTTGATTTATACTTGGACAAAACAACACTTATGACAAAACCGACATGTTGAATAACTCAGATATGACCATTACCTTAAAATGACCTTGACCGTCAAGGTCAGATGCTTGAATTTTGCTTAAATTGTCATAACTTTCTCATTTATTTATAGATTTAATTCATATTTGGACTAAACAACACTTATGACAAATCCGACACTATGATTCTTTCAAGTTTGACCTTGACCCTTAAATGACCTTGACAGTCAAGGTCAAATTGTTGAATTTTGCTACAATTTGCCATAATTTTGTCATTTATTGTTGGAATTGATTCATACTTTGATAAAACAACACTTCTGACAAAACCGACATGTTGAGTAACTCAAGTGTGGCCATGACCTAAAAATGACGTTGACTGTCAAGGTCAGATGTTTGAATTTTGCTTTAAATTGACATTACTTTGTCATTTATTGATGGATTTGAATTATACTTGGACAAAACAATACTTTTGACAAATCCGACATTTTGATTCAAGTTTGACCTTGACGTAAAAAATGACCTTGACTAGCAAGATCAAATTATTGAATTTTGCTAAGATTGGTCATAACTGTGTAATTTATGGTTAGACTTGATTCATACTTGGACAAAACAACACTTTTGACAAAAACTTACATGTTGAATAATTCAGGTATGACCTTTACCCTAAAATGACCTTGACAGTCAATGTCCCATTATTGTATTTTGCTTAAATTTTCATAACTGTTGTTTATTTATGGATTTGATTTTTACCTTGATAAAACAACAAAACCAACATTTTTATTTATTTTAAGTATGACCTTGATGTTTAGATGATCTTGACATTTAAGTTCAAGTTATTGAATTTTGCCTTTAATAGCCATTTTTTTGTTATTTCTGGTTTGATTTGATTTATACTGGGACAAAACAACACTTATGACAAAACTGACACATTGAATCATTCAACTGTGACCTTTAACTTCAAATGACCCTGACCATCAAGGTCAAATTATTGAATTTTGCTAATATTGGCCATAACGTCATTTTAAGTTCTTTTTTATTAATACTTGGACAAAACAATGCTCATGACAAAACCTACATGTTAAATTATTCAAGTATGACCTCAACCTTTAAATGACCTTTACAGTCAAGTTCGAATTATTGCATTTTGCTAAAATAGCCAATTTTTTGTTATTTATTGACGGATTTGATCGATACAGGGACAAAACAACACTGAGAATAAAACAAACGTGTTGAACAATTCAAGCATTACCTTGACCTTTAAATGACCTTGACATTACTTAACTTGGCTATATCTTTGTTGTTAATAGATGTAGTGTCTTCATGTTTGGACATAACTACCTTTTAGACAATACCTTCAAAGAAGGTTAAACAGAACCTGACCTTGACCTTTAAGGTCAGATTTCTGAATGTTGCTAAAATTGGCCATTACTTTGTTATGTATAATTATATTTCCAAATGATGTTTCATTTGAAATCCCTTCACCTCTGGAAATAGGAAAAAGTCGAGCGTGGCCCCCGCTTGCAGTGGCTCTTGTTTAAATCATGGCTCCAGGGTCAAAATTGGCTCAATCCACTTTGTTTCAATTAAAGTTATATTTCAAAATCTTTTTTCAATGAAACCAAAACGCCTAGGACTAAGATATTTTGTATGTAGCATTGTTTTTATGGACCTCTACCAAATTTCTTGAAATCATGGCCTTAAATCTTTTTGGCTGAAAAAACTATGCCTTGTGGTTAGATATTGGGCATACGGTTAGATATTGGGCATACTGGTTAACCAATGGCAAAGATTGTTCAAATTATGTCCCTGGGTCATTAATGGCTCTGCACCAGAAGTCACTTGATTTAATAAAGGCATATATAGGGAAAACTTAAAAAAATCTGAGAAACCACAATCATCATCAATGCCTTGGACTTAAATATTTGGCATGGAGTGTCATCTACAGGTCCTCTACCAATGTTTTGTTCAAATTGTACTATTGCTAGCACCAGGAGTCACTTGATTTTTAGCTTCTGAGCTCTGTGTGCTCAAGATAAATTTTTGTGATCGCTCTATGTCCGTTGTGCGTCATGTGCCATATTCACCTGAGCTAATGCCCAGGATGAGCTTTTGTGATCGCCCTGTGTTAAGCATCCATTTTTACCTTTTAGCAACATCTCCTCCTAAACCACTAACCTAAATCCTGGTAAAACTATGCAGGGATGTTCCTGGCATGAAGCTCTATGAAAATTAATCAGAGAATATAATTACATCAAGAACTCCTGTTGCTATGGCAACTGAAAGGAAACACTTTGAAAATCTTCTTTAGAGCATTGAAGATATTTATGCCCCCACTTCAAAGAAGAGGGGGTATATTGCTTTGCAATTGTCTGTCGGTCGGTCCGTCAGTCCGTAGACCAAATGGTTTCCGACCAATAACTAAAGAATGCTTAGGCCTAGGAACTTCAAACTTGGTAGGATGATTGTCCATCACCAGTAGATGACCCCTATTGATTTTGGGGTCAAGGGGTCAAAGGTCAAGGTCACATTGACCTTTTAGGTAGAAATGGTTTCCGACCAATAACTAAAGAACGCTTAGGCCTAGAAACTTCAAACTTGGTAGAATGATTGTCCATCACTAGTAGATGACCCCTATTGATTTTGGGGTCAAGGGGTCAAAGGTCAAGGTCACATTGGCCTTGTAGGTAGAGACGGTTTCCGACCAATAACTAGAGAACACTTTGACCTAGGTTCACCAAACTTGGTATGCTGGTTGGTCATCACCAATAGATGACCCCTATTGATTTTGAGGTCATTAGGTCAAAGGTCAAGATCACAGGGACCTTCATCCTAAAAACGGTTTCCGATCAATAACTAGAGAACGGTTTGACCTAGGTTCACCAAACTCGGTATGCTGGTTGGTCATCACAGTAGATGACCCCTATTGATTTTGAGGTCATAAGGTCAAAGGTCAAGCTCACAGCGACCTTCATCCTAAAAACGGTTTCCGATCAATAACTAGAGAACGCTTTGACCTAGGTTCACCAAACTTAGTATGCTGGTTGGTCATCACCAGTATATGACCCCTATTGATTTTGAGGTCATTAGGTCAAATGTCAAGCTCATAGGGACCTCCATCCTAAAAACGGTTTCTGATCAATAACTAGAGCATGCTTTGACCTAGGTTCACCAAACTTGGTATGCTGGTTGGTCATCACCAGTAGATGACCCTTATTGACTTTTAGGTAATTAGGTCAAAAGTCAAGATCACAGAGACTTTCATCTGAAAAACGGTTTCCGATCAATAACTAGAGAACGCTTAGGCCAAAAAACTTCAAACTTGGTAGGATGGTTGTCCATCACCAGTAGATGACCCCTATTGATTTTGGGGTCAAGGGGTCAAAGGTCAAGGTCACATTGACCTTGTAGGTAAAAAACGGTTTCCAATCAATAACTTGACAACCCATGCACCGTTGACTCTCAAACTTCATATCTGCATTTTTCTTGGCCAGTCGATGACCCCTATTGATTTTGGGGTCAAAGGTCAAGGTCACATGTATGTCAAAACAGTTCAGACCAATACTTGGCTACCAAATGGCATCGGGTTTTGTGGACTGTGAGACTTACATTTTAGATAACATGTATATTTGGTCACTAGGTCAAAAGTCAGTCACAATAATCTGGCCACGTGACTAATTGGCTGCCGACAGGGGGCATACATGTTTTACAAACATATCTTGTTTGCATAAAGGTTCACCTAGAAATCCGCTACCAAGGATGTTCAGATAAAGTCCCTGGGGTCATAAATGGCTTGGAACCACAGGCTTATATAGGAAAACTTTAAAATCTTTTTGTTTGAAACCACAAGGCCTAAGGCTGAGATGTTTTTGCTTGGAGCTTCAGCTAGATGTTATCTGGCAAGATTTTTTAAGAATCTTCTTGTCTGAAACCACAAGGCCTAAGGCTGAAATTTGTGGCATGGAGCATCAGCTAGAGGTCCTCTGCCAAGTATATTCAAATAATGACCTAGGAATCATAAATGGCCCTGCTCTTGGGTCATGTGATTTTATTTAGGCTTATATAGGGAAGACTTAGAAAATCTTCTTGTCTTTAACCACAAGGCCTAGAACTTATATATTTTGCATAAAGCATCAGTGTCCTCTTCCAAGTTTGTTCAAATTATGTCCATAGGGTTTAAACTGGCCCCGCTGAGGTGGTCCTATTTGTCTAAAATATTGAATCTTTGAAAATCTTCTTATGAGATATTGTTAATATTAGACCTAAGTCTTTTTGCATGGAGCATCAGCTAGAGGTCCTCTACCACGAATGTTCAGAATATGCTGGGGTTATTAATGTCCCTGCCCGGGGTCACTTAATTTTACATAGACTAAAGAGAAAACATTTTTTTTTCGGAAACCGCAAGGCCTAGAACTAAAATATATTGCATAGAGCATCAGCTAGATGTCCTCTACCAAGTTTGTTCAAATATATGGGCTGTGCTCCAGATGACAAAAAAAGAAAGTTTCCTTGTATTATAAATTTCTTGTAATATTTATGACTAATGCTTAAAAAATAACTTACTGACAAAAAATAAGTCAAATAATTACATTATAAATTGATTTTTTTCCCTTTCAAAGTGCTATACCGTAATGCGACGATATAACTATATCGTATAAGATTTAAAGTAAATATCTGTAATATCACATGCGGCGATGGTGGTGACAGTAGAAGCGTTGGAAATATTTTGTTAACATGAGGGTCCAGAGTTCAGATCAAGGTGGAGCGAAAATATTTTTTTTATTCTATTTTGACTTTTATAATCAGTTTTGAAGTAAAATATTATGTTGTTATAATCTCACGGCATCTAAATATATAATTTATGAAAAAAATTTTTTTTATGTCAAATCTGGAGTACAGCCTCTTTAAAAAGCGTTATCAGATAGCGTGTGTACTTTCGTAAGACTGTTTAGGTATTGTTCAATGTTTTTTTTTTTTACCTTTATTTAGAATAGTAGCATAACAACCTCCTTCTAGATTTAATTAATTTAATGATCCTTTTTTTAATCATAAAATTCTTATAAAATAATTTAAAAATATATACATGACCCTTTTTTTTTCTGATCGGTCTTTGTCCGTCGTCCGTCCGTCGTCAACTTTTCATTCAAACGACATCTCCTCTGAAACCAATGGGGCAAATTTAATGAAACTTGCCTGGGATGTTCCTTGCATGAAGCTCTACCAAGATTGTTCAAATGGTTCTGGTCCATTGCATTTCTGGTTCACTGGAGCTGAAAATAGATTTTATAAGTTGGATCTTTAAAAATCTTCTTCTCCGAAACCACAAGGCCTGGAGCTTTGATATTTGGTATGAAGCATCATCTAGTGGACCTCTATCAAGTTTGTTCAAATTATTTCCCTGGGGACAAAACTGACCCCACCCCAGGGGTCAGTTGATTTTACATAGAGTTATATAGGAAAAACTAAAAAATCTTCTTGTCAGAAACAAGAAGGCCTAGAGTTAAGATATTTGGTATGTAGCATTGTCTATGGGACCTCTACCAAGTTTGTTCAAATCATGGCCTCTGGGTGAAAAATGGCCCCGCCCTGGGGGTCACTTGTTTTACATAGAGTTATATAGGAAAATCTTAAAAAAATCTTCTTGTCAGAAACCGTAAGTTATAGAGCTTAGATATTTGGTGTGTAGCATTGTCTAGTGGACCTCTACCAAGTTTGTTCAAATCCTGGCCTCTGGGTCACTATTGTCCCCGCCTCAGGGGCCACTAGTTTTACAAGGAGTTATATAGGAAAATCTTAAAAAATCTTCTTGTCAGAAACCGTAAGTTATAGAGCTTAGATATTTGGTGTGTAGCATTGTCTAGTGGACCTCTACCAAGTTTGTTCAAATCCTGGCCTCTGGGTCAAAAATGGCCCCGCCCCAGGGGCCACTAGTTTTACATAGAGTTATATAGGAAAATCTTTAAAAAATCTTCTTGTCAGAAACCATAAGTTATAGAGCTTAGATATTTGGTGTGTAGCATTGTCTAGTGGACCTCTACCAAGTTTGTTCAAATCCTGGCCTCTGGGTCAAAAATGACCCCGCTCCAGGGGCCACAAGTTTTACATAGAGTTATATAGGAAAATCTTAAAAAATCTTCTTGTCAGAAACCGTAAGTTATAGAGCTTAGATATTTGGTGTGTAGCATTGTCTAGTGGACCTCTACCAAATTTGTTCAAATCATGGCCTCTGGGTCAAAAATGGCCCCTCCCCGGGGTCACTTGTTTTAGATAGAGTTATATAGGAAAAACTAAAAAATCTTCTTGTCAGAAACAAGAAGGCCTACAGTTAAGATATTTGGTATGTAGCATTGTCTAGTGGACCTCTACCAAGTTTGTTCAAATCCTGGCCTCTGGGTCAAAAATGGCCCCGCCCTGGGGGTCACTTGTTTTACATAGAGTTATATAGGAAAATCTTTAAAAAATCTTCTTATCAGAAACCGTAAGTTATAGAGCTTAGATATTTGATGTGTAGCATTGTCTAGTGGACCTCTACCAAGTTTGTTAGAAAAATGTCCCTGGGGTCACTATTGGCCCCGCCCGAGGGGTCACAAGTTTTAAATAACAATATAGAAGAAAATCTTTAAAAATCTTCTTGTCTGAAACCACAAGACCTAGAATTTTAAAATTTGGCATGAAGCAAGCTTTATCAAGCTTTTTCAAATTATTGGATTAGGTTAAAGGTCACGGAGGCTAAAAGTAGATTTATCTACTGTACCTCATAGAGCCTTCATTTATAGACCAATATCTTTGATATTCAGTATAGAGGTTCCTTGCACGGACCTCTACCCATGGGTAGGGTTTGAGGTCACTGGGTCAAGGTCAAGGTCACCATAGCTTATAATAGGTATTTCTACTTTCTGTCGTAGAGCCTTTATTTATTGACTGATATTTTACATATTTGGTTTGTAGGCACTTACATATTTTCAATTAAAAAATGAAATACTGCTTAACTGGAAACCTACAGCCAAAGTACTCAGGTGAGCGATCCAGGGCCATCATGGCCCTCTTGTTGTATATCTGTATTGAAAAAAAAAAAAAAGAAACAACCATGTTTACAAACATAGTTGTATTACATGAAGATTATATCTCTTAAAAGATATCTTTATATCCTGATCTCAATTTTAAGTACTGTGTTTTTGAGTTCTTTAAAGATTGGATCTGAGTAAACAAAAGAATACTTTTGCAACGAAAATTATGAACATTCTATTTAGAAACGTTAGCGATGATCGTTTTTATCTCATATGCTATCTTAATGTTTAGGCTTACTCTTTAATGATCCAATATACATCTACTGCTAATTATCAATTTTATTTACAGTAATAGGATTTAAATCCTTCATATATGCAGACAAGAGTGTAAACTGTGGAATTCGTTAAAAGATTTTTCTATAATTTTCGACATCTTTTGTTTAGAAAAATCACAAGCGTAAGCTTTAAGAAATAGTGAATGATAACTGACGGAAAATAGCCTTATATGAATTTTGTTGCTATAATTTTCGATTTCGAGCAACAAAAACTTCAATAAAACTTTAATATATTTATCTTTATAAAATCGAATACTGACTGTTATTGTTACGTTTCGTATTTATCAAACTTAATAATAGAGAAACATGTTTTAAAGAGTATAAGTAAAGAATATCTTCGAATTGTCAAGGTTTTTTTTTAAAGAAAAAATGTAGTGTGTTCATATTTTGAAGATATTTTTATGCTATATAAAACAACTTAAAGCAAATGATAATGTGTACCGTGTCAATGTTAATGCCTTATATAAAATATACTTTTCAGGTATAAAAGGTATATCAAATGTAAATTCTACATATATATGATACGCTTTTATAAAAAAAAAAAAGCTAACTGACTATTTTTTGTTGAGGAAAACAATTGTTATTGTTTCTTTTGTAAATATGTATGTTTTTATAAGAGCTCTTTCTAATTAGGTATCTCTTATATACTGCTCATATAGCGGAATGAAGGTTTTGTACCCTTTATGTACATAGTTCAATCGACCATGTTTATTTTTTTTCATCCATTTCAACTTATCACTGTAGGTGTTGTCTCAGATGTTGCCAGAGCCGTTTTAATCCTATCTTTAGTAACATGAATGTAAAAATATCATCTTATAATGTAAGAGGGCTAGGAAATAAAGTAAAACGTAATGCAATTTTCATTTCATTGAAGATCAATGTATTGATATTTGTTTTATTCAAGAAGCACACTTTATTAAATCATTGTTAACATCTTGGGCAAAAGAATCAAATTACGACATGTATTTCAGCTGTGAATCTACAAAAAGTGCAGGAGTAGGCTTTTTGATAAATAGAAAAAAGTCAATTAAAGTTAGGGAAACAAAACAAATCGAAATAGGAAGAGCAATGTACATGCAATGGGAAATAAATAACATTAAATACAATTTAATTAACGTTTATGGACCGAATAAAGACGATTTCAAGCTTCTTGATAATATAATAAATATAACAAAAAATTTAAGTAAAACATACACCATTTTAGGAGGTGATTGGAATTTAACTTTAGATCCAAAAACAGATAAAAGGGGAGGAAATATGAATACGCATAATTCATGCAGGAAAAAACTTACTGAAATCATGGAACAATTTGATTTAGTAGATATATGGAGAACCATGCACCCAAATCATAACAGATATACATGGAAGACACGTAAGGTAATCTTGTCGATTAGACTATTTTATCGTCTCTAAAGATCTTGTAACGTCTATATCAAAATCTGATATTACTAATAGCATAAATTCAGATCATTTTATTCCAAATATATATATCCAAGTAGAAAAATTAAAAAGAGGTAAAAGTAACTATAAAATGAATAACTCTATTTTGTTTAATGAAAAATACAAAGAAAATGTTAAAACGGCTATTTCAGAATTTAAGGAGCTTAATAAAGACACAAATCCACAAATACTATGGGAACTGATAAAAGGTACAGTAAGAAATAAAAGCATAAAATTTTCAAGTAATTTCAACAAGCAGAAAGAGAATGAAATAGAAAACCTCAATAAAAAAATTTCCCTTTTACTCGAACAAACCCAAAACAGCAATAAAGTTAATTTGGAAGAACAGCTAAATATTGAATGTGCTAAATTAAATGAAATATACGAGCAAAAAGCAGAGGGTTTTATCACTAGACTGAAGTATACACATCTAGTGAATGAAGATAAAAATATAAAAGTATTAAAACAATTAGAAAATCAAAAACAAGAAAGTAAAACAATTAAAATTTTAAATATAGACGGAAAAGAAATAAACAAACAAGAACAAATTTTGAAGGAAACAGCAAAGTATTTTAAAACGTTCTACGCTAAAAAAGGCCCATCAAATAATACTTTAGAAGATTTAAAAATACAAGATATGCCAAAATTAAACGTATTAGAAAGTCAATCGTGCGAAGGTGCATTAACCTTAGAGGAAATTACATTGTCCATAAAAGAGATGAAGAACGGCAAAAGTCCGGGGTCTGATGGAATAAATGTAGAATTTTATAAACTTTTCTGGAATGAAATTAAAACAGATTTATTGAACACACTCAATTACTCTTTTAAAACTAACAGTATGTCAGAACTACAAAACCAAAGTTTAATCACTCTTCTACCAAAACCAAATAAAGATCATACAAATATCGAAAATTGGAGGCCAATTAGTTTACTAAATGTTGGTTATAAAATAGCAACAAAGTCGATCGCATCAAGAATTAAAAAAGTTTTAAATGATATAATTCATAAAAGTCAAACTGGTTTTGTCAAAAATAGATACATTGGAGAAAACATTAGAGTTCTTGAAGATATTATTAAAATTACATACAATAACAACACTCCTGGTATGCTCTTATTTACAGATTTTGAAAAAGCTTTTGATAGTTTAAACCATGATTTCATGTTTAATATGTTTCATATGTTTAACTTTGGAGAAGATATAAAAAATTGGATAAAACTTTTTTACAAGTCACCAAAGAGTGCTGTCACAAACAATGGATTCAATTCAGACTTTTTTGCTTTAGAAAGAGGTGTAAGACAAGGTTGCCCACTGTCGCCTTATATTTTTATCATATGTATTGAAATACTTTCATTTGCATTACGTAAGAACTCTTCTATTAAAAGGAATACATGCGTTTGGTAAAGAAATAAAAAATGTAATGTTTGCAGACGATACAACAGTGACGTTAGATGGCTCAAAAAATAGTTTTGACAATACTTTAAAACTTTTTGAAACATTCGGAGAAATGTCTGGTTTAAAACTGAACTACAAGAAATGTGTTGTTCTGAAAATTGGTTCATTAAGAAATGAGCATGACCTTATCTATTCAAAGAAAAAAGATATACAATGGAACTGTACCGAGGCAAAATTGTTGGGTATTATTTTTCATGCAGATCCCAAAAGATTAATTGAATTGAACTATGAGTCAAAAACAAAAGAATTTTATACGGAGCTAAATAAATGGAAATCAAAACATCTTTCCACTATAGCCAATATAACAATTTTAAAGTCCTTGATATTACCAAAGCTCACTTATCTTTTTTCTGTAATCCAAAATCCGAAATCTGAAATAATTAAGAAACTTCAACAAGACACCTTCGAATTTATATGGAAATCTAAACGGGATAAAGTAAAAAGAGAGACAGTTGTTAAAGATTACAAATACGGAGGTTTAAAAATGGTAGATATATACATCAATTCACTTAAAGCTACATGGGTAAAAAAACTTCTAGATGATAACAACAAAAGCTACTGGAAACATATCTTCTTAAGCGAGTTAGACAAAAATGGAGGAATTACTATTTTTGAGTCACAATTAAATACAAAAGATGCAGAAAAGATAAAGTTAAAAAGTTTATTCTTAAAAGATATACTTAAAGCTTGGTGTAAAATAAATTATAACACAGATACTTCTTTATTCTCAAATACTGTAATATGGAATAATAGTAACATAAAATGTTCAAAAAATCTGTTTTGCAATAATGTATGGTTAAGAAGTGGTATTAAATATTTTTCAGATATATTGATTTAGAAAACAATGCATTTTTTAATTTCAATATTTTAAAAACAAAATACAATCTGAAAATTAAAGAATATCTTTTTCACCCAAAACTTAAAGCTAGTATAAAAGAGATATTAAAGAAAAAAATTTCAGTCATTAATGCGGATAAAATTTTCACCTATCAAAAAATCTTTAAAACCGAAAGGAAAAGTATTACAAAATTATTAACAGACATAAAACTGGCAAAAGTTCTAAACGAAAAAGAAAAATACCAAATTAAATGGGAGCATGCTTTAAAGCTCGAAAACAATACAAATTGGGTAAAAAATAATATTATGCCTTTTAAACTTACTAAAGAAAGTAAAACCCAAAATTTCCAATACAATTTCATTCATAGAAATATCACAATGAATGCTTTTCTATTAAAATGCAAAATAGTTGAATCAAGTCTCTGTTCCTTCTGTAATGAAGCAATTGAAACTATAGATTACCTATTTTGGGAATGCTTTTATACTCAACGTTTTTGGAATCAAGTACGAAAATATATTAATAACAAAGATATTCAAGAAGAAATTACTAAAACGATAACATTTATGTGTATATCTAACAACACTGCGGTATCAGAAATTCTGCTACATGCAAAATATTATAAATTTAAAAGCAAATGCAAATCTACAAATCCATCATTTGATGTTTTCAAGATTAAATTTGAAAGTAGATTAAAATTAGAACAAAATCTAGCCCAGGAACAAGAAAAACTAGAGGCTTTCAATAGGAAATGGGATAAATTCCTTACTAGTGACAGCGACTGAGACGACACCGAACACACACATGCACACACACGCACACACGCGCGTGTTCAGTCATACACGCACAAGACAAATCACATAATATATACACTTTTTGTTTTGTCAAATTGTTTGTACATAAATTACCAGTTTTTTCATCATAAAAAGTGATGGTCTCCTTTCCCTTGATTACACAAGGAAATAAAATTGTAAAATTTAATAATAACAGTATATTGATTGAATCAGTTGTAACTGTCATGAATTTCCTTGTTGCTATTTATATCTAACATAGTGATATATTGTAAGGTTGATGGGGGATGGCTCTCCGACCCCCATTACACCATAGGACGGGGAAAATAAATGGGGTTACCCCGTTTTTGGGGTCCAAATAAGAAAAAAAAAGAAAAAAGTTTGTTCAAATATTGTCCCTCGGGTCAAAATTGGCCCCACCCTGTGAAATATTGAATCTGTGAAAATCTTATGAGATACAGTAAATTTTAGACATACGATTTTTTGTGCCCTTAAAAGCTTTGATATTTTGCATGTTGCATTTGGTCGGTGGACTTCTACCAAGTTTGCTCAAATTGTTCTCCGGGGATCATATTTGTGTACAATATTTAATCTTTGAAAATCTTCTCATGAGAAGCCATTAGCTTTGGGCTTGGACCATCATCTAGAGGAGCTCCACCAAGACTGTTCAAATTATGTCCGAAGGGTCAATAATGGGCCTGCTGTGCGTCACTTGATTTTACACAGGGTTACATAAAGAAGACTGAAACAATTTCTTGTCTGAAACCATACGCCCTAGAGCCTAGTTATTTTGGATGTTGCATTGTCTAAAAGACATGTACAAATATTATCCAAATCTTGGCTCTGGTATCAAACAATTGAATTCCGTCAAGAACTCTGGTTGCTATGGCAACAGAAAGGAAAAACTTTGGAATTCTTCTTGTCTTAAACCACAAGGCCCTGAGCCTTAAGATTTCGTATGTAGCATTGTCTAGTGGACCTCTACCAAGTTTGTTCAGATTTTACCCCTGTGGTCAAATTTGGCCCACCCTGGGGGTCCATTGATTTTACTAAGGCTTATATAGGGAAAACTTGGAAAATCTTCTTGTCTGAAACCACAAGGCTTTGAGCCTTAAGATTTCATATGTAGCATTGTCTAGTGGACCTCTAACAATTTTGTTCAAATTATACCTCGGGGGTCAAATTTGGCCCACCCTGGGGGTCCATTGATTTTACTAAGGCTTATATAGGGAAAACTTTGAAAATCTTTTTGTCTGTAACCACAATGCCTAGAACTTTAAAAATTTTTAATGGAGCATCAGCTAGAGGTCATTTACCAAGATTGTTTAAATGGTGTCCCTTGAGTGAAAATTGGCTCTACCCTGGGGGTCACATCAAAGGTCATAAAGGTTGTTTCAATGATTTCTAGGTCAAGTTCGAATATGGGTCATCTGGGATCAAAAACTAGGTCACAGAGCCCAAATATGGAAAAACCTTGTTAACACTTATAAGAGGTCACATTTTCAGCCCAAATGTCCTTGTAATATGTCAGAAAGGTTATTTGGGTGATTTCTAGCCCAAGTTCGAATATGGGTCATCTGGGGTCAAAAACTAGGTCACAGAGCCCAAATATGGAAAAACCTTGTTAACACTTTAGAGGTAACATTTTCAGCCTAAATATCCTTGTAATATATCAGAAAGGTTGTTTGGATGATTTCTAGCCCAGGTTCGAATATGGGTCATCTGGGGTCAAAAACTAGGTCACACAGACCAAATATGGAAAAACCTTTTTATCACTCTAGAGGTAACATTTTCAGCACAAATATCCTGGAATTATGTCAGAAAGGTTGTTTTGATGATTTCTAGCTCAAGTTTGAATATGGATCATGTGGGGTCAAAAACTAGGTCACTGAGACCAAATATGGATAAACCTTTTTATCACTCTAGAGGTAACATTTTCAGTCTTAATAACCTGGAAATTTGTCAGAGAAGTTGGTTTGATGATTTCTAGCTCAAGTTTGAATATGGGTCATGTGGGGTCAAAAACTAGGTCACACAGCCCAAATATGGTAAAACCATGTTAACACTTTAGAGGTAACATTTTTAGCCAAAATTTCCTGAAAAACTGTCAGAGAGCTTGATAAGATGATTTCTAGTTCAAGTTGGAATATGGGTCATGTGGGGTCAAAAACTAAGTAACAGCCTCTATATGGAAAAACCTTGTTAACACTCTAGAGGTAACATTTTCAGCCCAAATATCCTGGAAATATGTCAGATAGGTTGTTTCAATGATTTCTAGGTCATTTTCGAATATGGGTCATCTGGGATCAAAAACTAGGTCACAGAGCCCAAATGTGGAAAAACCTTGATAACACTATAGAGGTCACATTTTCAGTCCAAATGTCCTTGTAATATATCAGAAAGGTTATTTGCGTGATTTCTAGCCCAAGTTCGAATATGGGTCATCTTAGGGTCAAAAACTAGGTCACAGAGACCAAATATGGAAAAACCTTGTTAACACTTTAGAGGTAACATTTTCAGCCTAAATATCCTTGTAATATATCAGAAAGGTTATTTGGATGATTTCTAACCCAGGTTCGAATATGGGTTATCTGGGGTCAAAAACTAGGTCACTGATACCAAATATGAAAAAACCTTTTTATCACTCTAGAGGTAACATTTTCAGCCCAAATATCCTTGAAATATGTCAGAAAGGTTGTTTTGATGATTTCTAGCTCAAGTTTGAATATGGGTCATGTGGGGTCGAAAACTAGGTCACACAGCCCAAATATGGAAAAACCTTGTTAACACTTTAGAGGTAACATTTTTAGCCCAAATTTCCTGAAAAACTGTCAGAAAGCTTGTTAAGATGATTTCTAGCTCAAGTTGGAATTTGGGTCATGTGGGGTCAAAAACTAGGTCACACAGCCTGTATATGGAAAAACCTTGTTAACACTTTATAGGTAACATTTTCAGCCCAAATATCCTGGAAATATGTCAGATAGGTTGTTTCAATGATTTCTAGGTCAAGTTCGAATATGGGTCATCTGGGGTCAAAAACTAGGTCACACAGCCTGTATATGGAAAAACCTTGTTAACACTCTAGAGGTAACATTTTCAGCCCAAATATCCTGGAAATATGTCAGATAGGTTGTTTCAATGATGTCTAGGTCAAGTTCGAATATGGGTCCTCTGGGGCAAAAAGTAGGTCACACAGCCTGAATATGGAAAAACCTTGTTAACACTCTAGAGGTAACATTTTCAGCCCAAATATCCTGGAAATATATCAGAAAGGTTGTATCGATGATTTCTAGCCCAGGTTCGAATATGGGTCATCTGGGGTCAAGAACTAGGTCACAGGGCTTAAATTTGGAAAAACCTTGTTTACACTCTTCAGGTAATTTTGTCAGCCCAAATATTCTGGAAATATGTCAGAAAGGTTATTTCGATGGTTTCTAGGTCAGGTTCAAATATGGGTCATCTGGGGTCAAAAACTAGGTCACAGAGCCCAAAAATAGAAATATCTTGTTAAGACTCTAGAGGCTACTGTTTCAGTCCAAATATCCTGGCAGTTTGTCAGAAAGGTTGTTTGGTTGTTCAAATTATTAGATTAGGTTAAAGGTCACAGAGGCTAAAAATAGATTTATCTACTGTACCTCATAAAGCCTTCATTTATAGACCAATATCTTTGATATTCAATATATAGGTTCCTTGCATGGACCTCTACCCATGGGACGGGTTTGAGATCACTGGGTCAAGGTCAAGGTCACCATAGCTTGTAATAGATACTTCTACTTTCTGTCATAGAGCCTTTATTTATTGACTGATATTTTACATATTTGGTTTGTAGGCACTTATATATTTTCAATTTAAAAATGAAATACTGCTTAACAGCAAACCTACAGCCAAAGTACTCAGGTGAGCAATCCAGGGCCATCAAGGCCCTCTTGTTTAGTTATTGCCCTTTGTAGTTATACACCTAAATGAAGTTTGGGGGGCGTATATAGGAGTCACCCGGTGGTCGGTCAGTCAGGTGGTCTGTTGCAATTTCCTTGTCCGGAGTCGAACTTAAAAACTAATGGTTTGAATTCAATGCAACTGCATACAATGGTCAAGCACAATGAGAGAAAGTGCAGTGTACAAGAGCTATAACACTATCTTCTTCACTATTTGCACAGTTATTGCCCTTTGTTGGTTTTCCTTGTCCCGAGCAGAACTTGAAAACTACTGGTTGGAAGTCAATGCAACTTCATACACTGGTCGAGCACAATGACTGGAAGTGCAGTGTACAAAAGCT
Organism: Cyclina sinensis; assembly: GCA_012932295.1. NCBI lineage: Eukaryota > Metazoa > Mollusca > Bivalvia > Venerida > Veneridae > Cyclina > Cyclina sinensis. The sequence goes on from JAAONU010000019.1 coordinate 34,556,633, forward strand.
GTAACTTTATCTTCACTATTTGCACAGTTATTGTCCTTTGTTAGTTTTCCTTGTACGGAGCATAACTTGAAAACTACTTGTTGAAAGTCAATGCAACTTATTACAATAGTCAAGCACAAGGAGACTAAGTGTAGTGTACAAGAGTTATAACTCTTTTTACATTATTCGCAGAGTTATTGTCCTTTGTTTTCCTTGTCTGGAGCATATCTTGAAAACTACTGGTTGGAATTCAAAACAACTTTATACAATAGTCAAGCACAATGACTGGAAGTGCAGTGTTCAAGAACCATAACTCCATCTTCAGTATTTCCACAGTTATTGCTCTTTGTTGTTTTTCCTTTGTCCGGAGCATAACTTGAAAACTAATAGTTAGAATTCAATGCAACTTCATACAATGTTCAAACACAATGACAGGAAATGCAGTGTACAAGAAGCACAACTATCTTAAATTGCTCACAGCCATAACTCTGTTTTAATTTTTTTAGAAAGAATTCTGTTACTAATAACTTCCTCAGTTCCGAAGCAGTCTTGTGGGGCTATTAATCACATTTAGTGATAGCTCTAGTTTTTCATACGTTATTATTGTCCAGGGCCTATAAATTCCCCTTCCATAGAAAAAAAGTTAGATAACTGGTATGCTATCTTCAGGCAACATGTCCTACTTGCAAAGTTCTAGTTAATATTTGGTTTATAGGCACCCTCATTGAACCTGTTCTATTCAAGGTCAAGGTCACCAAGGCTGAAAATAGATTTTTTACATTTCCCTATGAAGCCCTTCATTTATTGACTGAAATATGACCGACAGTATTTTGTTTGTGTTGATTTCTTTCACTGGGTATGGTTTGAGGGCACTGGGGAAAAGGTCAAGGTCACAGAAGTTTAAAAATACATTTTTATATGCCCGAAAGGGGCGTAATGTTTTATGGTCCTGGGTGTCCGTCCGTCCACAATTTGGTTTCCCGAGGATAACTTGAGTACTCTTTGGCCTACAGTCTTTTACCTTCATATGATTATTGCCAACATTGAGTGGATGACCCCTATTGATTTTGGAATCAGTAGTTGAAAGGTCAAGGTCCGTAATATTGAAAAACATTTCCGCCATGTACTTTGACAATCATTTGTTAAAGAGACTTCAAACTTTATATCATGATTGCACTCATTGAATGGATGACCTTAATACATTTTGTCAAAGGTCAAGGTCAAAGTGATCTAAATGTTTAGAATCATTTTCACTATGTAACCTGACAGCCATTTGTCATAGAGACTTCAAAATTTATATAGTGGTTACACACATAGATTGAATGACCCCTATTGATGTTGGGGTCAGTAGGTCAAAGGTAAATGTTGCAGTGACCTAAGCACTGAAAACTATTTCAGCTGTAAAACTTTGTAACCATTTGTCATACAGACGTCAAACTTCGTATGATGATTACATTAAGAATATGACCCCCCCCCCCCTACATCTTAGGATCAGTGGGTCAGATGTCAAGGTCACAATGACCTAAACACTGAAAAGCATTTCTGCTGTATAACGTGGCAACATCTGCCCATACAGATTTTAAACTTCTTAGGATGATTGCCATCATTGATTACATGACCCCTTTACTGTTCGGGGTAAGTACATAAAAGATCCAGGTGACAATCAACTAAACAATCAATATTTCTGCACTTTTACTTGATAACCATGCATCAGAGCATGAACATCATAACTTCTGAAAGAATGACAGTTATACAATAAAACCTAAATTTCAGATATGATAAAGATCTATAAAACTCTAAAATTAAAAATTATAAAATGTTAAAAATCAAAATGTTATAGATCAAAAACAAAAAAAATAACATTTAAAGCAAATCATTTAATTTCAAAGCTTTTGGTTTCCTCCCTTATATACCAAATGCATCATACTTAGAAAAAAACACCCTTTGGGCATAATTATAATGCTCTGCATAGTGTTGGTCTTGTTTTGTACTTTATGTCATGATGTTATACTTCCTTTTGATTCAGTTTGAACAAAACTTTCTGAAAACATTTATAAACAATAGATCTCCCTTCTTTTCCTGAACTAACCTGATCCCATCATGGGTTCCAGAGGAATGGAGCCAATACAAGCATATTTTGCCATGTCTGCATAATAGTGATTTCACGCCTTTGATAATCTTACAAACCACTGGCTTAGTTTCAAAATTAATAAACACAACTATAATTATGAAACTTTAGCAGTGGGACTTAAGTTACTATTTTGGACCATCAACGCCCTCTATTTTTAGCAGTTAAGGTCTTGACAACTGATGAAATCATTCCAGGAAATTTCTGAGTTTCAGATACGAGTCATTGCAAGTCAGAGGGAAAGGTAGTGAATGGTATCTTAAATAGTACTGTATGTTTTCAGATTTCACTGATGAGTCGTGGAACCCACCAGGAAGGTTCATTGTTACTTGCAGTATTGAACAGGGAGAAGCTTGTCCATCTTCTCAGACATATGCTTGATGAGAAGAAGTTCTTGTCACCGTATGGTATAAGATCTCTCTCCAAGGTAAATTGTGTATGAACATAAGCTTTTTGTTTCAAGAGAAAAGGAAAGCACATCCATTTTATAAGATTATGAAACTGAAATTCAGAAAATATTATGCCTTCTGCACCAGTGCAATCTCAGACAAAACTTATGTGCAATGAATGTTGATATGAGAAACATTTAACTGCTTGAAAGAATTTTTGTAATTTTCCATTTAGTAAGACGAATACTATAGATACAGAGAGTTATTAATCCCTCAAGGTGAAGCGGGATGGCATTATAGGAATGACCTTTGTCTGTCTATCTGTCTGTCTGTCCATAACATTTTTGTTTCCACTCCTTATTTCCTATACCAAGTGTGGCCATACTACGTGGTAAATGATGTCTTTTAGGCTGTCGCAAGCAGTATTTTATACCTCGGAGGAGAAAACTGCTGTAAGCGTTTTGTTTCTACATCAATTTAAAGGGGATATAGTGCATGCGAATCAGAAAATTGTATCCTGCATATAGGTCCTAATGATTCTTTTGTCATATGCACAGTTTTTCTTAACATTCAGGAAATAAAGAGTTCATTAAACATGTATGCTATTGTGAAAAGCGCATCAGTTTTCCCAAATGTTAGAAAATTATGTACATCTGACAAAAGAATCAGTGGGGTCAATGTGTAGGACATGACTTTCTGTTTCGCATGCACTATATAACATAAGAATTGATGAAGAAATAAAATACTTACACCAGTTTTCTCCTCCAAATCAAGGCAAAAAATGCTGCTTGCAACAGCCTGAATGACATCATTTACCACATGGTATGGTTACCCCGATACCTGAACAGATTTTCGTGAAAGTTAGGTCAAATGTTTAACTCATTGAGATGATGTGCAGAAAGCATAGTCCACCCATGTCACTTCAAGGTCAGGGTCACGCTTTGAAGGTCATTTGTTTCAGCCTTCCATTTTTTGTCTGCTCAATATCTCCTTTTCCTTTTGAACCAATTTTTTGTAAACTTTAGGTCAAACGCATAACTCATTGAGAGGATCTGCAGAATCCTGTGCAAGATTTATAGATACAAAGCTTACTTGTGTCCGTCATTGTTGTGTTCCAGTCCAATGATTTTTACTGAGTTATGGTCCTTTGATTTTTAGCTTACTTGAGCACATTGTTCGCAGGGTGAGCTTTTGGGATCATTGATTGTCCAGCGTGTATCAACGTGTGTAAGTGCATTGTGCGACATCATCAATTGGTCTTAAACGACTTCTCCTCCTATACCATCAAGCAAAATTTAATGACACTTGCCTGGGATATTCCTTGCATAAAGCTTTACAAAATTTGTTCAAAGAATTTAATTCCAAGCAAAACATTGGTTGCTATAGCAACAAAATGGAAAAACTTGAAAAATATTCTTCGCAGAAAGCACTAGATAGACCCTGTCCTTGAGATTATGTTTAAAACATTGTTTAGTGGACCTCTACGAAGTTTGTTTTAATTATGCCCCAAGGGTCAAAATTGGCCCTCCCCCGGGGGTCAGTTGATTTTACATAGGCCTATATAAGGAAAACCTTAAACAACTTCTTCTAAACCATAAGACATAGAAGTTAGATATTTGGCAAAGAACATTTGCTAGTGGTCCTTTACAAAGTTTTTTTCAAAATATCCCTTAGGTCAAAACTAGCTCTACCGTGGGGGACACTTTATTTTACAAAGACTTGTATAGGGAAACCTTAAAAAAATCTTCTAATCAGAAACTACAAGGCCAAAGGCAAAGATTTTTAGCTCACCTGAGCTGGCTGAGGGTGAGCTATTAGGATCGATGAATGTCCGTCGTCCGTCGTCTGTCGTCCGTCGTCCGTTCACACTTAGTTCGTTAACACTCTGCTGGTCACATTTTTGCTCCAATTGTCACGAAACTTGGTCAGGATGTTTGTCCCAGTAATTACTTGGATGAGTTCGAATATGGGTCATCTGGGGTCAAAACCTAGGTCACATGATCTAAAAATAGAAAAATCTTGTTAAGGCTCTAGAGGCTAGTGTTTCAGTCCAAATGTCCTGGCAATTTGTCAGAAAGGTTGTTTGGTTGATTTCTAGCCCAAGTTTAAATATGGGTCATCTTGGGTCAAAAACTAGGTCACACAGCCCAAATATGGAAAAACCTTGTTAACACTTTAGAGGTCACATTTTCAGTCCAAATTTCTTTGTACAGTGGAACTTCCGAAAACCGAACACCCATGGGACCGGCCAAAAAGTTTGGGTTTCGGAAGTTTCCGGAGTTCAGAAGTATGATTGGTCTAGACAAGTACAGGTGCCAAACACCCATGGTTCTTTATGATAGTGAATGCAGTCAGTATTGTTTAGCGTAACAGCGTTTTTAACATGTGAAACATAAGGCAAAATTAAAATTAATGAAAACATTCTACACATGTATATTTTATAAGAAAAAATGTCACATGTTTTCAAAATACATATACATGTATACTATATTATGTGCAAACACGTTTCTATATCTCAGAACAAAAGCTACATTTTGCATACATTTAAAACAGTTTGAAAAAAATCGCCAATTAGAATTACCAACACATTGGCTGATGTTGGCTAGTTAATTACGCTTTCTACGACACCCCAATTACAATTTAATCCTTAAGGTTGCTTGTAGCAAAATCTTGTTATTAATCCACTAAACATCGCCTTAATTATTTACAGCTATCTTATTATCGATATATTCGGCTGCATGTCAATTTCAGATTGACAACTTGTTATTCTAATGCATGTCAAAATAAACGATCACCGCTAATTGGTAAACAATAGGTAGAGACGTGACATTTTTACTGCTTGGTTTGCGATCTTAAGTCTGTCTTTTGCACTTTTTAAAAATTCTTTTCCGGTATTTGGAAGTAAAATTGAATTGAATGAAACTAAATTTTACAGAAAAATCGTCCGGAATTCAGAATTCGGAAGTTCTGGATTTCAGAAGTATGATATACATAGAAAACAGAAGGAGAAATTTTGGGACTGAGAAAATAGTTCAGTTTTCAGAAGTTTCCGGTTTTTAGAAGGTCCGGTTTTCGGAAGTTCCACTGTAATGTGTCAGAAAGGTTATTTTGGTGATTTCTAGCCCAAGTTCGAATATGGGTCATCTGAGGTCAAAAAATAGGTCACAGAGCCAAAATATGGAAAAACCTTGTTAACACTTTAGAGGTAACATTTTCAGCCCAAATATCCTTGTAATATATCAGAAAGGTTATTTGGATGATTTCTAGCCCAGGTTCGAATATGGGTCATCTGGGGTCAAAAACTAGGTCACTGAGACCAAATATGGAAAAACCTTTTTATCACTCTAGAGGTAACTTTTTTAGCCCAAATTTCCTGAAAATATGTCAGAAAGCTTGTTAAGATGATTTCTAGCTCAAGCTGGAATATGGGTCATGTGGAGTCAAAAACTAGGTCACGTAGGCTGTATATGGAAACACCTTGATAACACTCTAGAGGTAACATTTTCAGCCCAAATATCCTGGAAATATGTCAGATAGGTTGTTTCGATGATTTCTAGGTCAAATTCGAATATGGGTCATCTGGGGTCAAAAACTAGGTCACACAGCCTGAATATGGAAAAACCTTGTTAACACTCTAGAGGTAACATTTTCAGCCCAAATATCCTTGAAATATGTCAGAAAGGTTGTATCGATGATTTCTAAGCCCAAGTTTGAATATGGGTCATTTTTGGTCCAAAAACTAGGTCACAGAGCTTAAATTTGGAAAAACCTTGTTTACACTCTACAGGTAACATTTTCAGCCCAAATATTTTTGAAATATGTCGGAAAGGTTATTTCGATGATTTCTAGGTCAAGCTCGAATATGGGTCATCTGGGGTCTAAAACTAGGTCATAGAGCCCAAAAATAGAAATATCTTGTTAAGGCTCTAGAGGCTACTGTTTCAGTCCAAATATCCTGGCAGTTTGAAAGGTTGTTTGGTTGTTCAAATTATTAGATTAGGTTAAAGGTCACTGAAGCTAAAAATAGATTTATCTACTGTACCTCGTAAAGCCTTCATTTATAGACCAATATCTTTGATATTCAATATAAAGGTTCCTTGCATGGACCTCTACCCATGGGTAGGGTTTGAGGTCACTGGGTCAAGGTCAGGGTCACCATAGCTTATAATAGATACTTCTACTTTCTGTCATAGAGCCTTTATTTATTGACTGATATTTTACATATTTGGTTTGTAGGCACTTATATATTTTCAATTAAAAAATGAAATACTGCTTAACAGCAAACCTACAGCCAAAGTACTCAGGTGAGCGATCCAGGGCCATCATGGCCCTCTTGTTTACATGGAACCTCAGCTACAGGTCCACTTACCAAGACTATGCCCTTGGGTAATTAATGGGCCTGCCCCAGGGTCACTCCTTTTAGAAAGGCTTGTATAGGGAAGATTTAAAAAATCTTCTTATCTGCAACCACGAGTCCTAGAACTTAGATAATTTGTATAAAGCATCAGTTACACGTCCTCTAGCAAGTTTATTCAAATAATGTCGCTGGGGTTAAAACTGGTCCTACTGTGTTGGACCTATTTGTGTAAAATATTGAATCTTTAAAAATCTTCTTATGATATAATGTTAATTTTAGACCTAAGACTTTCTGCATGTAGCATCAGCTGGAGGTCTTCTACCACGATTGTTCAAAATATGTCCCTGGGGTCAGTAATGTCCCTGCCCCGGGTCACTTAATTTTACCTAGGCTTATAAAGGGAAGTCTTAAAAAATTGTCTGAAACAAGGCCTAGAACTAAGCTATTTTGTATAGAGTATCAGCTAGAGGCTCTGTACTAAGTTTATTCAGATAATGTCCCTAGGATCAAAATTGGTCCCCATCCTGGGGGTCCTGTTTGTGTAAATACTGAATCTTTAAAAAACGTTATGAGATGTAGTAAATTTTAGACATACGGTTTTTTGCATGGAGGATGATCTGGAGGTCCTCTACTAAGATTGTTCAAATAATGCCCATTAGTTCATTAATAGCCCTGCCTCGGGGGTCACTTGATTTTACAAAGGCTTATATAGGGAAGACTTTAAAAAATCTTGTCTGAAACAAGAAGGCCTAGAACTTTGATATTTATACCCCTACCAAACATAGTTGGGGTGACGGGGACTATAGGAATCACTTTGTCCCATCCCGTCATCTCCCATCTCAATTTTTTTCCCTGAATATCTCTGAAACCAGTATAGGTATTATCCCCCGCCAATGGTGAAAGGGATCTTAGAAATGGTCTCCATCTTTGCGTCCGTCCCAATTTTGTCTGGAGCGTAACTTCAAAAGTACTTAAGCGATTTTCTTCAAACTTCAAACACTGACAGAGCACTTCTGGAGGAAGTGCAGTGTGTAAGAACAATAACTCTACATTGCCTACTTTTAGCGGTATTCCCCTTTATCAGATTTACTTTAAAATATTGTCCAGAGCATCACTCCAAAAGTACTTGAGGGATTTACTTCAAACTAAATACACTGACATAGCACATTGGTAGAAAATGCATTGTGCAAGAGCAATAACTCTTCCTTGACTACTTTTAGAGTTACCATTTGTGCGTCCGTCTCAATTTTGTCCGGAGCACATCTCCAAAAGTACCTGAGGGATTTACTTTAAACTTTATATACTGAAATAGCACATTGGAAGAAAGTGCAGTGTGCAAGAACAATAACTCTACCTTGCCTACTTTTAAAGTTATTCCCCTTTATCATATTTACTTGGAAAAAAATCCAGAACATAACTCCAAAATCCTTATTCTTTTTCCAGTAACTTGAAAACTGTACTCAGCATTCAGACTTATTTATGCCCCTTTTTAATCCCCTTCCACAAAGCGGGCAGGGGATTATAGGAATGGCCTCCGTCTGTCAGTCCGTCCGTCCGGCCGTCCGTCCGTCCCTGTGTCCGTCCGTCCGAAACACTTCCGTGTCCGCTCCATAACTTTAAAACTGCTGAAATTTTTTTGAAATAACTTGGCACAATTGATCACCATTATGAGACGTTGTGCAGAGCGCAATAATTTGGTTGCTTCCCCCAAGGTCAAGGTCACACTTAAAGGTCAAGTGTTAAGAAGTCTACATTTCATGTCCGCTCCATAACTTTCAAACCGCTGAAAATTTTTTTAAATTACTTTGCACAAGTGATCACCATTATGAGACGATGTGCAGAGTACAATAATTGGGTTGATACCCCCAAGGGCAAGGTCACACTTAAAGGTCAAGTGTTAAAAGTCTACATTTCATGTGCGCTCCATAACTTTAAAACCGCTTAAATTTTTTTGAAATAACTTGGCACAAGTGATCACCATTATGAGACATTGTGCAGAGCGCAATAATTTGGTTGCTACCCCCAAGGTCAGGGTCACACTTAAAGTTCAAGTGTTAAGAAGTCTACATTTCATGTCCGCTCCATAACTTTAAAACTGCTGAAAATTTTTTTAATTTACTTGGCACAAGTGATCACCATTATGAGACGATGTGCAGAGCTCAATTATTGGGTTGCTACCCCCAAGGTCAAGGTCACACATAAAGGTTAAGTGTTAAAAAGTCTTCATTTCGTTTACACTCCATTACTTTTAAACCGCTGAAATTTTTTTGAAATAGCTTGGCACAAGTGATCACCATAATGAGGCGATGTGCAGAGCACAATAATCGGGTTGCTACCCCAAAGGTAAAGGTCACACTTAAAAGTCAAGTGTTAAAAGTCTACATTTTGTGTCCGCTCTATAACTTTTAAACCACTAAAAAGTTTTTGAAATAACTTGGCACAAGTGATCACCATTATGAGACGATGTGCAGAGCACAATAATTGGGTTGCTACCCACAAGGTCAAGGTCACAGTTAAAGGTCAAATATCCACATTTCACGTCTGCTCTATAACTTACTAACTTGGCTTACGAAAAGTTTTTTAATTACTTTGCACAAATGATCACCACTATGACACGATGTGCAGAACCCAACATCCAGGTTGCTACCCCCAAGGTCAAGCTTGAATGTTCTCCATAATTTTTTGACTTTATAGAAGATTTTAAATAACTTGGCACAAATAACTACTATCATGACACTATGTGCTTATAATATGCATGGCACAACATCAAGGTCATGGTTTTATCTTCTAAATCATTCCCTTTTTTACAGTGTTTTAAATCATTTATCAATATGTTTAACCTTACACAAGTGATAAATGAGCCAACCAAAATCTGCTCAACTAGCTCTACAGCAGTAGATCTTATCCTTGTTAGCTCACCTGAGCACAAAGTGCTCAGGGTGAGCTTTTCTGATCGGTTTTTGTCCGTCGTCCCTCGGTCGTCCGTCAGTCTGTCGTCAACTTTTCATTCAAACGACATCTCCTCTGAAACCAGTGGGCCAAATTTAATGAAACTTGCCTGGGATGTTCCTTGCATGAAGCTCTACCAAGATTGTTCAAATGGTTCTGGTCCATTGCATTTCTGGTTCACTAGAGCTGAAATTAGATTTTATAAGTTATATCTTTAAAAATCTTCTTCTCCGAAACCACAAGGCCTGGAGCTTTGATATTTGGTTTGAAGCATCATCTAGTGGACCTCTACCAAGTTTGTTCAAATTATGTCCCTGGGGTCAAAACTGACCCCACCCCAGGGGTCAATTGATTTTACATAGAGTTATATAGGGAAAACTTGAAAATCTTCTTGTCAGAAACAAGAATGCCTAGAGTTAGGATATTTGGTATGTAGCATTGTCTAGTGGACCTCTACCAAGTATGTTCAAATCATGGCCTCTGGGTCAAAAATGGCCACGCCCCGGTGGTCACTTGTTTTACATAGAGTTATATAGGAAAATCTTTAAAAAATCTTCTTGTCAGAAACCGTAAGTTGTAGAGCTTAGATATTTGGTGTGTAGCATTGTCTAGTGGACCTCTACCAAGTTTGTTCAAATCATGGCCTCTGGGTAAAAAATGGCCCCGCCCCAGGGGTCACTTGTTTTACATAGAGTTATATAGGAAAACTTTAAAAATCTTCTTGTCAGAAACGTAAGGCATAGAGCTTAGATATTTGGTGTGTAGCATTGTCTAGTGGACCTCTACTAAGTTTGTTCAAATCATAGCCACTCGGTCAAAATAGGCCCAGCACTGAAGGTCACTTGTTTACATAGAGATATATAGGAAAAGGTTTTAAAAATCTTCACAGAAGAAACCATAAGGCTTAGAGTTAAGATATTTTGTATGAAGCATTGTCTAGAGGACCTCTACCTAGTTTGTTCAAGTCATGGACCCTAGGTCAAAAATGGCTCCGCCCCAGGGGTCACATGTTTAACCGAAAGTTATATAGGAAAAACGTTAAAAATCTTCTTGTCATAAACAACAAGGCCTAGAGTTAAGATATTTGGTGTGCAGCATTATCTAATGGACCTCTATCAAGTTTGTTCAAATCATGGCCCCTTGGTCAAAATACGCCCCGCTCTAGGGGTCACATGTTTTACATAGAATGATATAGGAAAAACTTGAAACATCTTCTTGTCAGAAACCACAAGGCCTAGAATTAAGATATTTGGTATGCAGCATTGTCTAGTGGACCTTTACCAAGTTTGTTAGAAAAATGTCCCTGGGGTCACTATTGGCCCCGCCCCCCCTGAGGGGTCACAAGTTTTAAATAACAATATAGAAGAAAATCTTTAAAAATCTTCTTGTCTAAAACCACAAGACCTAGAATTTTAAAATTTTGCACGAAGCAAGCTTTATCAAGCTTTTTCAAATTATTAGATTAGGTTAAAGGTCACGGAGGCCAAAAGTAGATTTATCTACTGTACCTCATAGAGTCTTCATTTATAGACCAATATCTTTGATATTCAGTATAGAGGTTCCTTGCATGGACCTCTACCCATGGGTAGGGTTTGAGGTCACTGGCTCAAGGTCAAGGTCACCATAGCTTATGATAGATATTTCTACTTTCTGTCATAGAGCCTTTATTTATAGACTGATATTTTACATATTTGGTTTGTAGGCACATAAGAATCAAACAAAGATCCCAACAATGGATGGATTCTGACATTCTCCAAGCTATATCAGAAAGAGATAAAGCATTTCACAAATATAAACATGATAAATGCCAGGACAATTTTGACACTTTTAGAAACCATGTGCAGCAGTTAGTTTACAAAGCCAAGAAGGATTTTTTTACCAATATCATTGAACAAAACAAATGATTCTAAAGATTTATGGACAACTCTTAAAAGCCTTGGTTTTCCTTCTAAAAAGGGATCTACAGACTCAAGTTCAAACATTTGTTCAAAGATAAATGACAATATTTTTTTTTGAAAAGAAACTTATTGCTGAGACTTTTAACAGCTTTTTATACTACTGTAGCTTGTATACTTGTTGAAAAGCTTCCTAAATGTGTACAAAAGTTTGGTTGTAACTTTGTAAGCAGTTTTTACTCAGACAAAGGAGTTATTTCTAATAGTTTTTAATTTAATTTGGTAAGTGAAACCAAAGTTTTAAAATATTTACAATCCTTAGGTTTAAACGCGCAACTGACTTAGATGGCATTTCATCGCGTTTCCTAAAGGATGGGTCACCTATTATTGTTGGCCCCATAACACATATTATAAATCTTTCACTAATTCAAGGTATTGTTCCAGATGAACTCATATCTGCCAGAGTTGTCCCCCTTTTTAAAAAGAATGACAAATTATCAGTTGGTTACTGCAGACCAGTCTCAATTTTAAACATAGTGTCAAAAGTTCCAGAAAAGGTGGTCTACGATCAAGTTGAATCTTATTTTACTGATAAAAATCTGTTGTATGAATTTCAGTCTGGCTTTAGAGGTGTTTTTTCCACTGACACTTGTCTTATTTACCTAACAGACTTCATTAGAAAAGAAACTGATCAAGGTAACTATGTAGGTATGCTTCTACTAGATCTACAGAAGGCCTTTGATATGGTAGACCAAAGCTGGTCTTGGTAAGGATATTGTTAGGTGGTTCAGCTCATACCTTTCAGATAGACAGCAGCTTGTTGATATCTCTGGAACTCTTTCATTTACAGCTACTGTCACCTGTGGTGTACCACAACGTTCTATTCTTGGGCCACTGCTTTCCCTTATTTATGTTAATGATATGTCAGCGGTGATAAAAAAACAAATTGTTACTTTATGCCGATGACTCAGCTATTTTAGTGTCACACAAATGTTTTTCCAAAGTGGAACAAGCTCTGTCTGAAGATTTACACTTAGTAAGTCAAGATTTTGCCTGCTCAGTATGGTATAATGGTTTATCTCAGAGCTTCAATAACAAACTACACACCACTAAGAATAAAATGATCAGATTTGTACTTAATCTGGATGCCCGAACCCGCATTGTTATAGAACATTTTAATCAACTTTCTTGGTTACCCATTGAGAATAGGGTTCGCCATTTTATGTTATGTCATGTCTTTAAGTTTAGGAACAATTTGGCCCTAGTTACATGGATGAATTTTTTGTTGCTCAAGACTCAGTCCACAGTTACCATACCAGGTTGAGCAAGGTGGATATGGTCTCCCTAAGGTTAAAGGCTCCGACTTAAAATCATTTTGTTTTTTAGCGTCCAAACTTTGGGACAATTTACACTCATTTTAACAACAATAAAGCATCTTTACAAATTTAAAGTTGCCATTAAAGATTTCTTAATGAAAAGTTTGTAATAGGAGTTTTTAACTTTTTAGCAAGATTATTTAATTTTGATTATTATTTTCTAGCTCACCTGAGCACTGCTCAGGGTGAGCTTTTAGGATCGTTGAATGTCCGGCGTGCATCGGCATGCGTCGTGCGTCGTCAACAATTTGACTTGAACGACGTCTCCTCCTAAACCGCTCAGCCAACATTGACAAAACATGCCTGGGATATTCCTTGCACGAAGCTCTACCAAAGTTGTTCAAAGAATTCAATTCCATCAAGAACTCTGGTTGCTATGGCAACTTAAAGAAAAAACTTTAAAAATCTTCTTGTCTGAAACCACAAGGCCCTGAGCCTTAAGATATAGTATGTAGCATTGTCTAGTAGACCTCTACCAAGTTTGATCAAATTATACCCCTGGGGTCAAATTTGGCCCCGCCCGGGGGGTCAATTGATTTTACATGGTCTTATATAGTGAAACTTTAAAAATCTTCTTGTCTGAAACCACAAGGCCCTGAGCCTTAAGATTTGGTATGTAGCATTGTCTAGTGGACCTCTACCAAGTTTGTTCAAGTTATGCCCATGGGTTCAAATTTGGCCCTGCCCCGGGGGGGTCATTGGCTTTACATAGGCTTATATAGGAAAAACTTTAAAAATCTTCTTGTCTGAAACCACAAGGCCCTGAGCCTTAAGATTTGGTATGTAGCATTGTCTAGTGGACCTCTACCAAGTTTGTTCAAATTATGCCCCTGGGGTCAAATTTGGCCCCACTCCGGGATCATTGGTTTTACATAGGCTTATATAGTGAAAACTTGGAAAATCTTCTTGTAGAAGGAGAGATAACATTTTAAGTCCAAATAATCTGGAAATTTGTCAGAAATGTTGTTTCTATAATTTCTAGCTCAAATTCAAATATTGGTCATCTGGGTTCAAAAACTAGGTCATAGAGCCTGAAAATAGAAAAACCTTGTTAACACTCTAGAGGTTACATTTTCAGTCAAAATATCCCAGAAATTTGTCAGAAAGGTTATTTTGATAATTTCTAGCTTAAGTTCGAATATGGGTCATCTGGGATAAAAAAACTAGGTCACAACCCAAATATGGAAAAACCTTTTTAACACTCTTGAGGTAACATGTTCTGTCCAAATAACCTGGAAATCTGTTTGAAAGGTTGATTCAATAATTTCTAGGTCAAGTTTGAATATGGGTCATCTGGAGTCAAAAACAAGGTCACAGAGTCCAAAAATAGAAAAAAAAACTTGTTAACACTGTAGAGGCTACTTTTCAGTCCAAATATTCTGGAAATTTGTCAGAGAGATTGCTTTAATGATTTTTAACTCAGTTTTGAATATGGGTTTTCTGGGGTCAAAAACTAGGTCACATGGCAAAAAAGTAGAAAAACCTTGTAAATGGTCTAGAGGTTACATTTTCAGTCCAAATATCCTTGAAATTTGTCAGAAAGGTTGTTTCAATGATTTCTAGCTCAGATTTGGATATGGGTCATTTGGGATTAAAAAAAAATAGGTCACAGAGCCCTAAAATGTAAAAACCATTTTAAGACTCCAGAGGTTACATTTTCAGTCCAAATATCCTGGAAATTTGTCAGGCAAGTTGTTTCAATTATTTTTAGCTCAGATTTGGATATGGGTCATTTGGGATAAAAAAACTAGGTCACAGAGCCCTAAAATGTAAAAACCTTTTTAACACTCCAGAGGTTACATTTTCAGTCCAAATATCCTGGAAATTTGTCAGACAGGTTGTTTTGATAATTTCTAGGTCAAGTACTAATATGGGTCATCTTTGGTCAAAAACTAGGTCACAGAGTCCAAATATGGAAAAACCTTGTTAACACTCTAGAGTTAAGATTTTAATTCCAAATAACCTGAAAATTTGTCAGAAATGTTGCTTCTATGATTTCTAGCTCATCTTTGGATATGGGTCATCTGGAGTCAAAAACTAGGTCACAGAGCCCAAATATCGAAAAACTTTGTAAACACTCTGGAAGCTACATTTTCATATCAAATGTCCTGGAAATGTGCCAGAAAGGTTGTTTTGATGATTTGTAGCTAAAATTTGGATGTGGGTCATCTGGGGTCAGAAACTAGGTCACAAAGCTCGAATATCAAAAAACCTTGTTAGCACTCTAGAGGCTACATTTTCAGTCCAAATAACCTGGAAATTTGTCAGAAAGATTGTTTCAGTAATTTCTAGGTCAAGTTCAAATATGGGTCAATTAACCAGGTCCATAGCAACTTTGTTAAAAGCAGTCAGGTGAGCGATACATGGCCATCATGGCCATCATGGCCCTCTTGTTTTATTTACTTATTTCAGCTTAGGTAAATTCTGCTGTAATTTTATCTATTTACTGTGTAGATCAATTTTTCTGAATACTGTATACTATACCCACTGTGATAGTTAGTTAATACCCCAGTGATACTAATTTATTCTTTTTTTATTGTTTTTATTTTTTTATTATTTTGCTTCTCTGGGTCATGCAACCAATACAAAGGACTGCAATGGAAATAAGTGTCCGCATTTTTTTGCGTTATTCTACAAGGTCAAGGTCACAGTTAAAGGTCAAATATCCACATTTCACGTCTGCTCTATAACTTACTTACTTAGCTTACGAAAAGTTTTTAAAATACTTTGCACAAATGATCACCACTATGACATGATGTGCAGAACCCAACATCCAGGTTGCTACCCCCAAGGTCAAGGTTAAATGTTCTCAATAACTTTTTGACTTTATGGAAGATTTTATATAACTTGGAACAAATAATTACTATCATGAGACTATGTGCTTATAATATGCATGGCACAACATTAAGGTGTTGTTGGTTAAAGGTCAAGAAGTTCACATTTATGTCCGCTGCGGAAGGGGATTAAGCTGTCCTTCAGACTGCCTTGTTCAAATTAGCCCCACCCTGGGTGTCCTATTTATGTAAAATATTGATTCTTTGTAAATCTTCTTGTAAGATACCATATGCGGAAGATCTTAGATATTCTGCAAGGAGCATCATATAGAGATCTGCTACCAAGATAGTTCAAATTATGCCCATTGACTCATTAATGACCCTGCCCAGGGGAATCACTTTACTTTACAAAGACTTGTGTAAGGGAAGATTTGAAAAATCTTGTCTAAAACTGTATCCCTTAAAGCTTAGATATTTTTTATGTTGCATTGTCTAGCAAACCTCTATCAAGTTCTTGTTAAAAAAGATTTTGCTTGGGTCAAAATTGGCCATGCCACAGGGGTCCTATTTGTGTAAAATATTGATTCTTTGAAAATCTTCATGTGAGGAACTGTTAGCTCTAGACCTAAGATATTTGGTAAATATTATTTTACCTCTAAGATTGCTGTAGTTATTTCACTAGAACCCAAATCTTTATTTTACATTGAGTTTGTAAAAGAAAAACTGAAAATCTACTTGTCTGAATTTGTATGCCCAAGAGCTTAGATATTTTTTATGTAGAATTGTATAGTTCAAATAATGTCCCTGAGGGCAAAATTGGCCCTGCCCTGGGGATCCTATTTGTATGAAATAAAAGATCTTTCAAAATCTTCAATTCAGAAACTGTATGTCCGTTCGTCTGTATGTCCATCCATACTTAAGTCCTGTTTCTTGTGTGCACAACTCCTCCAGCACTCATGGATGGATTGAAACCAAACTCACACACATAATAGACCACGATGTGTTGTTTTGCAAGAAGTAAAGAAATTTTTTTCTCTGATCAGTTTTCACTGGATTATTGCTCTTTGTTGGTTTTTGTTACATGCCATATATAGTAAATCTTGTGTGCACAACTCTTCGAACACCCAAAGGTGGATTAAAACCAAACTAGCACACATAATAGACCATGATGCGTAGTTGTGCAAAAAGTAAAGAATTTTTTTCTCTGGTCAGTTTTCACTGGATTATTGCCCTTTGATTTTTTTTAACCTTTTTCTCAGAAACATTTTCTTGATCACCAGCAAAACCCCTACAAAGATTGTTGGTACCCATATCCCTGGGGTCAAAATTAGCCCCACTTGATTTTGCCTATATATAGAAAAAACTTCTTAAGCCTAGAAATAAACTATTTACTTACATGGGATGGGTAAGTACTCTGCCTCCGCCACCCATTCCCCCTCCCCTCTGCATGGGACCCCCTCCTGGGACACCCCCCGCCACCAGGGCTTGAAAAAATATTTTTCCTCGCATGATTAACCCATCCCCACCCCCTAGCCTAGAACTAACCTATTTATTTACTTAGGCCCCTCTCCCTTCCCAAAATGTGGGGGCATCTGTGTCCAACCGACAAGTCTAGTTTAGCTCACCTGAGCATGCAGTGCTCATGTGAACTATTAGGATCTTCGATTGTCTGTCGTCCAAAGTTGATTCAAAGGACATCTCTAAAACCAAAACTTGTCTGGAGTATTCCTTGGATAAAGCTCTATTAATAATGTTCAAATGGTTCCAGTCCATTGCTTATCTGCATCAGAGGAGCAAAAAAATAAATGTTTAAAGCAAAAACATAAAAAATCTTCTTCAAAACTACAAGGCCTAGGGCTGAGATATTTGATATGTAGCATTGTGTAATAGTTCTCTAACAAGTTTGTTAAAATCATGGCCCCAGGTTTAAAATTATCTCCTCCCCAGGGACAACATGGTTTCACTTAGGCTTATAAAGAGAAAACTTCTTCTTTGAAACCACAAAGCCTAGGGCTAAGATATTTTATATGTAGCATTGTCTAGTGGACCTCTGCCAAGTTTATTTAATATATGGACCCAGGGTCTAAAATGGCCAGGCCCCAAATGTAACATAATTTTACATAGGCTTATATGGGGAAAACTTTCAAAAACAGGCCTAAATTAAATTCAAATTGATTTTTCTGTTTCTTGTCATAGAGACTATTTATTGACTGACACTTTAGATATTTTGTGTATAGATACCTTTCATGAACCTCTACCATTAACTGGGGTGAAGGTCACTAAGGCTAAAAAATATATGTTTCTACTTTTCCTCATAGAGTATTCAATTATTGAGCTATAATATATATTATCATAGATATTTGGTATGTAGGCACCTTGCATCAACCTCTACCCTTAAATTTGTTTTGAGGTCATTGGATCACGGTAACTTAGGCTAATAACAGATTTTTCTACTCTGTTATAAAAGCTTTACTTTTGACTGATGATTTAGGTATTTGGTTTGTAGGCACCTTCTATGAACTCTATACCATTCACTGCAGTCAAGGTCAAATTCACAAAGCCTAAAAATATTTTTTTTTACTTTTTCGTTATGAAGCCTTCATTTATTGATCAATATCTTAGATACTTGGTATGTAAGTACCTTGCAAGGACCTCTACCTTTGAGTGAGGTTTGAGATCACATCGGTCGATGTCAAGGTCACTGAGGCTAAAATAGATAAGAATAGACAGAGGTTACTTATTTTACCTTATATCATAGTGTTACACTCCCAATTGATTCAATTTGAACAAAACTTTATCTCCAACATATCTCCTTTCTTTTCCTGAACCAATCTGATCCCATCATGGGTTCTAGAACTATGGCAGTCAAAAAAGGCATATTTTGCCTTGTCTACATGATAGTGATTTCACAACTTTGATAATTTTACAAACTACTGGCCGAATCTTCATTTATTGACAGATATTTTATGTATTTAGTATGTGTGTACCATAGACATCTGCCCTTGAGTTGGATTTTAGGTCACTAGGGTCAAGGTCACCAAGGCTAAAAATCAAAATTGGGCATTTAAGGGGTCACTTGGTTTTATATAGACTGACATAGGTAAAAACTATAAAAAGTCTTCCTGTCAGAAAACACAAATCCGGAGTTTAAATATTTAGTGTGTAAATGGAAGAAATTGCAGTTGTACTTAGTTGAGTGAAAAGAGTGCCATCATTGGCCTCTTGTTTACCTTAACCTATTGGCCATACTTCTGTTCAGCTCATCTGAGCAGATGCTCAGGGTGAACTGTTGGGATCACCCTGTGTCCATTGTCTGTCGTAACTCATCTGTCGTCTCTCAAATGACATCTCCTCCGAAACCACAAGGCCATTTTTAACCAAACTTGACAGAAATGTTCCTTATATTGCCCTTTTCCTTACATACCACTCTATTAAGATTGCTCAAATGGTTTTGCTCCATTGCACAAAATGGCCTTAAGAGCTAAACAATAGATTTTCATGAATATTTCGCTTCAAATGACATTTCCTCCAAAACCACAAGGCCAATTTTTATTAAACTTTACAAAAATATTCCTTATATTGCCCTTTTCTAAAAATACCATTCTGCTCCATTCCCCATAAGGGCTGCAAAAGCTAAGAAAAGAAAAAATCAAGCAACATCTCATCCTTAACTGTTAGGTCATTTTTCACCAAGTTTCACAGAAAATTTCCTTACATAGCCATTGATTATACCCCCAAAACGAAGTTTGGAGGGTATATAGGAGACACCCGGTGGTTGGCCGGTCGGTCGGGCGTGCGGTCCGTTGCAGTTTCCTTGTCCGGAGTATAACTTCAAAACTACTGGTTGGAATGCAATGCAATTTCATACAATGATCAAGAACAATGCCAGGAAGTGCAGTGTTAAAAAATCATAACTCCATCTTCACAATTTGCAGAGTTATTGCCCTTTATTGGTTTTCCTTGTCCGGAGCATAACTTGAAAACTACTGGGTGGAATTCAGTGCAACTTTATACAATGGTCAAGCACAATGACGGTAAGTGCAGTATTCAAGAATCATACCTCCATCTTCACCATTTGCAGAGATATTGCCCTTTATTGGTTTTCCTAGTCTGGAGCATAACTTGAAAACTACTGGTTGGAATTCAGTGCAACTTCAAACAATGGTCAAGCTAAATAACAGGAAGTGCATTGTACAAGAGCCATAACTCCATCTTCACTATTATTGCCCTTTGTTGTATTTCCTTGTCTGGAGCATAACTTGAAAACTGCTGGTTGGAATTTTGTGCAACTTCATACAATGGTCAAGCACAAAGAGAGAAAGTGCAGTGTTCAAGAATTATAACTATTTATTCAGAATTTGCAGTTATTGCTCTTTGTTGGTTTTCTTTGTACGAAACATAACTTGAAAACAACTGGTTGGAATTCAATGCAACTTCATACAATGGTCAAGCTTAATGACAGGAAGTGTATTGTACAAGAGCCATAACTCCATCTTCACTATTATTGTCCTTTATTGGATTTCCTTGTCCAGACCATAACTTGAAGACTACTGGTTCGAATTTTGTGCAACTTCAAATAATGGTCAAGCACAAAGAGAGAAAGTGCAGTATTTAAGAATTATAACTCCTCCTCCACTTTTTGCACAGTTATTGCCCTTTGTTTGAGTATAACTTGAAAACTACTGGTTGGAATTCAATGCAACTTCAAATAATGGCCAAGCACAATGACAAGAAATGCAGTTTATAAGAGCTATAACTCATCTTTAGTATTTGCACAGTTATTGCCCTTTGTTGGTTTTCCTTGTCTTGAGCATAACTTGAAAACTATTGCTTTGAATTCAGTGCAACTTCAAACAATGGTCAAGCACTATGAGAGAAAGTGCAAAGTTCAAGATTCATAACTCTTTTTCACTAATTCCACAGTTATTGCCCTTTGTTTGAGTATAACTTGAAATACTACAGGTTGGAATTCAATGCAACTTCATACAATGGTCATGCTTAATGACAGGAAGTGCAGTGTAGAAGAGCCATAACTCCATCCTCACTATTTCCAGAGTTATTGTCCTTTGTTCGTTTCCCTTTCTTGAGAATAACTTTTTTTTTTTTTTTTTTTTTTTTTTTTTTTTTTTTTTTTTTTTGAGGCCCCTACTGGGTAACCCCGTTTATTTTCCTCGTAATAGGTCTGACGGGGTCGAGGGCATCCCCATCATACCTTACATGTATTGCAAATATAATTTAATCATAATGTATATATCAATCAAGTCATATAATTATACAAACATCTCAACATATATATCAACCAAATCGTATACATTATGTCATTATATCACATTGCATAATGATTAAAACAGTTAACACATATACATGTAATTAATAAGATCAATATCTATATCATTTATTTAGTTCATAAAACGAAGAAAAAAAAAGCAAAATTAACATCTGAAAGAAATATCTTGTATGCATTGAAGTTGTTTTCTTTTATATTAGTGGAATAACCAAATTTTGATGTAGTTATTTCAGTTACACAATAAGAGATTTAACAATTGCCCATCTATTGATTTCTTCTGTTGTCAAATTTATATTTTTATAAATATTCCAAGCTAATTTCAAGCTATTTTTAAAACCAGTACAAGTAGGTACCAATTTTTTTCTCTTAGACAAATATATATATCTTTTTAATTCTAAAAATAAAATATCATATCTATAGTCATTTATTTCACAGCCAAGAATAAAAGATTTACAATTAAAAAAGGTATCAAAGTTATGTATATTTTCTTTCAGAAACTGAAATATTGGCTGAATCTTTTTGCATTCCCAAAATAAATGTATCAGTGTTTCTTCTTGACATTCACAAAAAGTGCACATTTTAGAATTAACTATTTTCATTTTAAATAAAAGAGAGTTTGTTGCCAATATTCTGTGGATAATTCTTGTCTGAAACCATTGTAGGTATGAATCTTTGGTACATTTAAATACATAACCATATATAAACTGCCAATTTAGGGAAGTGTCTCCAAAGTAAGATATCCATTTTTCTTGGCATGTTGGTACCTCTATAGTTTTTACCATGGTTTCATAAACATATTTATGATTGCTATTGACAACTATAATAGGTTTGATGTAACAACTTATAATAGGATACTGAACATACAGTAAGTCATTTTGAATACAAATATTAAGGTTTTGTGTGTATCTTTTTATTGCCAATTTCAAACTATGATACTGTATAAAATTAATTGGTTTACATGTAATTTGTTCTATGTAACTTAAGTCTAAAAATTCTCCATCTTGATTTAAAATATCCTTTACAAATCTAAATCCATGATCATATAAAGATTTAATGAAAAAAATATTACTTCCTGTTAACAATTTATGGTTATAAAATAGTGGCATATGTAGCACTTGTTCAATATCATCTATATTAAGCTTATCAATAAGTACAATATAGGCTTTCAAAACATCGATCCAGAATCTATTCTTTATCTTATTAATAATCAAATCACAGAACAATTTTCCAGTATCAAAAATTTTATCAATATTAAACAGTGATTTTACAAGGTTAAAGCATTTTCCATCACTATTACTAACATACATTTTAAGCCATTTTATCTTTAAACAGTGTATATAACTATAAATATCAACCATGTTAAGACCACCTTCTTTGTATGTCTTTGTCATAACTGATTGCTTTATTTTTGCCTTGCCTCCCCATATAAAGTCATAAAATATATCATTGAGGGTTTTTAAAAATACTGCACTAGGAGTTGGCAAACTTGTAAAACAATGTGTAAATAATGGAAGTAAAATAGACTTAACAACAGTGACTTTACCTATTGGTGTCAACATTCTTTTTTTCCAATGACTTATACTATTTTTTACCTTTTGTAGTTTTTCATAAAAATTCAAATCAATCATTTTGTCTAAATCTACATCAAATATCAAACCTAGCAATTTAAACTGTGTATCACCCCATGTAAGTTTCCATTTTGTCTTGATTGATCTAGTACTGTACTTAAGGGAACCTATCCAAATGACTTTGGTTTTATCAAAATTTACTTTTAGTCCAGAAATCTCTGAAAATTTATTCAACAATTTTAGAGCATTTTTTAATGATTTTTCAGTACCATCTAACAATAGTGATGTATCATCTGCAAATTGTGTAATTTTATATTCTTCACCATCTATATGTATACCTTTAATATCGTTACATTGTTTTATTTTAATAGCTAATATTTCTGCACATAAAATGAAAATATACGGTGAAATTGGATCACCTTGACTACAGCCTCGTTTAACTTTGAAGAACGTAGATAAAAAACCATTTAGAATAACACAAGTTTCAGTATTATATAAAAATAATGATATCCATTTCCTTAACATAGGACCAAAGTTAAACAGTAAAAGACATTTTTCTATAAATTTAAAAGATAATGTATCAAAGGCTTTTTCGAAATCGATCATCATAATTAAACCAGGTATATTATTATCTTCAGTATATTTCATTATATCATACAATAATCTAGTATTTTCTCCAATATATCTATTTTTAACAAATCCAGTTTGATCTTTTGACACTAAAATATCTAAAACACCTTTAATTCTATTTGCTATACTACCAGATGCCAATTTATAAACAACATTTAATAAAGTTATTGGTCTCCAGTTTTTCAAAAATTGTTTTGCTTTATTTTCTTTTGGAATACATGTGATTGTCCCTAGTTTTTGATTTCTTGAAAAAGTATTTACATTATAAGCATAATTTATAGCCCTAACTACAAAATAACCAATTCTGTTCCAAAACGTTTTAAAAAAATTTGTTGTAAAGCCATCACAACCCGGGCTTTTATCATTTTTCATATTTTTTAATGTTAAAGAAACTTCATCATATGAGAGTAAACCTTCAAGATTAAGTGATTCATCATTTGTCAACTTAGTAACTACACAATTTCTTAGTTCGCTATCAATGTTTGATTCTGAAGTTAAATTTACCTCATTATATAAATTTTCATAATATGAACAAGTTTTTTCTAATATATCCTTTTGGTCATAAATAAATGTTCCATCATCCATTTCTATAAAAGGTATGACTTTTTCTGTGCAATGTGATTTCTCTAAACTTAAAAAATAATTAGAAGGTTTTTCTCCACATTCTATCCATTTTGACCTTGTCCTAATCATAGCTCCTCTTATTTTGTTGGATCTTAACTCATTTAGCTCATTCTGCAAATGTAAAAGCTTTTCTTTATTGTCATCTGTCAAATTTTGCTCAATATAAATAATTTCATCCATAAGTTGTTTTTCAAAAATATTTCTTTCTTTGACCTTAAAAGAGCTATAAGAAATGGTTTTACCCCTTATTTCCATAAGAAGCGTTTCTAAAAAAAGATCATCAGAAATAACAAACTCTATGTCATTATTTTTTATATCCAACACATAATCAATATTATATACTGGTAAACAATATTGTAATTTTACTTCATTTATTTTCTCATTAATAATATTCAAAAATTCAATATCCTGTAAAAGAGCACTGTTAAATTTCCATAAACCTTTTCCATGAGTCACATGAACAAAACAAATATCTAAATATATTATTGAATGGTCAGATTTATAGCTAATATCAATATCACATTTTCTTACATATTGATACAAATCACTTGACAATAGAAAAAAATCTAGTCTACCTTGCTGTATAGGATTTGTGCGTCGCCATGTATATTTTTTGACATCACCATGTAACTCTCTAAATGGGTCAACAAGTTTTTTTTCTTCAATAATATCTAGTAAAACATTCCTAGCCTTAATATTATTATTTTTTGATTTATAATTATGATAATCTAATTCAGGATTTTGTACTAGGTTAAAGTCTCCACAAATTATTAGGGAGTCGTTCTCATTAAAGGTATCAATATCATCAAAAATACTTTTAAAAAAATTTGGACTGTCTATGTTAGGTGCATAAACATTGACTAATATAAAAGTAGAAGAGTCAAACAATACCTGTAAAATTATATAACATCCATTATCATCGGTTTTAACTGAATTAATTTTAATATTTAAATTCTTTCTAAATAAAATTGCTACACCCTTGGCATTTGATTTTCCATGACTAAAATAGCATAAACCATTCCACTCAGAATAAATTTTCTTTTCTATATCTTTTATAAAATGGGTTTCTTGCAGACAAAGTATATCAGCTTCTTTAGTTTGAAAAAGATTTAACACATCACGTCTTTTAATACTATCATTTAAACCACGGCAATTGTAACAGAAAATTTTGAGACTACCCATTGTATATTGATTCATTTATACCTTTCCTTCTATTAATACAATTCAAGTAACAACTACATTTGACTAATATTATATAAACCAAATAAAACAACACTTCAAACCTCAACAACATACAAGTAAAAAGATATATTAACAAAACAAAAATAAACAGCATTGTAACAAAAATGAATTATTGTTCAATCTTTTACACAAAAAAAACAGTACACACAAGTCACTGATTTATAAAAGCAGAGTACTCTATAATTGGCTATAGCTGTAAATTTATTGGAAAACCTAGATTGTTCTAAAAATAGCACTATATTTTATGCATTTTAGCTTACCTGGGTTTTCCCAAAAGTAGGCTTAATCTTGCTTCACATGTATAAAAAAAACAACAACACTAGAATGAAATTTGTAAAGGACCATAGCAATAGTTAAATGGTCTTTAGAAAATAAATATTAATTCTAAGGATTCAATAACAAACTACATTATTGTTTTCTGTTAAGAAAGAAAAAACAAAACAAAGAAAAACATGTTCAAACAAACAGAAAACAAACACATCAGAACAAACAGAAATGTTTTATAATATACAATGTTTATACTTGTCTGTCTGAGTTCACTTTATCTCCTTCCACTGTTGGAATGGGCTTTGGATGCAGCAATAACTTCATTTATGTTGTCATATAAGTCAAACTTAATACGATTTTTGGTGTGTGTCATTCCATAGACAGAACCATTAAAGTACCAAGCACTTTCTATATCAGAATGTAGTTGTAGGCGGTTGATCAAACCAGTGTTGGCTGATGTGACATCATCTACCAGTCTATGACCAATCTTTTTCATTTCTTTCCTTTTTTTCATCAATCTGGACTTAACATTGTTATTCATGGTTTTCATAAGCACTGGTCGAATTCCACCCTTCCTTGTTGGGATACGGTGTAAAGCAATGATCTCATTTTTAGCTAACTCTACATTTTGTGCAGCAAAGATATCACATACTTTTGTCAACAGGCTGCTGTTACTTTCACCTTCATCTTCTGGAACATCCATTATTTTTACATTATTTTTACGTGAGTATTGTTCGTTATAGTTGGAGTTTTTCAAAGCATCCTTACTTCTCTTTTCATTGTGTTGGATTTGTTCTTCTAAGTCATTTATCTGTTTTTGTAGGGTTGTTGATGTAGATTTTAGCTGATCTGTCAATTGTTGATTTTCAAAATTGATCGAGTCAATTTTTTCATTTAAGTGTTTTGTTTTTTCTTGAACCTTGTTCTCAATATCTTCACGCATCTTTTTTTCAAGTTTATCCATAATGTTACAAACAGTTGATTTAATCAGAGCTTCAATATCCTCCTTTTTAAGAACTTGTTCCAGATTCTTTTTTACTTCACTAAGACTTTCATTCATTTCATCTAGTTGTGTTTGAATAATGGACAGACCAGTCATACTAGAATTGCTTTCTTCACTCACATCAGAATGAGTTCTTTTATTTTTAAGAGGTGGTTCATCTGTATTAGATTTCCCTTTCAATGAGTTATGTTGTTGTTGGCGATTTTGCTTGGTATTACCCAATGTCTGACCTTGTCCTCTATTTGACATTGTATTCTATTATATTGTATTCAATTATAAACAAAAAATTTAATGGCAAGGAAAAGAGGTTCAAAACTTTGACCTGCAGATGGATACTCCTGATCAGTTAACAGTTTTCCTTTGTATAATCCTGTATAGTGTGTCTATTAATATAGAAGTTAATCCTTTGTATGACTTAATCCAATAATTCACTCTGATCAATTTAACACAGGTAAAATCAAGTACATATGTCCAGGTATGTCCAGGTAAATCCAATCCAATACAGACAAAGAAAAAAACACTTTGTGCTAAATTTCTACAAAATCACTATTTTTATCAGAAATCTAAGTTTATATTCCAAAAGATAATTTCATCAGCTACAATTTGGTGTAAAATATGACACTAATAAATCTCTAAATCCATGTGTTTTTGTGAAAAAACTGAAGAGCAACTTTTAGCAAAACATTTTAACTGAAACCCTCAGGCAAAAAAAAACTTGAGAATAACTTGAAAACTACTGGTTGGAATTCAATGCAAATTCAAACAATGGCTAATATCAATGAGTGGATGTCCAGCGGTTAAGAGCTATAACTCTATTCATCACTATTTGCAGAGTTATTGCCCTTTTGTTGGTTTTCCTTGTCCGGAGCGTAACTTTTAAAATACTGGTTGGAATTCAGTGCAACTTCATACAATTGTCAAGCACAATGACAGGAAGTGCAGTGTATAAGAGCTATAACTCCATCTTTAGTATTTGCACAGTTATTGCCCTTTGTTGGTTTTCCTTGTCTGGTGCATAACTTGAAAACTACTGGTTGGAATTCAGTGCAACTTATACAATGGTCAAGCACAATGACAGGAAACGCAAACTACAAGAACCTCAACTATCTTTAATTGCCCGCAGCCATAACTCTATTTCAATTCTTTTACAAATTTTTCTGTTACTAATAATTTCTTCAGTTCCAAAGCAGTCTTGCGGGGATATTAATCAAATTTAGTGATAGCTCTAGTTATTATTATGGATGTAGTGTCTTCATGCTCGAACATAACTACCTTATAGGCAATACCTCCAAAGAAGGTTAAACTGAACTTGACCTTGACCTTTATTTGACCTTGACTGTCAAGTTCATATTATTAAATATTGCTAAAATTGGCCATAACCGTGTTATTTGTAGATGGATTTGATAATTATATTTTCAGATGATCAGTCTTTGAAAACCCTTCACCACAATTAGCTTCCTCTGATGTGTTTGCCTTTGGAAATAGGAAAAAGTCGAGCATAGCCCCCACTTTCGGTGGCTCTTTAAGGTCAAATTTCTGAATGTTGCTAAAATTGCTCATAACTTTGTTATGTATTGTTGAATTTGATAATTATATTTCCAAATGATGTTTCATTTGAAATCCCTTATTATAATATGCTTCCTCTGATGTGTTTGCCTTCGGATATAGAAAAAAGTCGAGCATGGCCCCTGCTTGCGGTGGCTCTTGTTTAAAATTGCCCAATTGCAAATAGGGGCTGCAAAAGCTAAAAATGGAAAAGAATTCAAACAGTGTCTGCTAAACTGCATGGTAATTTTTCACCAAATTTCACAGAAAACTTTCTTATACAGCCATCTACAGTAAAACACCATTGCTTGAGCATTAATAACTGAAAAACCATGGATTTCTTCAGGACATCATTCGGTCCCGGCCAAGTCCTTTACATTTAATGGAAAGTTACCCTAGATTATTCAAGCATCAATAACTCGATCACTCAGGCAAGGTTTCTGGCCCCAAGGACATGTTTTGTTCTGTGTTTGCAGGCATCAACAGTTAAAAAATAAACTCGTAATTTTTGCATGTCGTGGTACTTGCCCAAGTGTTGTTTTGAATGGCTTTATTTAAGAATTCAATAACTGGATAGCTGACAGTGTCATAAGTGCGTAAATAGAATGCATCGCTGTAGCATCTTCGAATAGAACAACATTCCTTTGCATTTTGAAATGCAAATTAAGACTAACATAAACAGATCTGCAAACGAGAATTAAAGGTTCATTTTATTTCCATAATGAAAGGTTTGTGTGATTTAGCACATCAGCTTTGCCTTCAGGGAGTTTCTTAACAAATATAGCAGATTTTGGATAGCTCAATACATCGAATTACTCCAGCATTTTGAATGTCCCTATGGGACCCCAAGTTATCAATGTTTTACTGTATTTAAATTGCTCAAATGGTTTCACATATTTGCACAAAATGACCAACAGACCTGAAAAGATGATTTTTGTCAATATTTTGGCTTAAAGGACCTCTCCTCTTAAACCACCATGCCATTTTTAACCAGCCTTGACAGATTTATTCCTTACATTGCCCTTTTTCTAAAATTGCTCAAACTGTTGAGTTCCATAGCACAAAAGGTGTGCAAAAACTGAAAATAGAAAAAAATCAAACAACATCTCTTCCTTAACTGCAAGATCATTTTCCACAATTTTTTTTTACATCTATCAAAATTGCTCATATGGTTCTTCTTCATTGCACAAAATGGCCACCAGAGCTTAAATTAGATTTTCATAAAAATTTGACTTCAAATGACATCTCTTCACCAACCGCTGTGCCATTCTGAACTAAAGTTCAACAGAAATAATCCTGATATTGACATTTTCTATAATTGTTCAAACCATTCCACTACATTCCACATAAGGGCTGCAAAAGTTAAATGTAGACAAAAAATTCAAACAAAGTCATTTTGTACACTGCATGGTCATTTTCCGCCAAATTTCGCAGAAATGATTCTTACAAAAGTGCTCAGGGGTGAGCTTTTAGTGATCATTGATTGTCCGGCATCATTCTGTCAGCCCTGGTGTTGTCTCTGGCTCGACTGGGCTACATACCAGTTACGGTCTAATGTACACCTTCCTATAATTGTTAAAATACAACTTCTTACAACTGCTTCAGGGAATCGATTCTTTGGCTCAGTGGTTAGAGTGTTGGCCTATCATGCGGGAGATTGGTTGTGTATTTTAAGGTGCATTGCATCTTTCTGTTACGGATTTTCGTGTTCGTAAGAATACACGCAGAAGGCAAACTGATGTATGTGCGCACGCTGTAGCTCAGCAATGCAACCCCACTAAACCAGCTTTGTTCAAAATATGCTCCTGGGATCAATATTGGCCCCACCCTGGGGCCATTTGATTTATATAGGCTTATGTAGGGAAGTCTTAAAAATCTACTTGTCTGAAACCACAAGGCCTAACTTAGATATTTTGCATGGAACATCAACTTGAGGTCCTTTACCAAGTTTGCTCAAATTATGTACCTGGTGTCAAAATTGGCCCTGCTTCCAGGGGTCCAATTTGTATGAAATATAACATCTTTGGAAATCTTCAACTCAGAATTTGTAATTTTGCTTCTGGTGTTTGCTCAACAGCAGACCCAAAGCCAAAGCATTCAGGTGAGCATTTCAGGGCCATCATGGTCCTCTTGTTTTGATAAGGGTAATGGATTAATGCAATTAAATATTTCAAGTTCTTATTGAATACCCTGAAGTCTATGTTCATAACTTTGCTATGAACAAATTGTTGAAGTTTTAGTTACTTAAGCTTTAGATACAGATGATTCTCCTGGGCATATAAAAGACATTTAATGGTGGCAGTAACCTCAAAGATAGTAATCATGGAATCAACCATGTGGTTTAATTCATTAATGAATATTCAATCCCTCCTGTGAAACAGAAGGGGGTTATAGGAATGGCCTTGTCTTCCTATACCCCTGAACTGATTTTTTTGAAACTTGGGTCATATGTTGAACACATTCATGGATAGGTTTTACCCACAAACATTACCACATGCTCTTTTGTTATATACTTGTTTGTGGTGAAAATATAACTGTACTTCTTTTTTAAATCATGCAAATGTGAGGGGTTAGGGATTGATCAATTGAGTTGATGTGCAGAACACATGATCCAGCTATGTCAGTTCAAGGTCAAGGTCACACTTTAAGGTCATTTGTTTTAGCCTTCAACTTTGTGCCCACTCAAAATCTCCTATATTTTTAACCAATTTCCTGTAAATTTTGATCAAAAGTATAATTCATTGAGAGAATGTGCAGAAGGCACAACCAAGCCTCCATCTGTCTGTCTGTCTGTAACATTTTCGTTTCCACTCCTTATCTCCTATACCATGGAACTGATTGTCTTGAAGCTTGGGTCAAATGTTTAATTCATTGAGATGATGTGCAGAAGGCATAGTCTAGCCATTTCAGTTCAAGCTCAAGGTCACACTTAAAGGTCATTTGTTTCAGCCTTCAATTTTGTATCGGCTCATTATCTCCTTTACCTCTGAACTGATTTTCTGTTAACTTTAGTAAAATGTTCAACTTATTGAGAAGATATGAAGAGGGCATGGCCAAGCCATGTCAGTTCAAGGTCAAGGTCACACTTGAAGGTCTTTTTGTTTCAGGCTTCAGTTTGTATCCGCTCAGTTTCTTCTATACCTTTGAACTAATTTTCTTGAAACTTTGATTAAATGTATAACTCGTTGAGTGGATGTGCAAAAGGTATGGCTAAGTGTCTGTCTTTCAGTCTGTCTGTCTGTCTGTAACATGTTCATTTCCGCTGCCTTTGAACTGATTTTCTGTAAACTTTTGTCAAATCTATAACTCATTGAAGGGACATGCAGAAGGCATAACCAGGCAAAGGACAAGGTCACACTTGAAGGTCAGTTGTTCAAGCTTTCAGTTTCGTGTTGTCATTGCAATTCTTAAAGCTTTCCCACAATCCAATTTGCCACCATAAATATAGTTTCATGTTTCTCAGACTACTTTAAACTTTACTCAACGCTGTCAGTTGGGGATAAAGCAGTCCATGGACTGCCTTGTTATAAAGTTAATTTATCATTGAGATCTGGCATTGCAGTTATCTAGTCAGATCTAGAAAGTCCCAAGATGCATGTTAGAGCATGGCATCTCAGAATAAAGTTTTCATTTATTTACTAAAATGTTGCTACTTCAGGAGCATGAAGAACACCCTTATCACCTCCATATTGGAGATTGTACACACAGTGTACAGTATGAGCCAGGAGAGTCAAGAACCAAACTGTTTGGTGGCAACAGTAACTGGAGAGGGCCAATTTGGCTGCCAAGTGAGTAATTTGAGTATAGTGTGTGAAAATAGAAAATGATTTGAGCAATATAGAGAAAAAGTACTGTGAACTAAGTTCAGAATTACAGAATGCGATGAAGATGCGCTTTACATGTCATTTTACTCTTTACTACAAAGACATAGTTTCCTAGTTTTACACAAATGAACTGTACTTCGAATTTCAAAGCTTTTAAATGAGATTGCAAATACATTTGTTTAACATTTTGAATTGTGTCACTCTTTTACAGTGAATTACCTAATAATTGAAAATCTGCATCGCTTTGATTACTTTTATGGTGAAGATTTGAAGGTGGAGTGTCCCACAGGGTCGGGCAACTACATGAGGTTGAAATCTGTGGCTAGAGAATTAGAGTGTCGTCTTATCAACTTGTTCAGGCCAGATGAAAATGGTCACCGGCCTTGTCATGGTATGCTTTTGCTGTTTTTAGCTTTATGATTGTACTTTAGCCACTGTTCATTATTTTGTGTGGCATGGTGTACGTCAACAATCAACAATTTGCTTTAAATGACATTTCAGACATTTACAAAGCCTTTAAACTTCATAAGATGGTTGCCTGTATTGAGTAGAAGGTCCTAATTGTTTTTGGGGTCAGTAGGTCAAAGGTCAGTTTCACAATCACCTTCAATTTCAGAATTGTTTCCACTGAATAACTCAAGCACCACTCGATCTACAGCCTTCAGATTGAACAGAGTGGTTGCCCTAATTGTGTAGAAAACCCCTATTGTTTTTGTGTTAGTAGATCAAAGGTTATGGTTAGGCTTACCTTCAATTTGAAAATAGTTTCTGCTCAATACCTCAAGTATCATTCGCCCAGGAGCCTTCAAACTTCATGGAGTGAATGCCCTTATTGAGTAGAAAAACCGTATTGTTTCTGTCATCAAAAGATAACTCAATATTTTGAGTACTATTTGATCAGCACCCTTGAAAATTCAAAGGTTGGTTGCCCTTATTGAGTAAAAGATCCATCATGAATTTGAAAACAGTTTCTGCTTAATAACTCCTGTACCATTTTACACACCCTTCAAACTTCATGATTTGGTTGATCTTATTGAGCGGAAGTCACTTATTGTTATGAGGGTCAAAGGTCAAGTCATGGTCTTGCCAGTATACCTGTACGGTAGGCAGTCAGGGTCTCCCCGGGACTGTATAAAAATTTAGGGAGAAGTTCTTCTCTGCTGCCAGTATTCTGCCACAGTTTGTTAATAGTGTTTACAAATAAAGTTCTAAACTAAGCAGCTAGAGAACTGTTATCATTTCCATCTAGTAATTAGGCAGTCACCGCCAGGGAAAGTATTTATACTTCGAGCAAGTACAAGAGTCTAAACTGACCGTATGGTACAGATGAAATAGTGACCGGGCTTTGTCCATAAACTGATGGTGGCGTGATGCGTGTTCCTCCCGTGTCCGTTAGCAGTGTTTCTGCACTGAATGTCTGGGCTTTAATACGGATTATCTAGAATTTCATATTCGATAATCCTTCTTAAACAC
Organism: Cyclina sinensis; assembly: GCA_012932295.1. Lineage (NCBI taxonomy): Eukaryota > Metazoa > Mollusca > Bivalvia > Venerida > Veneridae > Cyclina > Cyclina sinensis. The sequence continues at coordinate 34,589,943 of JAAONU010000019.1, forward strand.
AGCACCCATCTGTCTTTCTGGTCCGGCCCGTAACGGGACGGTACAGAGTTTTTACCGGCAAATACTCTTCAATTGAAGGTCATATTCATATCCGGTTTCTTGGCGCAAAAAAACTACAAGTCAGAAAAATATTACACAGTCCCGGGGAGACCCTGACTGCCTACCGTACAGGTATACTGGCAAGCCAGCGACCTAGGTAGAAACCTAGTGTCGAGAGTCCCAACAGTTAGACACCCTGATGTGGACAGTTGTTAACGGGGAGCCTAGTTTTACGTCCAACTCCTGAAAATTTTGTGGTCCCGGACGTAAACCCAGTCCTGGGCCTCCCCTCCATACATGGAGGTGGAAGGGGGTGCCAACGTTAAACAGAAGTGCACCGCACCATAACACATTTTACAACCATACAGTACTGCACCAAGGCTACATGTACTACCACCAACAGACACTGCATGCCTGAAGGCAAGTCAGGTCAGGAGAAGGAGCCAGGCTGATCAACCCGAAACCACCTTAGTCTCCCCGGGCCGCCCCCAATAAAATGTCTAACTCTGCGCCTTTACAAATTAACTTTATAAACTTGTGACTTGCGATGTTAATATATTTCTATAAAGCAATAATTTGAGATGAATTTAAAATGTTTGTATTTTCTGCTTCCTTGTTATCTACTGTCCGAATGCGACACTAAACACCAGTAAATCATTGTAGGAATTGTTCATAACGAATTTAAACTTATGGTAATGTCTGTATTCCGGCATCCTGATGAATATTGGTCCGAGCAATGTATATTAGACATCACTGGACTACCTGAAATATAGAACAAAAAGGCAGCAAGAAGAAAAACTGGGAGGGAGGGTGGGTTTGTAATATTTTTCTGACTTGTAGTTTTTTGTGCCAAGAAACCGGATATGAATATGACCTTCAATTGAAGAGTATTTGCCGGTAAAAACTCTGTACCGTCCCGTTACGGGCCGGACCAGAAAGACAGATGGGTGCTGTGTTTAAGAAGGATTATCGAATATGAAATTCTATATAATCCGTATTAAAGCCCAGACATTCAGTGCAGAAACACTGCTAACGGACACGGAAGGAACACGCATCACGCCACCATCAGTTTACGGACAAAGCCCGGTCACTATTTCATCTGTACCGTACGGTCAGTTTAGACTCTTGTACTTGCTTAAAGTATAAATACTTTCCCTGGCGGTGACTGCCTAATTACTAGATGGAAATGATAACAGTTTTCTAGCTGCTTAGTTTAGAACTTTATTTGTAAACACTATTAACACACTGTGGCTGAATACTGGCAGCAGAGAAGAACTTCTCCCTAAATTTTTATACAGTCCCGGGGAGACCCTGACTGCCTACCGTACATGGAGGTGGAAGGGGGTGCCAACGTTAAACAGAAGTGCACCGCACCATAACACATTTTACAACCATACAGTACTGCACCAAGGCTACATGTACTACCACCAACGGACACTGCATGCCTGAAGGCAAGTCAGGTCAGGAGAAGGAGCCAGGCTGATCAACCCGAAACCACCTTATAGTCTCCCCGGGCCGCCACAGAAAATTATATTTTCCCCCATATAAAAATTTTATGGAGGACATGTTAGTACAAGCAACACTGATATGCAAAAGAATGAAACAAATAGATTTAGACAATAAAAATGTACTTTATATGACTTCATGTTCAAACTGAAACTGTCTTATCTTAACATAAAAACAGCCAGTACAGTCCTGCGTACCTTGCTATGTGGCAAGTTTAAATGTATTAAGCACATGCATATAAACTTTAAATTCTAACAAAACAATATGAACAAGTTCACTTTTACGTAATCCACACTAAAAATTGTTAGTGTTTCTTAGTATACTAAACCAATATATGGTTACCATCTTTAAATGCAAATTATAACATTTGTCTCACTGTTCTGTGGTAGAAGAGCAATAGCAACTGGTCGCTGGATCAGAAAGAAATGACTGTAAAGCTGCAAGCCAGTTTCGTAATAATACAGAATTGCCAAGATTTGAGAGATGAGTGCCATCTATGTAGTACAGACTTACATCTTTGACATTAATGTAACTGTCATTGTTAATAAATTTCCCATTATTGGCCAAAATGAAGTTCTTCATAGCCCTGTTAATTCTTGACCGTTTAGACTCTATTTTGGTACCTGTACCAAGTGGCGCAAAGTGCCAATAACGACGCTGTAACATACTTGACCAAATGAGCTTAGCTGTGGAAAACAATGCTTGATAACGCAGCACTGACAATTGTAACCTGTCTAGCACATCCTTGCCAGTGCTTCCTTCTGTTGTGATGTCATTGGAACCACAGTGGATAAGAATCCAGTCTGGTTCGGGAGATTCTTGTGACAAAGAGTCCATTAAACTATCTAACCTGTCTATAGTGAGCCCCTTGCGGCCAAACCACTTAACTGATACCCTCCACATAGACAGATCCAACGGTTCGCTCCTCGCAGCCAGTTCAGCATAATGCACGTAAGACGAGCCAATGATCCACAGCAACTGGTGCTTTTCACCTGAAACGATCTTTAGGATCGTGAACATTTGCGTTAGAAATTACAACTAGTTAATATTCCATAGTGATTTATAAGGAAATTGTATGGCCTGTTACTGGTGGGACTGTTTCAACACTTCTCCACCAATTTAGTGACCTACAAAGGCCAGGTTGTCTGCCCCGGAGGAAGGAAACGGCACTTGTAGCAGGTTAAGCAAAGGATGGGGGGGGAGGGGGGGCTAGACATTGACCCTTATAAGATTAAGGAAATTAGGATCATGTGCATAAATTATGGGGATAATCTGATGTAGCGTTCATAGACCCCAGATTTCCACCGCCCCATGACCTTGATCTTATCATCTGGGACCCCCGGCTTTGAAGATATGTGGCTCCACCTATGCGAAAACTGTGTGACCTGAAATGGCCTGGAGCGTTGATGAATTGTAAAGCTTTTTGCAGCACAGATATAGACTGGAATCTAGTAAGTGGACGGGTGTTAAAATGTACAAAAAGATTTTTGCATGACGACTGAGGGCGTTTGACGAGATATTGGGCTAAGTTGTGAACTCGGCAATATATACCACTAGTACCAGCAATTTGAAGGGTGACCGATGACCCATGTTGGTCAGTTTTTGACCACCTAATGCGCAAGTATATCATATTGTGGGACAACTTAACATCACTGACCAATAATAGTTTGTTGCTTTCTGACTTGGAATTAGGTGACGTAAACTCACCAACCCGTAAAAGCCCAAAAAATGCTAATGAAAAAGTTGCTGCAAACAGTGATTGTTCATATGCACTGTAGCAAACATGACTCAGGCTATTAATTAAATTACACGACAGAGGTAATGTAATAGGTGCACGCAGATCTTGAGGTTGTCCCCCCTGAATACGACGAAGGCCTTCCAAAGCTTTACGTACGAGGAAAACAGAACAGGGATCGGGCAGACCCTGCATTTTGTGTTTGTGAGAAATCCCCGACATGTATGTGGAGATAGAGGATGCTGAAAGACCCTGATGGGTGCAATAGGAAATGAAAAGCAGTAAATCATGGGCCGGTGTTGGCCAAGCCTGACTGAGACAATATATTGACCTAAAGCTTTCAAACTTTAGTAGGCCAGTGTAGTAAGATTTACGTGTAGAAAGTGACACAGAATTAGTGACCAGGTGTTCGGCTAAGCTGTTTAAATGTTCCACAGATGGAGTGGAATCCTTGTTGGCAGCCAGTCGGCTTCTGGGGCCACTTGTATGAACCGGAACCACTGTGAACGAGAAAGGCTGTCTGCAATTACATTCTTACAGGATGGTATATATTTTGCCGTAACAGTTATTTTGTTTGACAGCATAACCAAGACCATGTGTCGTACCACATTCATGACGCGCTCTGATCTGCATGTTTGCGATTGGATGACATGAACTACTGCTTGATTATCAATGTGAATCAACACTTTCTTGTTCTGAAAGTTACTTGACCAAGTGACCAGAGCTGCTACCACTGGAAAGAGCTCTAGAAGGGTCATATCTCTAGTTAGACCTTCATCTACCCAATGTTTTGGCCATATGCCTTGTGCCCAATGGCCCTTAAAATAAATGCCAAACCCACCTAAACTGCCGCCTGCACTATCAGTGAAAAGTTGTAGTGTGTCATTTGTTACCCAGGCAGGGTCTGTAATTAGAGTGACTCCATTGTATGATTCCAGGAATTGTAACCAAAGTGCCAAGTTTTTTTCATGTTTTTAGACACCCTTATTTTGTGATGAGGTCTCTTTACTCCCACCGTTGAATCAATGAGTCTTCTACAGAAAGCTCTGCCCGGTGCAATAACCCTGCAAGCAAAATTTAGGGAACCCAACAAAGACTGCATTTCCTTTAATGTGACCTTTTTCGCCTGAATAACCAGCCGAATTTTCGACTTGAGCTCAATCAGCTTATCAACAGGTAACCGCATGATCATTAACATTGAGTCAAACTCGACACCTAAAGAAATAAGACATGTTGTTGGAGCATAAGTTTTGTCCAAGGCTACAGGGACACCAAATTTTTTGCAAATGTTTTTAAAGGCTTGTAGTGTATACCCTGGATTGGGATGTCCTGACGGTTCACCAAAAAGAAAATCATCCAGATAGTGCTGAATGTCGGAGTTATGACTCTCCGTAACTACAGCCCAATGGAGAAAGGAAGCAAACTTTTCCCAGACTGCACAGCTTATAGATGACCCAAAAGGTAACATTTTGTCATAAAAATAATATGTAAGAGGGCCGTTGGCAGACTTAATCACAACTTTAAAACCCAGCAGGTCAAAGTCAGAAGGAGATATGGGAAGAAGCCTAAATGCAGACTTAACGTCCGATTTACTTAACAGTGCACCAGGGCCAAGGCGGAATATCATGTTAGCTGCTTGGTCAATGGATGAATACGAAACTGAGCAGTAGCGTTGGTTAATGAAATCATTTATAGACATGTTTACCGGATATGAGAGATGATGTATTAGCCGGTAATCACCCCCTTTTTTGGGAACAAGACCAACTGGCGAGATCTGTAAAGTTGGAAAAGGTGTGACTAGAAATGGACCCCCTATTCTATTTGCCTGAACTTCTTTGTAAATTTTTTCAAGTAAAACTGTAGGTAGTTGCTTGGCACTAAGCAAATTTGGGGAATCTCTGAAAAGCCGAGGGCCATAGTAATGCATTGAAAAACCTTGTGAAAGACCAGCTGCAATTTCAGTGGCTGTGTTGACTGGGTAACGTTTTAGTGCCTTAATTATTTCTACGGTTTGCAAAGGAGTGTGGCCCATTTGATACAGTGAAACTGGCTTAGCGCCGGCCAAGGCGGCAAACTTGTGCACCATGGTTTCCTCCGCAATGTCTGCATGCATGCGTGAACCTGCAATTTGGATTAAAAGGGCATTTAGTACCAGAGTTGAAATAATTACATGTTAAGTTGAGGGGTTGTAAATGCAGATGACCACTGATCTATATTCAGGCGCCTTGAGACCTTTGGTGGCACAATACACAGTTTCCCATCTTTAATTTTAACTTCCCCGGTAAGGTTTTCCTCCTCTAAAGAAGGGAGGAGTAGTTGACCCAAGTCCAGGAACTCCCCAGCCCAAATTTTTTCCTTCAATTTTTTACCAACCCGGGTGCCTACACTATCAAATACGCTCTCGGTCTGGTCCAACTGTACTTTTTGTTGCCTCGTTATATTAAAAGGGTTAATGAAATCGTCGAAATCACTAATACCCAACCCTGGAGGGTGGGGAAAGACAACGTTACCTGACCGATTACCACCTGATCCTCCCGGAGCATTTTCGTTTGGTTTGTTGTTCATTTTATCGTTTCTTTGCCTTTTGGGCGCCGAAATATTTTGCTCCTGTGATGTTTGACCTGTCGAACGCCTCTTCCGTGGTATAATGGAAGCAAAATGACCGCTATCTAACCTCGGATGCTTCAGATATTTTAAACAATTTGTAATATTTTTCTGACTTGTAGTTTTTTGCGCCAAGAAACCGGATATGAATATGACCTTCAATTGAAGAGTATTTGCCGGTAAAAACTCTGTACCGTCCCGTTACGGGCCGGACCAGAAAGACAGATGGGTGCTGTGTTTAAGAAGGATTATCGAATATGAAATTCTATATAATCCGTAATATGTCCATATAGGAAACTTTAAAATCTTCTTAGAAACTGCAGGTCCAAATTTGAAATATTTTTTTCCTTTCATCGACACATGACTCTGACCCAGGTGAGCAACCCAGGACCATTTGGTCTTTTTGATTTTTCATTCAGATTGGTTGGGCTATGGTAGTAAAAACCTAAAAAAGGATGTGGCAGTAACTGGTACATTGTATATAAGTGTCCATCTCATACCATACCTGTGACAAGCATTAGATGTATGACAACACTGACTTAATGTACGGGGAGGTATATGTACGGATGTTTCAATGGTATGATGAAATAGGGCCATCATGATGTCCAATGACACATGCTTTAGGTGGCATGACTAGCCTCCTCAATCCATCCCCCCTGGACACACACACACACACACACACACACCGATTTCCCTTCCCACACGCAATTGTTTGATAGTCCCTTTGTTCCTCTTGTTATTTTCTAGCAAAAGTCTACAAACTTCCCCATCACCCCCCAAATATATTCAAATTTTATACACACATTATGTGTTTTTTAATAGATAAGAATTCAGGGGAAGTTTTTAAAGCATTGTTTATTGCATGTTTTTTTCTGTATTAACCAAATACATGTAAAAGACAAATACCTGAAAGAAACTTTGCCAGCAAACATATATGAATCTAAATCTGAAATTTATTATTTCATATTATCTAGATGGTGATGACATCTATGCCAAAGATCCTCACTTCAGAAACTTGTGTTTATTCTATGAGTATTTCAACAGTGACACTGGTAAAGGATGTGGTGCCAGGTCAGTAATAGAATTCTGTATTTTTAGCACTTTGTGCTCAGTATGAGCTTTTGCCATCACCTTGTGTCCATTGTACATGACTGTCATGCGCCGTGAAATGATATTATCTCCTAACATACTGGGTCAAAGTTGATGAAAAGCTCTTCCAAAGTTGATCAAAGAATTGAAATCTGTGAAGAACACTGGTTGCAATGGGAACAGAAAGGAAAAACTTTGAAAATTTTCTTGTCTGAAAGTACAAAGCCTAGAGCTTAGATATTTTGCATACAGGTTCAAATAATACCCCTTGGGTTATAAATGGCCCTTCCCCAGAGGACCATTTATTATGTCCCTATCGAAGATGAGGGGGCATATAGTTTTCCAAATGTTGGTTGGATGGTCGGTCAGTAGACAGTTTGATTTCTGATCAATGTCTAGAGAACCTTTCGACAAACCTTCCTCATACTTGGTTTATAGGTTGGTCATGACCAGTAGATTACCCCTACAGTTTTTCAGGTCACCAGTTCAAAGGTCAAGGTCACAGTTACCTTGAATAGCAAAATGGTTGGAGCCATATGCCTTAGAACTTATGTTAATTTCTGTGTTGCATTGTCTAGTGGACCTTTACCAATTTTGTTCAAATTATGTCTCTGGGTCAAAAATTGGCCCTGCCCTGGGGGGTCCTGTTTGTGTAAAATATTTATTCATGAAATCTTCTTTTGAGAAACTGTAAGGTCACAACTCTTTTTGTTTTTGGTTTACATTTTTTTTGAAAGGTGACCTCTGGCAGGTCAAAAAAAATCTCCTGCTCATATGAAAATTTGTGACAAACTTACAATTCTCATGAAAACAATTATTCAGAATGGAAAAATACAATGGATTGTAGTACTGATATCAAATGTTAAGTTAAAGAATTCCACTATAGACAAAAGAAGCACAAATTGTTTAAAGCCTCCGATTCAGGTGCAGCCTGAAAACTTTAAATCATTGAGTCCATGAAATATTCCAAATACTATTTCCTCTGAATGTTCACTTTCAGTGCATTTATCACAGCAAGCCATTTTCCTGAATTCAAACATATTGAAAATATGGCCAGACAACTCAGTGAACTGTGTTATAAGTGATGCTTCACATTTGGGAGACATCACACAGTACCAATAATTATCAGAAGCACATTTGTGGTTCTGGATAAATGAAAGTTTTAAATAAAAAAAAAATATTGAATACTACAAAAGTATGTATATGAGGAAGCAGTAATCTCTATTTTTAGCTCACCTGTCATGTAGTGACAGAGTGAGCTTTTCTGATCACCTTTTGTCCATCCTCCGTCCGTCCGTCCATTAACAATTAATTTGTTAACACTCTAGTGGTCACATTTTTGCCTCAATTGTCGTAAAACTTGGTCAGGATGTTTGTCTCATTAATATCTCGGACGAGTTCGAACATGGGTTATCAGGGTTGGAAAACTAGGTCACAGAGCCCAAATATAGAAAAACTTTGTTAACACTCTAGAGGCTACTTTTTCAGTCCAGATATCCTGGAAATTTGTCAGAAAGGTTCATCGATCATCGGTTTATCGATCATTTCTAGCTGAAATTCAAATATGGGTCATCTGGGTTCAAAAACTAGGTCACAGAGCCCAAATATAGAAAAACTTTGTTAACACTCTAGAGATAACATTTTTAGACCAAATAATCTGAAATTTGTCAGAAAGGTTGCTTCTATGATTTCTAGCTCAGGTTTGAATATGGGTCATCTGGGTTCAAAAACTAGGTCACAGAGCCCAAAAATAGAAACATCTTGTTAACACTCTAGAGGTTACATTTTCAGCCCAAATAATCTGAAATTTGTCAGAAAGGTTGCTTTGACAATTTCTAGGTCAAGTTCAAATATGGGTCATCTGGGTTCAAAAACTAGGTCACAGAGCCTAAATATTGAAAAACCTTGTTAACACTCTAGAGGTAACATTTTTAGACCAAATAATCTGGAAATTTGTTAGGAAGGTTGCTTCTGTAATATCTAGCTCAAGTTGGAATATGGGTCATCTGGGTTCAAAAACTAGGTCACAGAGCCCAAAAATAGAAACATCTTATTAACACTCTAGAGGTTACATTTTCAGCCCAAATAATCTGGAAATTTGTCAGAAAGGTTGCCTTGAAGATTTCTTGATCAAGTTTGAATATGGATCATCTGGGGTCACAAACTAGGTCACAGAGTCCAAATATGGAAAAACCTTGTTAACATTCTAAAGATAGCTTTTTCAGTCCAAATAACCTGGAAATTTGTCAGAAAGCTTAATTCTATGGTTTTTAGGTCAAGTTTGAATATGGGTCATCTGGAGTCGAAACATCTAGGTCACAGAGCCCAAATATCGAAAAACTTTTTAAACACTCTAGAGGCTACATTTTCAGTCCTGGAAATTTGTCAGAAAGGTTGTTTTGATGATTTGTAGCTCAAGTTTGGATATGGGTTATCTGGGGTCAAAAACTAGGTCACAGAGTCCAAATATGGAAAAACCTTGTTAACATTCTAAAGATAGCTTTTTCAGTCCAAATAACCTGGAAATTTGTCAGAAAGCTTAATTCTATGGGTTTTAGGTCAAGTTTTAATATGGGTCATCTGGAGTCGAAACATCTAGGTCACAGAGCCCAAATATCGAAAAACTTTGTAAACACTCTAGAGGCTACATTTTCAGTCCTGGAAATTTGTCAGAAAGGTTGTTTTGATGATTTGTAGCTCAAGTTTGGATATGGGTTATCTGGGGTCAAAAACTAGGTCACAGAGCCCAAATATTGAAAAACCTTGTTAACACTCTAGAGGTAACATTTTCAGTACAAATAACCTTGAAATTTGTCAAAGAGATTTTTTCAATAATTTCTAGGTCAAGTTCGAATATGGGTCATCTGAGGTCAATTAACCAGGTCCATAGCAACTTTGTTAAAAGCAGTCATACTCAGGTGAGCGATACAGGGCCATCATGGCCCTCTTGTTTAGCTCTCCTGAGCACAATGTGCTCATGTGTGCTATTGCGATTGCATGATGTCTGTTCTCTGTCATTGTGCATAAGTGCGCGAGTGCATTAACATTTTGATTCAAACGACATCTTCTCTGAAACCACTTGGCTAAAGTTAATTAAACTTGGCAGGGATGTTCCTTGCCTGAAGCTCTACCAAAGTTTTTCAAAGAATTCAGTTCCATGCATAACTCTGGTTCCTATGGCAACCAAAAGAAAAATCTTTATAAATGTTCTTGTCTGAAACCACAAGACCTAGAGCTTAGATATTTGTCATGTTCCTAGAGAAAGGTCCTCTCCCAAAATTGTTCAAATTATGTCCCTGGGGTCAAAATTGGACACACCCAAGGGTTCACATGTTTAGGAACCTTTATCTGTATCAACAAGGCACTAAGTTTTAAAAATTTTCTCAAAATATTGTCAAGTGGACCTCTACCAAACTGTTTAAATTATGTTCCTTGGGTAAAAATTGACCTGCCCCAGGGGTCACTTGTTTATATAGAGGCATATATATATTTAACTTCTACAATCTTCTTGACTGAAACTACAATGCTTTGGGATTTGATATTTGGCATACAGGTTCACCTAGAACTCCTCTACATAGATTTTTCAAATTATGCCCCTTGGGTCATAAATAGCTCTACCTTGGGGGTCATTTAATTTAATAAAGGCTTATATGGGGAAGAAAATCTTCTTCTATGAAACCAGAAGGCCTAGTGCTTAGAAGTTTTGCATGGAGCATCATCTAGATGTCCTCTACCAAGATTGTTCAAATGATGCTCTTGTGGTCAAAACTGACTCCTTTTCACTTGATCTTTGTGAAGACTTGCATAATATTTATTGCATTTTGAAGCCAGTTTCCATAAAGTAATGGTTCAATTCCAAGTCATGTCAGGCAAAACATGCTAGACAGCTGGCGATGTTTGAAATTACAGGAAACTAACCCAACCACTGTTAAAAGAGTAAAGAATAAAACTACTGGACTCAAAACTTTACAAAAATGTTTGTTTATCCAGCTGAACATAAATCTGTAACCAAATACCTTTGCAACTCGGTGTCGAACGTTGTAAATGATGTCTGCTCCATGGCATTCTATCTGTTTATCTCCCGATAATGACAAACCCCTCATGGGGATGTAGACATGTATGCACATCAAAGATCGCAAGAAGGTTAAAAAGAGTTGTTTAAAAGAAGATAAAAAGAAGAGATTAAAATGTTAAAATCAAGGCTGGACAACTTGATATGGCTGCACTGAACTGCTCTGGGTAGGGAGAAGGGCCACAGTGGGTGGTAAGTGGTTCCAATGGTATACAGTCCTAGGCAAGAAAGTGAATTTTTAGTGGTCTGAAGTTGCTGTAAATAACCTATAGCTCAGGGGATGGCCATGACGGGATGTTAGTGGAGGGAGGTTAGGTATTCTTCAATGAGAATAGTAACCAGACCATGGTGAATCTTATAGAACAGGGATAATTTAGCATCTATACACGATGGAAATTAAGGGAGTGGAGCATGTCAGTAACACTTGAAGTCTGACCATAATCTAACTTGATCCAACATGCTGCTCTTCTTTGGTCATTTTCAATTAATGTATTTGTGTTTTGGTGCACTTGCTTCTAGATGCTTTCACAGCCACTACCAACCAACTCAAAATTTGGAATTAGCAAATTTTTAGCTCAACTGAGCATGCTCATATGAGCTTTTAGGATCCGTGATTGTCCGGCGTCCGTCCGTCTGTTATCCACTATTCATTCAAACGACATCTCCTCTGAAACTACTGGGCAAAATTTGATGAAACTTGCCTAGAATGTTCCTTGCACGAAGCTCTACCAAGTTTGTTCAAATGGTTCCGGTTCATTGCATTTCTGGGTCACAGGAGCTAAAAGCAGATTTTAAATGTTGGATCTTTAAAAATCTTCTTGTCAGAAACCACAAGGCCTGGAGCTTTGATATTTGGTATGAAACATCATCTAGTGGACCTCTATCAAGTTTGTTCAAATTATGTGCCTGGGGTCAAAACTGGGGTCCCTTGTTTTACATAGAATTATATAGGAAAAACTTTAAAAATCTTCTTGTCAGAAACCCCAAGGCATAGAGCTAAGATATTTGGTGTGTAGCATTGTCTAGTGGACCTCTTTCAAGTTTGTTCAAGTCATTGCCTCTGGGTCAAAAATGGCACCGCCCCAGGGGTCACTTGTTTTATATAGAGTTATATAGGAAAAACTTTAAAAATCTTCTTGTCAGAAACCATAAAGCATAGAGGTTAGATATTTGGTGTGTAGCATTGTCTAGTGGACCTCTACCAATTTTGTTCAAATCATGGCCTCTGGGTCAAAAATGGCCCTGCCCCAGGGATCACATGTTTTACATAAAGTTATATAGTAAATTCTTTAAAACTCTTCTTGTCAGAACTTGCAAGGCCTGGAGCTTAGATATTTGGTATGAGGCATCATCTAGTGGACCTCTACAAAGATTGTTCAAATTATGACCTTGGGGTCAGAACTGACCCCGCCCAGGGCTTACATGATTTACATAGAGTTATAAAGGGAAAACTTAAAAAATCTTCTTGTAAGAAACTACAAGGCATGGAGCTTAGATATTTGGTGTTGAGCATTGTCTAGTGGACCTCTACCAAGATTGTTCAAATCATGGCCCCTGGGTCGAAATTGGCTCCGCCCAAGGGGTCACATGTTTTACATAGAGTTATATTGCAAAAAACTTTAAAAATCTTCTTGTCACAAACTGCAAAGCCTGTAGCTTAGATATTTGGTAGTATGCACTGTGACCACAGTGGGGTCATCCACTCTCCCCTGGGGGGTCATTCCCCCCCCCCCCCAAAAAAAAAAATGTTTTTTCTCATTTTTTAAGTTTTTCGCTATGGCAATAAATTTGGAACATTTGTACAGTTTTTCAAGATGATTTCAAAAACATTATTCCTTGACCTATATTTTTGACCTACTGACCTACTTTTTTGTATTAAAGCTACGGCAATGATATTTGTACTGTGTGTACAGCTTTTCGTTCCGATTTCAAAAATGTCGTCTCATGACCTATATTTTGACCTACTGACCTACTTTTTGTTTTTGGAGCTATGGCAATGAAATTGCATTGGTCCATTTCTGTGATATGCATCATTATATTCATAAAAATTTCTTTCATCTTTGAACCCAGGTGAGCGCTTTAGGGCCATTGGCTCTCTTGTTTATTAATACTTGGACAAAACAAGGCTTATGACAAAACCTACATGTTAAATTATTCAAGTATGACCTTAACCTTTAAATGACCTTTACAGTCAAATTTCTAATTATTGCATTTTGCTAAAATAGCCAAACTTCTGGTTTTATGGACGGATTTGATCTATACAGGGACAAAACAACACTGAGAATAAAAGAAACGTGTTAAACAATTCAAGCATTACCTTGACCTTAAACATTACTTAACTTGGCTATATCTTTGTTGTTAATGGATGTAGTGTCTTCATGCTTGGACATAACTACTTTTTAGACAATACCTCCAGAGAAGGTTAAACTGAACTTGACCTAGACCTTTAAGGTCAAATTTCTGAATGTTGCTAAAATTGGCCATAACTTTGTTATGTATAATCATATTTCAAAATGATGTTTCATTTGAAATCCCTTCGCCACAATGTGCTTCCTCTGATGTGTTTGCCTTTGGAAATAGAAAAAAGTCGAGCGTGGCCCCCGCTTGCAGGTGGCTCTTGTTTTTTATGCCCCCAAAGGGAGGCATATAGTTTTTGAACTGTCCATCCGTCAGTACGTCATTCCGTCTGTCAGTCCATCCGAAAACTTTAACATTGGCAATAACTTTTTTATCAGTAAGTCGATTTACTTCATACTTGGACACAACACCCCTTTGGACAAGGCCTTCCCACTGACCTATATTTGTTTTACATTGACCCTTGAATGACCTTTACCTTGAAGATCCAGTTGTCCAAAAACTTTAACATTGCCCATAACTTCCTAATTAGTAAGTGGATTTACTTCATACTTGGACACCCGTTGGGCAACGCCTTCCCACTGACCTTTAGTTATTTGAAATTGACCCCTGAATATCCGATTGTCCAAAAACTAATATTTGGCCATAACTTCCAAATTAGTAGGTGGATATACTTCTTACTAAAACACAACGCCCCTTTGGACAAGACCTACCCACTGATCTTTATTTGTTTGACCTTGGCCCCTGAATGACCTTCACCTTGAAAATCCAATTGTCAAAAAACTTTAACGTTGCCCATTACTTCCTTATTAGTAAATGGAATTACATCATACTTGGACACAAACCCCTTTGGATAAGACCTTCCCACTGACTTATATTTATTTGACCTTGACCCCCAAATGACTGGTTCTCAGCTCAAAGGTCAAAGCACCACTTTCGAGGGCATTGTCATCTTACAGTGACAGTTCTTGTTTTAATACGTAGGTACTTGACTTTCCCCCCCACCAGCCCCCACCCCCCACCTCCCCCAAAAAAAATCCTGCATGAGTAAGTACTTCCCCTCCCTGCATAGACAACCCCCTCTCCAGGTACTCCCCGCCCCCGCGCCCGAAATTTTTTTTAACAAGTTTTGTGAGCTTGTAAGGTTCCACTACTATGCACAAAATAGCTGCCAGACAGTTTTTTTTTACAAGTACTTGACTCTTCAAACACACACACACACACATCCTCTCTCTCAACCCTCCGCACCCCCCCCCCCCCCAAAAAAAAAAAATATATATATATATATTTTCTTACATTACTAGGTACATGACCTTCCCCATATTCATTTTTTATGCGCTCCCTATATTGCCTTTTTTCAAAAAAATGCTCAAAGAGATCAGCCCCATTGCATTTAAGGGCAACAAGAGCTATAAATAAGAAAAAAGTTTAAACAACGTTCATTCTTAAATGGCAAGGTCTTTTTTTCAACTGAATGGAGGTTTTTGAACTGTCACTCTGGCTGTCCATTAGTCCGAGCGTCATTCCATCAAAAAACTGAAACATTGACCATAACTTCGTTATAAATAAGTGGATTTACTTCATACTTGGACACAACACGCCTTTGGACTAAACCTTCCCACTGACTTATATTTATTTGACTTTGGTCCCTGAATGACCTTCAGCTTGAAGATTCAGTTGTCCAGAAACTTTACTAAAGGCCAAAGCACCACTTCTGGGGCATTGTCACCTTACAGGGACAATTCTTGTTTCACCACCTTCTTCAGAAGTATTTTAAAGCCTTCTATTAAAATTGCTTGTAAGGTTCCACTACTATGCACAAAATGGCTGCCAGACATAAAAATAGGTCACATGAATTTTTAGCTCTGCTAAGCACAAGATAACTGTTGGGACTGCCTTGTTTTTGCTTCTGATGTTTTCTAAACAGCAGACACACAGCCAGTATCCAGGGTCATCATGGCCCTCTTGTTTAAGATAACTTGAACACAGGGTGTGCTGGGTGAACTTTCAACTTGTGTCCACTTTTTGTTGTCAACATTTAAGCTTGTTAGTACTCTAGAGGCCACATTTTTGCTCACCTGAGCAACTGTACTTGGGCTGGTCTTTTGTGTCTGTTACCTATTGTAAACTTTTTAGCTGGTTATTATACTGGAGGTTACATTTTTTATGGGTTCACGTCTGTTTGGTTGGTTGGTTCAGCCATCCATAGATAAAATTTGTCTGGACTATTTCCCAGCTATTAATGATACTTTGCAAGAGTATGTAGTCTTGTTGTGCAGATTATTGTCACGACGCACTTTGATGATTTTTCACTGAGTTAGTTCACTGGCCCTTTGATTGTTGTTTTCTGCCCCACCTCTTTGTGGGGGGTGGGGGGAAAGGGGGCTTGGTATCTGCCATTTCTTTGACAAGCTCTAGTTCATATTTACATACTCTTGAAAACATTTCTTAACTGATGTGCATGTACTACAAGAATAGAGAGGGTACTTAGGGGGCTGTTGCCCTCAGACGAGTTAACATCTGTCTTTTGTTTTTTCAGTCATCAGACTGGTTGGACAGCACTCATCACAAAATTACTGGAGAAAGTGAAAACAGATGAAGATGAAAGTGTTGACAGTATGGACAGCTGGGAGAGTTGATTGACCCAATGTTTTCTTCAACATTTTCTTCCATGTTTATGGAGTAATAACCAGTGTAAATAAATTGATACCTTAAACTGCTGTAATCATTAGTTAAGCATTGTACTGATTAACTTGGAATGTGAAATGGATGATTTCATTTTCCTTAGCAAGGTCACAGACCTGTTATTTATCAATCCCATGCAAACATTTTGACTTGTTTTGAGATGTTGACTTCTTCAAAAAATACTATATGAGGGTGTATATTGTTTTGCAAATGTTGGTCAGTCAGTAGACACTTGTTTTTAAATCAATATCTAGAAAACTCATGGATCCACCTTCCTCAATCTTGATGACCCTAATAGTTTTTCAGGTCACTTGGTCAAAGGCCAAGGTCACAGTGTCCTTTGAAAGCAAAACAAGTTCTGATCTAATGTTCGGGCCCAGGCTTCCTAACGCTTCATAGGCAAGTTGTTCATGGCCAGTAGATGACCCCTTTAGCTTTTAGGGTCACTAGATCAAATGTCAAGGTCATGTTGATCATTAACTGAAAAATGGTTCCTGATGAATAACTGGATAATGCTTTAGCCTAGGTTCTGTAAACTTGGAATGCAGGTTGATAATGACCCGTAAATGATTCATACTGCTTTTGGGGTCACTTGGTCAATGTTCAAGGTCAGAGTGAACCTAGCCAACCCTTGGGCATTGGCTACTCAGACTTGTTATGCAGGTTAGTCTGTTCAGGAGATGACCCCTGTTGTATTTGAGGTCAAAAGTTTAAGGTCAGGGTCACAGTGGCCATAAATCATAAAGAGGAAAACATATTCTGACTGATAACTAGATAAACTTTGGGCCTTGCTGCCTCAAAACTTCCTACCTACCCACCACCTTCCTACCTACCTACCAATGCAGTTCATATACTCTTTCATGTTCTCCAGTAATTGAAGTTATACATTTTAAAACCAGAGTGTTATTGAAGTAATCTAAATTTCCTCTAATTCATCTGCTTGCTATGGCCAATAGCTGTTGAGATCAGAAGCCCTTGGCATCTGACACAAGTCCCTGTCCATCTTTTACCTTCTTAAACTTCTATTGCTGCTTCTAGTGATAAGGCAATATGGGGGTTGTCATGTATGTTTTACAAGCATCTCTCATTTTAGCTCACCTGAGCAAATGCTCTGGATTAGCTATTGTGAACACCTGGCGTCCGGCGTCAGTCGTCCGTCATCAACATTTTACTTTAAATGACATCTTCTCCTAAACCACAAAGCTATTTTTAACCAAACTTTACAGGAATGTTCTTTAAATTGCCCTTTTCTAAAATTGCTCAAACCTTTCCCCTCCATTGCACATAAGGGCTGCAAAAGCTAAAAAGAGAAAAAAAACTAAAAAAAACATCTCCTAAACGGTTGGGTGATTTTTCCACCAAATTTTACAGAAATGTTCCTTACATAGCCCTCTATCAAAATTGCTATAATGGTTCCGCTCCATTGAACAAAATGGCCGCCAGAGCTAAAAATAGATTTTTGTCAATGTTTGGCTTCAAATCACATCTCCTCAAAAACCAATTGACCATTTTAAATCAAATTTGACAGAAATGTTCCTTATAATGCCCTTTTTTAAAATTGCTAAAACCGTTCCGCTCCATTGCACATAAGGGCTACAAAAGCTAAAAATAGAAAAAAAATATAAAAAAACATCTCCTCCTAAACAGTTCGATGATTTTCCACCAAATTTTACAGAAATGTTCCTTACACAGCCCTCTATCAAAATTGCTAAAATGGTTCCGCTCCATTGAACAATATGGCCGCCTGAGCTAAAAATAGATTTTTGTCAATGTTTGGCTTCAAATGACATCTCTTCCAAAACCAATTGACCATTTTAAATCAAATTTGACAGAAATGTGGCGAGGGGAAAATCCCGGGATCGTCTTTAGAAAAGCCGGGATCCGGGATCGTATTAAACATATAGTAATACCGGGAATACACCACCTGCCATATAGGTGTCATCGATAAATTATCGATTATCGCTTGCCTTTTGTTATAGATAAGCATGTATAGTATAGGCCGTGAAAATCTTTTTTTTTCAGTAAATTAATTTTATCGTTGATGGATTTTATTTTTTATATTGAATAAAGTTGCGACATTCTTTTTAGCTCACCTGTCACACAGTGACAGAGTGAGCTATTAGGATACCCTTGTGTCCGGCGTCCGTCGTCCGTCCGTCGTCCGTCGTCCGTCGTCAACATTTTCTTTAAATGACATCTCCTCCTAAACCCCTGGCCCAATTTTAAAATAACTTCATACTAATGGTCCTTAGATGTCCCTTTACCAAGTTTGCTCAAATGGTTCCGGTCCAATGCACAATATGGCTGTGAGGCCCTAAAAGGTGTTTTTAAAATGGAAATTTCAAAAATCTTCTTGTCTGAAATAACAAGGCCCAGAGCTTTCATATTTGGTATGAAGCATCATCTAGGGGACCTCTGTCAAGTTTGCTCAAATCATGACTTCCGGGGTCAAACTGGTTCAGCCCCGGGGGTAAATAGATTTTACTTAGAATTTATATAGGAAAAACTTCAAAAATCTTCTTCTCCAGAACCACAAAGCCTGGCGCTTAGATATTTTGCATGTAGCATTAACTAGTAGACTTCTACCAAGTTTGCTCAAATCATGATCCCCGGGGTCAAGTTGATCCCGCCCGGGGGTCAGTTAATTTTATATAGAGTTTATATAGGAAAAACTTCAAAAATCTTCTTCTCCAGAACCACAAAGGCTAGAGCTTAGATATTTTGCATGTAGCATAACCAAGTAGACCTTAACCAAGTTTGCTCAAATCATGATCCCCGGGGTCAGATTGACCCCGCCCCGGGGGTCAATTGATTTTATATAGAGTTTATATAGGAAAAACTTCAAAAATCTTCTTCTCCAGAACCACAAAGCCTGGAGCTTAGATATTTTGCATGTAGCATTACCTAGTAGACTTCTACCAAGTTTGCTCAAATCATGATCCCCGGGGTCAAGTTGACCCCGCCCGGTCAATTGATTTTATATAGAGTTTATATAGGAAAAACTTCAAAAATCTTCTTCTCCAGAACCACAAAGCCTGGAGCTTAGATATTTTGCATGTAGCATTACCTAGTAGACCTTTACCAAGTTTGCTTAAATCATGATCCCCGGGGTCAAATTGACCCCGCCCCATAGTCAATTCATTTTATATATAGTTTATATAGGAAAAACTTCAAAAATCTTCTTCTCCAGAACTGCAGGCCTGGAGCTTAGATATTTTGCATGTAGCATTAACTAGTAGACTTCTACCAAGTTTGCTCAAATCATGATCCCCGGGGTCAAATTGACCCCGCCTGGGGGTCAGTTGATTTTATATAGAGTTTATATAGGAAAAACTTCAAAAAATCTTCTACTCCAGAACCAGAAAGCCTAGAGCTTAGAAATTTTGCATGTAGCATGACCTAGTAGACCTTAACCAAGTTTGCTCAAATCATGATCCCCGGGGTCAAATTGACCCCGCCCCATAGTCAATTCATTTTATATATAGTTTATATAGCCATCTGATCTTAGTCTGCAAAGTTTGCTTCGGTCTTCCCAACTGCTGAGTTCAGTACGTACAGTCAATGGTCTGTGGATCACCTATCTTGTGTGTCATAACGTGCTCTCAAATTCTGTACTGGTACAGAATTTACCAACACAGGTTAACTGCATACCATTATGTAACTTAAATACTGTCTCAAAATAGCATATACCCTAACACAAAAGTCACTTCTAGACTGTACATTTCTGAAGGAAACTACCTTCAGCCAAAATGAAAACATTACACCTGTTTCAGATATCCATATTTCAATTTGTACTTCATACAATAGTTTCATGTTAACTTACAAAGAAAAAAAAATGTATCGAAAGTCTAATGACTTTGAAATGTTAACATTTTCCATGTATTTATCATCTAGACGAAATGAGGTAAACTGGAAATTATTAAAACAGTTCATGTAAAGTTAAAACTTCACCAATCAGCAAGTGTGGACACATGCCCTTCTTTCACCAATTCTCTCCTCATTATGTCTACAATATCGTTTCATGGTCTATCAGGTGAGCGATTCAGGGCCATCATGGCCCTCTTGTTATTATTATATTAGCATTTTAATATCGTATTAACATGTGTACTGAAATTCTTTATAAAACATTACCAAAAGTACGTGGTAATTAAAAAAAATATCTAAGCAAAATAGGTTTTGAATAAACATTTGTTTATTTCATTATCACAAAAATCAAATGATGTAACTTTTTTATTGCCACAAATTACGACAAATATCAAAACTAACACTGTTTATTGTTTCCCTATATGTTTAATACGATCCCGGATCCCGGGCGTCCCGGATCCCGGGCGTCCCGGGTCCCGGATCCCGGGATTTTCCCCTCGCCCAGAAATGTTGCTTATAATGCCCTTTTCTAAAATTGCTCAAACCGTTCCGCTCCATTGCATATAAGGACTGCAAAAGATAAAAATACAAAAAAAAAAATAAAACAACATCTTCTCCTGAACGGCTGGGTGATTGTCCACCAAATTTCGCAGAAATGTTCCTTACATTGCCCTCTATTAAAATTGCTAAAATGGTTCCGCTCCATTGAACAAAATGGCCGCCAGAGCTAAAAATAAATTTTCGTCAATGTTTGGCTTCAAATGACATCTCCTCCAAAACCGCTTGGACATTTTAATTCAAATTTAACAGAAATGTTGCTTTTATTGCCCTTTTCTAAAATTGCTAAAACTGTTTTGCTCCGTTGCACATAAGGGCTGCAAAAGCTGAAAATAGAAAAGAAATCAAACAGCATCTCCTTCTCAATGGCAAGGTAATTTTCCATCAAATTTCACGAAAATGTTCCTTACATACCCCTGCGTTAAAATTGCTTAAACGGTTTTGCTCCATTGAACAGAATGGCCACTGGAGCTAAAAACAGGTTTTCTTCAATATATGGCTTCAATTACTTCTCCTTACAAGCTGTTATCACGAAATTGCCTCGGCCCCATGGATTTTTTGTTTGAAATATGAATTCTTTGAATATCTTCAATTAGAAAATGTAATGTTGCATCTGATGTTTGCTTAAAGGTAGACCCTCAAGCAAAGAACTCAGGTGAGCGATCCAGGGCCATCATGGCCCTCTTGATAATTGAAAAGTTCATGGTTTCTTGAATTCGCGCAGATTTAAAAAATGCGAAATTGATTTTCTTTGTCTAAGTTGAACAGGTATACCTGCTTTAAATAATTGGGTCGTATACTGGTATCATGTTCCAATAATTGAGCCAAATTAATATCAATAATCTGTTGTATTAAAAAGGCCTGAATGGTTACAATATAACAATTAAGTAATCAGAAAAGAAAAATAATTATACATTATTCTATTAAGAGTATATGAAGGCCTTATTGCGTATTTTTTTAAAACAGCTCACCAACAACCAGTGCTGAAATGCTTTAGTATTTATCCACTCCACAAAAAGCTTTCAATAACTTGTTACAACAAACAGACTTGATAAAAAAAGTCATTTGAAATTGATTTGGCTGGACTGTCAGCAGAGTAAAACTGTCAAAAAACATGTAAGTCAATATGGTGAATGCATTTTGTTTATATACAATAGGTGTTTTGGGCAGCTATTGTTTGCTGTTGGTGTGACAAGCATGAAAAAGGATTATACACTACAAAGTACCTTAAAGATTAGAAGGAACTGAAATTAAAATATTTCTTTTTCTGTATTTTTTTCCCAAAAACATGATTTCTATTATAAAATGATATTTTGACAATAAGGTGGCAGATACCAGTTTCACACTGAAATTTAGTGTCTGATGACCACTCAAACTGTTTGCGCCTCACTGACAATCCCAGTACAACAACCTGAAAAAAAAAGTACAGCTATTCTTATAGGACTGAAGACAATCTACAACAAAAGCTCAAATTTCATATGAAACAATTCTCTAATAAAATCAGCTGCAAGAAAGAAACTACTTCCAAGCCCCACTTTTCGACCCCTGGCCGAGGCAAATTCTATGAAACAGACAAGTCGCCTGATATTCAAAGGCACACAGTACAGTCATAACACTACATGCTAATTGTTCGTCTGTTATGGCACACCTAAATCAGCTAGTGCTAGATACCTGTCAACGCTACACTTTTTTCGTTATCCAGCTCAGACGGCATCCTATTGAACTTCTGCAGCCGAAACCACTGACATAACCTGCTTTCATCAGTTTCGAATTTCAAGCTCCTACTTCACACTGAGTGCATTTCAATACTGTACAGTAAGGAAAAAAATAAGAGAACCTCATCCTGACCACTCTGAATACCAATATCCTCATGTATTAATTAATTTAGACTTCAGCAATACACATGTTAATGCATCATACCCTCTCATTAATAATTTCTACATGGCCAGTTCGAATGTGTGGCTGAAAAACTGGTATGTGCTACCTAAATCAAGCGTACTTTTGGTCTCCCAGGGTTGCTTCCCTTATTTTGATTGTAAACATGATGCATGTAAAAGAAAGATGTCATTTGTACATAAAAACATAGAGAATTATCTCATAGCTTTTAGCTCACCTTTCACGTAGTGACAGAGTGAGCTTTTGTGATCGCCTTTTGTCCGTCGTCAGTCCGCCCACAATTAGTTTGTTAACACTTTAGAGGTCACATTTTTGCCTCAGTTATCATGAAACTCGGTCAGGATGTTAGTCTCATTAATTTATCGGACGAGTTCGAATATGGGTCACTTTGGGCCAGAAGTATAAAAAACTTGTTTACCTTCTAGAGGCTACCTTTTTAGTCCAAATATCATGGAAATTTGTAGAATGGTTTCCTTGATTGAATTGGGTCATCTGGGGTCAAAAACTAGGTCACAGAGCCCAAATCTGAAAAAACCTTGTTAACACTCTAGAGGTAACATTTTCAGCCAAAATATCCTGGAAATTTGTTACATAGGTTGTTTCAATGATATCTAGGCCAAGTTCGAATACGGGTCATCTGGGGTCAAAATCTAGGTCACAGAGCCCAAATATGGAAAAACTTTGTTAACACTCTAGAGGTAACATTTTTCAGCCCAAATTGTCAGATGGGTTGTTTTAATAATTTCTTGGTCAGGGTCGAAATGGGTCATCTAGGATCAAAATCTAGGTCACAGAGCCCAGATATTGAAAAACCTTGTTAACACTCTAGAGGTTACATTTTCAGACCAAGTATTCTGTAGATTTGTCAGAAAATTTGTTTTTATGATTTCTAGGTCATATTCGACTATGGGTCATCTGGGGTTAAAATCTAGGTCACAGTTCCCAGATATGGAGAAACCTTGTTAACACTCTAGAGGTAACATTGTCAGACCAAGTATTCTGGAGATTTGTCAGAAAGGTTCTTTTGATAATTTCTAGGTAAATTTCGATTATCGGTCATTTCGTTTAAAAAAAAACTAGGTCACAGGGCCCTAGTATTGAAAAACCTTGTTAAATCTTCTTCTCTAAAACCACAAGGTCTAAAAATGAGATATTTATGTCTCCCCCCAAAAATGGGGGAGACATATTGTTTTTCCCCCGGTTGTCCGTCAATCCGTCCGTCTGTCCGTCCGTCCGTCCGTCTGTCTGTCTGTCCGTCACAAAATTGTGTCCGCTCTGTATCTTCCAAAGCCCTTGAAGGATTTTTATGAAACTTGGGTCAGATGTTCACTTCATCAAGGCGACGTGCAGAACCCACTTTGCGGGTGTGGTGTCTCAAGGTCAAGGTCACACTTGGAGGTTAAATGTCAAATGCCACAAAATCATGTCCGCTCTGTATCTTCAAAAGCCCTTGAAGGATTTTTATGAAACTTGGGTCAGATGTTCACCTCATCAAGGCGACATGCAGAACCCACTTTGGGGGTGTGGTGTCTCAAGGTCAAGGTCACACTTGGAGGTTAAATGTCAAATGCCACAAAATCATGTCCGCTCTGTATCTTCAAAAGCCCTTGAAGGATTTTTATGAAACTTAGGTCAGATGTTCACTTTAAAAATCTTCTTCTCTGAAATCACAAGGCCTAGAGCTTAGATATTTGGTTATGTAGATTTGTCTATTGGACCTCAATCTTGAATGTTCAGATCGTGGCCCCAGGACCAAAATTAGCCCGACCCGGGGTTGAGGGGGGAGTCATTTGATTTTATGAGCTCATCTGAGCCGTAGGTTCATGGTGAGCTTTTAGCATCCATCAGTATCCGTCGTCCATCGGATGTCCACGCTTAGTTTATTAATACTCTAGTGGTCACATTTTTGCCTCAATTGTCATGAAATTTAGTCAGGATGTTTTTCCCAGTCTTTATTCGGACGAGTTCGAACATAGGTTTCCTTGGCTGAAAAACTAGGTCACAAAACCCAAAAATAGGAAAACCTTGTTAACAATCTAGCGGCTACATTTTCAGTCCAAATAACCTGGAAATATGTCAGAAAGGTTGCTTCAGTAAGTTTTACCTCAAGATCGAATATGGGTCATCTGGGGTCAAAAACTAGGTCACAGAGCCCAAATGTGGAAAAACCTTGTTAACACTCTAGAGGCTACTTTTCAGTTCAAATATCTTGGAAATTTGTCAGAAAAGTTGTTTTAAGGATTTCTAAATCAAATTTTAATATGGGTCATCTTGGGTAAAAAACAAGGTCACAAAGCCCAAAAAATAGAAAACCCCTTTTAACAATCTAGAGGCTACATTTTCAGTCCAAATAACCTGGAAATTTGTCAGAAAGGTTGTTTCCATGACATATAGCAAGAGTTTGAATATGGGTCATCTGGGGTCATAAACTAGGTCACAGATCCCAAATATGGAGAAACCTTGTTTACACGCCTGAGGTTACACTTTTAGTCCAAATATCCTTCAGATTTGTCAGACAGGTTGTTTCAATGATTTCTAGCTAAAGTTTGATTATGGGTCATCTGGGTTCAAGAACAAGGTGACAGAACTTAGATATGGAAAAATCTCGTTAACACTCTACAGGTAACATTTTCAGGTCAAATAACCTTGAAATTTGTCAGATAGATTGTTTCGACGGCTTCTAGCTCAAGTTTGAATAAGGGTCATCTGGGGTTAAAAACTAGGTCACAGATCCCAAATATGGAGAAACCTTGTTTACACGCCTGAGGTTACACTTTCAGTCCAAATATCCTGAAAATTCGTCAGACAGGTTGTTTCAATGATTTCTAGCGAAAGTTGGATGGGTCATCTGGGTTCAAGAACAAGGTGACAGAACCTAAATATGGAAAAACCTCGTTAACACTCTACAGGTAACATTTTCTGGTCAAATAACCTTGAAATTTGTCAGATAGATTGTTTCGATGGTTTCTAGCTCAAGTTTGAATAAGGGTCATCTGGGGTCGAAAACTAGGTCACAGAGCCCAATTATGGAAAAACCTTGATAACACTCCAGAGGTTACATTTTCAGTCCAAATATCCTGAAAATTTTTTCAGAGAGGTTGATTCAATGATTTCTAGCTCAAGTTCCAATATGGGTCATCTTGGGTCAAAAACTAGGTCACAGAGCCCAAATATGGAAAAACATTTTAAACACTCTAGAGGCAACATTTTTAGTCCTAATATCCTGCACATTTGACAGAAAGGTTGTTTCGATGATTTCTAGGTCAAGTTTGAATAAGGGTCATCTGGGTTCAAGTACTAGGTCACAGAGAACAGTATTTTGAAAAACCTTGTTAACACGCCAGAGGTAACATTTTCAGTCCAAATAATCCGGAATTTTGTCAGAAAGGTTGATGTGATGGATTCTAGCTCTGATTTGAATATGGGTCATCTTGAGTCAAAATATAGGTCACAGAGCCTAAATATGGAACAACTTTGTAAAGGTAACATTTTCAGTCAAAATATCCTGGACGTTTGTCAGAAAAGTTGTTTTGATAATTTCTAGCCTAACGTCGAATATGGGTCATCTGGGTTCAAAAACTAAGTCACAGAGCCTAAATATGAAATACCATGTTAACACTCTAGAGGTTACATTTTCATTCCAAATATACTGGAAGTTTGTCAGAAAGGTTGCTTCGATGATTTCTTGGTCAAGTTCAAATATGGGTCATCTGGGGTCAAAATCAAGGTCAAAGAGCCCAAATATGGGAAAACATTGTTAAAACTCTAGAGGTAACATTTTCAGTCCAATTGTCTTGAAAATTTGTCAGAAAGGTTGTTTCAATGATTTCTAGCTTAAGTTTGAATATGGGTCATCTGTGTTCAAGAACTTGTTTTACATAGAGTTATATAGGAAAAACTTTAAAAATCTTCTTGTCAGAAACCGCAAGGCTTAGCGCTTAGATATTTGGTATGTTGCATCGTCTAGTGGACCTCTACCAAGTTTGTTCAAATTTTACCTTTTTCCCTTCAAATTTTGCCCCACCCTGGGGTCATTGGCTTTACATAGGCTTATATATAGTGAAAACTTTGAAAATCTTCTTGTAGAAGGAGAGGTAACATTTTCAGTCCAAATAATCTGGAAATGTGTCAGACAGGTTGTTTCTATGATTTCTGGCTGAGGTTCGAATATGGGTCATCTGGATCAAAAACTAGGTCACAGAGCCCAAAAATAGAAAAACCTTGTAAACACTCTAGAGGTTACATTCAAAATATCCCAGAAATTTGTCAGAAAGGTAATTCGATGATTTCTAGCTCAAGTTTGAATATGGGTCATCTGGGGTCAAAAACTAGGTCACAGCCATAATATGGAAAAACCTTGTTAACACTCTAGAGGAAACATTTTCAGTCCAAATAACCTGAAAATCTGCCAGAAAGGTTGTTTAAATGATTTCTAGCTCAGATTCGAATAAAGGTCATCTGGGGTTAAAAACTAGGTCATAACCTCAAATACGGTAAAACCTTGTTAACACTCTAGAGGAAACATTTTCAGTCCAAATAACCTGAAAATCTGTCAGAAAGATTGTTTCAATGATTTCTAGCTCAGTTTTGAAAATGGGTTATCTGGGGTCAAAAACTAGATCACAGGGCCAAAATGAATAAAAACCTTGTTAATGCTCTAGAGGTTACATTTTCAGTCCAAATATCCTTGAAATTTGTCAGAAAGGTTGTTTCAATGATTTCTAGCTCAGATTCATCTCGGATCAAAAACTAGGTCACAGAGCCCTAAAATGTAAAAACCTTTTTAACACTCCAGAGGTTACATTTTCAGTCCAAATATCCTGGAAATTTGTCAGACAGGTCGATTTGATGATTTCTAGTTCAAGTATTAACATGGGACATCTTTGGTCAAAAACTAGGTCACAGAGCCCAAATATGGAAAAACCTTGTTAACACTCTCGAGTTAAGATTTTAATTCCAAATAACCTGAAAATTTGTCAGAAAGGTTGCTTCTATGATTTCTAGCTTAAGTATGAATATGGGTCATCTGGATTCAAAAACTAGGTCACAGAGCCCAAATATCGAAAAACTTTGTAAACACTCTTGAGGCTACATTTCAGTCTAAATGTCCTGAAATTTTTGTCAGAAAGGTTGTTTTGCTGATTTCTAACTCAAGTTTGCATATGGATCATCTGGGGTCAAAAACTAGGTCACAGAGCCCAAATATCGAAAAACCTTGTTTACACTCTAGAGGCTACATTTTCAGTCCAAATAACCTGGAAATTTGTCAGAAAGATTGGTTCAATAATTTCTAGGTTCGAATATGGGTCATCTGGGGTCAATTAACCAGGTCCATAGCAACTTTGTAAAAAGCAGTCATATTCAGGTGAGCGATACAGGGCCATCATGGCCCTCTTGTTTCTTTTTTATTTTGATGATTAATTCATTACATTATGGTGGCTGATTTGTGCCATTTCGCGTTTTCGCCCCGCGACCCCGCCAAGCGAAAAGTCGAGAATTAACAAGTTAAAATGGCGGGGGCGCGGAGCGAAAACACGCTAATTAGCGGGGGCGCGGGGCGAAAAGTCGAGATTTAATTGTAAAACGGCGGGGTCGCGAAGCGAAATATTTATTGTTACAGGGCGCTAATTAGCGTGCTGTTGTCCGCGCCCCCGCCAAATTATTCTTAAAAACCTCGACTTTTCGCTCCGCGCCCCCGCTAATTAGCGTGTTTTCGCTCCGCACCCCCGCCGTTTTTGTAGTTAAAATCTCGTGTTTTCGCCCCGCGCCCCCGCTAATTAGCGTTTTTTCGCTCCGCGTCCCCGCCGTTTTATTTCTTAAATCTCGCTCGGCGCCCCCGCGGGGCGAAGTTTTATTTCTTAAATCTTGCCCCGCGCCCCCGCTAATTAGCGTGTTTTCGCCCCGCGCCCGCGCCGTTTTATTTTTTAAATCTCGTCCGGCGACCCCGCGGCGCGAAGTTTTTTTCTTAATTTTCGTCTTCCGGTTTTTGTAGGGCATGCACAGTTTGTTTTTTAGTGAATTTACATATTTTAAATAACATCAGTTTCAATTAATAAGATTGTCTTATTTCAAAATAATTAAATCATATAAACCTATAATCTCCTCAATTATGAGGAATTTTTAGCCAAGTGAGAACTAATTTTAACAATTATAGCTTTAAAGATCCTTTAACACAATTTTTTTACGGTTTTAAATCATAAATATGATGCTCAAATTAAGATTTATAAATATTGTAGGTTCCAAAAAACATTATTTATAAAGATATTACCGAATTTTACATTTCATGTAAATAAAGGGAGGTAATTAGAAATTTATTTTCTATAAAGTTTAAGTCAAATTTCACAATAAAGAATGAATTCATATATTTTAATGATTACATATAATACGCACAAATATTTGCAGTACATATTTAACATATTCGTCGATGTTTGAAAATTATTCTATTTGCATAATTATGTACATATATATAATTTCACTTAGTATATGAATATGGTCATGGTAATGTTTAGAACAACACGCTAATTAGCGGGGGCGCGGGGCGAGATTTAAGAAATAAAACTTCGTCCCGCGAGGTCGCGGAGCGAGTTTTAAGAAATTAAACTTCGCCCCGCGGGGTCGCGGAGCGAGATTTAAGAAATAAAACGGCGTGGGCGCGGAGCGAAAACACGCTAATTAGTGGGGGCGCGGGGCAAGATTAAAGAAATAAAACTTCGCCCCGCGGGGTCGCGGAGCGAGATTTAAGAAATTAAACTTCGCCCTGCGGGGTCGCGGAGCGAGATTTAAGAAATAAAACGGCGGGGGCGCGGGGCGAAAACACGCTAATTAGCGGGGGCGCGGGGCGACATTTAAGAAATAAAACTTCGCCCCGCGGGGTCGCGGAGCGAGATTTAAGAAATTAAACTTCGCCCCGCGGGGTCGCGGAGCGAGATTTAAGAAATAAAACGGCGGGGGCGCGGGGCGAAAACACGCTAATTAGCGGGGGCGCGGAGCGACATTTAAGAAATAAAACTTCGCCCCGCGGGGTCGCGGAGCGAGTTTTAAGAAATTAAACTTCGCCCCGCGGGGTCGCGGAGCGAGATTTAAGAAATAAAACGGCGGGGGCGCGAGGCGAAAACACGCTAATTAGCGAGGGCGCGGAGCGAAAAGTCGAGTTTTTAAAGAATAATTTGGCGGGGGCGCGAACAACAGCACGCTAATTAGCGCCCTATAACAATAAATATTTCGCTTCGCGGCCCCGCGGATTTACAATTAAATTTCGACTTTTCGCCCCGCGCCCCCGCTAATTAGCGTGTTTTCGCTCCGCGCCCCCGCCATTTTAACTTGTTAATTCTCGACTTTTCGCTTGGCGAGGTCGCGGGGCGAAAACACGAATGGCACAAATCAGCCACCATATTACATGGCACTTGTCTTTCATATCAGTTGTACTTAGGTGAGTATCTTAGGGTCATCATGGGTTTCTTGTTTTCTGGTTGTTAAATAATGGGAGTGCCTTCTTATCTCATCTGAGCTGTGTACTCAAGGTGAACTATTGTGATCGCCTTGTGTCCATCGTGTGTTGTGCATCAGTGTGTCATCAACTTTCAAATGTAAACATGTCCACGTAAACCACTTTGTCAGGGCTGATGAAACTTTGCTGGGATATTCCTTGCATGAAGCTCTTCCAAAGTTGTTCAGAGAATTCAATTACACGAAGAGCTGTTGTGGCTATGGCAACAAGAATGAAAAACATACACTTATAAAGACTATTTAAAAATCTTGTCAGAAAATTGCATGGCTAAGACAATTTGGCTGTAATTTGTTGTGTCTAGTGTACCTCAACCAAGTCTTTTCAAATTTGACCCTGGGAACACTATTAGTCCTGCTGGAGGGGTCACATGTTTTACATAGCAATATTTAAGAAAATCTAAAAAATCTTTCATGTTGAAACCACATGGTTTTAGTTCAAAAGTTTTGCACAAAGCATTGTCTAGAGAGAATTCTACCGTTATTGTTGAAACTTAACCCATTAGGCTATTTTTGACCCCACCATTGGAGTCAGTTGTTTAACATTTACATGTATTTATATAAGCAAACTTGCCCAGTGGATACCAAGATTGTTAAAACTTCCACTTGGTTAACTTTGACACCACCATAAGCCATAAGGCTTAGGCTTCTGAAATTTGGTTCAAAGCTTATCTTTGTGGACCTCCACCAATAATGGTCAAATTGTGCCAGTTGTTTAGTTTTCTTTCTGTTTTGATGATAAATCCATTATATGGGTCTTCTTTTTAGCAGTTAAACTCAGCTGAGGGCTTAAGGACCATCATGACTCTCTTGTTTATATTTGACACTATATTGGATGGTTCCTTATGGTAGTTTAACCTTGTTCAATGTATGGGTTGCAGGTTATTTCATGATATCCAAGGAAAAGTGAGTCTTAAACTAATTTGTACTTTCTTTCTTTTGTATTGCCCTTTGTCCGTTGTGCATTATGCACTGTCAACTTTTTACTTTAACAAAATCTCCAACCAAACCATAGTGGAAGATGATAAAACTTTGTCTCACATCGTTTGCCTTAGAGCTAAAATATTTTGCATGTTGCGTAGTCTTGAAGACCTCTCCCAAGTTTGTTCAAATTATGTGTTCAATATTTGATCTTTGAAAATCTTCTTGAGAAAAACCGTAAGCTATAGACTGTAGATATTTTGCATGCAGCTTCATCCTAAGATCCTCTACCAAGATACTTCAAATTTACCCTTGTGCTCATTATTGGCTCTGCCCCCGGGGTCACATAAGCTTATATTGGAAAGATTAAAAATCATCTTATCTGTATGCCTTAGAGATTAGATATTTTTGGTGTTACATTGTCTAGTGGACCTCAACCAAATTTATTCAAATTATGTCCCTTTGGTCAAAATTGGCCCCTGCCCAGGGGTCCTGTTTGTGTAAAATATTTAATATTTGAAAATCTTGTCTGAAACTGTAAGCCTTAGAGGTTAGATATTTTGTATGTTGCATTGTCTAGTGGGCCTCTTCCAAGTTTGTTCAAATAGTGTCTCTGGGGTCATTAATTTCCCTGCCCAAGGGTCACTTGATTTTCCATATGCTTTTATAGGAAAGACTTCTACCAAACTCCCCGTGGTCATAAATGGCCCCCTACCTGGGGGTCTTGTTTGTGTAAAATATTTAATATTTGAAAATCTTCATATGAGGTTAGATATGTTGTATGTTGTCTAATGGACCTCTACCAAATTTGTTCTTCGAAAATTTTCAATTCAAACATGTTATTTTGCTTCTGATGTTTGCTCAACAGCAGCCCCTTAGCCAAAATACTCAGGTGAGCAACCCAGGGCCATCATGACCCTCTAGTTTTATTCTTGCATTCTTGAAATATTCATTTATTTTAATCTATAAATTGTGCTTAAGCTTTTCCGTAACAATCAATGTTGCAGGTTGCACTATTACTGTACTCAGAAATTCTGGCCGTGTCTGCTTTCGTTTTTATGTTTTTGTGAAATGTGCCATAATTTGTTAATATAAGCTTTATGAAATGATGAAAGACTTTGTTGATATTTTATCCTGTCCATTACCTGTACTCAGTGTATGTTGATTTGTCTTTAGTTGAAAATACTGATACAGGTGCTAAGAGTGAAAAGATAGATGTAGGTGTTAATAGTGGAAAGACCGATGTAGGTGTTGAAGACTGATGCAGGTGTTGAGAAAAAAAAGACTGATGTAGGTCTTGAAAATGAAAATATCGTCATCTAACAAATTACTCCCAGTACATCTAAGGATCTAATTGCTGTTGTCCAAGTCACAAAGAACTGCTTTAATTCTAATTCACTTTATATTATCTGGAGACTAACTGCTTCTTCAAATCTGTAGCTACTGTCATCTGAATCAGAACCTAAACCAAGAACACAATTTGCCTTTGTTATTGCTTCATCTGCCATGTAAAGTTTGCAACTTCTTAAGAACATGAAAGTTCGTTACAAAAAGATGCAATGCATTTTATAATACACAACCCAGAACGGGATTCGAACCTCGATCTCCTGTAACCACTGAGCCAAAGAATCGATTCCCTGATGCGGTTGTCAGAGGTTGAATTTATACAATTATCGAAGGTGTGCATTAGTCTATAACAAACTGTATTCAATATAAGATCAGACACTGGTTCAAGAAGTCTAAAGCTAATGCCACTATCTGTTGACGTGCCCATAATTTTGGAGGGTAATTATAGCTTTCAAAAGCAGTTGTCAAAGCATATGTGACACATTGTCGGCCATTCCCTCTAAATGAACCCTGCCCTTGATGAAGAGTCCCTTTAACTATGTTCATTTTTTCTAAACATTAGAAATTGGGTATTTAAAGAAAGTTTCGAATAAGGTCTATCATTTACTAGGGTGCAAAATAAGCATTTTGTTTACTATTACAAAAAGCCTAAACTGACAGACCTATAAACATGCAGTTCGATGCAAAGCATATTTTTATTCAAAATGTATCTGCTTTAGCCTTATAATAAATAGGTAATAATGAATATCAATTACAATTATCTAAATTCATACATATTTCCATAAATTAACTGCAAATCTTTTAAGATACATTTTATCTACTTCTTTATTATATGCATTGATAATTACTACTTCAAAGTCTAGCTTTCAGTCATTTGCCAATTCCTTTCCTTTTCTAACATTTCCAGCACCATGTGTTACCAAACAGTAAGAACAAGGTCAAATAAACAAAATACAAGACATCATCACCTATGTCAATGATGGGGTCATATGTATAAAAAATAGTTGCTTCCCTCTCAGTTCATTTACATCTATTTTTTATGCAAAATGATCGCAACTGCAGTTACAACCGTTTTGCACAAAAGCAGTCTGATACAACCTTATGCCATCTGACTATTTCAACAGGTTTCTGTGCAGATATAAATGATTTTTTTCCACAGGTAAAAGACAAAATAAAAATAATAGGAAAAATGAAAAAAAAATTAAAACAATGTAAATTACGATGTTTTTGCGCTAAGCCCTCGTTTTGTGATCACCGATTGTCTGGGGTTCATCCGTGTGCATCGTGCGTCATCAACAATTTGACTTCTCCTCCTATACCGCTAAGTCAACTTTGACAAAACATGCCTGGGATATTTATTGCATGAAGCTCTACCAAAGTTGTTCAAAGAATTGAATTCCATCAAGAACTCTGGTTGCTATGGCAACAGAGAGGAAAAACTTTGAAAATCTCTTATCTGAAACCTCAAGCCCCTGAGCCTTAAGATGGATATGTAGCATTTCTAGTGGACCTCTACTAAATTTGTTCAAATTCAAATTAAACCCTTTGGGTCAAAATTGACTCTGCCCCGGGGGTCTATTGATTTTACATAGGCTTATATAGGGAAAATCTTAAAAATCTTTCTGTCTGAAACCACAAAGTCTAGAACAAAGATATTTTAATGAACCATCAGCTAGAGGTCCTCTACCACTTTTGTTCAAATTATGCCCCTTGGGTCAAAATTGGCTATTCCTCAGGGTCACTTGATTTAAAAAGACATACATTTATAGGGAAAACTGTAAAAAATCTTCTGGTCTGACACCTCAAAGCCAAGGATTAAGATTTTTAGCTCACCTGAGTACCAAGTGCTCAAGGGTGAGCTATTGGGATCATTGATTGGCTTTCGTTGGCGTGCGTCGGCGTGCGTCATCAAAATTTGACTTGAAAGACTTCTCCTCCTAAACCGCTCTGCCAACTTTGACAATCCATGCCTGAGATATTCCTTCCATGAAGATCTACCAAAATTGTTCAAATGATTGAGTTCCATCAAGAACTCTGGTTGCTGTGGCAACAGAAAGGAAAACAAATGAAAATATTCTTGTCTGAAACCACAAGGCCCTGAGTCTTAAGATTTGGTATGTAGCATTGTCTAGTGGACCTACATACCAAAGATTTTTAGCTCACCTGAGTACCTAGTGCTCAAGGATGAGCTATTGGGATCATTGATTGGCTTCCGTCGGCGTGCGTCTTCAAAAATTGACTTGAAAGACTTCTCCTCCAAACCGCTATGCCAACTTTGACAATCCATGCCAGAGATATTCCTTCCATGAAGATCTACCAAATTGTTCAAAGCATTGAGTTCCATCAAGAAATCTGGTTGCTATGGCAACAGAAAGGAAAACACATGAAAATATTCTTGTCTAAAACCACAAGGCCGCCAGTCTGAAGATTTGGTATGTAGCATTGTCTAGTGGACCGCTACTAAATTTGTCAAATTATATCCCTGGGGTCAAATTTAACCCCACCTTGGGGGTCAATTGATTTTACATAGGCTTATAATTATAAGGAAAACTTTGAAAATCTTCTTGTCTGAAACCACAAGGCCATGAGCCTTAAGTTTTGGTATGTAGCATTTTCTAGTGGACCTCTACCAAGTTTGTTCAAATTATACCTCTGAGGTCAGTTTTAGTCCCCATCCCGGGGGTCAATTGATTTTACATAGGCTTATATAGGGAAAACTTTGAAAATCGTCTTGTCTTGAAACCACAAGGCCCCGAGTAGTCTACCAAGTTTGTTATGCCACTGCCCGGGGGTCAACTGATTTTACGTAGGCTTATGTAGGCAAAACTTTTCTGAAACCACAAAGCCTAGAACTTAGATATTTTTAATGGAACATCAGCTGGAGGTCATCTACAAAGTTTGTTCAAATAATGCCCCTTAAGTGGCTCTACCCTGGGGGTTACTTGAATTCATATAGATTTATATAAGGAGAATCTTCATTTCAGAAACTGGAATTTTGCTTCTGATGTTTGCTCAACAACAGGCCCAAAAACAAAGTATTCAGGTGAGCGATCTAGGGCCATCATGACCCTCTGTTCATAGGCATCAGCTGGAGGTCCTCTACCAAGATTGTTCAAATTATGCCTCTTGGGGCATAAATGGCCCCGCTTTGGGGTCACTTGATTTTACAGAGGCTTATATGAGGAAAACTAAAACAATCTTCTTGCCTGAAACCTAATGACCTAGAACTAAGATGTTTTGCACAGAGCATCAGCTAGAGATCCTCTACCAAGTTTATTCAAATTGTGTACCAAGGGTCAAAATTGGCCCCACCCTGAGGGTCCTTTTTTGCAATATATTTAATCCTTAAAAATCATATGAGAAACCGTAAATTTTAGACCAAGTGTTTTTACATGGAGCATACTCTGGAGGGCCTCTACTAAGATTGTTGAAATAATGCTCATTGGGCCATTAATTGCCTTGCCCGAGCAGTCAATTGATATTACAAAGGCTAATATAGGGAAGACTTAAAAACAAGAGCACCCCTGGGTGAAGCATTATATGCCTGAAGGGTGTTTTTCCTAAGTATGATACATTTTTGATAGAATGGAGGAAACCATAGGCTTTGGAATTAAATGATTTGCTTTAAATTTTGATGTTTTTGTTTTTGATTAATAATATTTTGATTTTTAACATTTTATAATTTTAATTTTAGAGTTTTATAGATCTTTATCATATCTGAATTTTAGGTTTTATAATTTGTATAATTGTCAGTCTTTCAGAAGTTTTGATGTTTATGCTGTGATGCATGGTTATCAGGTTATAAGTGCAGAAATATTGATTGTTTAGTTGATTGTCACCTTGACCTTTTATGTACTTACCCTAAACAGAATAGGTGTCATGTAACTAATGATGGCAATCATCCTAAGTAGTTTGAAGTCTGTATGGGAAGTAGTTGCAAAGTTAAACAGCAGAAATGCTTTCAGTGTTTAGGTCATTGTGACCTTGACATCTGACCTACTGATCCTAAGATGGATGGGGGTCATTTTCTTAATATAATCAATCATCATCTGAAGTTTGAAGTCTGTATGACAAATGGTTATAGTTTTACACTGGAAATAGTTTTCAGTGCATAGGTCACTGTCAGCTTGACCTACTGACCCCAAAATAGGGGTCATTTACTTAATGTGGGCAACTATTATATGAATTTGGAAGTCTCCATGACAAATGGTTGTCGAGTTACAAAGTGTAAATCATTCTAAACATTTTAGTCTCTGTGAACTTGACTTTTGACATACCGACCACAAAATTTATAGTGGTCATCGACTCAATGTGTGCAATCATGATATAAAGTTTGTCCAAATTATGTACCTGGGATCAGAATTAGCCCAACACTGGCTGTCGCATTTGTGCAAAACATTTTATCTTAAAAATCTTCTTGTGAGAAACCATAAATTTTGACCTAAGATTTTTTGCATGGAGCATCATCTGGAAGTCTGGACCTCTACTAAGGTTGTTGAAATAATGCCCATTTGGTCATTAACAGCCTTGCCCTTGGGGATATTTGATTTTACATAGGCTTATATAGGGATTTTTTTCTCTTCTCCTGTCTCACCCATACTGTGTGACTGTAAACTGTTGATAATTAAGGCAAGGATTACATACATGCGTATTACACGTAGACAAATGACAGAAAATACAGATTTCAAGTAAGACCGCCATCTTGCATAATATTCCGCGAACTATTTCAACTTTACGGAAAAGAGACAGTAATAAAATAAATACGAAATAGCACTCTAGCAAGCTAATATTTTACCTTTAAAACATCACCACCTCAAACAAACTGACATTTCTTCAGAAAGAAGAAACAACAAAGAAGGAACTAAAAGCACATCATTCTTTAAGGAAAACTGGAAGCCAACAAAGTTCCCGCGAGACCTTGAGAGATTCACTCAAGCATAACCACGTGCAAATCTGAGTAGATTCAAATGGGGTTCACAAAGGGGATATAACTGATGTGACATATGGGAGAAAATAATACATTGAAGGAATAGCTGAAAACATCGAAAATCGACCCTACTACACACTGACGGAGTCTGGGAGCTTGTCGGAGAAAATAGCGAAAGCAACACTGCGTATCAGCAGCAGTTGCTGATTGGTCAGTTTCATATGTCAATAAAAGTCTGTAGTAAGGTCACTTGGCTTCTTCTACTCATTAAGGACAATCATCCTATGAAATTTGAAGACTCTGGGTCAAATAGAACTCCACTTATTCAGTTGAAACCATTTTCGTATTTAAGGTCAATTTGACCTTGGCCTTTGACCGGCTGACCCCAAAATCAGTAGGCTTCTTCTACTCATTAAAGACAATCAATCTGTGAAGCTTGAAGACTCTGGGTCAAATAGAACTGAGATTACTGAGCGGAAACCATTTTCCAGTTAAAGATCACTGTGACCCTGACGTTTTACCGGCTGACCACAACATCAATAGACTTTTTCTACTCAATGAAGACAATCATATGAAGTTTCAAGACTCTGGGTCACATAAAACTCTACTTATTGAGCGGAAACCAATTTTTACATATAAGGTCACTGTGACCTTGACCTTTGACGGACTGACCCCAAAATTAATAGACTCCTGTAACTCAATAAGGACAGTCATCCAATGAAGTTTGAAGACACTAGGTAAAATAGAACTAAAGACTCGCGGTCATATAAAACCTGTTTATTGAGCGGAAACCATTTTCACAATTATGGTCACTTTGACCCTGACCTTTGACCTACATATCCCAAAAACAATAGGCTTCTGTAACTCAATAAGGGTAATCATCCTATGAAGTTTGCAGACTCTAGTTGAAAAGGTACTCTAGTTATCAAACGGAAACGAAGTGTGAGAGACGGATAGACGGACTGACGGACAAGGCAAAAACAGTTTGTATCTCCCAGACCTTATAAATACATTTTTTAAAATCCCACCATGCACGAGGAAGATATGAGCCAGACACGAACAACTATTTCACTATATCCATATAAGGAATAAGCCAAAACTTCAAGTGTCCACTGTGACCTTGACCTTTGAGCTGGCAACATATTTCTTGCACCCGACACGTCAACTTCATGATGATCACTTATGCCAAATTATTTCGAAATCCAACCATGCACAACAAAGTTCTGAGCCGGACACGAACAACTTTGTCACTCTATCCATAAAAGGAATAGGCCAAAACTTCGTGTCCACTGTGATCTTGACCCTTGAGTGAGCCCCATGTTTCTTGCACGCGACACATCGTTTTCATATGATGATCACTTATGCCAAATCATTTCGAAATCCAAATATGCACAACAAAGTTATGAGCCGGACACGAACATCTTTTGTATGTGCCCACACACACACACACACACGGACAAGGTAAACACTATATGCCCGCTCGCCATTATGAATGCGGGGGCATAAATATAACAAGTTATTAATTTAGTATTCATCCGCAAAAAAAAAATCATTCATAAAATTTACTATGCATTGAAACAATAGCAACTTCTAGGACTTTTGCTCATCGGCGAGGTATTCCGAACGCGTGTAATGAGATAACGCAAACACGAAAACGTCTCTTGATAATAGTTTTTTGTTGTTGTCAAATGAATTAGAATAACACAAATATTTTCCTCTAATAAATTTACTGAAAATATTTCTTAACATCTTTGCTTTTTAGTTTGCATGTTGATTAGATTATCAATGTCAATATATTTACCTGTTTTCCCGAATCTTAACCGAAAAAAACAACCCTTACTACATTATCAACTGTCCGTAATTATGGCAATAATTCGGGTTTTAAAAAACGGAATATATTGTGGTTAAGCCAATCACAATGACTATGTAGAATAACCTCTTGCTACAAGTTTATGTGACACAAACATACTACCTTACATGAAGTAAACTTGCATAAAGAGTCCTATTCAATTAGATACTTTAAAAAACTTGTTTCATGTATTAATAATTTCAGA
Organism: Cyclina sinensis; assembly: GCA_012932295.1. Classification (NCBI taxonomy): domain Eukaryota; kingdom Metazoa; phylum Mollusca; class Bivalvia; order Venerida; family Veneridae; genus Cyclina; species Cyclina sinensis. The sequence goes on from JAAONU010000019.1 coordinate 34,629,098, forward strand.
CCTGATCTTATCTTTTGTATAGGAAATGTGGCATGAAATTAATTTAAGGCGAACCATGGTCATTATGAAACTCCAAACGTTTTCATTGAATTTTTTAATCCTTACATTGTTTATGACCAAGATATTTGGAGATCTGTGCTTATCAATAATCAACTGAAGGTGTTTCAAGAAAAGCATTAAAATATATAATTTATTATATACATTATATACAAGTAAAAGGTTATCAAAATATAAATTGGAACAAATACTGAAATCAATATTCTAATATTTGGTTTGCCATATTGGAAAAGATTCGATTTTTCGATTTTTGGACGTTCCATCAGTTATCCGAATTTCGATATCCGAATACAGGTACTGTTTAAATGTTTTCGTTCATACTTACGTGTTTTGGAAACTGCTGTGTATAATCAAGAAATGGCTTGTTTAATGGAAGCATCAAATACCCTTTATGGAGGTCTAGGACAAATTTGAGTAGATTGATATCCAAATTACATGTAGTAAAACCGCACGGAATGTTTTGAACATGCATGGTCATGGAGACAAGAAATTAAGTTCTGTTAACTTCTGTGTTTTCAGTATAATTGCATTTAAGGTGGCAATATATGTTTGCAGTATCATTTTTATACATTTCAGGTTATTTATCTACTGTTGTCACATATTAATTATTTGCTCCCATGATTTTGTTACCTTTTTATGAACAGTTCACTTACACAAAAATATTTTTGATTTATGTGTTGCTCTTGACTTGGATATAAAGAATTGCCAAGTATTTCATTTTAATAGAGATGACCATGGTATTTCGCCCATTTAAGCTCATCTGTTCCGAAGAAAAACTCGAGCAATTATGATCGCTAGGTCGTCTTCGTTGTCGTGCAAACACATTGATGTAGCCTGTTACTGAAACACTTAAATGCATCACCACAAACCTTAGAATACATGCTTTTAATGAAAAGGTGCAGTTGTAAGACAATGGGCATAACTCTGAAATATATTTTTGGAGTTAAGCCCCTTAGAATTAGTTAGACTTGGTTATTAAATGGGAATATTAAAACTTGAAATTTTTGCTTATTATGACAGGGCACAGTTGTAAGACGAGACGCATTACTCTGAAAGCTTTTTTAAGAGTTCTGCCGCATTTCAACTTGACATTCTTGTTGAAATTGGTTATTGATATAGAAAATTTTGAAAACTATCAAAAATATTGTACTCATTCTTGGCATACTTGCTACTGGGTACAAGGCACATCTGTACCACAAGGAACATTACAAAGTGATCAGTGTTTCTAGAGTTATACCCCTTTTTCACATTCAAAATAATTAAACTTTTGTATAAATAGTAATATCTTGAACATTTACTATCACAAAGATATTCCTCTCAAGTGAACAGTGCCTAACAACAATTATTGAATAGCACCATAACACTCTTAAAATTAAATTTATTAATTCGTTGCACTTAACATACATGCGCTGGCACCGCATACGATGCTCTTATTAGAGACTCAAATGACCATAGTATCTCCCGTCATATCTGTACGTTACAACTCAGAAAATACTTGAGGGCTTGAGTTTATACTTTATACAATGGTCACACTTATGTGACAAGGAAGTCCGAACAAAAACTCTACCTTGGCTCATTTTTGGATTATCTCTATTACTGTTATGTTGAAATTATACTTTTCTAGAGCATATCTAAACAAGAGGGCCATGATGGCCCTGGATCGCTCACCTGAGTACTTTGGCTGTAGGTTTGCTGCTAAGCAGTATTTCATTTTTTAATTGAAAATATGTAAGTGCCTACAAACCAAATATGTAAAATATCAGACAATAAATATAAGCTATGGTGACCTTGACCCAGTGATCTCAAACCCTACCCATGGGTAGACGTCCATGCAAGGAACCTATATACTGAATATCAAAGATATTGGTCTATAAATGAAGGCTCTATGAGGTACAGTAGATAAATCTATTTTTAGCCTCCATGACCTTTAACCTAATCTAATAATTTCAAAAAGCTTGATAAAGCTTGCTTCATGCCAAATTTTAAAATTCTAGGCCTTGTGGTTTCAGACAAGAAGATTTTTAAAGATTTTCTTACACTGCTATTTAAAACTTATGACCCCTCGTGCGGGGCCAATAGTGACCCCAGTGACATTTTTCAAACAAACTAGGTAGAGGTCCACAAGACAATGCTGCATACCAAATATCTAAGCTGTAGGCATTGAGGTTTCCAGTAAGAAGATTTTTAAAGATTGCCTTTTTTACATATTAAGGGCCCCCGGTGCGGGGCCAAATTTGACCCAGGGGCCAACATATAAACAATACTGGTAAAGGTTCTCAACACAATAGACTTACTCCGGAATAAAGAATATTTGGGTTTTTCCCAGCTAATCCGGGGGCACAAACAAACTTTTACAGTTACAACAAGGTAAATCAGCGCAACACGTTGATCAACCTTTTGTGAAGGGTTGTGTACCGTGAAGCCATAAAGGTAAAAGTTTTTTGTACCCCCGGATTAGCTGGGAAAAACCCACATTTGCCGAGTTCCGGATAACATCTATACTCCACACCAAATATCTAAGGTCTAGTCCTATAAGTTTCGGAGAAAAATGATTTTTCATGTTTTTCCTATATAACTTTATGTAAACCAAGAGAACCCTGAGGCGTGGCCAATTGTGACCCAGGGGACATAATTTGAACAAACTTGATAGACATCTACTAGACAATGCTGCATACCAAATATCTAAGCTGTAGGCATTGAGGTTTCCAGTAAGAAGAGTTTTAAAGATTGCCTTTTTTACATATTAAGGGCCCCCGGGGGGCCAATTTTGACCCCAAGGCCAACATATAAACAATACTGGTAAAGGTTCTCAACACAATACTCCACACCAAATATCTAAGGTCTAGTCCTATTAGTTTCGGAGAAAAATGATTTTTCATATTTTTCCTATATAACTTTATGTAAATCAATAGAACCCTGGGGCGTGGCCAATTTTGACCCAGTGGACATAATTTGAACAAACTTGATAGAGGTCTACTAGACAATGCTGCACACCAAATATCTGAACTCTACGCCTTGCGGTTTCTTACAATAAGATTTCTTAAAGTTTTTCCTATATAACTCTATATAAAACATTTGACCCCTGGGGCCATTTTTGACCCAGGAGCCATGATTTGAACAAACTTAGTAGAGGTCCACTGGACAATGCTGCACACCAAATATCTAAACTCTAGGCCTTGTGGTTTCAGACAAGAAGATTTTTAAAGTTTTTCCTATATAATTCTATGTACAACTAGTGACCCCTGGGGTAGGGCCATTTTTGACCCTGGGGTTATGATTTGAACAAACTTCGTAGAGGTCCACCTGATGATGCTTCATACCAAATATCTAAGCTCCAGGCCTTGTAGTTCTGGAGAAGAAGATTTTTAAAGTTCCAACTTTGAAAATCTATTTTTAGCTCCTGTGGCCAAGAAATGCAATGGACCTGAACCATTTGAACAATTTGGTAAAGCTTCATGCAAGTAACAGTCCTGCCAAGTTTCAGCAAGATTGGCCCAGCAGTTCAGGAGAAGAAGTTGTTTGAAGAAAAAGTTGACGACGCACGCACGGACGGACGACGGACATCAGGCGATCACAAAAGCTCACCTTGAGCACTTTGTGCTCAGGTGAGCTAAAAAGCAATTGAAGGAACTGATATGATTCTTATCACATGGGCCAATGACAAAGAACAATCTTCACACACATTGTAACTTTCGCTTCTGACAGTACTCTCTGTGCTTTGATTAGATATGCACTAGAAAAGCATAATTTCAAGTAATTTCTAAATAATAATTTCTAATAAATGTGCTTAGAATATTTTTACATCCTTGCTTTTAGTTTGCATGCTAATTAAATTATCAATGTCAGTATAATGTTTTGTTTTCCCGAATCTTGACCGAAAAATAACTTTTGCTGTATAATAAACTGTCCGTATTTATGGTAAATATAACAACTTGGAAAATCCAAAACGCGTTTTGCTAATAAGTTCAAGGTCGGGAGTTTGTTTTGATTCCACTCAAGAAAGGTAATATCAACACTTAATGTTTTTTCTCGCTACTGAGCCTGTGTAAGGACCAAGAATTGGCCAGAATAATGTAAATGGTAAATCTTTATCGTGTTTGTCAGTATGAGACGCAGTAAAAGACTTCATGAAAGCAAAAGAAAAATACAGTGCATATACAAAAACTTTTAATTCACCGGACGTACATTCAAACTGCACAAATAACCAATCTTCTGATAATGAAGACACTGTTTCAACCAAGATACGTGAAAATACCCCCAGTAAATCTATAACAGATACCAATCCCATAGAAAATCCTTGGCAACAAGCACAGAAAAATTTAAATCTGAAGAATTTTAACCTGATAAAGTTATTAGCAAAGTTACCTACAAATCCTACATCAAGTCAGAAGCAGACGTATGTTGTGCAGGCTGCCTGTTGGATGATCCTTCCTTCGTCAAGTACAGTGAAGCTACCTGGCTGAAATGTGATTTTTATCGAAAGTGGTGGCAACTGGAATGCGCCTCGTTGGATCCTTAGAGTGCAAAGGTGTTTTCCTTAATAAAATACCTTAAATTGTGTGTTTTTTTATACAACATTCACCTTTGTTAACTGAGAGAATTTTGCCCAACAAAGAGGAAGGGAAGTCTCCTACAAAATCAGCTGTAAACATACAAATTCAGATATCTAGTACAATTGTTATACCACCTTTAAACAAGCCCAGTACAACAGCAGATCAGAAATTAGAGACTAAAAGTATAGATCAAACAAGTTTCCATTTAAGGGGTATGCTCTATCTGACAACCAATCTGACAACTCAGACAGCATCCTTATTGTAGACAACATTGACAATTCACAAGAATATCAACCTTCAAAATCAAAACAAAACAAAATTGAAGAAAGAGGGATCCCTGGTGTAGAGTTTGCATACAGTCTTCCCAGGGGTGGTGTAGTGTTGCATTTTTGAGAATAAGGAAAGAAATGGTGTAAATGAGGTGATCCATCAGACAGTAAAAAAGGTGAGAAAAAGATGGCTTCCTCAGGAATATAGATCCACGTTTCTCAGAAAGAAAAATCAAAAACATTATGTTGGAAAATAAACTACACACAGATTCAGTGAAAAGATGTTACCACAGGAATAGTGGAAAACCAATGCCAGTTGCCAAAAAAGCTTTTAGTAGTGCAGATATACTGGAAGAAGCTATAAGTGCGGACCTGGGGCTTAAATTCAACAAAAAGAAGACCATAGTAGAGAGGGAAAAGGAAAGCAAGATTATAAGGTGTTTCAAGTGTAAGAAATTTGGCCACATAACCAAAAACTGTTTGGCAGAACCTAAGTGTGAAAATTGTGGGAAAGAAGGTAACAGATAAGAAGAGTGTACAAAAACAACCTCGTGTGTAAATTGCGCAGGAATCATAGAGCCTCCTCTTTAGAGTGTCCAGTCTATCATCAGAAAAAAAGGACACTATCCCTACAAAAAAATCATCTAAGTTTTTGTTTTTCCAATCCAACACAAATCAGCATGAGATTCGTTGCACTGAACTATCAATATTTCAATACAACCAGAAATGATCTCTACAAACTTGTGAATGATTATCAAGTAGACATTTTGTGTCTAACAGAAACATGGGAAACTTCAAAAGACAAAGTACAGTGTTTGAATTGGAAGACCTTCTCCAAACAAAGATCAAATAAAAACCATGGTAGTGAAGACATTTTTATAAGACCGTCTGAGCATATTTATATGGAGAGGAAATACGATGTGGAAATTCAAAATTTAGAGGCCATCTGTAACTTAGTCAAGCTTAGCAAAAAAGGAAGATTTATTATTAGTAAACGCTTATGCGCCTCCAGGTAATTAAGATCAACTCAGGATACTTACAGAATTTATTAAGAAGAGCAACCAGTTGTATAAACATGTAATTGTAATTATTTCTGGTGACTTTAATGCAAAAAGCAAACTTTGGAGAAACAGGGTGGACAACAGTGCGGGTGAGATCCTAGAAAAATGTATGTGGTATGAAAACCTGATTTGTATTAATGATGGAAATCCCACGAGGAGGAACAGTAAAAGTGTTACTGATTTGTTTTTAATTACACCCAAACTTAAGAAGGATGTGAGGTTATGTTCAACTTTAGTACAGCAGAACGTACGTTCGGACCACATAGCTGTCCTTCTAGATCTTGAAGATAATTTGGAACAAAATAAATTTGAGGAAGAGAAATTCTACCTTTATACGTTAAGCACCACAACATCATTGATCCAGAACAAGACGGTTTTAGAAAAAATAGAAACACTACCCATGCCCTCTTAAGGGAAGTACAAAATACTATTGATGTTTTTTTTTTGGCAGTTTTCTTAGAAATGGAGAAGGCCTTTGATACGGTGTGGAGGAATGGTCTTTTGGTCAAACAGTACAGACTAGGAATCAAAGAAAGAATATGGAGATGGATTGCCAGTTTCCTTACAGCTAGATGCTACATCAATGGGACATTGACTGATATATTCTCTACTGACATGGGATTACCACAAGACTCAGTACTCTCACCTTCACTCTTTAACCTTTACCTGACTGATATGGTCAAAAACACCAACTGCAAACATGTCAAATTCGCAGACGATGGCACCATTTGGAAGACATGAAAGGACAGTAATCAACATGCAACATGTATTAATAAAGATCTTGGAAATATACATGAATGGACAAGGAAGTGGAGAATGAAGCTAAACTAAGAAAAAACAGAGTACTGCATATTTACCAAGAACAAAGATCCATCAGGGAATATTGATATTAAACTGGACAACCAAGCTGTCAGTAATCCTGAAACTCCCAAACATCTTGGAAGTGATTTTAGACAGACATCTCACCTTCGAGAACACACTGAAAGTATAGAAATGAAATGCACTAGAAACTTATCATCCTTAGTGTCAGTTAGTAAACCCGAGAAAATTAGCTTAAAACACTAAGTCAGACTAAACAGAAGTATTGTCCTGCCACAACTGGAATATGCTGCACCTGTATGGCAAATTGCAAACTGCCAACCTTTGGAAAAGATTCAAAAGAAAGGTCTTTCAGCATGTCTCGGACTACCAAGCACCATCAGTAAAGATGCAACTGAGGTATTGACTGGGGAACTGCCACTAGATCTAAGGAGAGAAGAGTTGAGCATAAGAAAATGTGGAAAGATTCTTGCCAAGAACAGAAGTCAAAACATAGCCTCATGCATGGCCAAATACAGAGAGGAACACATACATTTCAATGAAAAAAATCAGTCCCCTTAAGGAAAAATGCTTATTCAACTGGAGGATATGAAGTCATTGACTGACATAATAATAAATTCCACTGAACTAGAATTTTCATACTTTGAATACCTTCAGCCTTCCCGCGCAAGAACTGAATACTGGAATTATCTGGGATCATGTAAAAAAAGTGAAGTAAAAGACCTAATTTCCCACATCCTTTCACCAATAGACTATAAAACTGCAGTTGCATTTACAGATGGGTCATGTTTGGGAAATCCTGGTCCCTGTAGCATGTGTTCTGCTACCAAATTCAGATCTTCTAGAATTAAAGCAGCCAGTATCCATGTCATTATCAATCTTAGTAGGTGAACTGGTGGCAATAAAAATATCACTCCATGCTATCATTGAAGAAGCAAAGAAATTGAATCTACACAAATTGATGATTTTGAGTGATAGCCAGTTAGCTGTTGGAATTATACAACTTGGATGGGAAAACAAAAATCACAAACACATTTCAATAGAAATACTCCAGCTCCAAGAACAACTACAAGAGGGCCATGATGGCCCTGTATCGCTCACCTGAGTATGACTGCTTTTAACAAAGTTGCCATGGACCTTTTTAATTGACCCCAGATGACCCATATTCGAACTTGACCTAGAAATTATTGAAACAATCTCTTTGACAAATTTCCAGGATATTTGGACTGAAAAAGTAGCATCTAAAGTGTTAACAAGGTTTCTCGATATTTAGGCTCTGTGACCTAGTTTTTGACCCCAGATAACCCATATCCAAACTTGAGCTACAAATCATCAAAACAACCTATCTGACAGATTTCCAGGACATTTGGACTTAAAATGTAGCCTCTAGAGTGTTTACAAAGTTTTTCCATATTTGGGCTCTGTGACCTAGTTTTTGACCCAAGATGACCCATAATCCAACTTGAGCTAGAAATCATCAAAAAAGCCTGTCTGACAAATTTCTAGGATATTTGGACTGAAAATGTAACCTCTGAAGTGTTAAAAAGTTTTTTACATATTTATACCATGTGGCCTAGTTTTTGATCCCAGATGACCCATATCCAAATTTGAGCTAGAAATCATTGAAACAACCTTTCTGACAAATTTCAAGGACATTTGGACTAAAAATGTAACCTCTAGAGCTTTTACAAGGTTTTTCTACTTTCAGGCTCTGTGACCTAGTTTTTGACCCCAGAGAACCTATATTCAAAACTGAGCTAGAAATCATCCATAGAATCTTTCTGACAAATTTCCAGATTATTTGGACTGAAAATGCTACCTTTAGAATATTAACAAGGTTTTTCCATATTTGGACTCTGTGACCTAGTTTGTGACCCCAGATGACCCATACTCGAACTTGATCTAGAAATCCTCAAGGCAATTTTTCTGACAAATTTCCAGATTATTTGGGCTGAAAATGTAACCTCTAGAGTGTTAACAAGATTTTTCTATTTTTGGGCTCTGTGACCTAGTTTTTGAACCAAGATGACCCATATTTGAACTTGAGCTAGAAATCATAGAAGCAATCTTCTTGACAGATTTCCAGATTATTTGGTCTAAAAATGTTACCTCTAGAGTGTTAACAAAGTTATTCAATATTTGGGCTCTGTGACCTAGTTTTTGACCCCAGATGACCTATATTTGAACTTGACCTAGGAAACCTCAAAGCAACCTTTCTGACAAATTTCAAGATTATTTGGGCTGAAAATGTAACCTCTAGAGTGTTAACAAGATTTTTCTATTTTTGGGCTCCGTGACCTAGTTTTTGAACCCAGATGACCCATATTTGAACTTGAGCTAGACATCATCATTAGAACATTTCTGACAAATTTCCAGGATATTTGGACTGAAAATATAGTCTCTAGAGTGTTAACAAGGTTTTTCTATATTTGGGCTCTGTGACCTAGTTTTCCAACCCTGATAACCCATGTTCGAACTCGTCCAAGATATTAATGAGACAAACATCCTGACCAAGTTTCATGACAATTGAGGCAAAAATGTGACCACTAGAGTGTTAACAAATCAATTGTTAACGGACGGACGGACGGACGATGGACAAAAGGTGATCAGAAAAGCTCACTCTGTCACTACGTGACAGGTGAGCTAAAAAGCCATGGACGTCCATGTCCAAATTGACTGGACCCCTGGCCATGCAGGAATAAGTGGTAACAAAACTGCAGACAGACTAGCAAAGGAAGCAGCAACAATTCTGACAATCTTGAAGATGGAGTTATGGTTCTTAAACACTGCACTTCCTCTGATTGTGCTTGACCATTGTATGAAGAAGCATTGAATTCCGACCATTAGTTTTCAAGTCATGCTCCGGACAAGGAAATTGCAACAGACCGCCCACCCACCCGCCCGCCAGACCGACCTCAGGGTGGCTCCTATATACCAACCCCCACAAACATTGTTTTGGGGGTATAATAAGCAAGTGGCATAATTTGACTATTTTTCAGAAGTCTCACTTCCAAAATTGAACAAAAGGACAAAGTTTGAACAATCTTGGTAGAGGTCTATAGGTTTCATTAAACAAGAGCATCACCTGCAAGTGACAATGCTTGCCTGTATTTACTTTTAAGAGAATATTGAAAGCTGTATTTGAATAGGAACATCAGATCAACTTGAACTAAAACAGGGGTTTGTTGGTTGAAACGATCATCTGCAGTTACTTGCAGAAAAGGTGGAATAATTAGAAAAGTCAGTAATGAGTGTTAATTCTTGTTTGAAAATCCTGAAATGCCGTAAAAATGAATAGAAACAAGAGGGCCACGATGGCCCTTTTATTGCTCACCTGAGAATTGCAACTACTTTCATTCATACACAAAATATCTAAACTCCAGGCCCTGTGGTTTCTGACAAGATTTATAAAATTTCCCCATGTCAATCTATATAAGGTGACACCTGGGATGGGGCCAATTTTGATTTTTGAGCCTTGGTGACCTTGACCCTAGAGACCTAAAATCCAACGGCAGATATCCATGATGCATACAAACTAAACATATAAGATATCGGTCAATAGATGAAGACTCAGGCAAGTGTTTGTAAGATTATTAAAGCTCTGAAACCGTGAAGACATGGTAAAATAAGCCTATTCTGGCCCCCAATACCTCCGAAACCCATGGTGGAATCAGGATGGTCCAGAAAAAGAAGGGAGATCTATGAGATCTATTGCTTATAAATATTATATGAAAGTTTGGTTGTAACTTGAAGAAGACATTTTAAGCTTTTCCTTTCAGTTGCCATGGCAACCAGAGTTCTGCATGGAATTCCATATTTTATAAAACTTTGAAAGAGGACCATAAGAATCACTACTGTAAAGTAAAGAGATGTCATTTAAAGTCAATTGTGGACCGATACATAAATGGACAACAGACAAAATGGCATCCTTTGGTCAGGTGTGCTAACAAGTCACTAGTATTGCTTGCAAAACATAAATTCCCTACTGGTTCGGCCTTAAAAATAAACTAAAGCTGTAACTAAATGTGATTTATACACGGCAATACTGCCTTATCAGAGGAAAAGGAGAAATACAGTACACGTCGCACATATCTACCCTAATTCATGATTGTACATACCAAGTTTCCAATCTATAGTCTTAGAGATGTAGAATAGCAGTTTGCATCACAAGATTTTGCTATAACGGACTGTGAACCAGCAGAGCGCACGTTGGAAGCATGAAAATTGCATCACACACATCTACAGTAATTGGTGAATATGCACACTGTGTTTCAAATCAACAATCCTAGATATGTAGACTAAGTTTGTGTCACAAGATTTTGCTATGACAGGCGTAAAACTGCAACAGGCACATTGGCATATGTGAAAAACACAAGTTTCAAATCAACAGTCTTTGAAATGTTGAAGCAGTTTGTGTCACAAGATTTTGCTATTACTTGCCATTAAACCGCAGAATTTTGACCCAATGGAAAAAAACAAAGTGACATGCATAATTTCCATTTTGCTATGTATTTACTTACCAAGTTCCATCAACTTAACTACTGATGCAACCGACTAGAACCAATTGAACACAAAAATCAATTACAGGTATCACTAAATGTGATAAAAACTGCTGCAAGACTGCTTCGGAACTGAGGAAGTTATTACTAACAGAATACTTTGTAAAAGAATTGAGAAAGAGTTACCATGGTTGTAGGCAATTTAAGATAGTTCTGGTTCTTGTACATTGCATTTCCTGTTATTGTGCTTGACCATTATGTGAAGTTGCATTGAATTCCAAGCAGTAGCTTTTGAGTCATGCTCCAGACAAGAAAAACCAACAAAGGACAATAACGTGCAAATAATGAAGATGGAGTTATGACTATTGTACACTGCACTTCCTGCCATTGTGCTTGGCCATTATAATTAGGAAGTTGCATTGAACTCCAACCAATAGTTTTTAAGTTATGCTCCGGAAAAGGAAAACCAACAAGGGCAATTACTCTGAAGAGAGAAGAAAGAGTTACAGCTCTTGTTCATTGCACTTTCTATCATTGTGCTTGAGCACTGTATGAATTTGCATTGAATTCAAACCAGTAGTTTTCAAGTTATGCTCTGGATAAGAAAAACCACAAAGGGCAATAACTCTGCAAATGGTGAAGACAGAGCTATGGCTCTTATTCAATGCACTTCTCCTCATTGTCATTGATAATTGTATGAAATTGAACTGAATTCCAACAAGTAGTTTTCAAGTCATGCTCCGGACAAGGAAAACCATCAAAGGGAAATAACTGTGCAAATACTGAACACGGAGTTGACTGTTGTACACTGCACTTCCTGCCATTGTGCTTGGCCACTGTATGAAGTTGCAATGTATTCCAACCAGAAGTTTTCAAGTCATGCTCCGGACGAGGAAATGGCAATAACTCTGCCAGTAGTGAAGATGGGGCAATAACTCTGCCAGTAGTGAAGATGGGGTTATAGCTCTTGTACACTGCACTTCCTCTCATTGTGCTTGACCAATATATGAAGTTGCACTGAATTCCTACACCTTGTTTTCAAGTCATGCTCTGGACAAGGAAAACCAACAAAGAGCAATAACTCTTCAAATACAGAAGATAGAGTTATAGCTATGGCACACACCACTTTCTGTCATTGTGCTTGGCCATTGTATGAAGTTGCATAGAATTCGAACCAGTAGTTTTCAAGTTTTGCTCCGATCAGGAAAACCAACAAAAGGCAATAACTCTGAAAATGGTTAAGACTGAGTTATAGCTCTTGCACACTGCACTTCCGGTCATTGTGCTTGATCATTGTGAGAAGTTGCATTGAATTCCAACCAGTAGTTTTCAAGTTATACTCCGGACAATGAAAACCAACAAAGGGCAATTACTGTGAAAATACTGAAGCTGGAGTTATGACTGATGAACAATACACTTCCTGTCATTGTGCTTGACCATTGTATGAAGTTGCACTGAATTCGAACAAGTCGTTTTCGAGTTTTGCTTCAGGCAAGGAAAACGAACAAAGGGCAATAACTCTGCAAATAAAGAAGTAATCAATGGCACAAAAATCGACTACAGGTATCACTAAATGTGATTAATATCTCTGCAAGACTGCTTCGGAACTGAGGAAGTTATTACTTACAGAATACTTTGTAAAAGAATTGAGAAAGAGTTTTGATGGTTGTTAGCAATTTAAGATAGTTCTGGTTCTTGTACATTGCATATCCGGTCATTGTGCTCTACCACTGTATGAAGTTGCATTGAATTCCAACTAGTAGTTTTCAAGTTATGCTCAGGACAAGGAAAACCAACAAAGGGTAGTAACTTTGCAAATAGCGAAGATGGAGTTATAGCTCATGTACACTGCACTTTCTGTCATTCTGTTTGACCATTGTGTGAAGTTGCACTGAATTCCAACCAGGAGTTTTCAGGTTATGCTCCGGACAAGGAAAACCAACAAAGGGCAATACTAGTAACTCTGCAAGTAGTGAAGACGGCGTGATGATTCTTAAACAGTGCACTTCCCTTTACTGTGCTTGACCACTGTATGAAGTTGAATTGAATTCCAACAAGGAAAATACAAGGACAAGGAAAACCAACAAAGGACAATAACTGTGCTAATAGTGAAGATGGAGTTATGATTCTTAAGCACTGCACTTCCTCTAACTGAGCTTGACCATTCTCTGAAGTTACACTGAATTTCAACTAGTAGTTTTTAAGTTATGCTCCGGACAAGGAAAACCAACAAAGGGCAATAACTGTGCAAATAGTTAAGATTGAGTAATGGCTCTTGTTCACCGCATATCTTGCTATTGTGCTTGACAATGTATGAAGTTGCACAGAATTCCAACAAGTAGTTTTTAAGTTATGCTCCGGACAAGGAAAACCAACAAAGGGCAATTACTGTGAAAATACTGAAGCTGGAGTTATGACTGATGAACAATGCACTTCCTGTCATTGTGCTTGACCATTGTCATACAAGTAGTTTTCAAGTTATGCTCTGGACAAAGAAAACCAACAAAGGGCAATAACTCTGCCAGTTGTGCAGACGGAGTTAAAGTTCTTGTACACTGCACTCTCTGTCATTGTGCTTGATCACTGTGTGAAGTTGCAATGAATTCCAACAAGTAGTTTTCAAGTTATGTTCCTGACAAGGAAATCCATCAAAGGGCCATAACTGTGCTAATAGTGAAGATGGAGTAATTGCTCTTGAATACTGCACTTCCTCTTATTGTGCCTGATCATTGTGTGAAGTTGCATTGAATTCCAACCAGTAGTTTTCAAGTTATTCTACGGACAAAGAAAACCAACAAAGAGCAATAGCTCTGAAAATAGTGAAGACGGAGTAATGGCTCTTGTACATTGCATTTCCTGTCATTGTGCTTGACCACTGTGTGAAGTTGCATTGAATTCAAACCAGTAGATTTCAAGTTTTGCTCCGGACAAGGAAAACCAAGGAAGAGCAATAACTCTGCAAATAGTGAAGATGGAGTTATGGCTCTTGTACACTGCATTTCCTGTCAATGTGCTTGACCACTGTATGAAGTTGCATTGAATTCGAACAAGTAGTTTTCAAGTTATGCTCCAGACAAGGAAAACCAACAAAGAGCAATAACTCTGCAAGTAGTGAAGATGGAGTTATGATTCCTGTATACTGCACTTCCTATCATTTAGCTTGATAATTGGGTTAAGTTGCCTTGAATTCCAACCAGAAGTTTTCAAGTTATGCTCCAGACAAGGAAAACAAACAAAGGGCAATAACTCTGCAAATAGTGATGATGGAGATATGGCTCTTATACACTGGCACTTCCTGTCATTGTGCTTGACCACTGTATGAAGTTGCACTGAATTCCAACAAGAAGTTTTCAAGTTATGCTCCGGACAAGGAAAACTAAAAAAGAGCAATAACTGTGCAAGTAGAATATTGAGCTATGATTCTTAAACATTACACATCCTCTCATTGTGCTTGATCATTGTGTGAAGTTGCATTGAATTCCAACAGTAGCTTTAAATGTATGCTCCGAACAAAGAAAACCAACAAAGGGCAATAACTGTGCAAATAGTGATGATGGAGTTATGATCTCTTCCGTTGATTGTGTTTGACCATTGTATGAAGTTGCATTGAATTCAAACCATTAGTTTTCAAGTTATACACCGGACAAGGAAATTGCAACAGACCGCCCGACTGACCGCCCGATGGACCGACCAACCACCGGGTTACTCTTATATACCGCTCCGCCCCCCCAAAAATGATTGGGTTCTTTTACTGAGTAAAGAAAATCATCCTATGAAGTTTGAAGGCTCTGGATAAAATGGTACTCCAGTTACTGAGCAGAAACAGTTCTCACTCTACAGGTCCCTGTGAACTTAACCTTTGACCTATGGACCCTAAAAACAATAGGGTTCTTCTAATACAATTATCCTATAAAGTTTGAAGGCTCTGGGTACTACAGTTACTCTGCAGAAATAGTTTTCACTCTACTGGTCCCTGTGACCCTGATATTTGACATACTAGCCCCAAAAACAATATGGTTCTTCTATTTAGTAAAAGCAATCATCCTATGAAGTTTGGAGGCTCTGGGTGAAATGGTAATCCTGTTATTGAGTGGAAACGGTTTTCACTCTAGAGGTCCCTCTGACCTTTACCTTTGACCTACTGACCCCAAAAAAAGATTTTTTTCTACTCAATAAGGGCAATAACCCAATTTGAAGGCCTTGGGTCAACTGGTACTTGAGTTATTGAAAGGAAATAAAGTGTAACAGACAGACAGACAAACAGACACCCATGGACAGGGCAAAAACAATATGTCTCCTTTTTTTATCAAATCCAACAAAATTACGGCCAATTTTTGGAAAATTTTATAATTTGACCTTGAAGTTAAAGGTCATTAATAAGTCAAGGTCAAGTTCAGTCTGATCTCCTTGAAGGTCTTGTCCAAAGGGTTGTTGTATCCAAGTATGAAAACAATGCATTAAGAAATAAAACTCATGACCCCTGGGGCATGACCTCCAAACCCAACCCCAGTGCAGGAGCAATAATTTGAACAATCTTGGTAAAGGTAAACCAGATGATGCTTCATGCCAAATATCAAGCTCTAGTCCTAAGGGTTTCAGGGAAAAGATTTTTGAAGGTTTTACTGTATTCATATTAGGAAAACTTATAATCCCCTGGGGCAGGGCCAATTTTGACCC
The DNA here is from genome assembly GCA_012932295.1 of Cyclina sinensis. Classification (NCBI taxonomy): domain Eukaryota; kingdom Metazoa; phylum Mollusca; class Bivalvia; order Venerida; family Veneridae; genus Cyclina; species Cyclina sinensis. The sequence goes on from JAAONU010000019.1 coordinate 34,645,033, forward strand.
CAGGGCAATAATTTGAACAATCTTGGTAGAGGTCCACTAGATGATGTTTCATGCCAAATATCTAAGCTCTAGCTCTTGGGGTTTCAGAGAAGATTTTTGAAGGTTTTACTATATTCATATTAAGAAAACCGATAATCCCCAAGGAGGGGTCAATTTTGACCGAAAAATCATAATTTGAGAAGTCTTGGTAGAGAAACTCTAGATGTAATTTTCAGAAAAGAAGATTTTTGAAATTTGCATTTTGAAACCCCTTTCTTGGCCCTATGACCTACTGATGCAACCGACTAGAACCAATTGAACAACTTTGATAGGGGACCACCCAAGGATCATTTCTGTAATGTTTGCTCACAATCCAGTAATCAGCTTTAGAGGTGATGTTGTTTTAAGATTTTACTACATTAATTTGAGGAAAACCCATGACCCCTAGGGCATGGCCAATTTTCACCCCAGAGGCAGAATTTGAACAACTTTGGTAGAAGACCTCTAGTTGATGTTACATACCACATATTAAAGCTCTGGGCCCTGTAATTTCAGACAAATTTTTGAAATTTGCTTTTTTGAAACCACTTTTTTTGGCCCTGTGACCTACAGATGCAACCGACCAGAACCATTTGTACAACTGTGATAGGGGACCACCCTTATATCATTCCTGTGAAGTTTGGTCAAGATCCAGTCATTGGCTTCATAGGAGATGTTTAAAGAAATTGATGACAGTGCATGATGCACAACGACAGACACAGGGGGATCACAATAACTCACCATGAGCACTTTGTACTCAGGTGAGCTTAAAACGAAGCTGAAGTATAACTGTGCTTTATTCTATAAATGTAAGCTTTTCTGATCGATCTTTGTCCGACTGTCCGATTAAGGTATTTGGTGAGCAGTATTGTCCGATTGCTTTAAAAAATTAAAGATTATCCTGAAAGGGGGGATGGTATAGCATTATGAAAACACTGTAATTGACATTTTGGAGTATCTAACAGTGGACAGTATGATGTCTTTTTATAACAACAGGTTAATATAAATCTTAAAGAAACAAATATAGGCTGTAAAAGAGTAACAAGTTGATCATGTGAGGCCGTATCAATCTTGCATGTAAATGCCCCTTAAGGACAGAAAATCACCCTTTTGGCAAATCACCAATCCTCGCCCACCCTCCCCCACCCTTTGAATCCTGAAAAAGGTTCACATGTATGAGTTCAGTCCTATATTTCTTTATTATTGCATCCATCTTATGTCATTTTTTTCAATCTGTAAAACATTTTGATATTTAGGCAATATTCTTTACTCACCAACTTATTTCAAATTTCAAATGTGCAGGTAGATGCCAATGCTTGCTTTTTTGAATAGATTATCTGAAGCTGAAAACTTAAAATTTTTTACAAGCACGAAGACTACAAAGGTTCTTGAAAATATCATAATTACAGGAACAGAGTAAAAAAATGATAAACAAGAAAGTGAAGTTCAAATAAGAGCTATCATTAAATGTGATGAATACCCACAGATACTGCCTCAACACAGTAATTTTTATATCCATTCAGTCAACTTATCCTGTATGAGTAAACAAAATCAAAGGGCAGTTACTCAGTAAAAATTCAATGGACTGGAACACAAAAAAGATACGCAAATCTAGGCTTGGTACTTATTATTCTTGCAAAAGATTATCAAAATCTGACAAATAGTTGCTGAGAAATAGTCTGGATAAAGAAATCAAAGGCTCATAACTCAGTGAAAAATCAAAGCAGTGGAACTAGCAGTGGAACAGCACAACAACTTACACAACAAGGATTCATTGCAAAGTATAATCGAAATCTGAATAACAGTTTATTAGAAACAGTCTAGACAAACTGAAGTATAAAAAAACAAAAGGGCAACGATAACAATACATGTATATCGCTCACTTGAAATACTTTGCCTTCGGGTCTGCTGTTAAGCAAAAATCAGAAGCTTTTTTAAGATTCTCCATATATAAATCTATATGAATTCAAGTGACCCCCAGGGTAGAGCCAATTTTCACTCAAGGGGCATAATTTGAACAAACTTGGCAGATGACCTCTACTGATGCTCCATTAAAAATATCTAAGTTCTAGGCTTTGTGGTTTCAGACAAGTTTTGCCTATATAAGCCTATGTAAAATCCATTGACCCCCCCACACACCCGGGGAAGGGCCAAATATGATCCCTGGGGCATAATTTGAACTAACTTGGTAGAGGTCCACTAGACAAAGCTACATACCAAATCTTAAGGCTCAGGGCCTGTGGATTCAGAAAAGAAGATTTTCAAAGTTTTCCCTATATAAGACTATGTAAAATCAATTGACACCAAGGGCAGGGCCAAATTTGACCCCAGGGGTATAATTTGAACAAACTTATAGATCCACCAGACAATACTACATACCAAATCTTAAGGCTCAGGGCTTCAGACAAGAAGATTATCAAAGTTTTCCAAATGCAAGCCTATGTAAAATCAATTGACCCCTGGGGTGGGGCCAAATTTGACCCCAGAGGTATAATCTGAACAACCTTGGTAGAGGTCCACTAGACAATGCTACATACCACATCATGTTTCATCAAAGTTGGCTTAGCAACTAAGGAGGAGAAGTTGTTCAAGTCAAATTGCTGACGACACAAGACGCATGCCACACGCCGGACAATCAATGATCCCAAGAGCTCACCCTTGAGCACTTTGTGCTCAAGTGAGCTAAAAAACAAAGGGTCATAAGTGAATGAAAACTTGAACAATGATACGCACAACTAGACTTGGTGCTTATGCTTCTTGCAAAATATTATTAAAATCTGAGAAACAGTTACTGAGAAACTGTTCAGATAATTTTGTCTACGTATGGCTGCACTGACCGAACGATCAACAGACCATCCAATGCAAGTGAATCCAATATAGCCCCCAGATAATCTGTATGGGGGTACAATAAAAGTTTAAACTATCTGAACATTTTCGTATAAGTATTACTGAGTCAACACTGCACCAATTTTTATACTGATTTTAAAATATCAATTTTAATAAGGTGTTGTTGAGAATTCTGTATTTAGTTTCTCTTTAAGAACAAACATTTTACATCAATTCATTCAAAATTACTAAATTCAAAAGAAAGAAACAGGCACAAATTTTTCTTTGGTATACAGGTTAAATATTTCTGGAAAAGAAAGGAATACTCCAATTCCTCTAAATAACAGTTTTTATACAAGAAAAATGTTATCTGTGCATGTTATAAGTACACTTATATGGATGTACAGGAGGATGTATGAATGTTAGCTCTTATTGTTAAGTCACTCTAGCACATTTCTTCATACTGCATAAGCTCTATCAAGGGAGAACACTCTGCCATATCTATGTGTCTTTGTCATGAGCACCACCACTGGCTTTATAGTCTGTTCCAGATTTTGGAAACAAAACCTGTGAATAGACAAAGAAATGCAAAGCAAGATAAAAAGACAGGTCAATACTCTGGTCCCCAATGATTAATCATTGAAATAATACTAGAGCTATCACTAAAGGTGAATCATTAATACCCCTACCATCTTGATATTAAATAAGGATAATATAAGTATTTGGAATGCCCACCTATAATGCACACTTCTTTCCACCTAGAGTTATCACTAAGTTGATAAATATCCCCAAAATACCTTTGCCACAGGAAACAAAGGCCACAAACTGGATGTATTAAAATTGTTTAATTTCAAGGTTTCAGCCTTCAAGTTTCTGCAAAAACCTATTTTATAATTGGAGAATTAGTTTTGTTATTGAATGGTTATATAAATGTTTAGTCTAGTAACAAGTTTGCAACTAAAAGTATCCAGTATGGCTTCACTGCACTCGTATAAAAAATAATAAAAACAAGAGGGCCAATGACCCTAAAGCGCTCACCTGGGTTCAAAGATGAAAGAAATTTTTATGAATGTAATGATGCATATCACAGAAATGGACCAATGCAATTTCATTGCCATAGCTCCAAAAACAAAAAGTAGGTCATTAGGTCAAAATATAGGTAATGAGACGACATTTTTGAAATCGGAACAAAAAGCTGTACACACAGTCCAAATTTCATTGCCGTAGCTTTACAATACACGATGCACACCAGACATTGGGTATGACAAAAAGCTCACTCTGGCACTTTGTGCCTGGTGAGCTAAAAACAGTGAAAATTAACTTTGATACAAAATTCAAACACTGGCAAAATCAATTGGGCAATGTCATAAAGCTAAACATAATCACAACTATTGACCGCGTGCGGCATATCCCTTGATTAGTTTATTGATAAAGTGTCTATCTGTTGCACGCCCTTTAATGTGTTTATTCGTCTTGCAAACTGCTGGGACCTAACGCGACATCCCATTGTGTAGCAATTTCTATACTAGAGTATCTTGCCCCTTTGTTAATCAATAAGCAGTGTCAAACAAGGGTTTCACGGTACCATCCGCAAATGATTCTATGATAGTTTTAACGTAAGACTAATGAAAGAATATCCAATCAAAATGGGATTACTCAAATGATGTATCCAATCAAAGATTTGTTAAAACAATCATTTTTTAATGTGCCAAACAGTCATTCTTTTCTAGAGCATTTGCATTAAAAACTTTGAATCATTCAAAAATATTAAATTTATTAAAAACTTCTAACACATTTGAAATCATTGTTTTATTTTGTTGGCACTCTCATAGTCACGTAAGCTGCATAAATACATGTAATGGTATAAAAAAGATGATAATGTGACATAGACTTGAAAATACAAATAAAACAGCATTTTGACCTATAATGATTTTCAATGATATTTTTAAATTACATAGTTTATTCAAACAAGAGGGCCATGATGGCCCTATATCCCTCATGAAGTATGACTGCTTTTAACAGAGTTGTTTTGGACAAGGTTAATTGACCCCAGATGACCCATATTCAAACTTGACCTAGAAATTGTCAAAACAACCTTTCAGACTAATTTCCAGGCTATTTGGACTGAAAATGTTACCTTTAGAGTTTAACAAGGATTTTCCATATCGGGCTCTATGACCTAGTTTTTGAACCCAGATGACCCATATTCAAACTTATGCTAGAAATTATCGAATCAACCTTTCTGACAAATGTCCGGGATATTTCGACTGCAAAAGTAGCCTCTAAAGTGTTAAAAAGGTTTTTCCATATTTTGGCTCTGTGACCTAGTTTTTCATCCTAAATAACCCATATTCGAAGACAAGCTAGGATTCATAAAAGCAAACTTTCTGACAAATTTGCAGGATATTTGGACTGAACAAGTAGCCTCTAGAGTGTTTACAAAGTTTTTCCATATTTGAGCTCTGTGACCTAGATTTTGACCCCTGATGACCCATATTTGAACCTGATCTAGAAATCATCAGAACAACTTTTCTGACAAATTTCCAGGTTATTTATACTGAAAATGTTACCTCTAGAGTGTTAAAAAGGTTTATCTATATTTGAGCTCTGTGACATAGTTTTTGACCCCAGATGACCCATATTCAAACTTGAGCAAGAAATCATCGAAGCAACCTTTCTGACAAATTTCAAAGTCATTTGGAATAGCCTCTAGAGTGTTTACAAGGTTTTTCCATATTTGGGCTCTGTGACCTAGTTTTTGACCGCAGATGACCCATATTCAAACTTCAGCTAGAAATCATTGAAACAACCTTTCTGACAAATTTCCAGGATATTTAGACAGGAAAACAAGCCACTAGAGTGTTAACAAGGTTTTTCCATATTTTGGCGTTGTGATCTAGTTTTTTTATCCTAGATGACCAATATTCAAACTTTAGCTGGAAATCAATGAAACAACCTTTCTGACAAATTTGCAGGTAACTTGGACTGAAAATGTAACCTCTAGATTGTTAACAAGGTTTTTCCATATTTGGGCTCTGTGACCTAGTTTTTGACCCATCTTCGAACCTGAGCTAGAAATCATCGAAGCAATCTTTCTGACAAATTTCCAGGATATTTTGACTGAAAATGTAGCCTTTAGAGTGTTAACAAGATTTTTCTATTTTTGGGCCTTGTGACTTAGTTTTTCATCCAAGATAACCCATGATCGAACTCGTGATTATTGGGACAACATCCTGACTAAGTTTCATGACAATCGAGGCAAAAATGTGACCACTAGAGTGTTAACTAACTAATTGTGGATGAACGGACAGGTGAGCTAATAAAATCCTTCAATGCATGTAGAAATTTTGCTCCTGACAAGCGTTTTCATGACCTCTGTGACCTTAACTTAGAGACCTGGTTCATGAATGCAACACTACATCTGATGATCATGAAAATTTTTATCAAGTTATACTAAAATCCCACCAAGCATGTAGAAGATATGCTCAGAACAAAACTGGACGCCGCCCACCACAGGCGTTCCAAAAATACGACATCCTTTTCTCAATTATATATAAATATAACAAGAGGGCCATGATAGCCCTAGATTGCTCACCTGAATACTTTGCCTTTGGCTCTGCTGTTGAGCAAATATCATAAGTTTTTTAAGATTGTCCTTTTATAAGTCTATATGAGTTCAAGTGAACCCCGGGTAGAGCCAATTTTCACTCAAGGGGCATTATTAAAACAAACTTGGTAGATGACCTCTAGCTGATGCTCTAGCTGATGCTCCATATCTAAGTTCTAGGCTTTGTGGTTTCAGACAGGAAATTTTTCCCTATAAAAGCCTATGTAAAATCAATTGACCCCCAGGCCAAATTTGATCCCAGAGGTATAATTTGAACAAACTTGGTAGAGGTCCACTAGACAATGCTACATAACAAATCTTAGATCTCATGGCCTTGTCATTTCAGACAAAAAGATTTTCAAAGTTTTTCCTATATAAGCCTGTGTAAAATCAATTGACCCCCAGGGCAGGGTCAAATTTGACCCAAGGGGAATAATTTGAACAAACTTGGTAGAGGTCCAATAGACAATGCTACATACCACATCTTAAGGCCAAGGGCCTTGTCGTTTCAGACAAGAAGATTTTCAAAGTTTTTCTTTCAGTTGCCATAGCAACCAGAGTTCTAAATGGAATTCAATTCTTTGAACAACTTTGGTAGAGCTTCATGCAAGGAATATCCCAGGCATGTTTCGTCAAAGTTGGCTTTAGGAGGAGGAGGTTTAGTCGGATAAGTCGTTCAAGTCATATCGTTGACGACGCACGTCGCCCTACGCACGCTGATGCACGCCGGACAATCAATGATCCCAATAGCTTACCTTTGAGCACTTTGTGAACAATAAGTGGTCTGAAGCAAAATTTAACTTGACCTGTATTTTATGATGTTACATCTGTGTACCAAAAATTATTACAATCCATTGCTTCATTAAAGAGTTATCTCAATCCTATATACCCCCTGAACTTTGTTTGTAGGGGTATAATAACTCTGTCTGTGGAGGTATAACAAGAGCAGAGTAATATAACAAGAAACATCCTATGGTTTTTATGCCCCCAGAGGGATCATACTGTTTTGGTTTGTCTGTTTGCCTGTATGTTTGTTTGTCCCAAAACTTTAACCTTGACCTTAACATGGAAGTCCTTCCACCTACAGCCTCAAAACTTCACAGGTGATGCTCTCTATCTGCCAGACCCTGTAAGAGGTGAAAGGGGTCAAAAATCCCCCCCCCCCCCACACAATTGGGGCAGTTACAGAGACAGAGGTCCCAATGTTATTTGTTTTTTATTTCCTAGTTTCTAACATGTAAGGTTTTACACACATACATATACACATGTAACAGCAATTTTCATCATATCTGATAAAAACAGAGAAAAACATTTGCTACCAATCTTAACAAATTTTGCATTTATATAAACAAATGTAATCATATTAAAACTAAACTTAAGACAAGTGATGCAAAATGCTTAGATATGGCTTACTTTTTTGGCAAATGTTGGCAAGACAAAGGCAGCCCTGTGAATGTCTGTGTTATAGAATTTCAGGTCCAGCTGGTCAACTATCTCCTCTGTGAAGGGCCTCACTGGATCGTTAAACCTGATATCCTAAAACAAGTTAGTATGTACAGTTTGAAATTTTAGGGTTACTCTGACAATTACACTGCAGTAAGTTATTTATTCCTACTTTCCACTGATGGAATTCAGTAAACTATATGCAAATAGATGACTCACGTAGGTCAAGTTCCATAACTCCATGTTTCAAATGTATGTGTGTGATGAAAAGAAATAAGAATGCCTCTCAAAATTAATTATCGAAATCAAAGTCAAGACCATAGACAGCACCCAGCCATTTTTTACTTACTGGGTTTGTGCTTGCCATTACAAATCCAATCTGTCCAGAGGCATAAGTAGGCATTCCTGCAAATGCATACCCAGTGCGGGGAAATAAGCTACGGCATCCAGAAAGTAACTTCTCAACAATGGGAAGGTCTAGCCACAGATTCTCACCTGAAAAATACATGTATCACAAACAATACAAGAGGGTCCATGGGACCCTGGGTCGCTCACCTGCCAACAACTGCTCAATGGTTGCAAGAGTCAGTGGATGCAAATACAATTGCCAATTGACTAAAAGGGTGCAGGCAATTATGACCATGGGTCATCTTTGGTAGAGTTTCACTAGATGTCGTGCGTCATCAGGACTGTTAAAGCACAACGTGGACTATAATGGACTGAGCCTCATAAAAAATATATCAGGCACGTATACACATGATACCTAACATGTTTAAAGTTTCAAAGCAGTATCTTGAAAAATGTAGAAGTTTGTGCCGCAGTATTTTTTTAAAAAATCCTGCCTTTATACAAAAAACTAGGTTGCTGTGAACTGAATGTTGGAACACAGTTCCAAACAGGGATTATGTACATGACGCATGTTCACTCTATTGCCAATTCTACTAATTATTTTAAAATCCAACCATAGATGCAAAAAATATATGGGCAAGACACAAACTATCAGCAGTAAGGCCTATATAGCAGAACTTACTAAGTTCAGAGGGTTGCTGTGACATGGATCTTGGAGGGAGGAACATGGGTTTTGAGTGTAACACATACTTATTTTAATTTTTGGTTGTAAGGGTTGCAGAGACTTTCGGTCTTAAAGTAATGTTATTTATAATACTAGAACTTTTATTAAAATACAATGTACACAATTATGAAGAAAAAGATTCATAACAGAAAAAAATGTGTAAATGCAATCTTTAATAAAATAGAACAATATTAGTCCTTCAAAATTATTTTTCCCTGACTTTTCACTAACTTTTCTGGATTTTTATTTTCCACTGACCAATTTTCAAAATTACCTGACAATTCCCTGACCTTGAAAAAAAATCAAATTTCCCTGACTTTTCAAGTCCCCTGGCAACCCTGCAAGATCTTACATTAACTCAAGTATTGTACAAGTCTGATTAAATTCAAATCAAAAATGAAGCTGCTATTGTGCAGACAAGGTCTAAATAGTTAATTTTGGCACTTTCAGGGGCCATAAGCCTGGAACCAATAATGCAATAAGGCAATTTGAAGAAAGGAACCAAGATCTTATGGTAATGAAAGTGAAGATCAGACCAAAATTAAGACCACTAGAGTGCAGAAAAGCTTTTATCATAACTTGACCTAGTGACCTAAATTTCTAAGTCACATGACCCAGTTTCAAACTTGACCTAGATATCATCGAGATAAACATTCTGACAAAGCTTGAAGAAGATCGGAGCAAAATTAAGAACACTACAGTGCGGACAAGCTTTTTCTATAATTTGACCTAGTGACCCAGTTTTCAAGGTCACATAACCCAGTTTCGAACTTGATCTAAATATCATTGAGATACACATTCTGACCAAGTTTGAAGAAGATGGGACCAAAATTAAGACAGCTAGAGTGCGGACAAGCTTTTTCTAAAATTCCGACTAGTTACCTTGTTTTCAAGGTCACATCACCCAGTTACGAACTTGACCTAGATATCATTGAGATACACAATCTGACCAAGTTTGAAGAAGCTCTGACCAAAATTAAGACTACTAGAGTGCGGACAAGCTTTTTCTATAATTTGACCTTGTGACCTAGTTTTGAAGGTGACATGACCCAGTTTCAAACTTAATTTAGATATCATTGGAATTAACATTTTGACCAAGTTTGAAGAAGATCGGACCAAAATTAAAACCGCTAGAGTGCAGAGAAGCTTTTTCTATAATTTGGCCTAGTGACCTAGTTTCAAGGGTGAGATGACCCAGTTATAAACTTGACCTAGATATCATTTAGATAAATATTCTGACCAAGTTTGAAGAAGCTCGGACCAAAATTAAGACTGCTAGAGTGTGGACAAGCTTTTCCTATAATATGACTTTGTGACCTAGTTTTAAAGGTCACATGACCCAGTTTCGAACTTCATCTAGATATCACTGAGATTAACATTTTTACCAAGTTTGAAGAAGATCAGACCAAAATTAAGACCGCTAGAGTGCAGACAAGCTTTTTCTATAATTTGACCAAGTGACCTAGTTTTAAGGGTGAGATGACCCAGTTATGAACTTGACCTAGATATCATTGAGATAAACATTCTGACCAAGTTTGAAGAAGATCGGACCAAAATTAAGACTGTTAGAGTGCGGACAAGCTTTTTCTATAATTTGACCAAGTGACCTAGTTTTAAGGGTGAGATGACCCAGTTATGAACTTGACCTAGATATCATTGAGATAAACATTCTGACCATGTTTAAAGAAGATCGCACCAAAATTAAGACTGCTAGAGTGTGGACAACAATTGTGAACGGACAACGGACGGACGGACGGATGGACGACGGACGACGGACGAAAGGCGATCACAAAAGCTCACAATGTCACTATGTGACAGGTGAGCTAAAAACAGTCACTACGGTCAACAACTATTTCATTTGACAATCAGGCTTCCTTCCACATAATGTTTCCTGCATGAATTTTATACTAGTATTAAAATAAGCACAGTACTTGAAATGTGTCCAAAAGACACAGATGCCCCAGCTAAATGACAATGGACACAAACTTGGTAAATCACTATTTCACTATAGACCGTTCCAGAAATGAGTACCTCCCTGATCACCTCCCTTACATCCGCCATTAAGGGACTGCAGATTGAAGCAGTCTTATAATGCCGAATGTAGAAAAAGTCTCATTTTTATAGCTGTAATGTGATTCTGACATTGTATGTTAGAGAAACAGATTCATATAAACTACAAGAAGCATTTATTATCAGCAAAGATCTATCCAATGGTCTTTTAACTGAAAGAAGTATATTTGTAAACGATTCTTTGCTGACATCTCAATATGATGAACTGTTAAATAAAGGTCTTGTGATATTCTCTGGTAGATTAATTTTTTTCTTTTATCATAATTTCATGAAAAACTGCTTTTAAAAAGTACATGTATCTATATTTAAAATATCTGAGTTATAAAGGTGTCATAATAATGTCCGTTTTCAGTATTATTATCAATACTTTGCAAAAACTGATTTCCGAAATGCAAGAAATAAAGAATAGAAATTTAAAAAGGTCCATATTGCAACAGATGCTAAATTTTATGTATCAATCAGGAACAAATAAAAACCATGTTTTATAGCCTTAAGGCATTTTCTCAAAAGCAAATTTCATTATTTCAGTGTTTTACTGTCACTGATCAAGCAACACCGACAATGACAATTAAAGGTGACTTATCAAAACAAAGACAGTAATGAGTATGTTACTCCCCCGACAATGATATAACATAACCACCCTCCTTCACTACGGGACACCATGAAAGACAAAAGACAGTGTGATAATAACAGAAGCACTAAATAATGCACTTTCATTGTCAAGCACTCTTTGAAACTGTATCAAAGAATAAAACAAGTTTTAGAGTAAACATGCGGTTGATGCGAGATTTTTAATTTTTCATTTTGTAGATTTTGTAAGCTTTCAGAGTTCTTCAAATCATTGAAATCATAGTTTCAACTTTCGAACAAGAGCCATGTTACACATGGTTAATCCCCCCGCCGGGAAGAAGCTACCTGAAGGTTGTACTTTCAAACACTCAATGTAATAATGTTTGAAGAAAATCCCACAAAAAATAGGCAAGGTAGAGTTATTGTTCTTGCAAACTGCACTTCCTACCAATGTGCTATGTCAGTGTATTAAGTTTTAAGAAAATCGCTCAAGCACTTTTGGAGTTATGCTTCGGACTAAGTTTTTCAATTAAATCTGATAAAGGGGAATAATTCTAAAAGTAGGCAAGGTAGAGTTATTATTCTTTCACACTGCACCTCCTCCAAATGTGCTCTTTCAGTATATGAAGTTTGAAGAAAATAACTCAAGTACTTTTGGAGTTATGCTCCGGACAAAACTGGAATGGACGACCACACGGACGGACAGAGACCATTTCTAATATCCCCTCCGCCTTTGGCGGGGGGATAATAAGTTCAAGAATTCAAGAATTAGATATACATGTATATGCTGGGATTTTTAAAATGTAAACAAGTAAATCTGATAAAGGGGAATAACTCTAAAAAATAGGCAAGGTAGAGTTATTGCACTTTCACACTGCACTACCTACCAATGTGCTCTGTCAGTGTATGAAGTTTGAATAAAATCCCTCAAGTAGTTTTGGAGTTATGCTCCGGACAAAATTGTTTCGGACGGACGCACGGACGCACAGACGCACGGATGCACGGACGCACGGACGGACGAAGGGCATTCCTAATATCCCCTCCGCCTTTGGCGGGGGGATAAAAAGAGAATAGTGATTTCAATATTTTATGTGTTTAACTCAAGCTCCCATTTTGAATAGTCCATGGCTTTTTTCACAGTCTTTCATGTGTTAAATAATTCAAGTTAATCATATGTTCAAGTCAGGAAAAAACATACAAAACAGTTATAATAATACAGTAAAATGATGTTTATTCTATCACAAAATTCACGCAATATAAGGCAGTATGTCACCTTAAAATATGCTAAAGTTATACCAAGTTATACCTAAGCATCATAATGAGGTTAAGCAGTCCTTTAATGGCAGACGGTTATGTGACCTTTATAATGGTGGCAGTCAATTTATCAATTATGGAACGGTCTATATCCATACAGGGAATACGCCAAAAATTCAAGTGTCCACTGTGACCTTGACCTTTGAGCAAGCAACATATTTTTTGCATGTGACATGTCAACTTCATATGATGATCACTTACGCCAAGTTATTTCGAAATTCAACCATGCATAATAAAGACATGAACATCTATTGTACGTGCCCACACACACACACACACACACGCGCATGCACGCACAAACACACACACAGGGTAAACACTATATGCCAGCTCGCCATTATAATGGCAGGGGGAATAAAAAAGAGCATAAGAAATCGACACGTGTAACTAGGAACATGCTGTCTGAAGGGAAATTTTGTCAAGACTACAATGTGTGTTTCTGTTATTTTCTTAAAAATGTGCCATGTAATCATGACAAAATTAATATCTGAGGAAAGTCTTGTTAAAATCTTTAAAGGCATGTAAATATAAATTTTCATACCTGAAACTGTGCAGTACGTGAACCCTGAACTGTGAACAATAACTTTCCAGATGCAGGTATATTGTGACAATAACATTTATCTTGTTACAAGTTTTTCCAAATTTATATGCATGCAAACCAATGCTGTAAGCTCAGACAACCTACTGCTTACCTTTGACAACTCAGTATTACCTTGACCTTTACACAACAGACCTGGCTATTACACAAAACACTCTCTGCATCTGTACAGTAAATGAAAGTCAAATCCCCCTTCCGACTAAGGATATTACTGTAGACTAGCTCAGAGAAAGAAGACACTAGTGGAACATCTTATCACAAGCACAGACAGACAATTACATGTTTACATGATGCAGACAAACAATCTTCCAGTCTTTGATAACAAACCTTGGCTACAGATGATTCCATCAGATTTGAGAGCAGCTTTCAGACATATGTAGTAGTCCAGTTCATACAGACCCCTGGCAGCACCTGAAACACACAATAGAAACAAATACTAATTAGAATGGCAGAAAATTTATATGACAATATCACATACATTTTAAGCACCTATAACATTAAGAAACAAGCCTAATTTTTGTGTTCTCAGAAATGGTCCAATCTTTGCAGTGAATGTTTAATGCCCTTTTAAGTGAGTAAACATTTTCTTGCCTCAAAACTGAACATTTTTGCCTCATAACACTGACACTAATTTCTTATAACAAGAGGGCCATGATGGACCTATATTGCTCAGCTTAGTACAATCAGTTAAAACAGCAAGACCAATGAAGCAATTAAGGTGTTTTTTTCCAATGTTGAAGTTGAATCTACATGTAAAATTGTATCTCTGGTCAAAATTTCATAGACAAAGCTTGAGAAACATTAAGTAGGTCAGTAGCACAAGGTCAGTGTCTGCTAAGGTCAAAGTTGAAATCCTCCAGCAAAATCATAAGTATAGTTCAAATTTCAATACTGTAGCTGCAAAAAGAAGAAAGTAGGTTAGTAGGTCAATGCCAATGTCAGCTTAGGTCAAAGATGCAAAATTATAAGTATTGTTCAATTTTCCATACTGTTGCTGCAAAAGTAAACACGACTTGAAGAGGGCCATTAGGGCCCTGTATTGCTCACCTGTAAACTACAATTCAAGGTTAACAAAGGAATCAAGGTAAGTTCACCAACAAGAGGGCCATGATGGCCCTGGATCACTAACCTGAGTACACTGGCTGTGGGTTTTCTGTTAAGGAAACATAAGAAGCAGAACTTTTCTAACTGAAGATTTGTAGGTGCCTTGAAACTAAATATCTAAAATATCAGTCAATAAATAACAGCTCTATGACAGAAAGTAGAAATATTTATATTATCAGCCATGGTGAGCTTGACCTTGAACTAGTGACCTCAAACCCCATCTAAAAGTAGAGGTCAATGCAAGAGACCTACATACCAAATATCAAGTAAATTGGTCTATAAATAAAGTCTGTATGAGGTAAAGTAGATAAATCTATTTTTAGCCTACGTGGCCTTTACCCCAATCAAATAATTTGAACAAGCTTGATAAAGGTCCATTAAACAATGTTTCATGCCAAATTTTAAAATTCTAGGCCTTGTGGTTTCAGACAAGCAGATTTTTAAAGATTTTCTTCTATATTCCTGTGTAAAACCTGATAAGCCAATAGTGACCCCAGGGATATTACTTGAACAAACTTGGTAGAGGTCCACTAGACCATGCTACACACCAAATTTCAGACCTCTGGGCTTAGCCGTTTTAGATAATAAGGTTTCTAAAGTTTTTCATTCTTGATGCAATAGCAACCAGATTCATTCATGGAATAAAATTCTTTGAACAACTTTTGTAAAGCTTAACGAAAGGAACATTCCTTCAAAGATTTATCATCTTTCACCAAATGGTTTAGGAGGAGATGTTGTATAAAGTAAAAAGTTGACGACGATTTATGAACGACGCACGACAGACACAAGGTGATGTCAAAAGGTAACAAGGCAGTCTGAAGGACAGCTAAATCCCCTTTACGCAGTGGACATGAATGTGTACTTCTTGACCTTTAACCAACCATGACCTTGATGTTGTGCCATGCATATTATAAGCACATAGTCTCATGATAGTAATTATTTGTGCCAAGTTATTTAAAATCTTCCATAAAGTCAAAAAGTTATGGAGAACATTTAACCTTGACCTTGGGGGTAGCAACCTGGATGTTTGGTTCTGCACATCGTGTCATAGTGGTGATCATTTGTGCAAAGTAATTAAAAAACTTTTCGTAAGCCCATACCTGCCATAATTTTTCTGGCCATTTCCGGGATTTTGATATCGAATTTCCGGGATTTGAGCTAATTTTCCGGGACATACAACTATTCATATACTTTCAATGCCCTACCGTTGGCAGTACACAAAATTGGACGGGATTCCGTTTTTGGCGGGAAAAGCCGTGTCTTTCACACGTCTTTCAAATACACATCAGTACCACCAGTTTCATACCTTTTATTTTAGTTGCAAGAGCATAGTAATTGTCAGGCTTGCAGAAATGTTCAAGCTCAATCGGTCCGACCACCCAACGATTACTCCCCCACCCCTCTCAACCACTTCAGAAAAAAAATGTTGGCTCGTATTGACGAGTGGAGAAGGTAGGAGGATGAGTATAATTTTCTGATCGATCATCCTGCAGAACGAGTGCAAAAACCGCAAGAAATATACCGATGGATGTCTATATCATAACGTCACAGTTTACCGTCACAGTTGTGCATGTAATACGCTGTCAAAACGAAACCGGAAGCAAGAGTATGGGGGAGCACTGCGCCTTTTTTAATTTAGTAAACCGCACAGTACCGTTGATCTTTTTTCTCCTAGGTCTCCAGGACTGGTAGTGGAGATTCAGGACGAGTAGAAATTTTTGTCACAATTACTAATTGTGTAAAATAAAAAAAAACTGTGAACCATTAATTAATTAACATAATAAACTCGAATTCAAGTTGAATCACAGGCAATTGATGACAGCGTCTTCTATGCTTCGTATTACAAGTATCGGCGTGATCTGATCGAACATTACAATATTCACCACGAGTTTTAAGCGCGTTTGCATTAAATTCAATTTTAAGTAGCATCTCTATTAACACCAATTACCGCGGCGACAGTCTTTGAAAGGGGCAGATATCTTTAAATTAATTAATGCATCGCAAGTCGATAAATCGATAGCCGATAGCAGTCATTTGTTAATTGGTTATCGATGACACGCGGTGTATTCACCGAATCCGAACATATTATCATTACGAATAATTAAAGAATTAGCGGCGTGTCAAAAATTTGACTGGCCTGATCAAAGGTATGCGCGTTTTTCATGTTTTCCGGGACATCAAGTGTCTTTCCAGGACTCTGGGATGGCCCTCGATTTCCGGGACAATCCCGGACGATCCAGGACATATGGCAGGTATGCGTAAGCCAAGTTAGTAAGTTATAGAGCAGACGTGAAATGTGGATATTTGACCTTTAACTGTGATCTTGACCTTGTGGGAAGCAACCCAATTATTGCGCTCTGCACATTGTCTCATAATGGTGATCACTTGTGCCAAGTTATTTCAAACATTTTTCAGCGGTTTAAAAGTTATGGAGCAGACACGAAATGTAGACTTTTAACACTTGACTTTTAAGTGTGACCTTGACCTTGGGGGTAGCAACCCAATCATTGTGCTCTGCACATTGCCTCATTATGGTGATCACTTGTGCCAAGTTATTTCAAAAAATTTTCAGCGGTTTAAAAGTTATGGAGTGGAAATGAAATGAAGACTTATTAACACTTGACCTTTAAGTGTGACCTTGACCTTGGGGATAGCAACCCAATTATTGCGCACTGCACATTGTCTCATAATGGTGATCACTTATGCCAAGTTATTTCAAACAATTTTCAGCAGTTTAAAAGTTATGGAGCGGACAAGGAAGTTTACGGATGGACAGACAGACGGATGGACAGACTGACAGACGGAGATTATTCCTATAATCCCCTCCCCGCTTTGCGGAAGGGGATTAAAAACTCATGATGCAGGCAACTTAAAAATGTGGGCAACTCAATACTGCTACAGATTTTTACAGTCCCAATCATTTCCTTACATAAATCAATATCTGCAAAACTAAAATATGTGTGCAACTTGCTAATGCGAATTGCAAACTGAAGATCAGTCCAAAAACCTGACTTTCAATTAAAATCAAACTCACTACTAAACTAGGGTGAAACTGTGATCAGTAGGTCGTTAAGTGGCAATGCTTGCAAGACAACTGGTGCCATTAAACATTATGTATTTTACAACAAAGGCATGCCCAAAGAAATCTGACATTAATGTTTTGATAACAATAGGGATTAATCACAACTACTGTGTATCAATAAATGGATTACAGGCAACAATTAGCACACTGTAGGTATGATCAATGCATTATACTGTGAAGTTTGTTGTCAGTTTTGCAGCAAATGAAATTTTGCATAATTATTCATTATTTATTCACTGAATCTTCCACCATGACACTGTAAACTTACTTTAAAGGTAACATTTAAAACATGTATTAACTTATAAGTAGAAAACATAAGACACGTTTTCTTAAAGATATGTTTTTTATTATTATTTGTTTGTTTTTTTAAATGAACAAGTGCAGAGTCTTGAATACCTTTTTTTAAAAATCTTATTCAATAATTTGTACTGAACAAATTCCCCACCCAAGTACAGTCTATGTAGATGAGACAGTACTTTAATAGGCCTACATTTCTTATAGGCTGGAATATAGACGAGTGTCAAGGAAACTCAATAATGAGACCATCTTCAAATTAAGTCCATTTTGCTCCAGTCACTTTGGTAGTTAATATTGAGTTTTTACTGTATAAATTTATTTTCTTTATACTTTTTGCTAACCTTTGTTCATTTATTAAGTAATAAATAAGTATTACAATTTTGAAGATAAATTAAACAAGAGGGCCATAATATATCGCTCACCTGAGTATGACGGCTTTTAACAAAGTTGTTATGGACCTGATTAATTGACCCCAGATGACCCATATTTAAACTTGAGCTAGAAATTATCGAAACAACCTTTCTGACAAAAGTCCAGGACATTTGGACTTAAAATGTTACTTCTAGAGTGTTAACAAGGTTTTTTCATATTTGGGCTCTGTGACAAAGGGTTCTTTTACTGAGTAAAGACAATCATCCTACGAAATTTGAAGGCTCTGGGTAAAATGGTACTCCTGAGTTACTAAGCAGAAACAGTTTTCATTCTAGAGGTCCCTGTGAACTTAACCTTTGACCTATGGACCCTAAAAACAATAGAGTTCTTCTAATACAATTATCCTATAAAGTTTGAAGGCTCTGGGTGTAATGGTACTACAGTTACTCTGCAGAAACACTTTTCACTCTACAGGTCCCTGTGACCTTGACCTTTGACAAACTAGCCCCAAAAACAATATGGTTCTTCTATTTAGTAAAGGCAATCATCCTATGAAGTCTGAAGGCTTTGGGTGAGATGATACTCCTGTTATTGAGTGGAAACGGTTTTCACTCTAGAGGTCCCTCTGACCTTGACCTTTGACCTACTGACCCAAACTCAAAAGGTTTTTTTTTTTCTACTCAATAAGGGCAATAACCCTGTGAAGTTTGAAGGCTTTGGGTCAACTGGTACTCAAGTTTGAAACTAAGTGTGACAGACAGACAGACAAAAAGACACCCATGGACAGGGCAAAAACAATATGTCTCCAACAGAAGGGCGGATTTGAGGGGAGACATAACAATGAACTGTTTTTGCCTATATAAGTCCTTGCGTAAAATCAAATGACCCCCCTGCACCAGGGTGGGGCCAGTTTTGCTCCGGACAAGATATTTCTAAAAGGGGACATAATTCAAAAACGGGGCAAAATAGAGTTATCGTTCTTTGGCTATGCACTCCGACTCAATTCCCTCTACCACTGTGTGCAGTTTAAACAAATTATGTCCAGGGGTTTTCAAGTTATGCTCCAGACAAACACAATGGATGGACAGACAGACAGACGGACAAGGAAGCGACTATATGCTCTCCCTTCGGGGAGCATAAAAATAGATCAGTAAGTCAAGGTCATTGGGCAAAGTTTAAATCTACATGAAAATAATAGATCAAATTTCCATATTGTAGCAGCAAACACAAAGAAGTAGGTCAATCTGTCCAGGTAAAAAATAAATTATTTATTTTTCCATATAAGTCTACGTAAATTAAGTAACCTCCCCATCCTCAAATGGGGGTCAATTTTAACCTTAAGGAGATAAATAAATTTGAATTAACTTTATAAAGGTCAAGTATACAATGCTACATACAAAAGATCTAAGTTCTACAGCCTATGATTGCTGACAGGAAGATAATCAAAAATTGTGTATTTAAAACAGATAAGACCCCTGGGGTGGAGCCAATTCTAACTCCAAGGACAAAATTTGTTGAAACCTACTGAACAATACTACATACAAAATATATAATTTGCAGTGCATGCAGTTTCAGACAGAAGGATTTCAAAATTTTCCCAACATTATGTGAAACAAATGACCCCCCTGCAACCATCCCCCCACACGCCCCCACCCACATTTTTTCTTAAGTAATGCTACATACCAGATATCTAAGGACTAGAGCCTATGGTTTCTGACAAGAAGATATTCACAGATATTTTATTTTACACAAATAAAACCCCTGGGGTTATGTAAATTTTCACCACAGGTATAATTTGAATTATCTTAGCAGATGACACTCTATGGAAAATATCTAAGCCCTTGTGGTTTGAATCCCTTTTATAATTTCAGAAATATGCTCTGGATAAGCATTATAGCATATCAAAAAAACTTACAAAGGGAAATGACTCAAAAATGGGGGCAGCCAGAGTTATCACTCTTGAACAGTGCACTTCCTGCAACTCCCCTCTATGTGCCCAATTCTGACTAAATGCTTTTAATAGTTTTAGACTTATGTTCCAAGCAAGTAAAATGTTATAAGGGGAGATAATGAGAAAACTAGTCAAGATTAAGTTGTGGCACTTATGCACTGCAATTACTCTCAATGTCCTCTATCATCTTATGAAGTTATAATTAAATCCCTTTATTGGTTTTTGAATTATGTTCAGGACAAGCATTAAAGAGTAACAAGAGGGTCATGATGGCTCTATATCACTAATCTGAGTACTCTTTAACCCTATGACCTAACTTACAACTAGAGCTATCACTAAATGTGATTAATACCCCCGCAAGACTGCTTCTGAACTAAGGAAGTTTTAAGTAACAGAATACTTTGTAAAAGAATTGAAATAGAGTTATGGTTGTCAGCAATTAAAGATAGTTGTGGTTCTTGTACATTACATTTCCTGTCATTGTGCTTGAGGATTGTATGAAGTTGCACTGCATTCCAACCAGCAGTATTCAAGTTATGCTCCGGACAAGGAAAACAAACAAAGGCGAATAACTGTGCAAATAGTGAAGATAGAGTTATAGCTCTTGAACACTGCACATCCACTCATTATGCTTGACCATTGTATGAAGTTGCACTGAATTCCAACCAGTAGTTTTCAAGTTATGTTCCGGACAAGGATATCCAACAAAGAGCAATAACATTGCAAATAGTAAAGATGGAGTTAAAGCTCTTGTAAACTGCACTTCTGCTTGATCACTGAATTCCAACCAGTAGTTTTCAAGTTATACTCTGGACAAGAAAATCCAACAAAGGGCAATCACTCTGCAAATAGTGAAGATGGAGTAACGATTCTTGGACACTGCACTTCCTCTTATTGTGCTTGACCATTGTATGAAGTTGCACTGAATTCCAAGCAGTAGTTTTCAAGTTATGCTCCAGACAAGGAAACCAGACAAAGGGAAATAACTCTGCAAAAAGTGAAGATGGAGTTATGGTTCTTGTATACTGCACTTCCTGTCATTTAGCTTGACAAATGTTTGAAGTTACATTGAATTCAACCAGTAGTTTTCAAGTTATGCTCCAGACAAGGAAAACTAGAACTATCACTGAATGCGATTCATACCCCCACCAATGTCCTTGACAGAAGACGACATGGAAAGGTGGTTAAGGGAATAACTTTAGTGGCACAAATACATATACATATAAAGAAATTATCTCTGGTGAAAAAAACAAACAAATTGTACAGGTAATAGTATAAATATATATTGTCAAATCATGTTTGAAACAGTTACAAATAACCTTTTATTTTCCCAATGTACTAAAACAAACAAAAGCAGTGAAGTTAAGAAAATAGCATAATTATGTCAAAATGTAATTAAGAGTGTAAAAACTTTGCATACTGAGCTTACTTGTGACCCTTTATATATTATATAGTTTCAAGTGAATATTTGTTCTGGTTTCAGAAACATTTAAGTATTAATGGTTATATCAGAACATTTTCTAAGCCTAAAAGGGGCATAATTTGTGTCATAATTCAATGGAATTGTAGAATTTTCGTCATCTGAGCATGCTTGTAACCATTCATATAAATTTTAAGTTTCAAGTAAATATCTGTTCTGGTTTAAGAAATATTATAGTAAATAAATTTAAAGACATAAAAATGGACTTAACTTTGTCAAAATACAATACAAAGTTATTCCCCCCCCCACACACTTTTTTTAGTTATGAAACTTGACCTGCATATCTTACTTGCGACACTTCGTATATATTTGAAGTTTCAAATGATTATCTGTTCTAGTTTTAGAAATATTCAAGTACATGTTAAAATTTCAGAACATTTTCTAAGTCAATTTTTTACCTTCAAGTGTGGCCTTGACCTTAAGCTGGCACAAGGGTAAGATGGGTTCTGCACATTGCCCAGTTGGGCTGAACATTTAAGTCAAGTTTGAAGAAAATCCTTCCATTAGTATAGAATTTATAGAGCGGACACGACATATTGTCTAGTATTGATTGTAAGTAAATTAAAAGACTTAAAAAGGGGCATAACTTTGTCAAAATGCAATACAGAGTTATGAAACTTGACCTGCATATCTTACTTGTGATACCTCATATATCTTTTAAGTTTCAAGCAAATACCTGTGCTAGTTTCAGAAATATTCAAGTACATGTTAAAATTTAAGAACATTTTCTAAGTCAATTTTGACCTTCAAGTGTGACCTTGACCTTAAGCTGGCACAAAGGTAACATGGGTTCTGCACATAACCTTGTTGAGTTGAACATTTAAGTAAAGTTTTAAGAAAATTCTTCCATAAGTATAGGATTTATAGAGCGGAATGACATATTGTCTAATATTTGATTGTATGTAAATTTGAAGACTTAAAAAGGGGCATAACTTTGTCAAAATGCAATACAGAGTTATGAAACTTGACCTGCATATCCTAATTGTGACACTTCATAAATATTTTAAGTTTAAAGCAAATACGTTTTCTAGTTTCAGAAATATTTAAATACATGTTAAAATTTAAGAATATTTTCTAAGTCAATTTCGGACCTTCAAGTGTGACCTTGACCTTAAGCCGACAAAAGGGTAACATGGGTTCTGCACATCCCCTTGTTGAGGTGAACATTTGAGCCAAGATTAAAGAAAATCTTTCAATTAGTGTAGGACTTACAGAGCGGACACGACATAATGTCTAATATTTGATTGTTTGATATTTGACCTTCAATTGTGACCTTGACCTTTAGCTGACACATGGGCAACATGGGTTCTGCACATCCCCTTGTTGAGGTGAACATTCAGCCAAGTTTGAAGAAAATCCTTCAATTGGTATAGGATTTATAGAGCGGACACGATAATGGATACGGACGGACGGACGGACCGACGGAGGCGACAAAGCGAATCCATTATAGCCCCCCCCCCCCCACACACACACACATTTTGTGGTGGGGGTATAACAAACAAAGGGCATTTGATACAAATAGAGAAGATGGAGTTATGATTCTTAAACATTGCACTTTCTCTCATTGTGCTTGACCATTGTATGAAGTTGCATTGAATTCCAACCAGTAATTTTCAAGTTATGCTCCAGACAAGAAAAGAAACAAAGGGCAATAACTCTGAAAATAGTGAAGATGGAGTTATGATTCTTGTACACTGCACTTTTTGACATTAAGCTTGACCATTGTATGAAGTTGCACTGCTCTGGACAAGGATAACAAAGGGCAATAACTGTGCAAATACTGAAGATAGAGTTATAGCTCTTGTTTACTGCACTTCCTTTCCTTATGGTTGACCACTGTGTGAAGTTCATTTGAAATCCAACCAGTCGTTTTCAAGTTATGCTCTGGACAAGGAAAACCAACAAAGGGAAATAACTCTTCAAAAAGTGAAGATGGAGTTATGATTCTTGGACACTGCACTTACACTCATTGTGCTTGACAATTGTTTGAAGTTGCACTAAATTCCAACCAGTAGTTTTCAAGTTATGCTCTGGACAAGGAAATGGCAACGAACCGACCAACCAACCGCCCGACCAACCACCGGTTGACTCCTATATACCCCCCAAACTTCATTTCTGGGATATAATCATAATCTAGATCCATGTACACATGGGAATAAAAGATGCATTCATTTTGATGTTCTTAAAGTATTTGTTTATTTACCGAAAACTGTACAGGATGCACTTACCAATAGGATCAGGGGCATCAGTGATGATTACATCAAAGCAATTCTTGTGTTCCTTCATATATTGTACACCATCACCAATGAAAACCTCACACCTCGGGTCCTTCAGTGAGTTTGCCATATTTGGTAAATACTCCTTACACACTTCAATAACTTTCTATTAAAGACAGAAATGTATTACATAATCTAACATTTCATGAAATACAAAAAGGTCTTTTTGATATAAATAGCCACATTAAACATTACCAACAGCAGAAAAGAGCAAACTCAGATCTATCACTAAAGGTGATGAACACACCCCAGATACAGCCTTGACACAGTAATTTCTACATTTATAATTTGACCGGCCATAAAAAAAATGATGAAAAATTCAAAACTCGAACTTCTATGTAAAGTTAACTCAGCAGTATATGTCAACCATATGAATAAACATACACAACTTAACCATCCTGCAAAACAAAACAAAAACAACAGCCACCGCAAGCGGGGGCCACGCTCGACTTTTTTCTATTTCCAAAGGCAAACACATCAGAGGAAGCACGTTGTGGTGAAGGGATTTCAAATGAAACATCATTTTGAAATATGATTATACATAACAAAGTTATGGCCAATTTTAGCAACATTCAGAAATTTGACCTTAAAGGTCTAGGTCAAGTTCAGTTTAACCTTCTCTGGAGGTATTGTCTAAAAAGTAGTTATGTCCAAGCATGAAGACACTACATCCATTAACAACAAAGATATAGCCAAGTTAAGTAATGTCAAGGTCATTTTAAGGTCAAGGTAATGCTTGAATTGTTTAACACGTTTCTTTTATTCTCAGTGTTGTTTTGTCCCTGTATAGATCAAATCCGTCCATAAAACCAGAAGTTTGGCTATTTTAGCAAAATGCAATAATTAGAAATTTGACTGTAAAGGTCATTTAAAGGTTAAGGTCATACTTGAATAATTTAACAAGTAGGTTTTGTCATAAGCCTTGTTTTGTCCAATTATTAATAAACAAGAGGGCCAATGGCCCTAAAGCACTAACCTGGGTTCAAAGATGAAAGAAATTTTTATGAATGTAATGATGCATATCACAGAAATGGACCAATGCAATTTCACTGCCATAGCTCCAAAAACAAAAAGGAGGTCAGTAGGTCAAAATATAGGTCATGACATGACATTTTTGAAATCCGAACGAAAAGCTGAACAAACAGTCAAAATTTCATTGCCGTAGCTTTAAAACAAAAAAAGTGGTCAGTAGGACAAAAATATAGGTCATGCTATGATGTTTTTGAAATCTGAACAAAAACTGTATACATGGTCCAAATTTCATTGCCATAGCTCCAAAAACAAAAAGTAGGTCAGTAGGTCAAAAATATAGGTCATGCGATGACATTTTTGAAATCCGAACGAAAAACTGTGCACATGGTCCAAATTTCATTGCTGTAGCTAAAAAACAAAAAAGTAGGTCAGTAGGTCTAAAATATAGGTCATGCTATGATGTTTTGGAAATTCGAACAAAAAGCTGTGTACATGGTCAAAATTTCATTGCCATAGCTCCAAAAACAAAAAGTAGGTCAGTAGGTCAAACAAGAGGGCCATGATGGCCCTATATCGCTCACCTGAATATGACTGCTTTTAACAAAGTTGCTATGGACCTGGTTAATTGACCCCAGATGACCCATATTAAAACTTGGCCTAGAAATTATTGAAACAATCTCTCTGACAAATTTCAAGGTTATTTGGACTGAAAGTGTAGCCTCTAGAGTGTTAACAAGGTTTTTCCATATTTGGGCTCTGTGACCTAGTTTTTGACCCCAGATGATCCATATCCAAAACTGAGCTAGAAATCATCAAAACAACCTTTCTGACAAATTTCCAGGACATTTGGACTGAAAATGTAGCATCTAGAGTGTTTACAAAGTTTTTAGATATCTGTGCTCTGTGACCTAGTTTTTTAATCCAGATGGCCCATATTCAAACTTTAGTTGGAAATCATAGAAGCAACCTTTCTGACAAATTTTCAGGTTATTTGGAATTAAAATCTTAACTCTAGAGTGTTAACAAGGTTTTTCCATATTTGGGCTCTGTGACCTAGTTTTTTACCAAAGATGGCCCATATTAGTATTTGAGCTAGAAATCATCAAAAAAACCTTTCTGACAAATTTCCAGGATATTTGGACTGAAAATGTAACCTCTGGAGTGTTAAATTGGTTTTTACATTTTAGGGCTCTGTGACCTAGTTTATGATCCTAATCTGGGCTAAAAATCATTGAAACAACCTTTCTGACAAATTTCAAGGACATTTGGACTGAAAATGTAACCTCTAGAGCATTAACAAAGATTTTCTACTTTTTGGCCCTGTGTCCTAGTTTTTGACCCCACATAACCCATATTCAAAACTGAGCTAGAAATCATTAAAACAATCTTTCTGACAAATTTCAAGATTATTTGAACTGAAAATGTTACCTCAATGCGTGTTAACAAGGTTTTTCCATATTTGGGGTCTGTGACCTAGTTTTTGACCCCAGATGACCTTTATTCGAATCTGAGCTAGAAATCATTAAAACATTTTTTTCTGACAAATTTTAAGAATATATGGACTGAAAAGTAGCTTCTAGAGTGTAAACAAGTTTTTTTTCTATTTTTGGGCTCTGTGACCTAGTTTTTGATTTCAGATGACACATATTCAAATTTAACCTAGAAATCATTGAAACAACCTTTCTGACAGATTCCAGGTTATTTGGACTGAAAATGTTACCTCTAGAGTGTTAACAAGGTTTTTCCATATTTGGGCTCAGTGACCTAGTTTTTGACCCCAGATGACCCAATTTTGAACTTGAGCTAAAAATCATCAAAACAACCTTTATGACAAATTTCCAGGATATTTGGACTGAAAATGTAACCTCTAGAGTGTTAACAAAGTTTTTCTATTTTTGGGCTCTGTGACCTAGTTTTTGAACCCAGATGACCCATATTTGAACTTGAGCTAGAAATCATAGAAACAACCTGTCTGGCAAATTTCCAGATTATTTGGACTGAAAATGTTACTTCTCCTTCTACAAGAAGATTTTCAAAGTTTTCACTATATAAGCATATGTAAAACCAATGACCCCAGGGTGGGGCCAAATTTGACTCCAGGGGTATAATTGAAACAAACTTGGTAGAGGTCCACTAGACAATGCTACATACTAAATCTTAAGGCTCAGGGCCTTGCTGTTTCAGACAAGAAGATTTTTTTAAGTTTTTCCTATATAAGCCTATGTAAAACCAATGACCCCAGGGTGGGGCCAAATTTGACACCAGAGGTATAATTTGAACAAACTTGGTAGAAGTCCACTAGACAATGCTACATACCAAATATCTAAGCTCTATGCCTTACGGTTTCTGACAAGAAGATTTTTAAAGTTTTCCCTATATAACTCTATGTAAAACAAGTTACCCCTGGGGCGGGGTCATTTTTGACCCAGAGGCCATGATTTTAACAAACTTGGTAGAGGTCCACTAGAAACTGCTGCACACCAAATATCTTAGTTCTATGCCTTACGGTTTCCGACAAGAAGATTTTTTAAGTTTTCCCTATATAACTCTATGTAAAACAAGTTACCCCTGGGGCGGGGTCATTTTTGACCCAGAGGCCATGATTTTAACAAACTTGGTAGAGGTCCACTAGAAACTGCTGCACACCAAATATCTTAGCTCTATGCCTTACGGTTTCTGACAAGAAGATTTTTAAAGTTTTTCCTATATAACTCTATGTAAAACAAGTTACCCCTGGGGCGGGGCCATTTTTTACCCCAGGATCATAATTTGAACAAACTTGGTAGAGGTCCACTAGATGATGCTTTATACCAAATATCAAAGCTCCAGGCCTTGTGGTTTCTGACAAGAAGATTTTTAAAGATCCAACTTTTAAAATCTGTTTTTAGCTCCTGTGACCCAGAAATGCAATGAACTGGAACCATTTGAACAAACTTGGTAGAGCTTCATGCAAGGAACATTCTAGGCAAGTTTCATTAAATTTTGCCCAGTGGTTTCAGAGGAGATGTCGTTTGAATGAATTGTGGACGATGGACGGACGGACGGACGGACGGACGGACGGACGGACGCCGGACAATCAAGGATCCTTAAAGCTCACATGAGCATGCTCAGGTGAGCTAAAAATAGGTCATGCGATGACATTTTTGAAATCGGAAAGAAAAACTGTGCACATGGTCCAAATTTAATTGCTGTAGCTAAAAAAACAAAAAAAATAGGTCAGTAGGTCAAAAATATAGGTCATGCTATGACATTTTTGAAATTGGAACAAAAAACTGTGTACATGGTCCAAATTTCATTGCCATAGCTCCAAAAACAACAAGAGGGCCATGATGGCCCTGGATCGCTCACCTGAGTACTTTGGCTGTAGGTTTGCTGTTAAGCAGTATTTCATTTTTTAATTGAAAATATGTAAGTGCCTACAAACCAAATATGTAAAATATCAGTCAATAAATAAAGGCTCTATGACAGAAAGTAGAAATATCTATTATAAGCTATGGTGACCTTGACCTTGACCCAGTGACCTCAAACCCTACCCATGGGTAGAGGTCCATGCAAGGAACCTCTATACTGAATATCAAAGATATTGGTCTATAAATGAAGGCTCTATGAGAAACAGTAGATAAATCTACTTTTAGCCTCCGTGACCTTTAACCTAATCCAATAATTTGAAAAAGCTTGATAAAGCTTGCTTCATGCCAAATTTTAAAATTCTAGGTCTTGTGGTTTCAGACAAGAAGATTTTTAAAGATTTTCTTCTATATTGTTATTTAAAACTTGTGACCCCTCGGGCGGGGCCAATAGTGACCCCAGGGACATTTTTCTAACAAACTTGGTAGCGGTCCACTAGACAATGCTACACACCAAATATCTAAGCTCTATAACTTACGGTTTCTGACAAGAAAATTTTTTTAGATTTTCTTATATAACTCTATGTAAAACTAGTGGCCCCTGGGGCGGGGCCATTTTTGACTCAGAGGCCAGGATTTGAACAAGCTTGGTAGAGGTCCACTAGACAATGCTACACACCAAATATCTAAGCTCTATAACTTACGGTTTCTGATAAAAAGATTTTTTTAAGATTTTCCTATATAACTCTATGTAAAACAAATGACCCTCGGGGCGGGGCCATTTTTGACCCAGAGGCCAGGATTTGAACAAACTTGGTAGAGGTCCACTAGACAATGCTACATATCAAATATCTTAACTGTAGACATTCTTCTTTCTGACAAGAAGATTTTTTAGTCTTTCCTATATAACTCTATGTAAAACAAGTGACTACCGGGGCGGGGCCATTTTGGACCCTGAGGCCAGGATTTGAACAAACTTGGTAGAGGTCCACTAGACAATGCTACACACCAAATATCTAAGCTCTATAACTTACGGTTTCTGACAAGAAGATTTTTTAAAGATTTTCCTATATAACTCTATGTAAAACTAGTGGCCCCTGGGGCGGGGTCATTTTTGACCCAGAGGCCATGATTTGAACAAACTTGGTAGAGGTCCACTAGGCAATGCTACACACCAAATATCTAAGCTCTATAACTTACGGTTTTCTGACAAGAAGATTTTTTAAGATTTTCCTATATAACTCTATGTAAAACTAGTGGCCCCTGGGGTGGGGCCATTTTTAACCCAGGACAGGATTTGAACAAACTTGGTAGAGGTCCACTAGACAATGCTACACACCAAATATCTAAGCTCTATAACTTACGGTTTCTGACAAGAAGATTTTTTAAGATTTTCCTATATAACTCTATGTAAAACTAGTGGCCCCTGGGGCGGGGTCATTTTTGACCCAGAGGCCAGGATTTGAACAAACTTGGTAGAGGTCCACTAGACAATGCTACACACCAAATATCTAAGCTCTATAACTTACAGTTTCTGACAAGAAGATTTTTTAAGATTTTCTTATATAACTCTATGTAAAACTAGTGGCCCCTGGGGCGGGGCCATTTTTGACCCAGAGGCCAGGATTTGAACAAACTTGGTAGAGGTCCACTAGACAATGCTACACACCAAATACCTAAGCTCTATAACTTACGGTTTCTGACAAGAAGATTTTTTTAAGATTTTCCTATATAACTCTATGTAAAACATGTGACCCCCGGGGCGGGGCCATTATTGACCCAGAGGCCATGATTTGAACAAACTTGGTAGAGGTCCACTAGACAATGCTACATACCAAATATCTTAACTCTAGGCCTTGTGGTTTCTGACAAGAAGATTTTCAAGTTTTCCCTATATAACTCTATGTAAAATCAACTGACCCCTGGGGTGGGGTCAGTTTTGTCCCCAGGGACATAATTTGAACAAACTTGGTAGAGGTCCACTAGATGATGCTTCATACCAAATATCAAAGCTCCAGACCTTGTGGTTTCGGAGAAGAAGATTTTTAAAGATCCAACTTATGAAATCTATTTTTAGCTCCAGTGAACCAGAAATGCAATGGACCAGAACCATTTGAACAATCTTGGTAGAGCTTCATGCAAGGAACATCCCAGGCAAGTTTCATTAAATTTGCCCCATTGGTTTCAGAGGAGATGTCGTTTGAATGAAAAGTTGACGACGGACAGACGGACGGACGACGGACAACGGAACGACGGACAAAGATCGATCAGAAAAGCTCACCCTGAGCACTTTGTGCTCAGGTGAGCTAAAAAGTAGGTCAGTAGGTCAAAAATATAGGTCATGCCATGACATTTTTTAATTAGAAACAAGAAACTGTGCACACGGTCCAAATTTCATTGCTGTAGCTAAAAAATTAAAAAGTAGGTCAGTAGGTCAAAAATATAGGTCATGCCATGACGTTTTTGAATTCGAAACGAAAAACTGTGCACACGGTCCAAATTTCATTGCTACAGCTCCAAAAACAAAAAGTAGGTCAGTTGGTCAAAAATATAGGTCATGCTATGACATTTCTGAAATTGAAACGAAAAACTGTGCACCCAGTCCAAATTTCATTGCTGTAGCTAAAAAACAAAAAAGTAGGTCAGTAGGTCAAAAATATAGGTCATGCTATGACGTTTTTGAAATCGGAAAAAAAAATGTATAAAAGGTCCAAATTATATTGCTGTAGCTCCAAAAACAAAAAGGAGGTCAAAAATATAGGTCAGGCCATGACATTTTTGAAATTGAAATAAAAACTGTGCACACAGTCCAAATTTCATTGCTGTAGCTCAAAACAAGAAAGTAGGTCAGTAGGTCAAAAATATAGGTCATGCAATGAAATTTTTGAAATCGAAATAAAAAACTGTGCACACAGTCCAAATTTCATTGCTGTAGCTCAAAACCAGAAAGTAGGTCAGTAAGTCAAAAATATAGGTCATGCAATGACATTTTTGAAATCGAAACGAAAAAGTGTTGTTTTGTCTAAGTCTGATTTAAATCCAACCATAAATTACATAATTATGGCCAGTTTTAACAAAATTCAATGATTTGACCTTGACTGTCAAGGTCATTTAAAGGTCAAGGTCAAACTTGAATTATCATAATGTCGGATTTGTCACAACTGTTGTTTAGTCCAAGTCTGAATTAAATCTATAAATAAATGAGAAAGTTATGACAATTTAAGCAAAATTCAATCATCTGACCTTGACGGTCAAGTTAATTTTAAGGTCATGGTCAAATCTGAGTTATTCAACATGTCGGTTTTGTCATAAGTGTTGTTTTGTCCAAGTATAAATCAAATCCAACCATAAATACTAATGTTATGATCAATATTAGCAAAATTCAATAATTTGACCTTGAAGGTGATGGTCATTTATGAGTCAAGGTCAAGTTTAGTCTGGTCAGCTTGAAGGTCTTGTCCAAAGGGTTGTTGTGTCCAAGCATAAAGAGAATCCACCTATTAATACTAAAGTTATGGCCAATTTCAGCAAAATTCAATATTTTGACCTTGAATATGAAGGTCATTTATGAGTCAAGGTCAAGTTTAGTCTGGGCAGCTTGAAGGTCTTCTCCAAAGGGTTGTTGTGTCCAAGAATTAAGAGAAACCACCTACTAATAATAAAGTTATGGCTAATTTTAGCAAAATTCAATATTTTGACCTTGAATATGAAGGTCATTTAAGAGTCAAGGTCAAGTTTAGTCTGGTCATCTTGAAGGTCTTGTCCAAAGGGTTGTTGTGTCTAAGTATCAAGACAATCCATCACGGAATAAAAAAATTATGATCAATGTTAAAGTTTTCGGACGGGAACGGCAACGACACCATGACTATGACAATAACTCGATTTTTTTTTCAAAAAAAGTCGAGCTAAAAACTACTAGAGCTATCACTAAATGTGATTAATACCCCCAAAACACCGCTACAGAACAGAGGAAGTTCATAAATCATCAACAAGGTTTTTTCCATAACTTGACCCTGTAACCTAGTTTTTGAACCAAGATGATGCATATTCGAACTACGCCTAAAGATCATCAAGAACAAGAACTTTCACTGTAAGGTGACAATGCCCCCAAAAGTGGTGCTTTGACCTTTAAGCTGAGAAGCAGTCATTCAGGGGTCAAGGTCAAATAAATATAGGTCATCCAAAGGAGGTGTGTCCAAGTATGAAGTTATTCCACTTACTATTAAGGAAGTTATGGGCAATGTTAAAGTTTTTGGACAATTGGATCTTCAAGGTGAAGGTCATTCTGGGGTAAAGGTCAAATAAATATAGGTCAGTGGGAAGGCCATGTCCAAAGGGGTTTTGTGTCCAAGTATGAAGTAATTCCACTTTCTAATTAGGAAGTTATGGCCAATCTTAAAGTTTTCAAACAATTGGATCTTCAAGGTGAAGGTCATTCTGGGGTAAAGGTCAAATAAATATAGGTCAGTGGGAAGGCCATGTCCAAAGGGGTTTTGTGTCCAAGTATGAAGTATATCCACTTTCTAATTAGGAAGTTATGGCCAATGTTAAAGTTTTCGGACAATTGGATCTTCAAGGAAAATGTCATTCAGGGGTCAACGTCAAACAAATATAGGCCAGTGTAAAGGTCTAGTCCAAAGTGGTGTTGTGTTAAAGTATGAAGTATATCCACTTACTAATTTGGAAGTTATGGCCAAATATTAGTTTTTAGACAATTGGATATTTAGGGGTCAATGTCAAATAATTAAGAGTCAGTGGGAAGGTCTTGTCCAAAGGGGTGTTGTGTCCAAGTATGAAGTAAATCCACTTACTAATGAGGTTGTTATGGGCAATGTTAAAGTTTTTCGACAATTGGATCTTCAAGGTAAAGGTCATTCAGAGGTCAAGGTCAAAGAAATATAGATCAGTGGGAAGGCCTTGTCTAAAGAGGTGTTGTATCCAAGTATGAAGTAAATCCACTTACTAATAAAGAAGTTATTGCCAATGTTAACGTTTTTGGACAATTGGATCTTCAAGGTTAAGGTCAATCAGGGGTCAAAGTCAAATAAATATAGGTCAGTGTAAAGGTCTTGTCCAAGGGGTGTTGTGTCCAAGTCTGAAGTAAGTCCACTTACTAACTAGAACTATCGCTGAATGCGATTCATACCCCCACCAATGTCCTTGACAGAAGACGACATGGAAAGGTGGTTAAGGGAATAACTTTAGTGGCACAAATACATATACATAAAAAGAAATTATCTCTGGTGAAAAAAACAAACAAATTGTACAGGTAATAGTATAAATATATATTGTCAAATCATGTTAGAAACAGTTACAAATAACCTTTCATTTTCATGAATATCTGTTCTAGATTCAGAAACATTTAAGTATTAATGGTTATATCAGAACATTTTCTAAGCCTAAAAGGGGCATAATTTGTGTCATAATTCAATGGAATTGTAGAATTTTCGTCATCTGAGCTTGCTTGTAACCATTCATATAAATTTTTAGTTTCAAGTAAATATCTGTTCTGGTTTAAAAAGTATTATAGTAAATAAATTTAAAGACATAAAAATGGACTTAACTTTGTCAAAATACAATACAAAGTTATCCCCCCCCACTTTTTTTAGTTATGAAACTTGACCTGCATATCTTACTTGTGACACTTCGTATATATTTGAAGTTTCAAATGATTATCTGTTCTAGTTTTAGAAATATTCAAGTACATGATAAAATTTCAGAACATTTTCTAAATCAATTTTTGACCTTATAGTGTGGCCTTGACCTTAAGCTGGCACAAGGGTAAGATGGGTTCTGCACATTGCCCAGTTGGGCTGAACATTCGAGTCAAGTTTGAAGAAAATCCTTCCATTAGTATAGAATTTATAGAGCGGACACAACATATTGTCTAGTATTGATTGTATGTAAATTAAAAGACTTAAAAAGGGGCATAACTTTGTCAAAATGCAATACAGAGTTATGAAACTTGACCTGTATATCTTACTTGTGATACCTCATATATCTTTTAAGTTTCAAGCAAATACCTGTGCTAGTTTCAGAAATATTCAAGTACATATTTAAATTTAAGAACATTTTCTAAGTCAATTTTGACCTTCAAGTGTGACCTTGACATTAAGCCGGCACAAAGATAACATGGGTTCTGCACATAACCTTGTTGAATTGAACATTTGAGTAAAGTTTGAAGAAAATTCTTCCATTAGTATAGGATTTATAGAGCGGACACAACATACTGTCTAATATTTGATTGTATGTAAATTTGAAGACTTAAAAAGGGGCATAACTTTGTCAAAATGCAATATAGAGTTATGAAACTTGACCTGCATATCCTAATTGTGACACTTTATATATATTTTAAGTTTCAAGCAAATACGTTTTCTAGTTTCAGAAATATTCAAATACATGTTAAAATTTAAGAATATTTTCTAAGTCAATTTTTGACCTTTAAGTGTGACCTTGACCTTAAGCCGGCAAAAGGGTAACATGGGTTCTGCACATCCCCTTGTTGAGGTGAACATTTGAGCCAAGATTAAAGAAAATCTTTCAATTAGTGTAGGACTTACAGATCGGACACGGCATAATGTCTAATATTTGATTGTTTGATATTTGACCTTCAATTGTGACTATGACCTTGAGCTGACACATGGGCAACATGGGTTCTGCACATCCCCTTGTTAAGGTGAACATTTCAGCCAAGTTTGAAGAAAATCCTTCAGTTGGTATAGGATTTATAGAGCGGACACGATAATGGAGACGGACGGACGGACGGACCGACCGATCGACCGACGGAGGCGACAAAGCGAATCCATTATAGCCCCCCCCCCCCCACATTTTGTGGTGGGGGTATAATAAGAAAGTTATTGCCAATGTTTAAGTTTTCGGACGGACTAGACTGAAGGACAGACAGTTAAAAAACTATATGCCTCCCTTGGGGGGCATAAAAACATTCTGACAAGTTTCCATGCCATTTGAATGAAAAAATGGCCTCAAGTATGTTAACAAGGTAGTCAAAATAATTCAAGTGACGTCTTGAGCAAATTCTGATATATTTTTTGTTATGGTCAGAATCTCACTATACAAAAAATTACACAATATCTCGACTTGCATACAATTAGTTGGACTATATCTCGACTTGCGTACAATTAGTTGGACTAGTTAACAAGGTAAATCTGTGTTTTGACCCAATGACCAGTTTTTTTACCCAGATGACATATATTCACTTGAATTTATCTTTCCATGTCAACTGAACCAAAATATGGCCTCTAAAGTGTTAGCAAGTTAAATCTGTGTCTTGACCAATGATTTAGTCCTTGACCCCAGATGAGTAATATTCAAACTTGATTCAGATATAGTCAAGACAAACATTTTGATAAATTTGAATGACATTTTGAAAGAAAAAACTACAGATAATCAAGGCAAAAAAGCTGACGGCATTGGATCAAAATGTAACCTCGAAATTGTTAACAAACCAATTGTGGACAACAGAAGATGGACATCGGACATTCATAGGGTATGTAATTGTTCCCCACTAATTTGGATTATTTCCCATTGCCAAACTGATTCAGCGTTTTAGCACCAGGTTGATTCAATGGAATAAATCCTAACAGATGAGTAGGAGTTATGATACTCTCTGAAAAATTGATTTTTTTACTTTCTATCAACAAATAATACATGATATACCTAGTACCATGGAACATTACATTCAGTATCTCATCAAACACTTATATTTTTCTATTTACCTATTTGCTTTTATAGATTTAATCGAATTTTCCTTAAACTGAAATGCAAACATCTGCACACTGTAATTTTGCTTTCTTTCAAAGGAATAAAAGATTCATAGCTGTTGTATCAGACATCAGAATATCCTTACATGATCAAGAGTGTAAATTAAAATGAAGAAAAATGCCCAAAACAATTATTATGTAAAACAAGAGATGTTTGTAAAACATATATGCCCTCTAGCACTTTATCCCTAGAGGCAGCCATGAAGTTTTGAGGAGCTGGGACCAAGCATTCTATAGTTACTGGTATTGTTCGGGAACCATTTTGCTATTCAAGGACACTGTGACCATGGCCTTTGACCTGGTGACCTGAAAAACTAAAGAGCTCATCTACAACTCATGAACAACTTATATACAAAGATTGAGGAATATGGTCCCAAGCGTTTTACACTTATTCATCAGAAACCATTTTGCTTTTCAAGTACACTGTGACCCTTGACCTTTGAGCCAATTACTTGAAAAACGATAGTTGTTATCTACTGATCACAGTACATTATAAAAAACTAGGAGTAAACTAGGAAGCAACAGCACAAAAATCTAGGAGAAAACTAGGAAGGCATTGTAAACAAGAGGGCCATGATGGTCCTAGATCGCTCACCTGAATACTTTTCCTTTGGGTCTGCTGTTGAGCAAACATCAAAAGCTTTTTTAAGATTCTCCCTATATAAATCTGTATGAATTCAAGTTACCCCAAGGGTAGGGCCAATTTTCCCTCAAGGGGCATAATTTGAACAAACTTGGTAGATGACCTATAGCTGATGCTCCATCAAAAATATCTTAGTTCTAGGCTTTGTGGTTTCAGACAAGAAGTTTTTTAATTTTTGCCTATATAAGCCTATGTAAAATTAATTGACCCCCAGGGGTGGGGCCAATTTGACCCCAGGGGGATAATTTGAACAAACTTGGTAGAGGTCCACTAGACAATGTTACATACTAAATCTTAAGGCTCAGGGCCTTAGTGTTTCAGACAAGAAGATTTTGGAAGTTTTTCGTTTCAGTTGCCATAGCAGCCCGAGTTTTTGATGGAATTCAATTCTTTGAACAACTTTAGTAGAGCTGCATGCAAGGAATACCCCAAGCATGTTTCGTCAAAGTTGGCTTAGCGGTTTAGGAGGAGAAGTTGTCAAGTCATATTCTTGACGACACACGCCCGACAATCAATGATCCCAATAGCTCACCTTTGAGCACTTTCTGCTCAGGTGAGCTAAAAACTAGGAACGGTTTTAAGGTTACCTTGTCACCTTTGCTTATACAAATTTACCATGCATGCAGGTGCAGAGGCTGATGAGCTGACTATTTCTTCGCTAAGACAGGTCTGGCTCGTTGTCATCAAGTATAACCCAATCTAAAATGGTTTTTTTTATTAATAAACAATAAACATAAACATACAAAATATACACTGTTAAGCTTTAATAAATTTATATACAAGATAATTACAGCTGTTAACCCATTACCTCATAAATATTAATGCTACACTCCTTCTACTTAGGATATCTACATGTAATTCAATAATAGCACTAGAAACAAAAACTTTTCTCATTACAGGCAATAGTAGAGAATCAAATTTTCATTATTGTAAAAGCAAACACTGAATAGGCCCTGATCAGGCAGCTCCTATAGAAACTGCCTCATCTGAGTCTACTCTGTTTGCAAAGGCATTAAAAATGAGTATATATAGAGTAAAGGCTTAATATTGTTAGTGCTACAAATAAGAAACTTTGAGTAAGTAACATGCATGGTGTTAAACATTTTAGAAACAATGCCATTTATCAACAAGAGCTGTCGTTGTAAATAGACATATGCCCCTGACACCCAATTTTTAGATAGAAGGCATTTGAAGTTAGAGTAAACTTGACCTCAGTACATCTCATCTAGTGGCCTATGCAAATGCAAGGACTTTAGGTTTAAGCACTGGCACTTAAATAAGATATTAGTAGACACAAAGTCTTTAATAACATAATATTTGTATGATATATTCTGCATTCTCCATGTCTATATAGGTTTACCTTTTCTGAAATGTAGATGTCTTAGTCAAGGATATGGGATTTTATTTTATGTATGAAATAAAATAATTACCGTAAAAGATTTGTCATTCTGACATATAATTATCAAAAATTTAATCAGTAAACTTTTAAATAAGGTGCGACATTATTATGTAACATAACAGAACTTTTTGGATATTTTGTTTTTAACATATTTTCTGGTTAAAAAGCTGCAAGGAAGAAATAAGAGAAATTTATGTTTCCTCTTTTTTGAAACAAAAAAAAAAGATGAAGTATGGTAAGACATTCTAATATTAAATAAACTGTAATAAAAGAGTGTACAATATAAGGATATAGCATTTTCAAAAGAAAAAGAGATGAAGATTTCAAACTTTATGTAGACTGTAATGAAGAAACTGTTATGAAATTTAGTATAAAATAACTGCAGCAGGGTAGATCAAATATGAATTTCAGAAACTCCCACTGGTAGTCATACAGATGTTGAAAGTTAAAAGAAAATAATGCTGTTGTAAACAAACATTATGATTAGAATACGAGGGACAATCTTTAACCCATAAAGGCCTAGTATTTATAGGAAAGTGAAGCGATCAGAAATAGATATCAGTCATTTGGCTTGGCAATAGTTAAGTAAAACGTAAACAATTAACCAATTATTATACCTCTTACCCCAATGAAGTTTAGGTTACTGGTGTCAGACATCATTCAGTACATTCAACTGAGCAGGTAACCCAGTAGTGGTCACTGTAGTAGCACTGAACTGTCCTACAGTCTGCAGTTAATCCAGTGGTGTACACATGGTCTAAGCAAGATCCTGATGTATGTGCAACACATTTATGCCAAGTTACTTTAAAATTCATTCATGAATGACAAAGATACAGACCAGAGAAAACCATTACTGCATACTGCATTATAATGAGAATGAGGTTTTGAAGCCCAACTGTGACCTTGACCTTTGAGGTACAGACCTAAAATAGTCAGTATTGACTTTGGCCAGTAATAAGTTGAAACCTAAATCAGGGAAAAAAGAGACTAGGGCCTTGTTCACATGTCATAATGATAGTTCCAATGGGCCCACCCAATGGGCACTGACCCCCTTCCCCAAAAACTGTAAAAAAAAACCAACACGGATTAATTAGGGTGTTATAAACATTGTTTTAACCTGAATTTAAAGAGGTTTGTAAATATTACTTTGACCCTTGCATATTTCAGTTTGACCCTTGAAAGTTTTATCTGATGGGTCATTGACCCTTGAGTTTCAGAGGCTACCGAACACCCTGCCCAGATCTTGTGCATGGCACATCATCATAATGTGACACACATTTATGCCAAGTTATTTTAAAACTCAATTGTGAATGACAAAGATACAAACCGGACACAACAATCACTGCATTATCTCAAAAATGACCTTTGAAGCCTAAGTGTGACCTTGACCTTTGAGCTAGATACCCAGGTCTTGCGCATGACACGTCGTCTAATTATGCCACACATTTATGCCAAGTTATTTTAAAATCCAATCGTGAATGACAAAGAAACAGACTGGACACAACCATCACATCATTATCTCAAAAATGACCTTTGAAGCCAAAGTGTGACCTTGATCTTTGAACTACAGACCCAGGTCTTGTGCATGACACGTCGTCATAATGTGACACACATTTATGCCCAGTTATTTTAAAATCCACCTTATAATAACAAAGTTAGTGACCGGACAAGAAAAATGCTGACGGACAGAAGGACAGATGGTTCAAAAACTATATGCCTCCCTTCGGGGGCATAAAAATGTCTGTCATTTTGCCATTACCTTAAGAAATATTACTAATCAAAAACATGCATAAAAATGTACACAGGTCATGCAGTTATGGTTAAAACAAGCAAAACTAGAGCTATCACTAAATGTGATTAATACCCCCAAAACACCGCTACAGAACAGAGGAAGTTTTCAATTTAGTAACAGAATACTTCATAAAAAAATTGAAAAAGAGTTATGTTTGTGGGCAATTAAAGATAGTTGTGTTTCTTGTACATTGCATTTCCTCTCATTGCGCTTGACCATTGTATGAAGTTGCATTGAATTCAAAAAAAATAGTTTTCAAGTTATTCTCCAGACAAAGAAAACTCATGAAGGGCAATAACTGTGCAGTGAAGACAGAGTTATAGCTCTAGTACACTGCACATCCACTCAATATGCTTGACCATTGTATGAAGTTGCATTGAATTCCAACCACAAGTTTCCAAATAATATTCTGGAAAAGGAAATCCAAGGAAGGGCAATAACTTTGCAAATAGTGAAGATGGTGTTATAGCTCTTATACAATGCACTTTCTCTCATTGTGCTTGATCATTGTATGAAGTTGCATTGAATTCCAACCAGTAGTTTTCAAGTTATCCTCCATATAAAGGAAAACAAAGGGCAATAACTCTGCAAATAGTGAACATGGAGTTAAGATTCTTGGACGCTGGGCTTCCTCTCATTGTGCTTGACCATTGTATGAAGTTGCATTGAATTCCAACCAGTAGTTTTCAAGCTATGCTCCGAATAAAGAAAACCAATAAAGGGTAATAACTCTGCAAATAGAGAATTTGGAGTTAAGATTCTTGAACACTGCACTTCCTCTCATTGTGCTTGACCATTGTATGATGTTGCACTGAATTCCAAAAAAATAGTTTTCAAGTTATTCTCCAGACAAAGATAACTAACAAAGGGCAATAACTGTGCAAACAGTGAAGACAGAGTTATGGCTCTAGTTCACTGCAAATCCACTCAATATGCTTGACCATTTTATGAAGTTGCATTGAATTCCAACCACAAGTTTCCAAATTATATTCTGGAAAATGAAATCCAAGGAAGGGCAATAACTCTGCAAATAGTGAAGATGGAGTTATAGCTCTTTTACAATGCACTTTCTCTCATAGTGCTTGATCATTGTATGAAGTTGCATTGAATTCCAACCAGTAGTATTCAAGTTATGCTCCAAATAAAGTAAACAAACTAAGGGTAATAACTCTGCAAATAGAGAAGATGGAGTTATGATTCTTCGACACTGCACTTCCTCTCATTGTGCTTGACCATTGTATGAAGTTGCAATGAATTCAAACCAGGAGTTTTCAAGCTATGC
This sequence comes from Cyclina sinensis, assembly GCA_012932295.1. Taxonomy (NCBI): domain Eukaryota; kingdom Metazoa; phylum Mollusca; class Bivalvia; order Venerida; family Veneridae; genus Cyclina; species Cyclina sinensis. Next base: position 34,686,329 of record JAAONU010000019.1, read on the forward strand.
TCCATATAAAGAAAACCAATAAAGGGCAATAACTCTGTAAATAGAGAATTTTGAGTTATGATTTTTGAACAATGCACTTCCTCTCATTGTGCTTGACCATTGTATGAAGTTGCATTGAATTCCAACCAGTAGTTTTCAAGTTATGCTCCAGACAAGGAAAACCAATTAAGGGCAATAACTCTGAAAATAGAGAAGATGGAGTTATGTTTCTTGGACACTGCACTTCCTCTTATTGTGCTTGACCATTGTATGTAGTTGCACTGAATTCCAACCAGTAGTTTTCAAGTTATGATCCGGACAAAAAAAAAAAACAATAAAGGGCAATAACTCTAAAAATAGAGAAGATTGGTTATGATTCTTGGACACTGCACTTCCTCTCATTGTGATTGACCATTGTATGAAATTGCACTGAATTCCAACCAGTAGATTTCAAGTTATGCTCCAGACAAGGAAAACCAATAAAGGGCAATAACTCTGAAAATAGTGAAGAAGGAGTTATGATTCTTGGACACTGCACTTCCTCTCATTCTGCTTGACCATTGTATGAAGTTGCATTGAATTCCAACCAGTAGTTTTTAAGTTTTGCTCCTGACAAGGAAAACCAATAAAGGGCAATAACTCTGAAAATAGTGAAGATGGAGTTATGATTCTTGGACACTGCACTTCCTCTTATTGTGCTTGACCATTGTATGAAGTTGTATTGAATTCCAACCAGTAGTTTTCAAGTTATGCTCCGGACAAGGTAAACCTCGAATGACCGCCTGACCGACCGACCAACTGACCGACCAACCACTGGGTGACTCCTATATACCCCCCAAACTTCGTTTTGGGGGTATAAAGAAGTTATATATAGCCTAAATCTATATACAAACATTAACAAGGCAAGAGAACATGCTAAAAGAAGTAAAGCAAGGGTAAGCTACACTGTTATGACCATATCAATTTAGTCAATCACCATTAAATACTTTCATATCATAACCTGCTACATTTTATTTTCACTTTTCTTTTTCATGAATGAATCAACCATTCTCATCCGATTCAGAGAATGTCCACTATTGTCTAGCTTGTCAAGCCAAGCTGGATTAAATTTTGTCTTTCCACAAGGCATGATTGGTAGTGTTAGTTAGAGAAAGCTATTGCATCTAAATTTATCTGAAAAAAGAGTTCATTCCATTGCATTTACACGGGCACAACTAAGATGTTCTTGCATCTATAGATCTATTTAATAAACAAGAGGGCCATGATGGCCCTTAATCGCTCACCTGAGGATATTGGTTTCATTATTAGTTCATCCTGCGAGTCAAAAAAGCTAACATTTTATATAGTTGGCTGTTCTCCGAGATATTTATGTTGATTACAAACTTTGATAAACTAAAATTATCTTTTGGACGGAACCTTCCATTCTATTTTTTTTTCTGTGTTCAGATTACTTTCACAGACACTGGCCTTTTGCTTTAGATATGTTATCAGCTTCTCGAGTTTAATTTAATAGCAGCTGTTAATTCTGTGCAAGACCTATTAGAGCAGGGAACTTTTTACTCATTTTGCAGTAACAAGACCTGTTCACAGACTATCAGTGACTGACCATGATTAAAAGGGTGAATGTCACTGATGATGGACAATAAGCATTCAGTTATTGTGCAAAAATGGGTAATAACTGTATGATTGTCATGGACCTATAAACAGCAACAAAAGCGTTTTTTGTATTTTTTATTGTTAAGGAAAAATACAAAGAAACACAAGAAAACAAAGAGAAAAACCAGGTTTCCAAAGCTTATTAAAGAAAGAGCTATTTTTTGTGGTATTGTAAAGTACTTGATAATATTAGTGGCATTGTAAATTAAGTATGTCAAGTATGGAGAACAAAAGTTTTTGAATGATATGGCTTGTTTTGTTTTGTTATTTCACAAAGAACCTGGAATTGTGACAGAGGGCAATTAACAATGACATTTATTATGATAAGCAATTTATAGAAGTATTTGCAGTCAATAACTTGTTTAGATCTTGCTGCCTTCATACAAGTTAAAGGTAATGACTGATGTTTAGCTGAGAGATCTTAAGATTTAAAATGCTTGTTTTTAAAGTGACTGACTCACAGATAGGTCAAAGATGCACACAAAAGAACATGTTTATACATATAGAAATTCTAGTTGTAATTGTAACATCAAAACTAACTTACTGTCTTATTTTTTGTTCTGGAAACAGATCCTAATATAGCTTTACACATTTACAACAATAACAAGAAGCGCCGCAATGTGACGAAAACCAGGTTTTCAACGACCAAGTATTGATGTGACAGGAATTAGGAAGAAATATGGCAGTGAAGTAAAAATGATGTTGTTATTTTGGTACCAACACAGAAAGTTGGTTTCAATAGTTAAAAATAAATCAGATAGCTGAGTAACAATGCCAGGCTGTATTTTCATGTAAGCTACACACATGCCAAGTTGAGTATCAATAGGTCAAAGTGTGCTGAAGTTATTGAGTAGAAGCTGAAAATTCTATTGTAAGCAAGTGACCTTGACCTTGCTCCCAGATATCTAAGTAGCAATCCCAAGCTGCATCTTTATATAAGCTACCCACACAGCAGGTTTGGTGTCAAAAGGTCAATGCAAACTCAAGTTATTAAGTGAAAACTGAATTTCTTTTTTAAAGCAACAGTGACCTTGACCTTGTTCACAGACAACTGGGTAGCAATTCAAAGTTGCATCTTGATATCAGCTACCCACATACTAAATTTGGTGTCAATAGGTCTAAGCAAACTCAAGTTATTATGCAGAGACTGAATTTCTATTTTTAGCAACAGTGACCTTGACCTTGATCACAGACATCTGGGTGGCATTCCCAAGCTGCCTCTTGATATAAGCTACCTATATACCAAGTTTGGCGTCAATAGGCCAAAGCAAGCTCAAGTTATTGAGCGAAAACCAAAAGTTGACGCCCGCCCGCCCGCCAAGTTCAGCATTACAATCACCAGTTTTCGTTGAAAACCTGGTTAAATGTCATACTGTTAGTCACAGGGTACATACTCTTTGGCTCAAAGCTTAAGCTAGCTTCCTTTAATTTTACTGACCAGAAGGACATAATTATTAGGTTTGAAGCCTGTTGAAATCAGGCTTTTTTGTTCAATGTTGATGATGTGTGTAAGCATAGAATTATGTTAGATCTGTAGTTCATTAACTTTTCTTTGTTTTTAAAGAAAAACATTTTTGAGGAAATTCTGTGAGTGAGTCAGTTTAATAATGGACAAAGTATGGTTAGGAAACCTGGTTAGAATATAGACCGTTCCATAAATGATAAACTGACCGCCGCCATTATGAAGAACACAGTGACCGTCCGCCATTAAAGGACTACTAAACCTCGCTATGATTCTTAAGTTCCGTATAAATCTTTATAACATTAGCACATTTCCAGCTGACATACTGCCTTATATCATGTCAATTTGGTTGCAGAATAAACATTTTATAATTATGACTATTTTGTATGTTTTATTCCTGACTTGAACATTTCATTAACTTGAATTATTTAACACATGAAAGACCGAAAGGTAAAACTATGATTTGAACAACTTTGAAAGCTTACAAAATGGACAAAATGACAAAATTAAACATCTTGCTCATCAACAGCATGTTCACTCTATTTTAACTAAAACTTGTTTTATTCTTTGATACAGTTTCAAAGAATACTTGACAATAAATATGCATTATTTAGCGCTTCTTTAACTATCAAACTGTCTTTAGTCTTTCGCAGTGTCCTGTGGTGAAGGAATGTGGTTACGTAATATGGTTACTGTCCTTGTTTTGGTAAGTCACTGTTAATTGTCATTGTCGGTTTTGTTTGATCAGTCACAGTAAAACACTGTAATAAGAAATTTGCTGATACATGTATATAAAGAAAATGCCTGAAGGCTATAAAACATGGTCTTTATTTATTGTTCCTGATTGTTATATGAAATTTAAGAATATATATTCTTCCATACAAGCAAGATTTTCAAGACCGTATGAAATTTAGCATCTGTTGCCATATGGACCTTTTTCCAGTCTTTTTTCCTGCATATGGGAAATCTGTTTTTGCAAAGTATTAATATGTACAACATGTGAGTTTGTGTATGCAGAAAGAAAATAATAGCTGCAAGCCACACGTTTGTAAAATACGTTTGCTTTCCTTCTTATTTTTAACATTATTGTGGTGGATATTTCTTGTAAAACGGAAAACATAATTATTATGACACCTACATGTATATACCTGTACTCTTTTGGTCACATTTTTTAAGATAGATACGTGTACTTGTGAAAGCAGTTTTTCGTAAAATTTTGATAAACTAAAAAGAATTAATCTAGGGAGAATATCACAAGACCTTTATTTCACAGTTCAATTCATTGAGATGTCAGCAAAAAAATCGTTTACAAATATTTTTTTACAGAAGACTATGGAATAGATCTTTGCTGATAGTAAATGCTTCATGTGGTTTATATTAAGGTGTTTCTCTAAGGTACAACGTCACAATCACATTACAGCTGTAAAAATGGCACTTTTTCTAAGCTCCGCATTATAAAACTGCTTCAATCTGTGCAGTCCCTTAATGGCGGACGCAAGGGCGGTAATTAGGGAGATACTAATTTCTGGAACGGTCTATATTAAAAAAAATATTAAAGATTTAAACAATTAGAACTTGCGAGAAACAACTTTAGAAGATTTATGAAACTGAATTGTGACAACAATGAAACTTATATAAAAATACACAACACATCAGTTTGGCATGATGAGGAATTATCACATGACAAAATACTCTGTTGAAGTGCAATGCTATTATTGGCAGATGCTGACAAGCACCTTACCAGAAAAATATCATTGCAATTCAGGTATATTATGTCAAATTTGGTTTAAATGGCCAAGTGGTTTTGGAGGAGATGTCATCTGAAGCCAGATACTGACGAAAATCTGTTTTTAGCAATGGCAGCCATTTTGTTCAATGGAGCAGAACAGTTTTGGCAACTTTAATAGAGAACTATGTAAGGAACATTTCTGTGAAAATTGGTGGAAAATCACCTTTTAAGTTTAGGAGAAGCTGTTTGAATTTTTTTTCTATTTATAGCTTTTGCAGCCCTTATGTGCAATGGAGCAGAACACTGAGCAATTTTAGAAAAGGGCAATATATGGAACACTTCTGTCAAATTTGGTTTAAAATGGCCAAGTGGTTTTGGAGGAGATGTTGTTTGAAGCTTACTATTGACGAAAATCTATCTTTAGCAATGGTGGTCAATTTGTTCAACAGAGCAGAACCGTTTGAGCAAATTTAATAGAGGGCTATGAAAAGAACATTTCTGTGAAATCTGGTGCAAAATCACATAGCCATTTAGCAGAAGATGTTGTTTGAATTTTTTTTCTAGTTTTAGCTTTCACAGCCCTTATGTGCAATGGAGCGGAACGGTTAGAGCAATTTTAGAAAAGGGCAATATAAGGAACAATTCTGTCAAATTTTGTTTAAAATAACCAAACTGTTTTAAAGGAGATGTCATTTGAAGCCAAAATTTTATATTGATAAAAATCTATTTTTAGTTCTAGTGGCCATTTTGTTCAATGGAGCAGAACCATTTTAGCAATTTTAATGGAAAGCCATGTTAGGAACATTCCTGTGAAATTAAGTGGAAAATCAACTTGCAGTTTAGGAGAAGATGTTGTTTAAATTTTTTTTATTTTTTGCTTTTGCAGCATTTATGTGCAATAGAGCGTAACAGTTTGAGCAATTTTAGAAAAGGGCAATATAAAGAACATTTCTATAAAGTTTGCTTAAAAATAGCCTTGTGGTTTAGAAGGAGATGTCATTTAGAGTAAAATGTTGACGACGGATGACTGACGACGGACATAGGGTGATCACAATAGCTCAGCCTAAGCATTTGCTCAGGTGAGCTAAAAACAAGACAACAAACCTTGATCTATATTTGTGACAGCTTAATACTTTGACTTAGGATTTTCCAATTATATTTTTATATTTAACAAGACAATTAAGAAAGATTTAAATAGTAGTTTCTTTCAAATTCCGAAGTTTAAACTGAAAAAAAAAACAAAATCTATAGATTCAAAAAGTCTAAAAAGAGGGCCATGATGGCCCTGGATCACTCACCTCAGTACTTTGGCTGAGGGTCTGCTGTTAAGCAAAAAACAGATGCAACATTACATTTTCTAATTGAAGATTTTCAAAGTCCTCATATTTTATACAAATAAAACCTATGGGGCAGAGGCAATTTTGAGATACCAGCTTGAGAGGAGATGTCATTTGAAGCAAAATATTAATGAAAATCTATTTTTAGCTTATTTTGTTCAATAGAGTGGAATTGTTTTAGCAGTTTTAATAGAGGGCTATGTAAAGAACTTTTCTGTAAAAATTTGATGGCAAATCACCTTGCCATTCAGATGAAGATGTTGTTTGAATTTTTTTCCATTTTTAGCTTTTGTAGCCCTTATGTGCAATGGAGGGGAATGGTTTGAGCAATTTTTAAAAAAAGGCAATATCAGAAAAATTTCTTTAAAGATTAAAAGAAAATGGCTAAGCAGTTTGAAAGGATATGTCATTTGAAGCCATACACTGACGAAAATCTATTTTTAGCTTTGGCAGCCATTTTGTTAAAATCAGCAGAAATTTTTCAGCAATTTAAATAAAGTGCTCTGTAAGGAACATTTCCATGAAATTTCGAAGAAAATCACACTTCTGTTTAGTTGATGTTGTTTAAATTATTATCTATTTTTAGCATTTGCAGTCCTCATGTCCAATAGAGCAGAACTGTTGGAGTGATTTTAGAAAAAGGCAGTATAAAGAACATTTCTGTTAAATCTGGTTTAAAATGGCCAAGTAGTTTTGGAGGAGATGTCATTTAAAGCCAAATACAGCAGAATGGTACACGTAGCGTTAATGGTAAACCAGTCAAAATATTGTTTAAATTCATCAATATCATTCAGGTGTTTGTATTTTTTTTTTGGATGTTATGAAAAAACTCAGTAGAATGTAAGGCCCAAGTGGGAGGGGGATTTTGATTGCCCAAAAAAGGTAGTCTACGCCAGAATCGGGAGAGTTCAGATGTATGTATATTAGTAGTTTTGGAGGAGATGTCATTTGAAACCAAATATTGACAAAAATCTATTTTTAGCTCTGCTGGCCATTTTGTTCAATGGAGTGGAACCGTTTTAGCAATTTAAATAGAGGGCTATGTAAGGAACATTTCTCTGAAATTTGATGGAAAATCACCTAGCGGTTTAGGCGATGTTGCTTGATTTTTTTTCTATTTTCAGCTTTTGCACCCCTTATGTGCAGTAAAGCAGAATGGTTTAAGTAATTTTAGGAAAGGGCAATATAAGGAACATTTCTGTCAAATTTGGTTTTAAATGGCCAAGTGATGTACATTTCTGTGAAATTTGGTTGAAAATAACCTTTAGGCGGCGATTTGTTTGAATTTTTTTCTATTTTTAGCTTTTGCAGCTCTTATGTGCCATGGAGCAAAACGGTTTCAGCAATTTTAGACAAGAGCTACTGCAAGCGGGGGCCACGCTCGACTTTTTTCCCATTTCAAAAGGCAAACACATCAGAGGAAGTGCATTGTGATAAAGGGATTTCAAATTAAACATCATTTGGAAATATAATTATACATAACAAAGTTATGGCCAATTTTAGCATCATTCAGAAATTTCACTTTAAAGGTCAAGGTCAAGATCAGTTTAACCTTCTTTGGAGGTATTGTCTAAAAGGTAGTTATGTCCAAGCATGAAGACACTACATCCATTAACAACAAAGATAAAGCCAAGTTAAGTAATGTCAAGGTCATTTAAAGGTCAAGGTAATACTTTTATTGTTCAACACGTTTGTTTTATTCTCAGCGTTGTTTTGTCCCTGTATAGATCAAATCCATCCATAAATAACAAAAGTTTGGCTATTTTAGCAAAATGCAATAATTCAAACTTGACAGAAAAGGTCATTTAAAGGTTAAGATCATACTTCAATAATTTAACATGTAGGTTTTGTCATGAGGGTTGTTTTGTCCAAGTATTAATAAAAAAGAACTAAAAATGGCGTTATGGCCAATATTAGCAAAATTCAATAATTAGACCTTGATGGTCAGGGTCATTTGAAGGTCAAGGTCACAGTTGAATAATTCAATGAGTCAGCTTTGTCATAAGAGTTATTTTGTCCCAGTATAAATCAAATCAAACCATAAATAACAACAAGAGGGCCATGATGGCCCTATATCGCTCACCTGAATATGACTGCTTTTAACAAAGTTGCTATGGAGCTGGTTAATTGACCCCAGATGACCCATATTCAAACTTGGCCTAGAAATTATTGAAACAATCTTTCTGACAAATTTCAAGGTTATTTGGACTGAAAGTGTAGCCTCTATGGTGTTAACAAGGTTTTTCCATATTTGGGCTCTGTGACCTAGTTTTTGACCCCAGATGATCCATATTCAAACTTGGCCTAGAAATTATTGAAACAATCTTTCTGACAAATTTCAAGGTTATTTGGACTGAAAGTTTTTCGATATTTAGGCTCTGTGACCTAGTTTTTTAATCCAGATGACCCATATTCAAAGTTGAGCTGGAAATCATAGAAGCAACCTTTCTGACAAATTTTCAGGTTATTTGGACTGAAAGTTTTTCGATATTTAGGCTCTGTGACCTAGTTTTTTAATCCAGATGACCCATATTCAAAGTTGAGCTGGAAATCATAGAAGCAACCTTTCTGACAAATTTTCAGGTTATTTGGACTGAAAGTGTAGCCTCTAGAGTGTTAACAAGGTTTTTCCATATTTGGTCTCTGTGACCTAATTCTTGACCAAAGATGACCCATATTAGTACTTGAGCTAGAAATCATCAAAAAAACCTGTCTGACAAATTTCCAGGATATTTGGACTGAAAATATAACCTCTGGAGTGTTAAAATGGTTTTTACATTTTAGGCTCTGTGACCTAGTTTTTGATCCCAGATGACCGATATCCTAATCTAGGCTAGAAATCATTGAAACAACCTTTCTGACAAATTTCAAGGACATTTGGACTGAAAATGTAACCTCTAGAGCATTAACAAGGATTTTCTACTTTTTGGCCCTGTGTCCTAGTTTTTGACCCCACATAACCCATATTCAAAACTGACCTAGAAATCATTAAAAAAATTTTCTGACAAATTTCAAGGTTATTTGAACTGAAAATGTTACCCCAATGCATGTTAACAAGGTTTTTCTATATTTGGGGTCTGTGACCTAGTTTTTGACCCCAGATGACCTTTATTCGAATCTGAGCTAGAAATCATTAAAACATTTTTTCTGACAAATTTCGAGAATATTTGGACTGAAAAGTAGCTTCTAGAGTGTTAACAAGTTTTTTCTATTTTTTGGCTCTGTGACCTAGTTTTTGATTTCAGATGACCCATATTCAAATTTAACCTAGAAATCATTGAAACAACCTTTCTGAGAGATTCCAGGTTATTTGGACTGAAAATGTTACCTCTAGAGTGTTAACAAGGTTTTTCCATATTTTTACCTCTGTGACCTAGTTTTTGACCCAAGATGACCCAATTTTGAAATTAAGCTAAAAATCATCAAAACAACCTTTCTGACAAATTTCCAGGATATTTGGACTGAAAATGTAACCTCTAGAGTGTTAACAAGGTTTTTCTATTTTTGGGCTCTGTGACCTAGTTTCTGAACCAAGATGACCCATATTCAAACTTGAGCTAGAAATCATAGAAACAACCTGTCTGACAAATTTCAAGATTATTTGGACTGAAAATGTTACTTCTCCTTCTACAAGAAGATTTTCAAAGTTTTCACTATATAAGCCTATGTAAAACAAATGACCCCGGGGTGGGGCCAAATTTGACTCCAGGGGTATAATTGGAACAAACTTGGTAGAGGTCCACTAGACAATGCTACATACTAAATCTTAAGGCTCAGGGCCTTGTGGTTTCAGACAAGAAGATTTTCGAAGTTTTTCCTATATAAGCCTATGTAAAACCAATGACCCCAGGGTTGGGCCAAATTTGACCCCAGAGGTATAATTTGAACAAACTTGGTAGAAGTCCACTAGACAATGCTACATACCAAATATCTAAGCTCTATGCCTTACGGTTTCTGACAAGAAGATTTTTAAAGTTGTTCCTATATAACTCTATGTAAAACAAGTTACCCCTGGGGCGGGGCCATTTTTGACCCAGAGGCCATGATTTGAACAAACTTGGTAGAGGTCCACTAGACAATGCTTCACACCAAATATCTTAGCTCTATGCCTTACGGTTTCTGACAAGAAGATTTTTAAAGTTTTTCCTATATAACTCTATGTAAAACAAGTTACCCCTGGGGCAGGGCCATTTTTGACCCAGAGGCCATGATTTGAACAAACTTGGTAGAGGTCCACTAGATGATGCTTTATACCAAATATCAAAGCTCCAGGCCTTGTGGTTTCTGACAAGAAGATTTTTAAAGATCCAACTTTTAAAATCTGTTTTTAGCTCCTGTGACCCAGAAATGCAATGAACCGGAACCATTTGAACAAACTTGGTAGAGCTTCATGCAAGGAACATTCTAGGCAAGTTTCATTAAATTTTGACTAGTGGTTTCAGAGGAGATGTCGTTTGAATGAATTGTGGACGCCGGACGGACGGACGGACGGACGCCGGACAATCAAGGATCCTAAAAGCTCACATGAGCATGCTCAGGTGAGCTAAAAATTTGGCTATTTTAAGCAAAATTCAATAACTTGACTTTAAATGTCAAGGTCATCTAAAGGTTAAGGTCATAGTTATAATAAATTAAAATGTCAGTTTTGTTGTTTTATCAAAGTTTAAATCAAATCCATAAACAGTTATGACAATTTAAGCAAAATACAATGAGACCTTGATTGTCAAGGTCATTTTAGGGTAAAGGTCATACCTGAATTATTCAACATGCAAGTTTTGTCAAAAGTGTTGTTTTGTCCAAGTATGAATTAAGTCTAACCATAAATTACACAGTTATGACCAATCTTAGCAAAATCCAATAATTTGATCTTGCTAGTCAAGGTCATTTTTTAGGTCAAGGTCAAACTTAAATAAAAATGTTGGATATGTCAAAAGTATTATTTTGTCCAAGTATAAATCAAATCCATCAATAAATGACAAAGTTATGATAAATTAAGCAAAATTCAAACATCTGACCTTCACGGTCAAGGTCATTTTTAGGTCCTGGTCACACTTGAGTTATTCAACATGTCGGTTTTGTCACAAGTGTTGTTTTGCCAAAGTATGAATCAATTGCAACAATAAATGACAAAGTTATGGCATATTGTAGCAAAATTCAATAATTTGAACTTGAAGGTAACGGTCATTTTAACGTAAAGTTGATACATGAAAGAATCATAATGTCAGATTTGTCATAAGTGTTGTTTTGTCCAAGTTTGAGCAAATCCATAAATAAATACAAAAGTTATCACAATTTGACCAAAATTCAATAATTTGACCTTGACGGTCATGGTCATTTTAAGGTAAAGATCACACTTGAATAATTTATCATGTCGGCTTTGTCGTAAGTGTTGTTTTTTTTCCAAGTAATATTAACATCCAACCACAAATAACAAAATTTATAGCCAGGTTTAGCAAATTCAATAATCTGACCTTGACTTTAAAGGTCATTTAAAGGTCATGGTCATATCTCAAAGAATCAAAATGTCAGATTTGTCATAAGTGTTGTTTTGTCCAAGTATGAATCGAATCCATAAATAAATGAAAAAGGTATGACAAATTAAGCAAAATTCAATCATCTGACCTTGACGGTCAAGGTCATTTTTAGCTTATGGTCATAGCTGAGTTATTCAATACGTCAGTTTTGTCATAATTGTTGTTTTGCCCAAGTATGAATCAAAACAAACCATAAGCAACAAAGTTATGACAATTTAAGCAAAATTTAATTATTTGACCTTGACAGTCATGGTTATTTCAAGATTAAGGTCAAACTTGAATAATTTATCTTGTCGGCTTTGTCATAAGTGTTGTTTTGTCCAAGTCTGATTCAAATCCAAGCATAAATAACAAAATTATGGCTAGTTTTAACAAAATTCAATGATTTGACCTTGACTGTCAAGGTCATTTAAAGGTCAAGGTCAAACTTGAAATAATCATAATGATTGATTTGTCATAAGTGTTGTTTAGTCCAAATATGAATCAAATCTTTAAATAAATGAGAAAGTTATGATAATTTAAGCAAAATTCAATCATCTGACATTGACGGTCAAGGTCATTTTAAGGTCATGGTCATATCTGAGTTATTCAACATGTTGGTTTTGTCATTAGTGTTGTTTTGTCCAAGTATAGTTATGGACAATTTTAGCAAAATTTAATAAATTGACCTTGAAGGTGAAGGTCATTTATGAGTCGAGGTCATATCTGAAAGAATCAAAATGTCGGATTTGTCATAAGTGTTGTTTGGTCCAAGTATGAATCAAATCCATAAATAAATGAGAAAGGTATGAAAATTTAAGCAAAATTCAATCATCTGACCTTGAAGGTCAAGGTCATTTTTAGGTTATGGTCATACCTGAGTTATTCAATATGTCAATTTTGTCATAGTTGTTGTTTTATCTAAGTATGAATTAAAACCAACCATAAACAACAAACTTATGACAATTTAAGCAAAATTTAATTATTTGACCTTGACAGTCATGGTAATTTAAGGTTAAGGTCAAACTTGAATAATTTATCTTGTCGGCTTGTCATAAGTGTGGTTTTGTCCAAGTCTGATATAAATCCAACCATTAATAACAAAATTATGGCCAGTTTAAGTGTTGTTTAGTCCAAATATGAATCAAATCTATAAACAAGAGCCACCGCAAGCGGGGCCACGCTCGACTTTTTCTACTTCCAAAGGCAAACACATCAGAGGAAGCACATTGTGGTGAAGGGATTTCAAATGAAACATCATATGGAAATATAATTATACATAACAAAGTTATGGCCAGAAATTTAAAGGTCTAGGTCAAGTTCAGTTTAACCTTCTCTGGAGGTATTGTCTAAAAAGTAGTTATGTCCAAGCATCAAGTTTAGTCCGGTCTACTTGAAGATCTTGTCCAAAGGGTTGTTGTGCCCAAGTATGAAGACAATCCACCAATTAATAATAAAGTTATGGCCAATTTTAGCAAAATTCAATATTTTGATCTTGAAGGTGAAGGTCATTTATGAGTCAAGGTCAAGTTTAGTCTTGTCTGCTTGAAGGTCTTGTCAAAAGGGATGTTGTGTCCAAGCATGAAGAGAATCCACCTACTAATAATAAAGTTATGGCCAATTCTAGCAAAATTCAATATTTTGACCTTGAATATGAAGGTCATTTAAGAGTCAAAGTCAAGTTTAGTCTGGTCATCTTGAAGGTCTTGTCCAAAGGGTTGTTGTGTCCAAGTATGAAGATAATCCATCATGGAATAAAAAAATTATGATCAATGTTTAAGTTTTCGGACAGGAACGGGAACGGCATCGACACCATGACTATAGCAATAACTCGATTTTTTTTTTTTCAAAAAAAGTCGAGCTAAAAAGGCAATATAACAAGAGCCATGTTACACATGGTTAATCCCCCCGCCGGGAAGAAGCTACCTGAGGGTTGTACTTTCAAACACTCAATGTAATAATGTTTGAAGAAAATCCCACAAAAAATAGGCAAGGTAGAGTTATTGTTCTTGCAAACTGCACTTCCTACCAATGTGCTATGTCAGTGTATTAAGTTTGAAGAAAATCGCTCAAGCACTTTTGGAGTTATGCTCTGGACAAAATTTATCAAGTAATTCTGATAAAGGGGAATAACTCTAAAAATAGGCAAGGTAGAGTTATTGTTCTTTCACATTGCACTCCCTACCAAGGTGCTCTGTCAGTGTATGAAGTTTGAATAAAATCCCTCAAGTAGTTTTGGAGTTATGCTCCGGACAAAATTTATCTAGTAATTCTGATAAAGGGGAGTTACTCTAAAAACAGGCAAGGTAGAGTTATTGGACTTGCACACTGCACTACCTACCAATGTGCTCTGTCAGTGTATGAAGTTTGAATAAAATGCCTCAAGTAGTTTTGAAGTTATGCTCCGGACAAAACTGTTTCGGACGGACGGACACATGGACGCACAGATGCACGAACGGACAAAGGGCATTTCTTATATCCCCTCCGCCTTTGGCGGGGGAATAAAAAAACATTTCTATTAAATCTGGTTTAAATGGCCAAGTGGTTTTGGAGGAGATGTCAATTAAAGCCAAATACTAATGAAAATCTATTTTAGCTCTGGCGGCCATTTTGTCCAATGGAGCTGATAATTATATTTGAGCAATTTCAATAGAGGGCTTTGTAAGGATCATTTCTGTGAAATTTGGTGGAAAATCACCAAGCCCTTTAGGAGGCGAATTAGTTTGAATTTTTTTCTTTTTTTAGCTTTTGCAGCCATTATGTGCAACAGAACAGAAGAGTTTAAGCAATTTTCGAAAAGGGCAATATAAGGAACATTTCTATAAAGTTTGGGTAAAAATAGCCTTGTGGTTTAGGAGGAGATGTCATTGAATTAAAATGTTGAAGATGGACGACTTACGTCGGACAATGGACACTGGCATACATGCTGTTCTCTCGTTACTCGCCAGGTTCTCCCGATATTTAGACCCTGGCCCGGCACCCCAGCGAAGCACCCAAATCTCCCAATAAATCAACATGTTGTCTTGAAACAAAAAAAAATCCATTAAATTCTTTGAATACACATTTAAGTCCAAGTTTAAATATACCATTTCAAAACCTTGACACTTGAGATCCATAATTGGTTGATTATGTGACGAAAGTCGGCTCTTTCTTATGCGCATTAGTGTTAATTGTCAGTAATGTCTGGTCATTGCCTGGGGTAATACTTAGCGCCTGACTGACGTAATTAATGTTTGCAACAAGATTACATGTCAGGATTCCTAAATATGAATATATGATACTTTTAATGTACTAGTTCATTAAAGATTATGTACTGCCAGTTGAAAGAAATAAAATTGTTGCTTTTGTTTGTTTTGTTTTGCTTAATGATTTATAAATGGATATTAAGATACATCCATCTTAAAGAATGTATTTGAATATGGTATGAGTATATTTTTTAACCTAAGGAAAAAATTTTTTTTTTTTTATATAAAGATTTAAGTGTATCTGAATGTGCTCTCATGTAGAAATAAAAGGGAGGTAATTTATGTATGTTAATTTTTTTATTTTTGACTAATGAAACTTCTGTAGATATCGAAATTTATTTTGTAGAGTAAAATAAGTATTCTAATTCTGAAATTAGAAATAAAAAGCAAAATCATTAGATTAAATAACACGCTGGAAATGTAAACTCTTAATTATACATAAACTTGTTTCATTCACTTGATTGTTGTTACACTATGTTGAATAAAGTACCATGTATGATGTTAGAAACATGTTTTTTGGTTTTAATAAGTCCAAAAAACCCGGCGATTTTCTACAAATCTCCCGTTAATGATCCAACCATAAATGGCATGTGTGGAAACTGGACACAGGGTGATCACAATAGCTCACTCTGGGTATTTGCTCAGGTGAGCTAAAAATAGCTTTGCTACAGGTACAAGACATTTAACGCACACTTTGGAGACAGCATGACACTGGCCACAGCAAAGAATCTAATGATTGTTACCAAAATGCTCCAAAGTGAGGTATTTAACAGATATGTTTCAAAAAATTTACATTGATGAACAGTACTAATGAAATTTGTAAGATTTAATGTTTTAAATGATCTTAAATGTTTTGTTATTTGAAAAAGAAGACAAAATAATTAAATAAAAAATTACAAATACTCTGATATTTGGTAACAATCTAGGCCCCTCAGCAAAAGCAACATTAGGGAAGAGACATAAGAGACATACTTAACACATTTAATACAGAAATATGTCAAAGGGCATTGTTTCTAAATGTTTCTTAACAATTAGTAAAAGCAAACTAACAAAGCTCAAGTTTTGTGTAAAGCTAACCTTAGTGAACACATGCTGATATGCACCAGACCACACTGCTAGCAAAGGAACATGTCAACTAAACAGCCTCTGAACATCTGCTGAAAAACACTTAACAACAAGAGGGCCATGATAGCCCTAAATCGCTCACGTGAGTCTCATTGCTCATGTTACAAATATCGTTATTGGGTTTTATGGGTGCAAGTTTCAATAAGTTTGCAATAAGTTTGAAGACTCTTGGTGTAATGATACTAAAATTTTTTAAGCAGAAATAGTTTTACTCTACAGGTCCCAGTGACTTTGTAATGATACTCCAGTTACTGAGAACAAAAGGTTTTCACTCTACAGGTCCCTGTGACCTTGACTTTTGACCTACTGATCCGTAAAATGATTGGGTTCTTTTACTGAGTAAAGAAAATCATCCTATGAAGTTTGAAGGCTCTGGGTAAAATGGTACTCCTGAGTTACTGAGCAGAAAAAGTTTCACTCTACAGGTTCCTGTAAACTTAACCTTTGACCTATGGCCCCTAAAAACAATAGGGTTCTTCTAATACAATTATCCTATAAAGTTTGAAGGCTCTGGGCATAATGGTACTACAGTTACTCTGCAGAAATAGTTTTCACTCTACAGGTCCCTGTGACCCTGACCTTTGACATACTAGCCCCAAAAACAATATGGTTCTTCTATTTAGTAAAAGCAATCATCCTATGAAGATTGGAGGCTCTGGGTGAAATGGTAATCCTGTTATTGAGGTCCCTCTGACCTTGACCTTTGACCTACTGACCCAAAACACAAAAGGGATTTTTTGTACTCAATAAGGGCAATAACCCTGTGAAGTTTGAAGGCTTTGGGTCAACTGGTACTCAAGTTATTGAAAGGAAATGAAGTGTGAAAGACAGACAGACAAACAGACACCCATGGACAGTTTTGACCCCAGGGTCATGATTTAAAGAAACATGGTAGAGGTCCACTGGACAATGCTGCATACCAAATATCTAAACTCTAGGCCTTGTGCTTTTTGACAAGAAGATTTTTAAAACTTTTCCTATAAATCTCTATATAAAACATGTGACCCCTGGGGCGGAACCTTTTTTGACCCAGGGGCTATGATTTGAACAGACTTGGTAGAGGTGTAGTAGACAATGCTACACACCAAATATCTTAATTCTAGGCCTTGTGGTATCTGAAAAGAAGATTTTCCTATATAACTCTATGTAAAACATTTGACCACTGGGGCGGGGCCATTTTTGACCCAAAGACCATGATTTGAACAAACTTGGTAGAGGTCTCTTGACAATGCTACATACAAAATATCTAAGCTCTAAGCCTTTTGGTTTCTGATGTGAAGACTTTTTAAACTTTTTCCTATATATTCTATGTAAACAAGTGACCCCTGGGTCAGGGCCTATTTTGACCCAGTGGCTATGATTTGAACAAACTTAGTAGAGGTCCACTGGACCATGCTACACACCAAATATCTAAACTTTAGGCCTTGCGGTTTCTGACAAGAAGATTTTTTAAAGGTTTTCCTATAAAACTCTATGTAAAACATGTGACCCCTGGGGTCGGGGCCATTTTTGACCCAGGAGCCATGATTTAAACAAACATGGTAAAGGTCCACTGGACAATGCTGCACACCAAATATCTAAACTCTAGGCCTTGTGGTTTCTGACAAGAAGATTTTTTAAACTTTTTCCTATAAAACTCTATGTAAAACATGTGACCCCTGGGGCGGGGCCATTTTTTGACCCAGGAGCCATGATTTGAACAAAGTTGGTAAAGGTCCACTGGACAATGCTGCACACCAAATATCTAAACTCTAGGCCTTGTGGTTTCTGACAAGAAGATTTTTTAAAGTTTTCCCTATATAAATCTATGTAAAATCAACTGACCCCTGGGGTGGGGTCAGTTTTGAACCCATGGTGATAATTTGAACATACTTGTTAGAGGTCCACCAGATGATGCTTCATACCAAATATCTAAGCTATCCAAGGCAAGTTTCATTCAAACTGGCCCTTTGGTTTCAGGGGAGATGTCATTTGAATGAAAAGTTGACGACGGACGGACGGATGGACAAAGACTGATCATAAAAGCTCATCCTGAGCACTTTGTGCTTAGGTGAGCTAAAAACACAATTTCAAGCATTGCAACATGTGATCATAAAAAACTTCTTCAATTTAAAACATACCTGCCATAATTTTTCTGGCCATTTCCAGGATTTTGATATCGCATTTCCAGGATTTGAGCCGATTTTCTGGGACATACAACTATTTATATACTTTCAATGCCCTACCGTTGGCAGTATTTGACGGGATTCTGTTTCTGGCGGGAAAATCCGTGCACGTGTTTCAAATACACATCAGTACCATCAGTTTCATACCTTTTTTTTGTTGCAAGAGCATAGTAATTGTGTAGCAGTAATCAATTAACATCATAAACTCGAATTCAAGTTGAATCACAGGCGTTTGATGACAGCATCGTCTATGCTTCGTATAACAAGTATTGGCGCGATCTGATCGAACATTACAATATTCATCACGAAAACTTTTTAAACTTACCTTTTCTTTGTCGGACCGATATGTGAAAAACTCAGTTTAATTTTAAGCAGCATCTCTATTGATACCAAATTCCGACGACAGCAAACAAACCACAAACAAGTTAATTATTTAAAAATCATAGTATTTGTCGGCAAGTTCGACGCGCATTTCATTCAATTTAATTTTAAGTAGCATCTCTATTAACACCAATTACCGTGGCAACAGTCTTTGAAAGGGGCAGATATCTTACTGATTCTTACAAATTAATTAATGCACTGTAAGTCAATAAATCGATAGACGATAGCAGTCATTTGTTAATTGGTTATCAATGAAACGCGGTGTATTGGCCGAATCGGAACATATTATCATAACAAATAATTAAAGAATAAGCGGCGTGTCAAAAATTTGATTGGCCTGATCAAGGGTATGCGCGTTTTTCATGTTTTCCAGGACATCAGGTGTCTTTCTGGGACGGGCCCTGGATTTCCAGGACAATCCGGGATGTATGGCAGGTATGATTTAAAATAAAAACTAGGAATTCTAGCTTTTTTGAAATCAAAGCACCTAAGGCACTGAATTTGTTTGGGTCACAGAACTAGTAATCAGTGTTGCCAATATTTTCTTTTCCTTCCATTTTGCAGAAAGGTTGTTTAAAAGTGTTCATATCTCATAATTATTGACCTATAAGAGACTGAATACTCCTCTACATGCTGCACCAGTGTACTCGGTATTGAACTTTGAAAACCACTGTCCTGTCAAAAATACTCCCACATGTCACTTGTCAGTAAAGTATTATGTAGTTTCATGTTAATACATGATATTTCCTTAAAGTTATGAACAATAACTAAATATGAAAAATTACAATGGACATAAATTGCAAAATTATGCATAAGAATGTCATGGTTCATATGGCACTGCACTTTATCAATGAAATTTATCAAAGTGTGAAGTTTCAAGTTGATATATCCAACACTTTTGAGTGATTCACAGGCCATAAATTAAGGATGAAAAATCACAGAGGACAATAACTGCAAAATTATGCTTAAGAAAGTTATGGTTCTTTGACACTGCAACCTCCTCGGTAAGATCTGTCCATCTATGTAGGCAAGTTTGATAAATTACAAATGGCAATAACTCTAAAATTATGCAAAGGAGATCTATATTTACCTATCCATCTGTCGTTTCTTCAAAGAAGTTTTAAATTGACAATATTTGAATTAAGCCCTCGACAAATAACCAAACCAGGCAATTAGCTGGTCAAGATGTTTCCAGTATCCTCCCTCCCCGCCCTCCCTTCCCTGTGTGGGAGGCTGGCGTGGGATATAATGAAATTGGAAACGAAATAGGAAATGAAATCCAAGCAGTAATTGCCTAAGGTCAGGTGTATGAAGCTGAAATACTAGACATTTAGTGTTAGTGTGCAAATCAGTATCGATAAGTAATCAAATTGCACCTAGTGAATGTTGTATTATTAATGGACCACTGAGCTAAAGAATGGACCACTGAGCTAAAGAATCAATTAGTTATTGTGAATCTGTGGCACGAAATAACCAAATACACGCAAATATACCCAAAACACTTGAAACATACTTCAATACTGATAAAAGACAGGGTTTTTTAAAACAAATATTATTGTAAAGTAATCTCTACAATGCAAAGAAAAAATAGAAATTGAAATTCAACATCATAAGCCATACATATTAGCTAACCTTTGGACTATCATAAGATTTATGCTCTGTGAAAAAAACAACATATTTATGGTTGTTTCCCTTCCATTCACAATAAATCTGCTCAGCTACTGCCTTCAAACACGGCAATAATTGTAATGATTTAGATTTTGATTTTGCTAGAAATATTACCATAGAGATGATTTTGATTTTGAAGGAAATGCTGAAAATGATTACGATACTTGATACTTTGTATTGGCTATGACGCGAAGTGTAAAACCCAAAACCCGGAAAAATATATAGTGATTTTCCGGAAATCAGGGAAAAGGCTGTAAGAGCCGTAATACCATGTGCTAGAGTCATACATTTGATATCAATATAAACAAAGACTCTCAGCTATTACATATATGTAAATAATTATATTTGCTTAATGGACATATAAGTTATAAAGCTCCTGAAAATAGCTCTACCCCTGCCGTAAAATACAGCTGTACAAGAAAACCCGGAAATTATGGAAAAGGCTATATTTTCCTAAATACATGTGCTAGAATAAAAAAATTTCTATATTAACTAGAGACTCAGCTTTTATATAGAAGTAATATCTACTTAAGAGGAATTTATATTATAATGCGAAAATAGCATTACCGCAGCCATAAAATACATCGATAATCAAGAAAAAGTTCCATAATAACTATATGTGCTATAGTAATAAATTTGGTATCTATATAAACTAGAGACTCTCAAGATAGATAGATAGTAGATAGATAGATAGATAGGTAGGTGGGTAGGTAAGGTAGGACAGACAGACAGACAGACCTATCAAATTCGTTAAGTTAGGTGTGCTATCTTAATCATGCATACAGCAAGCAAAATTGTCTTCTGATTAATTTTATGCATTTATGTGGAGGTTTGTGTTAAAACAAACAAAAAATGAGTAAAACTCGATAATATATAAATGAGATTTCTTTATATACCTTTCTCACAGTCTAAGGGAGATAATCATTACTATAAATAGGATGATTAATGCAAGTATCAGTTCAGAGTGGATCAGTGGTCCAGTGGTAATGCACTGGACTGGTAACCCAGGGGTCCCAAGATCAATCTCCCACTCCACCACTAACATTACTAATTGCCTTTTGGAAGAGATGTTAAACCGAGGTCCCATGCATCAGTACTGTACACTGAGCATGTAAAAGAACCAGGGGTGTCTCTAGAATGGGATGCTTTCTGTATCTTGCACTACCCACAAATTAAAATAATAATCTCTTAATGGGGGCGTCGGTCACATTGGCAACCAGTATCGACGATAAATAAGCTCAAATAGATAGATATCTTTCTTACTTTTACTAGTAAATTTAACCATTACTGTTGTCTGCTTATCGTGCATATTCTTAAATAATCTAAACTTATTTAAAATGATTTCCAGAAAATCAGTGTTTTTTCTGGGTTTTCCGTAGATCCGGGTTAATTCTTTATCAAATTAAACTTACTTCACGTCATTAAATCAAGCTAAATTTCACAAATTTTCATATTGAAACGTAATTTAAACATAATATGGTATTTTCTTTAATCAATCTTTAATACTTTTTTTACCAAGAGCATCTTAAATGATTTCCGGAGCCACACTCGACTTTTTCCTATTTCCAAAGGAAAACACATCAGAGGAAGCAGATTGTGGTGAAGGGATTTCAAATGAAACATCATTTGGAAATATGATTATCAAATTCATTCATACATAACAAAGTTATGGCCAATTTTAGCAATTCAGAAATTTGACCTTGAAGGTAAAGGTCAAGTTCAGTTTAAACTTCTTTGGAGGTATTGTCTAAAAGGTAGTCATGTTCAAGCATGAAGACACTACATCCATTTAAATAACAAAGATATACCAAAGTTAAGCAATGTCAAGGTCATTTAAAGGTCAAGGTAATATTTGAATTGTTCAACACGTCTGTTTTATTATCAGTGTTGTTTTGTCCCAGTATAGATCAAATCCATCCATAAATAATCAAAGCACTGAAAGTACTGATGGAGGGCGAGGAATGAATACAATGAAAGGTTTCAAAAGTAAAAATTTCTTTGCAAAATGTAGCAAATTGTCTGATCGTGTTTCAATCCTTTGACTTTAATTATACTATCACTTTTTCTGAAACATCAGTATCTTGAAAACCTTTTAGATACAGAACCGAAACTTTGCAGACATAGTAGTTGGTAGGACGCACATAACTCTCTGTCACATTTTCTAGTTATTGTCCATTTTAGGAACTACAAGGGGTGGAGGTGGGGGAGGGGGGATGACCCCACTATGGTCACAGTGCAAACTACCAAATATCTAAGCTCAAGGCCTTCTGAACCCAGGGTCATAATTTGAACAATCTTTGTAGAAGTCCACTAGATGATGCCTCATACCAAATATCTCAGCTCCAGACCTTGCGGTTTCTGACACGAAGATTTTTAAAGATTTTCCTATATAACTCTATGTAAAACATGTGACCCCTTGGACAAAGCCAATTTTGAACCAGGGGCTATGATTTGAACAATCTTGGTAGAGGTCTACTAAACAATGCTCAACACCAAATATCTAAGCTCCATGCCTTGCAGTTTCTGAAAAGAACATTTTTAAAGTTTTCCCTATATAACTCTATGTAAATCAGGTAAGCCCCGTGCGGGGTCAGTTCTAACCCCAGGGTCATAATTTGAACATTCTTTGTAGAGGTCCACTAGATGATGCCTCATACCAAATATCTCAGCTCCAGGCCTTGCGGTTTCTGACAAGAAGATTTTTAAAGTTTTCCCTATGTAACTCTATGTAAAATCAAGTGACCCCCAGGGCGGGGCCAGTTCTGACCCCAGGGTCATAATTTGAACAATCTTGGTAGAGGTCCACTAGATGATGGCTCATACCAAATATCTAAGCTCCAGGCCTTGTGGTTTTTGAGAAGAAGATTTTTAAAGTTTTTTTCTTTTGGTTACCATGGCAACCAGAATTCTGCATGGAATTGAATTCTTTGAACAACTTTGGAAGAGCTTCATGCAAGGAACATCCCATGCAAGTTTCATTGAATTTGGCCTAGTGGTTTCAGAGGAGATGTCTTTTGAATGAAATTGTTGACGCCTCATGACGCACTACGCACACCGGACATTGGGGTATGACAAAAGCTCACTCTGGCACTTTGTGCCAGGTGAGCTAAAAATGGAAGTTATCAACAACAAAATAAAATAACAAGAGGGCCATGATGGCCCTAAATCTCATTGCTCATGTTACAAGTATCATTACTGGCTGTTATGGGTGTTCGTTGTTCGCAAATTTAAATAAGTTTGCAATAAGTTTGAAGACTCTGGGTGTAATGGTACTCAAATTTTTTAGCAGAAAGGTTTTATTCTACAGGTCCCAGTGAACTTGACCTTTGACCTACAGACCCCAAAAACAATAGGGTTCTTCTAATATAATTACCCTATGAAGTTAGAAGGTTCTGGGTGTAATGGTACCCCAGTTACTGAGCAGAAACAGATTTCACTCTACAGGTCCCTGTGAACTTAACCTTTGACCTATGGACCCTAAAAACAATAGGGTTCTTCTAATACAATTATCCTATAAAGTTTGAAGGTTCTGGGTGTAATGGTACTAGTTACTCTGCAGAAATACTTTTCACTATACAGGTCCCTGTGACCTTGACCTTTGACATACTAGCCCCAAAAACAATATGTTTCTTCTATATAGTAAAAGCAATCATCCTGTGAAGTTTGAAGGCTCTGGGTGAAATGGTACTCCTGTTATTGAGTGGAAACGGTTTTCACTCTAGAGCTCCCTCTGACCTTGACCTTTGACCTACAACCCCCTCCACCCCCCCCCCCCCCCCCCAAAAAAAAAAATCAATAAGGGCAATAACCAAGTTTGAAGGCCTTAACTCTATGTAAAACATATGACTGTACACCAAATATCTTAACTCTAGGCCTTGTGGTATCTGAAAAGAAGATATTCCTATATAACTCTATGTAAAACATTTGACCACTGGGGCGGGACCATTTTTGACCCAGGGACCATGATTTGAACAAACTTGCTAGAGGTCCTCTAGACAATGCTACATACAAAATATCTAAACTCTATGCCTTTGGGTTTCTGATGTGAAGATTTTTGAAACTTTTTCCTATACAAGAGGGCCATGATGGCCCTAGATCGCTCACCTGAGTATTTTGGCTGTAGGTTTGCTCTTAAGCAGTATTTCATGTTTTAATTGAAAATATGTAAGTAATGTAAATATAAATATGTAAACATGTAAAATATCAGTCAATAAATAAAGGCTCTATTAAAAAAAGTAGAAATATCTATCATAAGCTATGGTGACCTTGACCTTAACCCAGTGACCTCAAACCCTACCCACGGTATATAGGATCCATGCAAGGAAAAATTTGCCGTAGCTTTAAAACAAAAAAGTTGGTCAAAAATATAAGTCATGCTATGACATTTTTGAAATCGAAATGAAGAACTGTGCACATGGTCCAAATTTCATAGCTGTAGCTAAACAAGAGGGCCATCATGGCCCTAAAGCGCTCACCTGAGTCTCATTGCTCATGTTACAAATATCGTTATTGGTTTTTATGGGTGCAAGTTTGAATAAGTTTGCAATAAGTTTGAAGACTCTGTGTGTAATGGTACTCAAATTTTTTAGCAGAAATAGTTTTACTCTACAAGTCCCAGTGACTTTAACCTTTGACTTATAGACCCCAAAAACAATAGGGTTCTTCTAATATAATTACCTATAAAGTTTGAAGGTTCTGGGTGTAATGATACTCCAGTTACTGAGAAGAAACAGTTTTCACTCTAGAGGTCCCTCTGAACTTGACCTTTGACCTACTGTCCCAAAACACAAAAGGGATTTTTTGTACTCAATAAGGGCAATAACCCCGTGAAGTCTAAAGGCTTTGGGTCAACTGGTACTCAAGTTATTGAAAGGAAACAAAGTGTGAAAGACAGACAGACAGACAAACAGACACTCATGGATGAGGCAAAAACAGTATGTCTCCATCAGAAGAGCGGGGTTGGGGGGAGACATAACGACAAACAATTGAAGGTATAGCCCAAGTTGTTTTAGAGCAGCAGAATTTTTAAAGTTTTCTCTATATAAATCCTTGTGTAAAATCAAATGACACCCCGGATGGGGCCATTTTTGACCCCAGGGTCATGATTTGAACAAACTTGGTACAGGTCTAGTAGACAATGCTGTACACCAAATATCTTAACTCTAGGCCTTATGGTATCTGAAAAGAAGATTTTTAAAGTTTTTCCTATATAACTCTATTTAAAACATGTGACCACTGGGACGGGGCCATTTTTGACCCAGGGGCAGTGATTTGAACAAACTAAGTAGAGGTTCACAGGACAATGCTTCATACCAAATATCTAAACTCTAGGCCTTGTGGTTTCTGACAAGAAGATTTTTTAAAGTTTTTCCTATATAACTCTATGTAAAACATGTGACCCCTGGGGCGGCCCATTTTTGACCTAGGGGCTATGATTTGAACAAACTTGGTACAGGTCTAGTAGACAATGCTACATACAAAATAACTAAACTCTATGCCTTTTGGTTTCTGATGTGAAGACTTCTTTAAACTTTTTCCTATATAACTCTATGTAAACAAGTGATCCCCCGGGGCAAGGCCTATTTTGACCCAGTGGCTATGATTTGAACAAACTAAGTAGAGGTCCAATGGACAATGCTTCATACCAAATATCTAAACTCTAGGCCTTGTGGTTTCTGACAAAAAGATTTTTTAAAGTTTTTCCTATATAACTCTATCTAAAACATGTGACCCCTGGGATGGGGCCATTTTTGACCCAGGAGCCATGATTTGAACAAATTTAGTAAAGGTCCACTGGGCCATGCTGCACACCAAATATCTAAACTCTAGGCCTTGTGGTTTCTGACTAGAAGATTTTTTAAAGTTTTTCCTATATAACTCTATGTAAAACATGTGACCCCTGGGGCGCAGCCATTTTTGATCCAGGAGCCATGATTTGAACAAACTTGGAAAAGGTCCACTGGACAATGCTGCACAACAAATATCTAAACTCTAGGCCTTGCGGTTTCTGACAAGAACATTTTTTAAAGTTTTTCCTTTATAACTCAATCTAAAACATGTGAGCCCTGGGGCGGGGCCATTTTTGACTCAGGAGCCATGATTTGAACAAACGTGGTAAAGGTAAACTGGACAATGCTGCACACCAAATATCTAAACTCTAGGCCTTGTGGTTTCTATCAAGAAGATTTTTAAGTTTTCCTTATAACTCTATGTAAAATCAACTGACCCCTGGGGTGGGGTCAGTTCTAACCCCAGGGTCATAATTTGAACATTCTTTGTAGAGGTCCACTAGATGATGCCTCATACCAAATATCTCAGCTCCAGGCCTTGCGGTTTCTGACAAGAAGATTTTTAAAGTTTTCCCTATGTAACTCTATGTAAAATCAAGTGACCCCCAGGGCGGGGCCAGTTCTGACCCCAGGGTCATAATTTGAACAATCTTGGTAGAGGTCCACTAGATGATGGCTCATACCAAATATCTAAGCTCCAGGCCTTGTGGTTTTTGAGAAGAAGATTTTTAAAGTTTTTTTCTTTTGGTTACCATGGCAACCAGAATTCTGCATGGAATTGAATTCTTTGAACAACTTTGGAAGAGCTTCATGCAAGGAACATCCCATGCAAGTTTCATTGAATTTGGCCTAGTGGTTTCAGAGGAGATGTCTTTTGAATGAAATTGTTGACGCCTCATGACGCACTACGCACACCGGACATTGGGGTATGACAAAAGCTCACTCTGGCACTTTGTGCCAGGTGAGCTAAAAATGGAAGTTATCAACAACAAAATAAAATAACAAGAGGGCCATGATGGCCCTAAATCTCATTGCTCATGTTACAAGTATCATTACTGGCTGTTATGGGTGTTCGTTGTTCGCAAATTTAAATAAGTTTGCAATAAGTTTGAAGACTCTGGGTGTAATGGTACTC
Organism: Cyclina sinensis; assembly: GCA_012932295.1. Lineage (NCBI taxonomy): Eukaryota > Metazoa > Mollusca > Bivalvia > Venerida > Veneridae > Cyclina > Cyclina sinensis. The sequence continues at coordinate 34,713,513 of JAAONU010000019.1, forward strand.
AAATTTTTTAGCAGAAAGGTTTTATTCTACAGGTCCCAGTGAACTTGACCTTTGACCTACAGACCCCAAAAACAATAGGGTTCTTCTAATATAATTACCCTATGAAGTTAGAAGGTTCTGGGTGTAATGGTACCCCAGTTACTGAGCAGAAACAGATTTCACTCTACAGGTCCCTGTGAACTTAACCTTTGACCTATGGACCCTAAAAACAATAGGGTTCTTCTAATACAATTATCCTATAAAGTTTGAAGGTTCTGGGTGTAATGGTACTAGTTACTCTGCAGAAATACTTTTCACTATACAGGTCCCTGTGACCTTGACCTTTGACATACTAGCCCCAAAAACAATATGTTTCTTCTATATAGTAAAAGCAATCATCCTGTGAAGTTTGAAGGCTCTGGGTGAAATGGTACTCCTGTTATTGAGTGGAAACGGTTTTCACTCTAGAGCTCCCTCTGACCTTGACCTTTGACCTACAACCCCCTCCACCCCCCCCCCCCCCCCAAAAAAAAAAAATCAATAAGGGCAATAACCAAGTTTGAAGGCCTTAACTCTATGTAAAACATATGACTGTACACCAAATATCTTAACTCTAGGCCTTGTGGTATCTGAAAAGAAGATATTCCTATATAACTCTATGTAAAACATTTGACCACTGGGGCGGGACCATTTTTGACCCAGGGACCATGATTTGAACAAACTTGCTAGAGGTCCTCTAGACAATGCTACATACAAAATATCTAAACTCTATGCCTTTGGGTTTCTGATGTGAAGATTTTTGAAACTTTTTCCTATACAAGAGGGCCATGATGGCCCTAGATCGCTCACCTGAGTATTTTGGCTGTAGGTTTGCTCTTAAGCAGTATTTCATGTTTTAATTGAAAATATGTAAGTAATGTAAATATAAATATGTAAACATGTAAAATATCAGTCAATAAATAAAGGCTCTATTAAAAAAAGTAGAAATATCTATCATAAGCTATGGTGACCTTGACCTTAACCCAGTGACCTCAAACCCTACCCACGGTATATAGGATCCATGCAAGGAAAAATTTGCCGTAGCTTTAAAACAAAAAAGTTGGTCAAAAATATAAGTCATGCTATGACATTTTTGAAATCGAAATGAAGAACTGTGCACATGGTCCAAATTTCATAGCTGTAGCTAAACAAGAGGGCCATCATGGCCCTAAAGCGCTCACCTGAGTCTCATTGCTCATGTTACAAATATCGTTATTGGTTTTTATGGGTGCAAGTTTGAATAAGTTTGCAATAAGTTTGAAGACTCTGTGTGTAATGGTACTCAAATTTTTTAGCAGAAATAGTTTTACTCTACAAGTCCCAGTGACTTTAACCTTTGACTTATAGACCCCAAAAACAATAGGGTTCTTCTAATATAATTACCTATAAAGTTTGAAGGTTCTGGGTGTAATGATACTCCAGTTACTGAGAAGAAACAGTTTTCACTCTAGAGGTCCCTCTGACCTTGACCTTTGACCTACTGTCCCAAAACACAAAAGGGATTTTTTGTACTCAATAAGGGCAATAACCCCGTGAAGTCTAAAGGCTTTGGGTCAACTGGTACTCAAGTTATTGAAAGGAAACAAAGTGTGAAAGACAGACAGACAGACAAACAGACACTCATGGATGAGGCAAAAACAGTATGTCTCCATCAGAAGAGCGGGGTTGGGGGGAGACATAACGACAAACAATTGAAGGTATAGCCCAAGTTGTTTTAGAGCAGCAGAATTTTTAAAGTTTTCTCTATATAAATCCTTGTGTAAAATCAAATGACACCCCGGATGGGGCCATTTTTGACCCCAGGGTCATGATTTGAACAAACTTGGTACAGGTCTAGTAGACAATGCTGTACACCAAATATCTTAACTCTAGGCCTTATGGTATCTGAAAAGAAGATTTTTAAAGTTTTTCCTATATAACTCTATTTAAAACATGTGACCACTGGGACGGGGCCATTTTTGACCCAGGGGCAGTGATTTGAACAAACTAAGTAGAGGTTCACAGGACAATGCTTCATACCAAATATCTAAACTCTAGGCCTTGTGGTTTCTGACAAGAAGATTTTTTAAAGTTTTTCCTATATAACTCTATGTAAAACATGTGACCCCTGGGGCGGCCCATTTTTGACCTAGGGGCTATGATTTGAACAAACTTGGTACAGGTCTAGTAGACAATGCTACATACAAAATAACTAAACTCTATGCCTTTTGGTTTCTGATGTGAAGACTTCTTTAAACTTTTTCCTATATAACTCTATGTAAACAAGTGATCCCCCGGGGCAAGGCCTATTTTGACCCAGTGGCTATGATTTGAACAAACTAAGTAGAGGTCCAATGGACAATGCTTCATACCAAATATCTAAACTCTAGGCCTTGTGGTTTCTGACAAAAAGATTTTTTAAAGTTTTTCCTATATAACTCTATCTAAAACATGTGACCCCTGGGATGGGGCCATTTTTGACCCAGGAGCCATGATTTGAACAAATTTAGTAAAGGTCCACTGGGCCATGCTGCACACCAAATATCTAAACTCTAGGCCTTGTGGTTTCTGACTAGAAGATTTTTTAAAGTTTTTCCTATATAACTCTATGTAAAACATGTGACCCCTGGGGCGCAGCCATTTTTGATCCAGGAGCCATGATTTGAACAAACTTGGAAAAGGTCCACTGGACAATGCTGCACAACAAATATCTAAACTCTAGGCCTTGCGGTTTCTGACAAGAACATTTTTTAAAGTTTTTCCTTTATAACTCAATCTAAAACATGTGAGCCCTGGGGCGGGGCCATTTTTGACTCAGGAGCCATGATTTGAACAAACGTGGTAAAGGTAAACTGGACAATGCTGCACACCAAATATCTAAACTCTAGGCCTTGTGGTTTCTATCAAGAAGATTTTTAAGTTTTCCTTATAACTCTATGTAAAATCAACTGACCCCTGGGGTGGGGTCAGTTTTGACCCTTCGGTCATTATTTGAACAAACTTGGTAGAGGTCCACTAAATGATGCTTCATACCAAATATCTAAGCTCCGGGCCTTGAGGTTTCAGAGAAGAAGATTTTTACAGATCCAACCTTTAAAATCTAATTTTATTTCCAGTGAACCAGAAATGCAATGGACCAGAACCATTTAAACAATCTTGGTAGAGCTTCATGCAAGGAACATCCCAGGCATGTTTCATTTAATTTGGCCCTTTGGTTTCAGAGGAGATGTCATTTAAATGAAAAGTTGACGATGGACGGACGGACGGACGGATGGACGGATGGACGACGGACAAAGACTGATCAGAAAAGCTCACCCTGAGCACTTTGTACTCAGATGAGCTAAAAACACAAGAGGGCCATGATGGCCCTGGATCGCTCACCTGAGTACTTTGGCTGTAGGTTTGCTGTTAAGCAGTATTTCATTTTTTAATTGAAAATTTGGAAGTGCCTACAAACCAAATATATAAAATATCAGTCAATAAATAAAGGCTCTATGACAGAAAGTAGAAATATCTATTGTAAGCTTATAATGGTGACCTTGACCTTGTTGCCAGTGACCTCAAACCCTACCCATGGGTAGAGGTCCCTGCTCGCTATATACTGAATATCAAAGATATTGGTCTATAAATGAAGGCTCTATGAGGTACAGAAGATATATCTATTTTTAGCCTCCATGACCTTTAACCTAATCTAATAATTTCAAAAGCTTGATAAAGCTTGCTTCATGCCAAATTTTAAAATTCTAGGCCTTGTGGTTTCAGACAAGATTTTTAAAGATTTTCTTCTATACTGCTATTTAAAACTTGTGACCCCTCAGGGGGGGGCCCAATAGTGACCCCAGGGACATTTTTCAAACAAACTAGGTAGAGGTCCACTAGACAATGATGCATACCAAATATCTAAGCTGTAGGCATTGAGGTTCCCAGTAAGAAGATTTTTAAAGATTGCCTTTTTCACATATTAAGGGCCCCCGGGGCGGGGCCAATTTTGACCCTGGCTTAACATATAAACAATACTGGTAAAGGTTCTCAACACAATACTCCACACCAAATATCTAAGGCCTAGTCCAATTAGTTTCAGAGAAAAATGATTTTTCATGTTTTTCCTATATAACTATATGTAAACCAAGAGAATCCTGGGGCGGGGCCAATTTTGACCCAGGGGACATAATATGAACAAACTTGGTAGACATCCACCAGGCAATGCTACATACCAAATATCTAAGCTGTAGGCATTGTGGTTTCTGAGAAGAAGATTTTTTTAAGATTTCCTATATAGCCTATGTAAAATCAATTGACCCCCGGGGTGGGGCCAAATTAGACCTCATGGGCATAATTTGAATAAACTTGATAGAGGTCCACAAGACAATGCTATATACCAAATCTTAAGGCTCAGGGCCTTGTGGTTTCAGACGAGAAGATTTTCAAAGTTTTGCCTTTAAATTGCCATAGCAACCAGAGTTCTTGATGAAATTGAATTCTTTGATCAACTTTGGTAGAGCTTCATGCAAGGAACATCCCAGGCAAGTTTCATCAAATTTGGCCCAAAGGTTTCAGATAAGATGTCGTTTGAATGAAATTGTTGACGGACGACAGACAAAGACCGGTCACAATAGCCCACCCTGAGCCTTTGGCTCAGGTGAGCTAAAAACAAAATTAACAGAAAAGATTTTTTTCTGTAACTAAGGTACAGTTTTTCTAAATATGAGCATCATTTTTTCTGTGATATACTTATTTTATCATGTTTATGCACCTTCATATACAAGAAGTTTTCATTAATTATTCATCTATTAATGCACTTGTCTTCCTATTGTATAAAGTTCTTGTGATTTTGGACACTAGATTTCCAAGTATCAACAATTTTAACTCCTAAAACTTCACTGCCTTGCTTTTTGATCTCCAAATGAACTGATCCAGGTTCTGCAAACCACTGTGGAATGGTCATCACCAAGAGCAAAGAAGAGAAGATCTGCTGGCAAAACCATGACAATGTATCTTGCAGTAATAACTCTGCCTTGCTGTCTTACATATTGACTGCAACTACATGCAGTTCGTCAAGTGCAAAGGCTGTTTCACAATTCTAAAATTATGGAAAAAAAACAGTGAACAGGCATAATTACACAACGTTAAGTCAAAATATCAAAAGATGTATAAACTGTAAAATTTAATTGGAAATACAAGGGGGATCAGTGATCACATGTGTCGCCTGATGATAGCCAATTAAGCTGTTGCACTGAGAGGTGATTGGACAGATTGTTGGCTAAAACGCGATTTTTTATTCAAGGGCCATAACTCAGCTAAAAATTATTCAACCAAAAAACCTGTTAAATAAGTGCAAGTACTTGAGGTACCCATCAATTCTGTAACATTTCATTCAAATCGCTTCAGTCGTATAAAAGAAGTAGTGCGGAAAATGTTTAAAAATAAAAATCATTAAAGGCCCATTACTCTGACAAAAATCACTGAACTGGAAAATGCCGGCTATATGTACAACTAAACTTGGTACTGATCATTCTTGTAAAGTTTGGATGAAATTGCACCAGTAGTTTCTGAGGAGTAGTCTGGACAAGTTTTGTGATGAACGACAGATGGACGGACAGACAATGGAGAAGTGATCCCTGCATGTAATGGCTACTTTGTAACATGTCGCAGCTACTGTGAAGCAGGCAATGCAAAAATCATTAACAGGCCAAAACGCCTCTTTTTATTCAAGGGCCAATAATCACTCAACTGAAAAACCCGTTAGATATGCGCAAGTACTTGAGGTACTGATCAATCCTGTAACATTTCATTCAAATTGCATTAGTAGTATAAGAGAAGTTTAAAAATAAAAATCATAAAAGGGCCATAACTCTGACAAAATTCATTGAATTGGAAAATGCCGACATCATGCACAACTAGACTTTGTACCGATCATTGCTGTAAAGTTTGGATGAAATTGCACCAGTAGTTTCTGAGGAATAGTCCAGACAAGTTTTGTGATGGACGGACAGATGGACAGAGGGACGACGGAGAAGTGATCCCTATATGTGTACTTGTGCTACTTTGTAGCAGGCCACACAAAAAAGAATAGATCACTGTAATGACACATTAAGAAAGCATTGTAGTAAAATACAAGATAATTGTGGAATTAATCTAGATAGGTAATAATTGTAAGCAAAAAATTCTGCATAGAATTGTATTCAAACTTCACAGAAATATTGTTCAAATATATCTTTATAGTAGTTATTATTTTTAGGTTTGTTTTTAATTTAATGCCCATATCATATTCAATAATTTATCAGAGTGGACAGTTTATATCTAACCATCCTTCTTGGTAATGGCCAGTCTCCATAAGAAACTGCCAACTTTCTTACATTAAGGGCCATATAGTAATAAATGTAACATAATAAGGTATCATACAATGAAACAGACCATAACATTTTGATACCACAACTGAAATTTATCAAACATACCTTAATTGATTTTTGTACAGTTGTGGACTAAGTCTCATTTTCTCACTAATAAATCATCACCTTTGTTACTTCCACAAAATCCCAAGTGACATCACATGTTGCATCCCACTAGAGTGTGATCATTACCTTCCAAGATCCATCTTAATGTGTAACTGTTTTACTGAAACATCTTTTCCTTTGACCTTAAATATTCTCTGGTTGTCTTCCTGCAGGATGAAATAATCAGTACAATTTTCTGAACTACTCACTGGTTTAAACTTGTTCAAACAAAATGATCTATATTAGGCAACATACTAAACATAACTTCCACTAAGGAAGTTTAATTTCATTAATTTTGAGTTTTATGTACATTTTGAACAAAGTTTCAGCCTCATCTAGCACAGGCAGGTGGTTAATCTGTCAGACAGTGATCATTTTATAAATGTGCCAGTACTCCACTCCTCTCATCTAGCACAGGCAGGTGGTTTATCTGTCAGACAATGATCATTTTATAAATGTGCCAGTACTCCACTCCTCTCATCTAGCACAGGCAGGTGGTTTATCTGTCAGACAATGATCATTTTATAAATGTGCCAGTACTCCACTCCTCTCATCTAGCACAGGCAGGTGGTTAATCTGTCAGACAATGATCATTTTATAAATGTGCCAGTACTCCACTCCTCTCATCTAGCACAGGCAGGTGGTTTATCTGTCAGACAATGATCATTTCATAAATGTGCCAGTACTCCACTCCTGATCTCTTTGAGAATCTGCAGCCTTTATTACATATAGCAGGGCTCAAACCAACTGCTCTTTTTTTTAGTAAAAGGCTTCAGTTATTGCAAGTCATTGACTCTAACCAACTGACCTGAAGAAAGGTCAGTTGTAAAAAGTAAAACCAAGACAAAGGTTTAAGGCAAAAGATAAACAAGAGGGCCATGATGGCTCTGGATCGCTCACCTGAGTACTTTGGCTGTAGGTTTGCTGTTAAGCAGTATTTTATTTTTTTTATTGAAAATATGTAAGTGCCTACAAACCAAATATGTAAAATATCAGTCAATAAATAAAGGCTCTATCACAGAAAGTAGAAATATCTGTTATGAGCTATGGTGACCTTGACCTTGACCCAGTGACCTCAAACCCAACCCATAGGTAGAGGTCCCTGCAAGGAACCTATATACTGAATATCAAAGATATTGGTCTATAAATGAAGGCTCTATGAGGTACAGTAGATAAATCTATTTTTAGCCTCCAAGACCTTTAACCTAATCTAATAATTTGAAAAAGCTTGATAAAGCTTGCTTCATGCCAAATTTTAAAATTCTAGGCCTTGTGGTTTCAGACAAGAAGATGTTTAAAGATTTCCTTTTTTACATATTAAGGGCCCCCAGGGCAAGGCAAATTTTGACCCAAAGGCCAACATTTAAACAATATTGGTAAAGGTTCTTTACGCAATACTCAACACCAAAAATCTAAGGGTAGACCTATTTGTTTTGGAGAAAAAATATTTTTCATGTTTTTCCTCTATAATCTATGTAAACCAAGACAACCCTGGGGCGTGGCCAATTTTGACCCAGGGAACATAATTTGAACAAACTTGGTAGACATCCACTAGACAATGCTACACATCAAATATCTAAGCTGTAGGCATTGTGGTTTCAGAGAAGAAGATTTTTAAAGTTTCTAAATACGTCTATGTAAAATGAAGTGATCCCTGGGGCGGGGCCAATTTTGACCCCAGGGAAATAATTTGAATTATTTTTATAGAGTTTCTTTAGAGGGTGCTAAATGCCAAATATCTAAGCTCTAGGCCTTGTGGTTTCAGACAAGAAGATTTTCCTATATAACTCTATATAAAACATATGACTGCCAGGGTGGGGCCTGTTTTGACCCCAGGGTCATGATTTAAACAAACTTTGTGCAGGTCAAGTAGATGATGCTTCATACTAAATATCAAAGCTGCAAGCCTTGCCCTTTTGGAGGAGAAGATTTTTAAAAGTTTTCCCTATATATCTCTATATAATATATTTGACCTCTAGGGCGGGGCCATTTTTTACCCTGTGACCATGATTTGAACAAACTTGGTAGAGGTCCACTATGCAATGCCACATGCAAAACATCAAAGCTCTAGGCTTTGCAGTTCTGTAGAAGATTTAAAAAAAAAAATTTCCCTATATAAGTCCATATAAAACATGTGACCCCTTGGGCGAGGCTGGTTTTGATCCCAGGATCATGATTTGAACAGACTTGGTAAAGGTCCACTAGATGATGCTTCATACCAAATATCTAAGCTCCAGGCCTTGTGGTTTCGGAGAATAAGATTTTAAAAGTTTTTCCTATATAACTCTATGTAAAACTTGTGACCCCTGGGGCGGGGCCATTTTTTATCCAGGGGTCATGATTTGAACAAACTTGATAGAGGTGTACTAGATGATGCTTCACACCAAATATCTAAGCTCCAAGCCTTGTGTTATGGAGAAGAAGATTTTTAAAAAAATTTTCCTATATAACTCTATGTAAAACTAGTGACCCCTGGGGCGGGGCTGTTTTTGACCCGGGGGTCATGATTTGAACAAACTTGGTAAAGGTCCACTAAACAATGCTACACACAAAATATCTTAACTTTAGGCCTTGCAGTTTCTGACAAGAAGATTTTTAAAGGTTTTCCTATATAACTCTATGAAAAACTTGTGACCCCCGGGGCGGGGCCATTTTTGATCCAGGGGTCAGGATTTGAACAAACTTGTTAGAGGTCGACTAGGTGATGCTTGATACCAAATATCAAAGCTCCAGACCTTGTGGTTTTGGAGGAGATGATTTTTAAAGATCCAACTTTTAAAATCTATTTTTAGCTCCTGTGGCCCAGAAATGCAATGGAACGGAACCATTTGAACAAACTTGGTACACCTTCATGCAAGGAACATCCATGGCAAATTTTATCAAATTTGGCCCAGTGGTTTCAGAGGAGATGTCATTTGAATGAAAAGTTTACGGACGGACGGATGCCGTACGGATTGCGATCACAAAAGCTCACCTTGTCGCTCTGTGACAGGTGAGCTAAAAATATGACAATAAAACATCTCTAGCATTTTTTAAAGAATGTTTTTTTTTTTTATTATGATACCGGTATCTATCAATGTAAGGATGTATGATAACTGTGGAAATAGAATAAAGACATATTAAACATGGGAAATCTTATAAATTTGTTTTGTTTTATCTTACACAACTGTGTGACAACTCACCTCTTTAATCATACCCTACACACAGACCCTTTGTTTAACCACAGATCAGTGAACTCCAATGTGCAGAGTAGGAGCAAGGGAGGGATACTCCCGTAGAGACATTATCAAAGTTAACTCTGTGCTCCTCTGTTGTTATCATATTACTTGTGATAAACACTTTTGTTGCTTGTGTTGCAACAAGGTAGGCTGGTTTGTCATCCCTCTTCAAAATTACCTCCCCCAAAACAACAGTTTCCTCCTTTTGGCTGGTGGTTTACCTGTCACACCATGATTATTTAACAAGTCACTTTACTGCATACGGCTCCATCACATGACCATGCAGTCTATCACTTCCATTAGGGCCCTTGTAGTGAGTGGCTTGTGCAAGTGCTGTAACTTGTACTGGCATCCCATACTGGTCCACTTCCTTTGTTTACTATCTTTAGAATGATGTTCATCTGGAACAAGAGTAAAAATGATAAAAAATAGTAATATTTTATAATTTCAGAGTCAATTTGTTCTTTAGTAATCTTTGGGGTTCAAAGGTAGGAAATATCAGGATGTTTCAGCTGCAAAGTAAGCACAAACTTACTGTTACCATAATAAGGGTTAACAAAAAAAGCCAAAAAATACATGGTAAAAGTGGAATGAAACTGGTGATATGGTGACCACCAACCATCTCACATACCATCACAAGTGTTTACAGTGCTTTATCTTAAACAAGAAGGCCATGATGGCCCTAAATCGCTCACCTGAGTCTCATTGCTCATGTCACAAGTATCATCACTGGCTGTTATGGGTGTTCGTTGTTCGCAAATTTGAATAAGTTTGCAGTAAGTTTGAAGACTCTGGGTGTAATGGTACTCAAATTTTTCAGCAGAAAGGTTTTATTCTACAGGTCCCAGTGAACTTGACCTTTGAACTACAGACCCCAAAAACAATAGGGTTCTTCTAATTTCCCTATGAAGTTTAAAGGGTCTGGGTGTAATGGTACACCAGTTACTGAGCAGGAATAGTTTCCACTCTACAGGTCCCTGTGACCTTGACTTTTGACTTACTGACCCCAAAAATGATAGGGTTCTTTTACTGAGTAAAGACAATCATCCTATGAAGTTTGAAGGCTTTGGGTAAAATGGTACTCCAGTTACTGAGCAGAAACAGTTTTCACTCTACAGGTCCCTGTGAACTTAACCTTTGACCTATGGACCCTAAAAACAATAGGGTTCTTCTAATACAATTATCCTATAAAGTTTGAAGGCTCTGGGTGTAATTGTAATACTGTTACTCTGCAGAAAATTTTTTTAATATACAGATCTCTGTGACCTTGACCTTTGACATACTAGCCTCAAAAACAATATGGAATTCTATTTAGTAAAAGCAATCATCCTATGAAGTTTGAAGGCTCTGGGTGTAATGGTATTCCAGTTACTGAGCAGAAACAGTTTTCACTCTAGAAATCCCTGTGAACTTAACCTTTGACTTAAGGACCCTAAAAACAATAGGGTTCTTCTAATACAATTATCCTATAAAGTTTGAAGGCTCTAGGTGTAATGGTACTACAGTTACTCTATAGAAATACTTTTCACTATACAGGTCCCTGTGACCTTGACCTTTGACATACTAGCCCCAAAAAAACTATGGTTCTTCTATTTAGTAAAAGCAATCACCCTATGAAGTTTGAAGGCTCTGGGTGAAATGGTAGTCCTGTTTTTTCGTGGAAAAAGTTTTACTCTAGAGGTCTCTCTGACCTTGACCTTTGACCTACAAACCCCAGAAAAATACTCAAAAAGGGCAATAACCCTGTGAAGTTTGAAGGCCTTGGGTCAACTTGTACTCAAGTTATTGAAAGGAAACAAAGTGTGAAAGACAGACAGACAAACAGACACCCATGGACAAGGCAAAAACAATATGTCTCCATCAGAAGGGTTGGGTTTGGGGGGGGGGAGACATAACAACAAAAATTAAAGGTCTAGCCCTTATGCAGAAAAGGCACAAACCTCATGAAATTTCTCCTTCCTTTCTTACAGATTGCAGTATTTATCTGAAACAACACAACTTACAGAATTCCCATTGTCTAAATTTCAGTGTTTCAATTGGCTGATCTATAAATACTTAATCATGTGAATGTTTTTTTGCAAAAATGATGAAATAGGGATGTCAAAACAGTCATGTCGACAATATACATTCAGAACCATGTTGATGGCTCGATAAGCCCCTATCTCCGTATATTAAATTTGCAAGATCTTGTTTAGTCTCCGTTATAAAATGTAATTCACCCGAACATTTAAGTTTGAAGCCTACAAAGAAGGTTGACCTACTTTCTTGTATAGACAGCAATGCCTGACATTCAGAATAAGCGCTCAAGGACAAAACTGTTTTCATTTCCTAAAACATATCTGAAAATAATAATTTGCTTAAAATAAATTTAAAAAGACTACTTACAATGCTGTTTTATTTTATAAATTATATCTTCCATCACAAATCAGCTGCATGATCCAAAATGGCCGTAAGCTAAGAAATAAGATCCGACATTGCGAAATCAATGTGCGTAATCACTTTGTTACAGTAAAAAGTGTTCGATTTTTCGGTCTCATTTGAAAATTAAAATGAACACATAATAAAGAACCTTTATCAAAACTAAACAAGAAGTCCATAATTTATTAACTATTTTCAATTAATTTCTGAAAAAAATCATCGAACTATTTCGAAGCGTAGGATTACTACTTCTTTGAAATATAATGTGAAATGCCCCAAATTTCCTGAAAATTTGGCAAGCATAGTTATACCTTTGGAGGGCGAAAGCATTCCCCCCACCCACAAAAATTTGGCTATTTTAGCAAAATTCAATAATATGACCTTGACCGTCAAGGTCATTTTAAGTTCAAGGTCATACCTGAATAATTAATTTACATGTAGGTTTTGTCATAAGCATCATTTAGTCCAAGTATAGGTAAAATCTAAATAAAACAAGAGCCATGTTACAAATGGTTAATCCCCCCGCCGGGAAGAAGCTACCTGAAGGTTGTACTTTCAAACACTCAATGTAATAATGTTTGAAGAAAATCCCACAAAAAATAGGCAAGGTAGAGTTATTGTTCTTGCAAACTGCACTTCCTACCAATGTGCTATGTCAGTGTATTAAGTTTGAAGAAAATCGCTCAAGCACTTTTTGAGTTATGCTTCGGACAAAGTTTTTCAATTAAATCAGATAAAGGGGAATAATTCTAAAAGTAGGCAAGGTAGAGTTATTATTCTTACACACTGCACCTCCTCCAAATGTACTCTTTCAGTATATGAAGTTTGAAGAAAATCACTCAAGTACTTTTGGAGTTATGCTCCCGACAACACTGGAATGGACGCACGCACGGACGGACAGAGACCATTTCTAATATCCCCTCCTCCTTTCACGGGGATAATAAGTTCAAGAATTCAAGAATTAGATAAACATGTATATGCTGGGATTTTTAAAATGTAAACAAGTAAATCTGATAAAGGGGAATAACTCTAAAAAATAGGCAAGGTAGAGTTATTGGACTTGCACACTGCACTACCTACCAATGTGCTCTGTCAGTGTATGAAATTTGAATAAAATCCCTCAAGTAGTTTTGGAGTTATGCTCCGGACAAAATTTATTAAGTAATTCTGATAAAGGGAAATAACTCTAAAAATAGGCAAGGTAGAGTTATTGTACTTGCACACTGCACTACCTACCAATGTGCTCTGTCAGTGTATGAAGTTTGAATAAAATCCCTCAAGTAGTTTTAGAGTTATGCTCCGGACAAATTTTATCAAGTAATTCTGATAAAAAGGAATAACTCTAAAAAATAGGCAAGGTAGAGTTATTGTTCTTGCACACTGCACTACCTATCAATGTGCTCTGTCAGTGTATGAAGTTTGAATAAAATTCCTCTAGCAGTTTTGGAGTTATGCTCCGGACAAAATTTATCAAGTAAATTTGATAAAGCGGAATAACTCTAAAAAAAGGCAAGGTAGAGTTATTGGACTTGCACACTGCACTACCTACCAATGTGCTCTGTCAGTGTATGAAGTTTGAATAAAATCCCTCAAGTAGTTTTGGAGTTATGCTCCGGACAAAATTTATCAAGTAAATTTGATAAAGCGGAATAACTCTAAAAAAAGGCAAGGTAGAGTTATTGGACTTGCACACTGCACTACCTACCAATGTGCTCTGTCAGTGTATGAAGTTTGAATAAAATCCCTCAAGTAGTTTTGGAGTTATGCTCCGGACAAAATTGTTTCGGACAGACGCACGGACACACGGACGCACGGACACACGGACGTACGGACAGACGAAGGGCATTCCTAATATCCCCTCCGCCTTTGGCGGGGGGATAAATAACTTGACCTTGAAGGTTCTGGTCATTCTATGGTCAAGATCATACTTTAATTATTCAACCTGTTAGTTTTTTCATAAGTGTTGTTTTGTCCAATTATGAATGAAATCTGTAAATTATTACAATATAAGAAAATTCAATAATTTGACCTTGAATGTCAAGGTCATTTTAAGGTTTAAGTCACCCTTGAATAATTTAACATGTAGGTTTTGTCATGAGTGTTGTTTTGTCCAAGTTTTAATCAAAGACAACTAAAAATGACGTTATGGCCAATTTTAGCAAAATTCAATAATTCGACCTTGACGTCATGGTCATTTGAAGGTCAAGGTCACACTTGAATGATTCAATGTGTCAGTTTTTTCATAAGTGTTGTTTTGTCCCAATATGAATCAAATCAAAACATAAATAACAAAGTTATGGCCAATTAACACAAAATTCAATCACTTGACCTTGAATCTCAAGGTCATCTGAAGGTCAAGGTCATACTTTAATAAATATAAATGTCAGTTTTGTTTCTTAATCAAAGTATGAATCAAATCCATAAATAAGCAACAGTTATGAAAATTTAAGCAAAATACAATAATTGGACCTTGAATGTCAATCTTATTTTAGGGTAAAAGTCACACATGTCAGTTTTGTCAAAAGTTCTGTTTTGTCCAAGTATGAATCAAATCCAACCATCAATAACAAACTTATGACCAATTTCAGCAAAATTCAAAAATTTGATCTTGACTGTCAAGGTCATTTTTTAGGTCAAGGTCAAACTTGAAAGAATCAAAATGTCGGATTTGTCAAAAGTATTGTCTTGTCCAAGTATGCATCAAATCCATAAATAAATGACACAGTTATGGCAATTTAAGCAAAATTCAATCACCTGACCTTGACGGTCAAGGGCATATTTAGGTTATCGTCATACTTGAGTTATTCAACATGTCAGTTTTGTCAAATTGTTGTTTTGTCCAAGTATGAATCAAATCCAACCATCAATAACAAACTTATGACCAATTTCAGCAAAATTCAAAAATTTGATCTTGACTGTCAAGGTCATTTTTTAGGTCAAGGTCAAACTTGAAAGAATCAAAATGTCGGATTTGTCAAAAGTATTGTCTTGTCCAAGTATGCATCAAATCCATAAATAAATGACACAGTTATGGCAATTTAAGCAAAATTCAATCACCTGACCTTGACGGTCAAGGGCATATTTAGGTTATCGTCATACTTGAGTTATTCAACATGTCAGTTTTGTCAAATTGTTGTTTTGTCCAAGTATGAATCAAATCCAACCATAAACAACAAAGTTATGACAATTTAAGAAAAATTCAATCATTTGACTTTGACAGTCATGGTCATTATAAGGTTAAGGTCACACTTGAATAATTTATGTCGGCTTTGTTATAAGTGTTGTTTTGTCCAAGTCTGATTCAAATCCAACCATAAATAACAAAATTATGGCCAGTTTTAACAAAATTCAATAATTTGACCATGACTGTCAAGGTCAATTAAAGGTCAAGGTCAAACCTGAAATAATCATAATTTCAAATTTGTCATAAGTGTTGTTTCGTCCAAATATGAATCAAATCAATAAATAAACAAAAAAGTTATGACAATTTAAGAAACATTCAATCAGGGCTCCCGAAAACTGAAAATTTGCCGGTTTTGACCGAATTGTAACTCTATGGACCGATTTCGATGTCCAAATATCCTTAAAAAATCGGTCCAGATAATTTCCAAAATAAAAAAAATCTGTCTAACTTTTTAAAACACAGTCAAAATCTCACACCAAAACCTCAGTTGATCGCTAATCCGGTACTTCACACCTATCGTAAAACCATAAAACTATCACTGTTGCCCGCGGCAATTATCGCCAATTAACTTGTAAACAAGTAAAAGTGTGCTTGATTTGCAGCCGGCCAATCGATTAAAGTTGACCGGCTCAAACTGTGCAATATAATTTCATCGAAATCATACTCCCCGCAGCAGTTACTTCCCCTGATCAGTACAGAAAAGCAGTTAAAGTAGAAAAGCGTGACGTAACCGGTGCGAGGAGTGTGCATCGAAATAGGCGATAACTGTCGTCTGCATAATTTCATTAAGGGCTTAAAAGTAATTGTAGAGGCTAGCTGCAGCACAAAGCACACTTTAAAATATCAGTGACTAGTTTGACGTTGTAAAATTAGCTCTAATTCTACTTTCGCTTTGAAAAACACATATTTTTACGACGTCAACACTATCATAACTCAATTTGTTCTTTGCCCTTAAATCGTTTCTATTTTTTTTTTGTTGGTTCTTGGTCTCGGGGGGGAGGGGGTCGAGGTCTCGGACCGATTGAGATTTCAAAATTTTAGGAGCCCTGCATTCAATCATCTGACCTTCATAGTCAAGGTCAGTTTTATGGTCATATTTGAGTTATTCAACATGTTGGTTTTGACATAAGTGTTGTTTTGACCAAGTATAAATCAAATCCAACCATAAACAACAAAGATAGGGCCAATTTTAGCAAAATTCAATAATTTGACCTCTAAGGCAAAGGTCATTTATGAGTCAAGGTCAAGTTTAGTCTGGTCCACTTGAAGATCCTATCCAAAGGGTTGTTGTGTCCAAGAATGAAGACAATCCACCTATTAATAATTAAGGTTATAGCCAATTTTAGCAAAATTCAATAATTTGACCTTGAAGGTGAAGGTCATTTATTAGTCAAGGTCAAATTTAGTCTGGTCTACCTAAAGATTTTGTCAAAAGGGTTGTTGTATCCAAGCATGAAGAGAATCCACCTTTTAATAATAAAGTTATGGCCAATTTTGGCAAAATTCAGTATTTTGACCTTGAATGTGAAGGTCATTTATGAGTCAAGTCAAGTTTAGTCTTGTCTTCTTGAAGGTCTTTCCCAAAGATGTTGTGTCCAATTTTTAAGACAATCCAAAATAGAAAAAAAAATCATGATCGATGTTAAAGTTTTGGGATGGGAACGACAACGACAACGGCAGCTGCAACTACACCATGACTATAGCAATAACTCAATTTTTTCTTCAAAAAAAGTCAAGCTAAAAATGAATAATTTTGTCATTAGGAATATGGGAAAAATAGGGATTCCTTGCGATGGGGAATGGTCCCTTTACTGGACTCGCCTAGAGAAGGGGTACACACTGCCATAGGAATTTTAGAATGTTGATTAGAGTCCAGGTATTTAAGTACGTATACCTATGAATGTATCTATACCTAACTGATTATCTTACTTACTACAGGGATTTGTAAAAGGAAATGGATGGTGAAGAGATAAGAAACACTTAGTCATAACAAGCATTTTAGAAGCCTTAATTTTGTTTATAGATGATATACCTTCATTTCTATCGTAACTGTAGATAACTTATGATTGACACTTTTTAAAGTTGTTTTTAGTTGAGACATTTGTCATAGCAATATATTCAAGGAGGGGACCTTGCCCTTTGACCTGGTGACCTGAAAAGCGATAGGGATCATCCACTGGTCATGACCAACTTACATACCAAATTTGAGGAACCTGTGCCCAAGCATTCTAAAATTATTGATTGGTAACCATTTTGCTTTTCAAGATCACATGTGACACCTGTGGTGGGGCCAATAATGACCCAAGGGACATAATTTTAGCAGCTTTGTAGGAGTACCTCTAGAAGTTGCTACATGCCAAATATCTGAGGTCTTGTAGTTTCAGACAAGAATATTTTTAAAGTTTTATCTTTTGGTTGCCACAAAACCAGAGTAGTTTAGAAACTTCAGCAGAGGACCACCCAATAATCATTCCTGTCAAATTGCTTTAAATTTGACTCAGCCGGAGATGTTGTTTGAAGTAATTGTGGACAGACAGTGACGGACAAAATAGGATAATAACAGCTCATCCAAAGCTGTGCTCAGCTGAGCTAATAAAGTGTGTGCATAAGATTCTTTTACATATTTATTATTACTGCCACAAACATTCATAAAACTGGAATAAAAAGATCTGAAACTTAGACAATACTGATTACTGTTTGAAACCACGTTTACAACTTTTTCTGCAAACATATTATGAGAACATGTACTGACAACAGTAAACCATAAACAAGAGGGCCATGATGGCCCTAGATCGCTCACCTGAGTATTTTGGCTGTAGGTTTGCAGTTAAGCAGTATTTCATGTTTTAATTGAAAATATGTAAGTAACGTAAATATAAATATGTAAATATGTTAAATATTAGTCAATAAATAAAGGCTCTATGACAGAAAGTAGAAATATCTATCATAAGCTATGGTGACCTTGACCTTGACCCAGTGACCTAAAACCCTACCCATAGGTAAAAGTCCATGCAAGGATCCTATATACCAAATATCAAAGATATTGGTCTTTAAATGAAAGCTGTATGAGGTACAGTATTTAAACCTATTTTTAGCCTCAGTGACCTTAAACCTAATCTAATTATTCGAACTAGATGGGTGTTCAGTGGAACACTTGTGTCGCCCTTGGGTACTCTGTTAGAATAACTAAAAAGGTAAACAAGAGCCTGCTGGAAAAGACAGCATGCTAGTCAAAGTACAACCAGACATGTCCACAGACAGTACGCTCCACTTTTCTCATTGCTGGATAATTAATTATAAGCCAAGTTAAACAAGAGGCCCAAGTGAAAAAAATTTGACTGGGGCAGGGCAAGTACCTAGTCATACAAGATGAAAAAAAAAATTTGGGTCAAGTAGTTATGTATTTAAAAAAAAATAAAAAAATTTTGGGCCCCCGATAGTGGGGTGTGTGTGTGAGAGAGAGGGGGTGATGGGAAGTGAAGTACCTATCTATTAAAAAAAAAAAAAAAAAAAAAAAAAAAAAAAAAATTGGGTCGGGTGGGCGGGTTGAGGGTGGATGGGGAGTCAAGTATTAAAATTTAAAAAACAACCCTGGAGGGGGGGTAAAAAAAACAAGAGGGCCATGATGGCCCTATATCGCTCACCTGAATATGACTGCTTTTAACAAAGTTGCTATGGACCTGGTTAATTGACCCATATTCAAACTTGGCCTAGAAATTATTGAAACAATCTTTCTGACAAATTTCAAGGTTATTTGGACTGAAAGTGTAGCCTCTAGAGTGTTAACAAGGTTTTTCCATATTTGGGCTCTGTGACCTAGTTTTTGACCCCAGATGATCCATATCCAAACCTGAGCTAGAAATCATCAAAACAACCTGTCTGACAAATTTCCAGGACATTTGGACTGAAAATGTAGCCTCTAGAGTGTTTACAAAGTTTTTTGATATTAAGGCTCTGTGACCTAGTTTTTTAATACAGATGACCCATATTCAAAGTTGAGCTGGAAATCAAAGAAGCAACCTTTCTGACAAATTTTCAGGTTATTTGGAATTAAAATCTTAACTCTAGAGTGTTAACAAGGTTTTTCCATATTTGGTCTCTGTGACTTAGTTTTTGACCAAAGATGACCCATATTAGTACTTGAGCTAGAAATCATCAAAACAACCTGTCTGACAAATTTCCAGGATATTTGGACTGAAAATGTAACCTCTGGAGTGTTAAAATGGTTTTTACATTTTAGGGCTCTGTGACCTAGTTGTTGATCCCAGATGACCCATATCCTAATCTGGGCTAGAAATCATTGAAACAACCTTTCTGACAAATTTCAAGGACATTTGGACTGAAAATGTAACCTCTAGAGCATTAACAATGATTTTCTACTTTTTGGCCCTGTGTCCTAGTTTTTGACCCCACATAACCCATATTCAAAACTGAGCTAGAAATCATTAAAACAATCTTTCTGACAAATTTCAAGGTTATTTGAACTGAAAATGTTACCTCAATGCGTGTTAACAAGGTTTTTCCATATTTGGGGTCTGTGACCTAGTTTTTGATTTCAGATGACCTTTATTCGAATCTGAGCTAGAAATCATTAAAACATTTTTTCTGACAAATTTCGAGAATATTTGGACTGAAAAGTAGCTTCTAGAGTGTTAACAAGTTTTTTTTCTATTTTTGGGTTCTGTGACCTAGTTTTTGATTTCAGATGACACATATTCAAATTTAACCTAGAAATCATTGAAACAACCTTTCTGACAGATTCCAGGTTATTTGGACTGAAAATGTTACCTCTAGAGTGTTAACAAGGTTTTTCCATATTTGGGCTCTGTGACCTAGTTTTTGACCCCAGATGACCCAATTTTGAACTTGAGCTAAAAATCATCAAAACAACCTTTCTGACAAATTTCAAGGATATTTGGCCTGAAAATGTAACCTCTAGAGTGTTAACAAGGTTTTTCTATTTTTGGGCTTTGTGACCTAGTTTTTGAACCCAGATGACCCATATTCGAACTTGAGCTAGAAATCATAGAAACAACCTGTCTGACAAATTTCCAGATTATTTGGACTGAAAATGTTACTTCTCCTTCTACAAGAAGATTTTCAAAGTTTTCACTATATAAGCCTATGTAAAACCAATGACCCCGGGGTGGGGCCAAATTTGACTCCAGGGGTATAATTGGAACAAACTTGGTAGAGGTCCACTAGACAATGCTACATACTAAATCTTTAGGCTCAGGGCCTTGTGGTTTCAGACAAGAAGATTTTCGAAGTTTTTCCTATATAAGCCTATGTAAAACCAATGACCCCAGGGTGGGGCCAAATTTGACCCCAGAGGTATAATTTGAACAAATTTGGTAGAAGTCCACTAGACAATGCTACATACCAAATATCTAAGCTCTATGCCTTACGGTTTCTGACAAGAAGATTTTTAAAGTTTTTCCTATATAACTCTATGTAAAACAAGTTTCCCCTGGGGCGGGGCCATTTTTGACCCAGAGGCCATGATTTGAACAAACTTGGTAGAGGTCCACTAGACAATGCTGCACACCAAATATCTTAGCTCTATACCTTACGGTTTCTGACAAGAAGATTTTTAAAGTTTTTCCTATATAACTCTATGTAAAACAAGTTACCCCTGGGGCGGGGCCATTTTTGACCTTAGGATCATAATTTGAACAAACTTGGTAGAGGTCCACCAGATGATGCTTTATACCAAATATCAAAGCTCCAGGCCTTGTGGTTTCTGACAAGAAGATTTTTAAAGATCCAACTTTTAAAATCTGTTTTTAGCTCCTGTGACCCAGAAATGCAATGAACCGGAACCATTTGAACAAACTTGGTAGAGCTTCATGCAAGGAACATTCTAGGCAAGTTTCATTAAATTTTGCCCAGTGGTTTCAGAGGAGATGTCGTTTGAATGAATTGTGGACGACGGACGGACGGACGGACGGACGGACGGATGGACGGACGGACGCCGGACAATCAAGGATCCTAAAAGCTCACATGAGCATGCTCAGGTGAGCTAAAAAAAAGGGGGCGTTGAGGGGGAGTCAAGTACCTATGTATTAAAATTTAAAAAAAAAAAGGGCCCAGGGGCTGGGGGGTAAAAAAATGGGAGAGGGGGGTGACTGGTTGGGGGGGGGGGGGGTTTTGAGGGTGGATGGGGAGTCAAGTACCTATGTTTTAAAATTAAAAAAAAAAAAAATAGGGTCCGGGGGTAAATAAAATCAGAGAGGGGTGGGGGGGGGGGGGGGGGGGGGGGGTGGAGTGGGGGAAGGGTCACCATGGGAGGGAACAGGGGGGTTGGGGGGGGAGTACTTACTCATCTAATGTCAGTTAATATTTCATTTCTAGGCTTAAGAAGTTTTTTTTCCTATATATAAGTATAAGCAAAATCAAGTGACCCCTGGGGGTGGGGCTAACTGTGACCCCAGGGACATGGGTACCAACAATCTTTGCAGGGGTCTTGCTGGTGATCAAGAATTCCAAGTTTGAATGGAATATCCTTGACACTTTTTGAGACATGGACATAAAGAAAAAGGTTAACCAAGAAATTTTAACTTGAAAAAGGGGCATAACATTGCAAAAATAAATTTGAGGGTTAACTGCCCTTGAGAAATGGTGTTGTCTTAAGTGATACAATTGTAAGCATTACAGCTGGAAAGTTTGATGAAGAAACATTAAGAAATGACAAAGTTATAGCCAATGTTAAGTTTTCATGACAAAATCCAAGTACAAAAAGGGGCATTACTCTGTCAATTGTGACCTTGACCTACACATTTTGGCATCATCACGACCCTGTTGTCGTAAGCAATATAATTTGAAAGTTTGATGTTGAAATGTTAAGAAATGGCAAAGTTATTCCCAACGTTAAGTTTTCATGACAAAATCCATGTATAAAAAGGGGCATAACTCTGTCAAATGTGACCTTGACCTAGAAATTTTGGCATCAACCCGACCCTGTTATCATAAGCAATACAATTTGAAAGTTTGATAAGATAATGTTTAGAAATGGCAAAGTTATAGCCAACGTTAAGTTTTCGTGCCGGACCGACAGACAAAGTGATCCCTATGTATCGCCTTTTCTTCGAAAGGGCGACACAAAAAGCTTGATAAAGCTTGCTTCATGCCAAATTAAAAAATTCTAGGCTTTGTGGTTTCAGATATGAAGATTTATTAAAGATTTTCTTCTGTACAGCTATTTAAAACTTGTGACCCCTTGGGAGGGGCCAACAGTGACCCCAGGAAAATTTTTTCAAACATACTAGAGAGACGTACTCCAGACATTGCTACATTCCAAATCGTACGGCTCAGGGCCTTGTGGTTTCAGACAAGAAGATTTTTCAAAGTTTACCCTATATGAACTTATGTTAAAATCAGTTGACCCCCGGTGGGGCAATTTGACCCCAGAGGTATAATTTCAACTAGCTTGGTTGAGGTTTACTAGACCTTGCTACATACCAAATCTTAAGGATCAGGGCCTTGCAGTTTAAGAAAAGAAAATTTTCGAAGTTTTCCCTTATGTAAAATCAATCGACCCCTGGGGCGGGGCCATATTTGACCCCAGAGGCGTAATTTATACAAACTTGGTAGAGGTCCACTAGACAATGCATACTACATACCAAATCTTATGGCTCAGGGCCTTGTGGTTTCAGACAAGAAGATTTTTAAAGTTTCACTATATAAGCCTATGTAAAATCCATTGACCTCCGGGGCAGGGCCAAATTTGACCACTGGTGTATAATTAGTACAAACTTGGTAGAGGTCCAAAAGACAATGCTACATATAAAATCTGAAGGCTTGGGTCCTTCTGGTTTCAGACAAGAAGATTTTTAAAGTTTCACTATGTTAAATAAGTTGACCCCCGGTGCGGAGCCAAATTTGACCCCAGGGGCATAATTTGAACAAACTTGATAGAGGTCCACTAAACAATGCTATATACTAAATCTTAAGATTCAGGGCCTTGTGGTTTCAGACAAGAAGATTTTCAAAGTTTTCCTTTTAATTGCCACAGCAACCAGAGTTCTTGATGGAATTGAATTCTTTGAACAACTTTGGTAGAGCTTCATGCAAGGAATATCCCAGGCATGTTTCATCAATATTGGCTCATCGGTTTAGGAGGAGAAGTTGTTTAAGTCAAATTGTTGATGACGCATGACGCAGGCCGGACAAACAACCATCCTAATAGCTCACCCTGAGCTGATCTCAGGTGAGCTAAAAACTAGAAATGCAGACAACAATAGATCTTCAACTGATTCTATAAGCTCAATTCATGTACTTTGTTCTTGTGTTAACAAATCTAAGTATGTACAAGTATGCAGCATCTACATTATATAATAAGCCTGCACATATTTTCTTAAGTTTACTGAACAAATCCAGTGCTGAACATACCTCATCAATTTCACACAGTGTAACTTTTTTCACAGTGCTGTGTTTTAGCACCTCCCGTACCACACCACCATCACCTCCACCAACAACAAGTACCTGTAGCAAACATCTACACGTATACACTAAGAAACTGTGCGTACACCCATGCTGAGGTTGCAAAATTGTACCGTTGGTCCAAATTTCATAGACACATCTTCAGCAAGAAATGTGTCACAGACATGAATGTCCCAAAACATGGCAATGGTCACAGTCACGGTAGCTTGTAACTTGATGTTACCTTGATCATTTGTGCCAAAAAACTTTGGAGTCTTTGAACTCTTTGAAAGTATCCATTTGTCAAGGGGTAAGATTATGTCTTTTACCTATTTCCATGGTTAGGTAAATTTAATAAATTTCCAAAACTGATGTGTTTCAAAAGATACTGATCTAGTATTTTGTACCCATAGGTCACCACATGTCTTTTACAAAACAAGAGGGCCATGATGGCCTTAGATCGCTCACCTGAATACTTTGCCTTTGGGTCTGCTATTGAGCTAATATCAAAATCTTTTTTAACAAGAAATCGGTAGAACCAATGGATGCTTCCCGAATAAATGCCAATTCCAAAAGGGCTATTGTTTAATATGAAATTTTTTTTAAGTATGAAAAATAACAAAGGGCAATTACTCCCAAATTATGCAAAATAGAGTTACGGTTCTTGCATGCTGCACTTCTCCTCATAGAGATCTATCTACCAATAAAGTTTCATGTATATATCTCTTATACTTTGTGAGATATGCCCCGGACAAAAAATAACTATGAGAAATTTCAAAAGGCAATAACTAAAAAATTAATAAAACAAGAGTTATGGTTCTTGTGCACTGCACTGCTCATCAATGAGATCTATCTACTTATAAAGCTTCAAGTTGATAACTCTTATACTTTGTGAGATATGCCCCGGACAAAAAAAAACAAGTATGAGAAATTTCAAAGGGCAATAACTCACAAATTAATAAAGCAAGAGTTATGGTTCTTATGCACTGCACTGCTCCTTAATGAGATCTAACTACCTATGAAGTTTGGTCTTGATATCTCTCTTAGTTTTTGTGTTATGCTCCGGACAAAATTATGACAGATGGACAGACGAACGAACGGACGGACAAAGCGGCAACTATATGCTCGCCCTTCGGGGAGCATAAAAATCTCCATATATAAATCTATATGAATACAAGTGACCCCCAGGGCAGGGCCAAATTCACTCTAAGGGCATAATTTGAACAAGATTACCTCTACTTGATCTCCATTAAAAATATCTAAGATCTAGGCTCTGTGGTTTCAGAAAAGAGGTTTTTTTAAAGTTTTGCCTCTATAAGACGAGGTAACATCAACTGACCCCCGGGGCAGGGCCAAATTTGACACTAGGGGCATAATTTGAAAAATTTGGTAGAGGTCCACTAGACAATGCTACATACCAAATTTTACAGTAAAGCTCATGGCCTTGTGGTTTCAGACAAGAAGATTTTCAAAGTTTTCCCTATAAAAGTCTACATAAAACCAATGACCCCGGGGTGGGGCCAAATTTGACCCCAGTGGTACAATTTGAACAAACTTGGCTAGAGGTCTACTAGACAATGCTACATACCAAATCTTAAGGCTCAGGCCCTTGTCATTTCAGAGAAGAAGATTTTCAAAGTTTTCCCTATATAAGCCTTTGTAAAATCAACTGACCCCCAGGGTGGAACCAAATTTGATCCCAGGGGCAGAATATAAACAAACTTGGTAGAGGTCCACTAGACAATGCTACAAACCAAATCTTAAGGCTCAGGGCCTTGTGGTTTCAGACAAGAAGATTTTTGAAGTTTTTCCTATATAAGCCTATGTAAAACCAATGACCCCGAGGTGGGGCCAAATTTGACACTAGGGGCATAATTTGAAAAATTTGGTAGAGGTCCACTAGACAATGCTACATACCAAATCTTACAGCTCATGGCCTTGTGGTTTCAGACAAGAAGATTTTCAAAGTTTTTCCTATATAAGCCTATGTAAAACCAATGACCCCGGGGTGGGGCCAAATTTGACCCCAGTGGTACAATTTGAACAAACTTGGTAGAGGTCTACTAGACAATGCTACATACCAAATCTTAGGGCTCAGGGCTTTGTGGTTTCAGACAAGACGATTTTCAAAGTTTTCCCTATATGAGCCTATGTTAAATCAATTGACCCCCGTGGCTGGGCCAAATTTGACCCCATGGGCAGAATTTGAATAAACTTGGTAGAGGTCCACTACACAATGCTACACACCAAATCTTAAGGCTCAGGGCCTTCTGGTTTCAGACAAGAAGATTTTTTAAGTTTCACAATATGAGCCTATTAAAAACCAATGACCTTGGAGCAGAGCCAAATTTGACCCCAGGGGCATAGTTTGAACAAACTTGGTAGAAGTTCACAAGACAATGCTACATACCAAATCCTAAGGCTCAGGCCCTTGTCATTTCAGACAAGAAGATTTTTTAAAGTTTCACTATATAAGCCTATGTAAAATCAATTGACCCCCAGGGCAGGGCCAAATCTGACCCCAAGGGCATAATTTGACAAACTTTGTAGAGGTCCACTAGACGATGCTACATACCAAATTCTAAGGATCAGACAAGAAGATTTTCAAAGGTTTTCCTTTAAGTTGCCATAGCAACCAGAGTTCTCGATGGAATTGAATTCTTTGAACAACTTTGGTAGAGCTTCATGCAAGGAATATCCCAGGCATGTTTCGTCAATGTTGGCTTAGCGGTTTAGGAGGAGATATTGTTCAAGTCAAATTGTTGACGACACACGACGCATGCCGACGCACACTGGACAATCAACGATCCCAAAAGCTCACCCTGTGCAGTGCTAAGGTGAGCTAAAAAGTGTGTCAAAACAGTTTCTAACCTGTTTACCTTTTGTTTTTACTGCTTTATTTGAACAAAAATATATAGTTCAATTATAAAATTGTCGAGTTGCACACAGATGCAATTTTAACTAAAACTGAACAAAGGACAATAACTCTGCCAAAAATGATCGAACTGCAAAAGCCTGAGTATCTGCACTGTGGCACTTGATAATGACTGTTTTATGGAGGATTGGTGAAGATTGGTGAAAACTGCATATATAAAGTAAAATTTAACCAAGGGCAATAATTGTGCCAAAAATTTTAAAATTACAAAAGTCTGGCAATACGCACTGTGAACATCATATGAGAAGTGTAGGAGGAGTTGTGCACAGAAGCAATATTAAGTAAAATTTAATAAAGGGAAATAACTATGCCAAAAATAATCAAATCTTAAAAGCTGGAGTATATGCGTTGTGGCACTTGATAGTGATCATTGTGTGAATGTTTGGTGAAAATCAAATGAAAATTATAGGAGGAGTTGTGCACAGAAGATGTGATGGACTGAATAACAGCTGGACAGTGTTACAACTTTATGCCACCCTTAGAAGGCACAAGAGGGCCAAGGGCCCTAAAACACTCACCTGGGTTCAAAGATGAAAGAAATTTTTATGAATGTAATGATGCATATCACAGAAATGGACCAATGCAATTTCATTGCCATAGCTCCAAAAACAAAAAGTAGGTCAGTAGGTCAAAATATAGGTCATGAGACGACATTTTTGAAATCGGAACGAAAAGCTGTACTGTCCTAATTTCATTGCCGTAGCTTTAAAACAAAAGAGTAGGTCAGTAGGTGAAAAATATAGGTCATGATATGACTTTTTTGAAATCGGAAAAAAAAACTGTACTCATGGTCCAAATTTCATTGCCATAGCTCCAAAAACAAAAAATAGGTCGGTAGGTCAAAAATATAAGTCATGCGATGACATTTTTGAAATCGAAAGGAAAAACTGTGCACATGGTCCAAATTTCATTGCTTTGGCTAAAAAACAAAAAAGTAGGTCAGTAGGTTAAAAAATATAGGTCAAGGAATAATGTTTTTGAAATAATGTTGAAAAACTGTACAAATAGTCCAAATTTTAGTGCCATAGCAAAAAACTTTAAAAAATGAGAATTTTTTTTTTTTTTTTTTTTTTTTTTTTTTTTTTTTTTTGGGGGGGGGGGGGGGGAGTGACCCCAAGGGTAGGGGGGATGACCCCACTGTAGTCACACTGCATACTACCAAATATCTAAGCTCCAGGCCTTGCAGTATGTGACAAGAAGATTTTTTAAGTTTTTTGCTATATAGCTCTATGTAAAACATGTGACCCCTTTGGCAGGGCCAGTTTCACCCAGAGGCCATGATTTGAACAATCTTGGTAGAGGTCTACTAGACATTGCTCAACACCAAATATCTAAGCTCCATGCCTTCAAGTTTGTTTCAAGAAGATTTTTAAAGTTTTCCCTATATAACTCTATGTAAATCAAGTAAGTCCTCGGCGAAGTCAGTTCTGACCCGAGGGTCATAATTTGTACAATCTTTGTAGAGCTCCACTAGATGATGCTTCATACCAAATATCTCAGCTCCAGGCCTTGCAGTTTCTGACAAGAAGATTTTTAAAGATTTTCCTATAAAACTCTATATAAACATGTGACCCCTTGGGCGGAGCCAATTTTGACCCAGGGGCCATGATTTGAACAATCTTTGTAGAGGTCTACTAGACAATGCTCAACACCAATATCTAAGCTCCATGCCTTGCGGTTTCTGACAAGAAGATTTTTAAAGTTTTCCCTATATAACTCTATGTAAATCAAGGGACCCCTGGGGCGGGGCCAGTTCTAACCCAAGGGTCATAATTTGAACAATCTTGGTAAAGGTCTACCAGATGATGCCGCTCACCAAATATCTAAGCTCTGTGCCTTAATGTTTCTGACAAGAAGATTTTTTAAAAGTTTTCCCTATATAACTCTATGTAAATCAAGTGACCCCCGGGGCAGGGCCAGTTCTGACATCAGGGTCATAATTTGAACAATCTTGGTAGAGGTCCACCAGATGATGCCTCACACCAAAAATCTAAGCTCCAGGCCTTGTGGTTTCTGACAATAAGATTTTTAAAGTTTTCACTGTATAACTCTATGTATAACATGTGACCCCTGAGGCTGGACCTGTTCTGACCCCAGGGTCATAATTTGATCAATCTTGGTAGAGGTCCACTAGATGATGCCTTATACCAAATATCTAAGCTCCATGCCATGTGGTTTCTGACAAGAAGATTTTTAAAGTTTTCCTATATAACTCTATGTAAAATCAAGTGACCCCCGGGGCGGGGTCAGTTCTGACCCAAGGGTCATAATTTGAACAATCTTGGTAGAGGTCCACTAGATGATGCTACATACCACATATCTAAGCTCCAGGCCTTGCGGATTTTGAGAAGAAGATTTTTAAAGTTTTTCCTTTTGCTTGCCATGGCAACCAGAGTTCTGCATGGAATTGAATTCTTTGAACAATCTTGGTATAGCTTCATGCAAGGAACATCCCTGGCAAGTTTCATTGAATTTGGCCCAGTGGTTTCAGAGGAGATATGGTTTGAATGGAAATGTTGACGACGCACGACAACGGATGACGGACGGAGGGGGATCACAATAGCTCACCATGTCACTGCATGACAGGTGAGCTAATAAAAACAATAAGTAGATCAGTAGTACAAGGTCAATATAAGAATTGTTCAAATTTCCAAAGTGTGGGTGCAAAAATAAGAAAGTATGTCAAGATCAATGTTGCCTAAGGTTAAAGTTCAAATCTGCATTCATAATAGTAAGTATAGTTCAAATATTCATTCTGAACTATAATAACAAACAAGAGGGCCATGATGGCCCTAGATCGCTCACCTGAGTATTTTGACTGTAGGTTTGCAGTTAAGCAGTATTTCATGTTTTAATTGAAAATATGTAAAATATCAGTCAATAAATAAAGGCTCTATGACAGAAAGTAGAAATATCTATCATAAGCTATGGTGACCTTGACCTTGACCAGTGACCTAAAACCCTACCCATTGGTAGAGGTCCATGCAAGGATCCTGTATACCGAATATCAAAGATATTGATCTTTAAATGAAGGCTCTATGAGGTACAGTATGTAAACCTTTTTTATGCCTCGGTGACCTTTAACCTAATTAAATAATTCAAAACAGCTTGATAAAGATTGTTTCATACCAAATCTTAGATCTCAGGGCCTTGTTAGAGGTTCACAAGACAATGCTACATACCAAATCTTAAGGCTCAGAGCCTTGTGGTTTCAGACAAAAGGATTTTTAAGGTTTTACTATATAAGCCTATGTAAAATCCATTGACCCTGGGGTGCGGCCAAATTTGACCCCAGGGGCATAATTTGAACAAATTTGATAGAGGTCCACTAGACAATGCTACATACCAAATCTTATGGCTCAGGGCCTTGTGGTTTCAGACATGAAGATTTCAAAGTTTTCCTTTAAGTTGCCATAGCAACCAGAGTTCTTGATGAAATTGAATTCTTTGAACAGCTTTGGTAGAGCTTCATGCAAGGAACATCCCAGGCAAGTTTCATCAAATTTGGCCCAAAGGTTTCAGAGGAGATCTCATTTGAATGAAATTGTAGACGGACGACGGACAAACACCAGTCACAATAGCCCACCATGAGCCAAAGGCTCAGGTGAGCTAAAAAGTAGGTCAGTAGGTCAAGATCAATGTCAGCTAAGGCTCAAAGTTGAAATCTGCATGCAAAATTGTAAGTTTAATACAAATTCCATACTGTAGCTGCAGACAAGAATGTAAGTCAGTGGGTCAATATACAAGAGGGCCATGATGGCCCTGTATCGCTCACCTGAGTATGACTGCTTTTAACAAAGTTTCTATGGACCTGGTTAATTGACCCCAGATGACCCATATTCGAACTTGACCTTGAAATTATTGAAACAATCTCTTTGACAAATTTCCAGGATATTTGGACTGAAAAAGTAGCATCTAGAGTATTAACAAGGTTTCTCGATATATTTAGGCTTTGTGACCTAGTTTTTGACCCCAGATAACCCATATCCAAACTTGAGCTACATATCATCAAAACAACCTATCTGACAAATTTTCAGGACATTTGGACTTAAAATGTAGCCTCTAGAGTGTTTACAAAGTTTTTCCATATTAGGGCTCTGTGACCTAGTTTTTGACCCAAGATGACCCATACTCCAAATTGAGCTAGAAATCATCAAAAAAACCTGTTTGACAAATTTCTAGGATATTTGGACTGAAAATGTAACCTCTGGAGTGTTAAAAAGTTTTTTACATATTTGTACCATGTGACCTAGTTTTTGATCCCAGATGACCCATATCCAAATTTGAGCTAGAAATCATTGAAATAACCTTTCTGACAAATTTCAAGGACATTTGGACTAAAAATGTAACCTCTAGAGCTTTTACAAGGTTTTTCTACTTTCGGGCTCTGTGACCTAGTTTTTGACCCCAGAAAACCTATATTCAAAACTGAGCTAGATATCATCCATAGAATCTTTCTGACAAATTTCCTGGTTATTTGGACTGAAAATGCTACCTTTAGAATATTAACAAGGTTTTCCCATATTTGGACTCTGTGACCTAGTTTGTGACCCCAGATGACCCATACTCGAACTTGATCTAGATATCCTCAAGGCAACCTTTCTGACAAATTTCCAGATTATTTGGGCTGAAAATGTAATCTCTAGAGTGTTAACAAGATGTTTCTATTTTTGGGCTCTGTGACCTAGTTTTTGAACCAAGATGACCCATATTTGAACTTGAGCTAGAAAGCATAGAAGCAACCTTCCTGACAGATTTCCAGATTATTTGGTCTGAAAATGTTACCTCTATAGTGTTAACAAGGTTATTCAATATTTGGGCTCTGTGACCTAGTTTTTGACCCCAGATGACCTATATTTGAACCTGACCTAGAAATCACTAAAGCAACCTTTCTGACAAATTTCAAGATTATTTGGGCTGAAAATGTAACCTCTAGAGTGTTAACAAGATTTTTCTATTTTTGGGCTCCGTGACCTAGTTTTTTTAACCCAGATGACCCATATTTGAACTTGAGCTAGAAATCATCATTAGAACATTTCTGACAAATTTCCAGGATATTTAGACTGAAAAAGTAGCCTCTAGAGTGTTAACAAGGTTTTTCTATATTTGGGCTCTGTGACCTAGTTTTCCAACCCTGATAACCCATGTTCGAACTCGTCTGAGATATTAATGAGACAAACATCCTGACCAAGTTTCATGACAATTGAGGCACAAATGTGACCACTAGAGTGTTAACAAACCAATTGTTAACGGACGGACGGACAACGGACGACGGACAAAAGGTGATCAGAAAAGCTCACTCTGTCACTATGTGACAGGTGAGCTAAAAAGTCAAGGTCACATATTAAGGGTCTACAAATAAGTTAAATTATTATGTGTACATGAATATTCCTTTAAAAATTATTAAGGTAATTATTCGCTTTCCTAAATAAGTTTATATCTAAGGTCTTGGGGCTATGATTTATGACAAGGAGATTTTTCAGAGATTTTATATTTTACACATATAAGACCCCTGGGCAAGAACAATTTTGACCTAAGGGTTATAATTTGAACAATCTTGGTAGAGGACCTCCAGATGATGGTCCATGCAAAATATCTCAGATCTTGGCCTTGTGATATCAGATGAGAAGATTTTCGAAGGTTTTCCTATGTAAGTCTAAAACGTGATCTCTCAGCTAGGATAATTTTGACCCAGGGCCAATTATTTGAACAATTTTGCAAAAGATTTACTAGACAGTGCTACATATTAAATATCTAAGGTCTGTAACATGCAGTTCTGGACAAGAACTTTTTTATTTTGGTTGCCATAGTTAGTGACCTTGACCTTTCATATATGGACCTGGATTATGTATGTAATGCTCATTTGCAAGACGGTGAACATTTGTGACAGAATCCCTCAATTCATGATGACTAAATGGTCCATACTCACATTTGCATATTTATATCTGACTTTTGACCTCTGTGTGTGACCTTGACCTTGGCCACAGGGACCTAAATTTTGCATGTGACACTCCGCCTCACAATGGTTCATTTATGTCAAGTTATATTAAAATCCCTCAATGCATGTAGAAGTTTTGCTCAGGACAAGCGTTTTCCACTGACCTCTAGGTGTGACCTTGATCTTTGACCTAGAGATCTGGTTCATGCACGCGACACTATCCCCCATGATTGTGAACATTGGTACCAAGTAGCATTAAAATCCATCCATGCATGTTGAAGATATGCTCCAGACAAAACTGGACGCCACCCGCCCGCCCTCCAGCGTTCCCATACATCCAGTTTTTCAAACAGGCATATAAAAATTCTGTAGAGGTCCATTTGATGATGCTACATAACAAATATCTTAGCTCTAGGCCTTGTGGTTTTGGAGAAGAGGACATTTGAAGTTTTTGCTTTAAAATCTATTTTTAGCTTCTGTCACCCAAATTTGCAATGGATTGGAACCATTTAAAAACAAGAGTGCCAAACTGCCACAAAATATGCCCGTCAAAAATTTTGGTAAATGATTAAAAAGTTTGACAGAGAGGTGTGTACATGCAGGAATCCTTATAACCCAAATTAATTTGATAACCAGCCAAATTAATACCAAAGAATTATGGGGTATTTGCAGAGGTGTCAATTATATCACAGGAATCATGTAGTACTATAATGGATTTGATATTGCATTTTAATTATGAAGTAAATACTTATTTGACCCTAGAAAATATATTAAAATGAAGTAAAAGCATTTTTATAAGTAGTAAAGTTGAATGATCACAAGATATGACTCGTGACGATCTGATTATGACTGCTTGAAAATTCTCAACAGGGGTCAGATGACCATTGGTTTTCAATGGTTGAAATTCCTTGGTCATGTATGAGTTTACAGATGCATGGATGAGAGTAAACATTTGCATGGCTACAACTATACCGATATATGGGTACAACTATACAGGTATATGGATACTACTATGCAGATACATGGACACATGTAAATAAATACACACATAACTCACCTTTGATTTTATATGAGTACAGAAGTCTTCTGTTGATAGTCAGAACAGGCTGGAAGGTGAATTTTGCAGCTTACGATTTAAGGGCTAGCGCCTAGAAATGTCTGTGGTGATTTGGCTGGTTATCAAACTTGGTAAAGATATTATAGACACCAACGATTCCACAAACATTCATGAAGATCAACAAACAACTGTTACACTAAGAGCAGAGACCAATTTGGCATTTTTTGTAACAATTAAGAGCCATAAGTCTGAAGTCTGTAGAGCATTATGGCTGGTTATCGAACTTGGTCGAGATATTATGCCCATAAACATTTTCCTCAAGTTTCATGAAGATCAGACAACAAATGTTTGAGTTAGAGAGTGGACAAGGCAAATTTGCCATTTTTTGTACAAACTAGAAATGCGTCCATGGGACACAGATGCCCCCACTCAACCTAGCTACTCATATAGCTAGCAATATGGCCATTGCTAGGGCCACAAGATAGTCATACACGCTGAATCATTAATAAGACTGGTTGTGTGACAACTATAAGAAACCTGTTGTGGTGTGAAGACTCAAAATACTGTCTCCAACACTGTGAACAATGGATGAATATTATCCTTCACAATTCTGTATGCATAGTTGGACATTCTTGGAGTTTGCAGATGGTAAACAGGTGTTTTCATGTCTAATTTGTACTAAGTTCCTAAGTTATATGACATTGTTCTGTAAGTCAGGTTGTTTATAAAATGTCCATTGTCATCTAAATAGCAAACAATTTTAAGCAATTGTTTGAACAAAATTTCACCATTTCCATACTTAAATGTTGAATTCTGCTAAAGCTGGTGCTAATGGGGGTGGACGGTAACTTGCATTTTCCATTACTGTCCATGAACATGCTCAATCAAACTGAGTCTGCAATTTGGCCACTGGAACTGCGTTAAACTCACAAAGAAGAAGGAAAATTTTTTAGGTATCAAACTTGAGTGCAACAATGCTGTGGTCTGAGAAAAAGGTTGACAGGCAGGATAATCTGGGTTGTAGAATATTATTCTGTATGTAGACAAGGTCAAGTGTAGAACCACCTCTGTGAGTTGGGAGCTGCACACACTGGGAATAGTTATTCAATTTCTGTGAAAGTCTTGTATAATTTGTAGAATTAAAAGCTAAGTTGAAATCTCCAAGCAGTACATCTGGAGAAGTTTGGTCTGCACTATGTGTTAGATAATTAATAAAGTCTGTTATGTTCGATATGGAGATCTATAGAGAAGACAGAATGACCTTGGACAGAGCTCTGATGAGATGGTTACTGACACTTGTTACATATGAGGTTGATGTGAAACACTGGAAGTTGTCGCTGGCAACTTAACTCGTGTGTAGAACAACAAACCATGGCAGATGTCTTTCTGTGACATAGGCAAACATGTTAAGCTCCACCCAACACGCTGATGGTACTGTATTTGATTCTCATAAACATTTGCTTCAGTCAGACACAGTATGTCAACCCTGCTCAGAACTGAGTGTCTCTAGCTCCAGTGCTTTTGCAGTTACAGGCGACACAAGTTGAAAATTGCAACTATAACTCTAACAATTCCGAATAAATCTTTATGGGAAACCCCAGATACACAACTTTACATGCTGATCAATATTCCTATTAAGTTTCTTGACTGTAGGTGCAGCGCTTTTGTACGTACAGGTGACACAAGTTGAAAATTACTATTTTTGACTAAGTAAGGGGCCATAACTGTTACAGTTCCAAATAAATCTATACAGGAAACCCCAGGTGCACAACTTCACATCCTGATCAACATTCCTGTGAAGTTTCTTGACTCTAGCTCCAGTGCTTTTTGAGCTACAGGTGACACAACTTTTTTTGATGGACGGACAGATGGATGGACAAGGGCAAATCTAAATGCCCCCCCCACCCCCCGAGTGGGGGCTTAATAAAGGGCCATAACTCTAAGGAGGCTAAAGCGATTTGGCTGATTATCAACTATTTGAATAAGTGAGTGGACAAGGCGAATTTGCCTTTTTTGTACAAATAAAGGGCCATTACTCTGAGGTGGCTAAAACGATTTGGCTGATTATCAAACTTGGCCTAAATATTAAGCCCATAAACATTTTCCCCAAGTTTCATGCAGATTGGGGAACAACTGTTTGAATTGGAGAGTGGACAAGGCGAATTTGCCATTTTTGTACAAATAAAGGGCCATAACTCTGACGTGGCTAAAGCGATTTGGCTGGTTATCGAGCTGAGACATTAAGCCCATAAACATTTTCCCCAAGTTTCATGAACATTGGACAACAAGTGTTTGAATTAGAGAGCGGACATCATTGTGGACGGCACCTGACACCCAGACACCCGCCATGGGTGTTCCCATAATACGACCTGTCTTCGACGGGCGTATAAAAATTTATAGAGCTTCATGCAAGGGGCACTCCAGGCAAGTTTTCTCAAATAATTATGGCCTAGTGGTTTTAGAGGAGATGTCCTTTGAACTATTGTGGATGATGGAAGACAGAGGACTGACCAATGACTGACAATCATCCATCCTAAAACTTTCACATGAGCACCGCTTGAAGATCATCTTTTAAATCAGTAAACCATATTTCTTCATATAAACTATTTTAAAATTCTGAAAAATATTATGAGGAATAAACACTTCAATGTACTGACATTTTCTGGATTGCTATGACAACAGAGTGGAAGATGGGCAATCATCTCCTGGTAACAGCACTCATCTCGTTCTGTGCACTGTATGCAGCCATCCAGTACCAGTACATTGCCAAATGAACTGCTGAAATATATAAATACACATATTTGCTTTCTGTTTATTCATTTCCAAATTCTGAAGCAGAACAAGTTATTTTATGATACAAAAATATCATGGATCTATCAAACTGTAATAATTATAGTACCCGAGTGCATTTTGTACAAAAGTTACATCAAAAGCTGAATGGAATGTCAGATATTTTCAATCTCATATAGTTTGTTTTCATAACCTAATATAAAAGGTAGGCTGTTGGTAGTTGATTTGCTGAATGGCATTGAAATCACAGCAACTTCAGACAAAGGTTTATATCAAGTCAATTATTATGGCAAATTTTCATTTCATCAGAAACCTGTTTGGAAAGTGTTAATTTTTGAGACAACCTAAATTCTTCATACAGAAGAACCCCAGCTATAAAGACCACCAACGGTACTTAGATAAAATGGTCTTAATTTTGGCATGGTCTTATTAGTGAAATATTTTTTAATCAAAAGCAAGCTTCTAGATATTAAAGTATGTTAGTCGCTTTTAGGCTACAAGGGACAGGCATTTAAATAAAAAACACCAACAGGTATACAATGTATATGGCATAATCTAATTTGGACAGACAAGTACAGTACAGCAGCTGCAACATGTACATTTTTCTCTTTAACTCCATGGACATGTCAAGGAAAATCGCGGAGAAAATCTGAGAAACTTCCTAAATCTAGAACGTAATGCGGAAACTTTTTTTTTCTGATAACAGATGGTATTTACTATGAAACTGCATTATATCAATCCTCCACTAATCTCAGCAATTTGTTTTCGCATTCAGTTGATATAAGTGTTAATTTGTTGAGCAAACATCAGAATTTTTTTTTTAAGATTCTCCCAATATAAATCTATATGAATACAAGTGACCCCCAGGGTAGAGCCAATTTTCACTCAAGGGGCATAATTTAAACAAACTTAGCAGATGACCTCTACATGATGCTCCATTTAAAACATCTAAGTTCCAGGCCTTGTGGTTTCAGACTAAAAGATTTTTTAAGGTCTTCCCTATATACCTGTGAAAAATCAACTGATCCCCAGAGCAGAGCCAATTCTGACCCAGGGGCATTAATTTAAACAAACTTGGAAGAGGACCTCTAGCTTGTGCTCAATGCAAAATATTTTAGCTCTTGGCCTAGTGGTTTCAAACAAGAGGACTTTTAAATTTTTTTCCCTATATAAGCTTATATCAAAATCAAGTGACTCCCAGGCAAAGGCTATTAAAGACCCAAGGGAAATTATCTATTTGACCAATCTTAGTAGAGGATGTCCAAATGATGCTCAAGCAAAACAAGAGGGCCATGGTTGCCCTAAATAGCTCACCTGAGTCTCATTGCTCAAGTTACAAGTATTGTTATTGGTTGTTGCGGGTGTTCGTTCTTTGCAAGTTTGAGTAAGTTTGCAACAGGTTTGAAGACTCTGGGTGTAATGGTACTAAAAAATTTTTTAGTAGAAATGGTATTACTCTACAGGTCCCTGTGAACTTGACCTTTGACCCCAAAAACAATAGGGTTCTTCTAATATAATTACCCTATGAAGTTTGAAGGTTCTGGGTGTAATGGTACTCCAGTTACTGAGCAGAAACAGTTATCACTCTACAGGTCCCTGTGACCTTGACTTTTGACCTACTGACCCCAAAAATGATTGGGTTCTTTTAATGAGTAAAGAAAATCATCCTATGAAGTTTGCAGGCTCTGGGTAAAATGGTAATCCAGTTATTGAGCAGAAAGTTTTCACTCTAGAGGTCCCTGTGAACTTGACCTTTGACCTATGGACCCTAAAACAATAGGGTTCTTCTAATACAATTACCCTGTAAAGTTTGAAGGCTCTGGATAAAATGGTACTCCAGTTACTGAGCAGAAATACTTTTCACTCTACAGGTCCCTTTAACCTTGACCTTTGACCAACTAACCCCAAACACAACATGGTTTTTATATTTAGTACTATAAATGCGTCCAAAGGACACAGATGCCCCCACTAAATCACACTGGACACAAACTAAATGAACAGGTAAGTGGTGCATTTTCGAAGTTCAGCAGCCTCTTACAAGTATAAAATCTTCAGTCTCTCTAATATCCTTTAAGAGATTGCATCAAGGCAACAAAATGGTAAGGGATAAAACCTATGTAGCAATGTGCTGTTATTTTCTGTTGCGCCCATATAATAATTATATCAAAGCACACCTACATGCAGCCCACTACAAATGTCTATTACATTTATGTATGTTCTTTGCTGCTCACCTGCCTTGTGTGATAATTCCATATTCAACATCTGCTACCTTACTAAAATGACATGATGACCATGCTGAAAGTGTTGAAATTATGGGCAAGAAACAAGAAATTATCATGGCGGGGATGTGTCGTCATCATATGATAACTAGATGTTTTTGTATTAAAAAAAAACACGTCTCCCCCTGTGAATCACTTAAACATGGGCATGGAATAGATGAGAGAGGTCAGCTAGCGACAGAACTGTGAACTGCAGAACAGGAATGAGTGTGTTGGAAAAAGGCCGTGGTATAACAAGGAGTACTATTTTTGCCGAAGATAAGGTCACTATGACCTTGACCTTTGATCAGCTGACCCCAAAAATAACAGGCTTCTTTTACTCAACAAAGACAATCGTCCAATGAAATCTAAAGACTCTGGGTCAAATAGAACTCTAGTTATTAAGCGGAAACCATTTTTAAGATAAAGATCACTGTGACCTTGACCAGCAGACCCTAAAATCAATAGCCTTTTTCTACTCATTAAGGACAATCATCCTATGAAATTTGAAGACTCTGAGTCATATAGAACACCACTATTTGAGCGGAAACCATTTTCAAGTTAAAGATCACTGTGACCTTGACCTTTGATTGGCTGACCCCAAAATCAATAGGCTTCTTCTTCTTAAGAAAGACAATCATCCTATGAAGTTCTTGTGGTTTCTGATAAGAAGATTTTTAAATTTTCCCTATATAAATCTATGTAAATTCAACTGACCCCTGGGGTGGGGTCAGTTTTGACCCTAGGGTCATTATTTAAAAGAACTTGGTAGAGGTCCACTAGATGATGCTTCATACCAAATATCTAAGCTCCAGGCCTTGAGATTTCGAAAAAGAAGATTTTTTAAGATCCAACTTTTTAAATCTATATTTAGATCCAGTGACCCAGAAATGCAATGGACCAGAAGCATTTGAACAATCCTGGAAGAGCTTCATGCAAGGAACATCCCAGACAAGTTTCATTAAATATGGTCCAGTGGTTCCAGAGGAGATGTTCTTTGAATGAAAAGTTGACAACGGACAGACAACGAACCAAGACCAATCACAAAAGCTCACCTTGAGCACTTTGTGCTCAAGTCGGAAATTTATCGTTTCTCATAAGAAGATTTTTAAAGATCAAATATTTTGCACAAATAGGACTCCCAAAGCCAGGCCAATTTTGACCCCTTGGACAAACTGTATTCCTAGAAACAATCACAGATACAATATTTTGCGTTTTTTATATGATTGGCATTTTCGCGGAGAAAAATTTTCGCGCGATCATTATGACCGCAAATTTCGCGAATATTAAATAGTTATGGTAAAGAACATACAACGTACTAGGTTACTAGTATTTCTATACCCATATGATAACGGACCTTTAAGTAGAATACAATAACATTTTCATTTTCAGCTTATACTATTATAATTACCTATAAATAATCTGATTTTTTTAAGAATTATCGACATCCCCCGTATGTAAATTATGAGCCTATTTGTTCCTGAACACTTGTAACAATCTTAAGTTAATGCAAAATTCAGTGATAATCTATCATGAGGTTAAACATATTAAATAAGTGTTTATCGCAGTATAAGCTTGTATAATTATGTAAATAAAACTTGATTGTTGTATCAGTCCTGTAAGAGCATGTTATAAAATAACTTATACTGACAATGATTTGAGCTTGTCTGATTATGTAAATAAAACGTGTTCTTTGTGGTATTGATATTGTGTTTTTATCATTGCATATAAAACCCTTGTGAAACTCTATGTAAGTGAACGCTTTCTGACGTCACACTTTGTATACAAAGTCTAAATGGCAATTATCGGCTCAGTTATTTCTGTCCACTGTTATACCGCAAGATATTGATTAGTAGGTCAAACACGTGAAACAGGAAATTTACTGGTATAATTGCAATGGTACGTAAAATTTATTCGTAATACTAGTACATCATAATAATACTTTAGTTTGTTGAAGCTACAAATGTTCGCCGATTTGTTACATGTGACTTTTCTGCGGCTATAAAAATTTGCGGTAATATACCTATCGCGAAAAGCGCTAACTTTAAAAGCACAAAATAATTCCTAGGAATACAGTAATTTGAACAAACTTTGTAGAGGGCCACTAGATGATGCTCTATGCAAAATATCTTAGTTCTAGGTATTATGGTTTCAGACAAGAACAGTTTTTAAGGTTTTCCCTGTATAGGCCAACATAAAATCAATTGATCCCTGGGAAAGTTCAATTTTGACCCAAGGGGCATAACCTGGAAGTCAAGTGCCTATCTATCAAAAAATCAAAAATTTGGACTCTTGGGGGGGGGGGGGGGGGATAGGGGTGACTGGTTTGAGGGGTGGATGGGGTGTTCAGTACCTATGTATTATATAAAAAAAAAAATGGGGCCAGGGGGGGAGGGGAGGATGGAAGTCATGTACCTATGTATTTAAAAAAAAAAAAAAAAAAAAAATCGGAATGTGGTTGGGGGGATGTTGGGTGACAGGTTTAGGGTGGTGGATGGGGAGTCAAGTACCTATGTATTTAAAACTATGGGGGGGGGCAGGGGAGATACTGGTTGGGGGGGCATAGGGGTTTGAGGATGGATGGGGAGTCAAGTATCTATGTATTAAAAAAAAGAAGAAAAAAAATAGGGCGGTGTTTTTCAATATTTGGGCTCTGTGACCTAGTTTTAGACCCCAGATGATCCATATCCAAACCTGAGCTAGAAATCATCAAAACAACCTTTCTGACAAATTTCCAGGACATTTGGACTGAAAATGTAGCCTCTAGAATGTTTACAAAGTTTTTCGATATTTAGGCTCTGTGACCTAGTTTTTTAATCCAGATGACCCATATTCAAAGTTGAGCTGGAAATCATAGAAGCAACCTTTCTGACATATTTTAAGGTTATTTGGAATTAAAATCTTAACTCTAGAGTGTTACCAAGGTTTTTCCATATTTGGGTTCTGTGACCTAGTTTTTGACCAAAGATGACCCATATTAGTACTTGAGCTAGAAATCATCAAAACAACCTGTCTGACAAATTTCCAGGATATTTGGACTGAAAATGTAACCTCTGGAGTGTTAAAATGGTTTTAACATTTTAGGGCTCTGTGATCTAGTTTTTGATCCCAGATTACCCATATCCTAATCTGGGCTAGATATCATTGAAACAACTTTTCTGACAAATTCCAAGAACATTTGGACTGAAAGGTAACTTCTAAAGCATTAACAAGGTTTTTCTACTTTTTGGCCCTGTGTCCTAGTTTTTGACCCCAGATAACCCATATTCAAAACTGAGCTAGAAATCATTAAAACAATCTTTCTGACAAATTTCAAGGTTATTTGAACTGAAAATGTTACCTCAATGCGTGTTGACAAGGTTTTTCCATATTTGGGGTCTGTGACCTAGTTTTTGACCCCAGATGACCTTTATTCAAATCTGAGCTAGGAATTATTAAAATATCATTTCTGACAAATGTCGAGAATATTTGGACTGAAAAATAGCTTCTAGAGTGTTAACAAGTTTTTCGATATTTAGGCTCTGTGACATAGTTTTTTAATCCAGATGACCCATATTCAAAGTTGAGCTGGAAATCATAGAAGCAACCTTTCTGACATATTTTAAGGTTATTTGGAATTAAAATCTTAACTCTAGAGTGTTACCAAGGTTTTTCCATATTTGGGTTCTGTGACCTAGTTTTTGACCAAAGATGACCCATATTAGTACTTGAGCTAGAAATCATCAAAATAACCTGTCTGACAAATTTCCAGGATATTTGGACTGAAAATGTAACCTCTGGAGTGTTAAAATGGTTTTAACATTTTAGGGCTCTGTGATCTAGTTTTTGATCCCAGATGACCCATATACTAATCTGGGTTAGAAATCATTGAAACAACTTTTCTGACAAAGTTCAAGAACATTTGGACTGAAAGGTAACTTCTAGAGCATTAACAAGGTGTTTCTACTTTTTGGCCCTGTGTCCTAGTTTCTGACCCAAGATAACCCATATTCAAAACTGAGCTAAAAATCATTAAAACAATCTTTCTGACAAATTTCAAGGTTATTTGAACTGAAAATGTTACCTCAATGCGTGTTAACAAGGTTTTTCCATATTTGGGGTCTGTGACCTAGTTTTTTACCCCAGATGACCTTTATTCAAATCTGAGCTAGGAATTATTAAAATATCCTTTGTGACAAATGTCGAGAATATTTGGACTGAAAAGAAGCTTCTAGAGTGTTAACAAGTTTTTTTTTCTATTTTTGGGCTCTGTAACCTAGTTTTAGATTTCAGATGACCAATATTCAAATTTAACCTAGAAATCATTGAAACAGCCTTTCTGACATATTCCAGGTTATTTGGACTGAAAATGTTACCTCTAGAGTGTTAACAAGGTTTTTCTATTTTTGGGCTCTGTGACCTAGTTTTTGAACCCAGAAGACCCATATTCGAACTTGAGCTAGAAATCATAGAAACAACCTGTCTGACAAATTTCCAGATTATTTGGACTGAAAATGTTACTCCTTCTACAAGAAGATTTTCAAAGTTTTCACTATATAAGCCTATGTAAAACCAATGACTCCGGGGTGGAGCCAAATTTGACCCCAGGGGTATAATTTGAACAAACTTGGTAGAGGTCCACTAGGCAATGCTACATACCAAATCTTAAGGCTCAGGGCCTTGTGGTTTCAGACAAGAAGATTTTTGAAGTTTTTCCTATATAAGCCTATGTAAAACCAATTACCCCAGGGTGGGGCCAAATTTAACCTCAGAGGTATAATTTGAACAAACTTGGTAGACAATGCTACATACCAAATATCTAAGCTCTATGCCTTACGGTTTCTGACGAGAAGATTTTTAAAGTTTTTCCTATATAACTCTATGTAAAACAAGTTACCCCTGGGGGTGGGGCCATTTTTGACCCAGAGGCCATTATTTGAACAAACTTGGTAGAGGTCCACTAGACAATGCTGCACACCAAATATCTTAGCTCTATGCCTTACAGTTTCTGACAAGAAGATTTTAAAAATTTTTCCTATATAACTCAATGTAAAACAAGTTACCCCTGGGGCGGGGCCATTTTTGACCCCAGGATCATAATTTGAACAAACTTGGTAGAGGTCCACTAGATGATGCTTTATACCAAATATCAAAGCTCCAGGCCTTGTGGTTTCTGATAAGAAGATTTTTAAAGATCCAACTTTCAAAATCTGTTTTCAGCTCCTGTGACCCAGAAATGCAATGAACCGGAACCATTTGAACAAATTTGGTAGAGCTTCATGCAAGGAAAATTCTAGGCAAGTTTCATTAAATTTTGCCCAGTGGTTTCAGAGGAGATGTCGTTTGAATGAATTGTGGACGACGGACGGATGGACGCTGGACAATCAAGGATCCTAAAAGCTCAGCATGAGCATGCTCAGGTGAGCTAAAAAGGGGCATAACTCTGTCAATTGTGACCTTGACCTACAGATTTTGGCATCATCACAACCCTGTTGTTGTAAGCAAAATTCCTTCCTTTACTACCATCTACACATTAAAGCTGTTCATCCCTGGAAGTTTAAGCAAAATCTGCCATCCGGTTTAAGAGGAGTTGCGTTCACAAAATTTCAATGTGGTAAATAGTGAAAAAATCAACAAAGGGCCATAATTCTGTTAAATTTGGTCGCAGCAAAAATTCCTTCCTTTACTTCCATCTACACATTAATGTTGTTCATCCCAGGAAGTTTAAGCAAAATCTGCCATCCGGTTTAAGAGGAGTTGCATTCACAAAATTTCTATATGGTATATAG
The DNA here is from genome assembly GCA_012932295.1 of Cyclina sinensis. Classification (NCBI taxonomy): domain Eukaryota; kingdom Metazoa; phylum Mollusca; class Bivalvia; order Venerida; family Veneridae; genus Cyclina; species Cyclina sinensis. The sequence continues at coordinate 34,757,991 of JAAONU010000019.1, forward strand.
TAAAAAAATCAACAAAGGGCCATAATTCTGTTAAATTTGGTCGCAGCAAAAATTCCTTCCTTAACTACCATCTACACATTAAGGTTGTTCATCCCTGGAAGTTTAAGCAAAATCTGCCATCCAGTTTAAGAGGAGTTGCGTTCACAAAATTTCTAGTGAAAAAATCAACAAAGGGCCATAAATCTGTTAAATTTGGTCGCAGCGAAAATTCCTTCCTTTACTACCATCTACACATTAAGGTTGTTCATCCCTGGAAGTTTAAGCAAAATCTGCCATGCGGTTTAAGAGGAGTTGCGTTCACAAGATTTCGGGACGTACGGACGGAAAGACGTACGAACGGACGGACAAGTGCAACGCTATAATGCTCCCCACTTTGTGGAGGCATAAAAAGGGCCATAACTCTGTGAAATGTGACCTTGACCTTAAGATTTTGGCATCATCCCGACCCTGTTGTCATAAGCAATACAATTTGAAAGTTTGATAAGATAATGTTTAGAAATGGCAAAGTTATAGCCAACGTTAAGTTTACGTGACGGACCGACGGACAAAGCGATCCCTATGTATCGCCATTTCTTCGAAAGGGCGACACAATAAGTGATCCCTGGGCCTGGCCATTAATGATCCCAAGGGCATAATTTGAACAATCTCGGCAGAGGACCTTGAGCTGATATTCCATGTAAAAAATCTTGGCACTTGGCTTTGTGGTTTCAGACACGTAGATTTTTTAAGATTTTCCCTATATACATGTAATCCTATTAAAATCAAGTGACCCCTGGGTAAGGGCCAGTTCTGACCCAAGGGACATCATTTGAACAAACTTGCTAGAACACCTCTAGCTGATGCTCCATTAAAAATATCGAAGTTCTAGGCTTTGTGGTTTCAGACAAGGTTTTTAAGGTTTTCATTTTATAAGCCTAGGCCATACCAAATCGTTCTTTCGTTAAGCGTCCGCGGACGGATAGGTTTGAGCTTCTGAGGTAGGAAAAAAGAACAACATTGTTTTGCCTTACGACCTTACTGTACAAAGTATTAAATGCTCTCCGGTATGTTCGAGAATTTATACGTGACTAGTGTTGTAAATCCTTTACATCTTTACCCCAATTTTGAATTTATTGAGTCGTGTAAAAAAAGTTCCATGCGTGCATAAATTTGTTAACGACGTCAGAAGAGGTTGGTTTCTGGTCAGTTACAATAAGATTTCAATGCCTTTTATTGTTTTTCAAGATAATAGCAAGTAAATGAGTGTTTTATGTAAATTGTATTCGTTGAAGTATTTGTTATATGTTTTCGCTATCAGTCGAATTTCTCAAGTGTAGTGTATACGCAAGCTGCAGCTAGAAATTGTTGATGAAGTTTAATGTAATTCAAATAGGTAGAGTCGAAAGACATTATTTATGACATTTTGTTAGTAGTTCACAAAGCAGATATTCCTTTTGTAACATTTTTCTGAGAATTCTTCTTTCATAAGGGAGACAAATTCATTTGAATTATTTAAAAGAATTGTGTTATCTTCGCAGTGAAGCCAACAGACACTCAGACAAAACAGATAGAGAAAAACAAATACCAGTAAAAATGATATTTTGGTGTTCAGTATTAAATGTTTAAGTAGTGTTTACTTTTGTAACTTTTTACAGTGATACCTCATTTGGATTTTAGTGGCATAGGATGGAAGGACCTGTCTAATAACATGAATGTGCATCAGTTTTATAGATTGTTGAAAATGAGTTGATATTGACAAGTTGACTCCAAATATAGACTCAGTTGTAAATTTACCTTTGCAGAAATATATTTTCAGTTGAATTTATAGGTGGTTTGATTGAAAATACTTTAAGAAATGCATTAAAAGTCTCTACAAAGTGAAATATGAAACTTGATAATTATATCCTGGTGTAGATACTAGTCAGTATGACTTGTTTATTTTTTAGGATTTCGTTTGTGTTTTAAGGATAGCTAGATAGGTTTTTGAACTTAGGGTGGACGCTAAACGAAAAAACAATTTGGTATGGCCCTATGTAAAATCAACTGACCACCGGGGTGGGGACAATTATGATCCCAGAGGTATAATTTGAACAAAATTGGTACAGGTCCACTAGGCAATGCTACAAACCAAATCTTAAGGCTCAGGGCCTTGTGGTTTCAGATAAGATGATTTTCAAAGTTTTCCCTTTCTGTTGCCATAGCAACAAGAGTTCTTAATGGAATTCAATTCTTTGAACAATTTTGGTAGAGCTTCTTGCAAGGAATATCCCAGGCATATCACAGGCATGTTTCGTCAAGGTTGGCTTTTTGGTATAGGAGGAGAAGTCATTCAAGTCAAATGTTGAGAATGCACAATGCACACCGACAGACGCCTGACAATCAATGATCACAAAAGCTCACCCTTGAACAGTTCATGCTCAGGTGAGCTAAAAATGTTGTCTCCGGAATGTTAACAAGGGTTTCCTTTGAGTTGGTCTCGAGACCTAGTTTCTTGTTGTACATAACCCAGTTTTGAACCTGACCCATTTATCATCAAGGCAAGTATTCTGAGCAACTTTCATTAAGACTTGATCAACAAGAGCACCGCTGGGCGGAGCATGATATGCCCAAAGGGTGTTTTTTTCTAATTATAATACATTTGTGATATAAGGGAAAAAACCTTAGGCTTTAACATAAATGATTTGCTTTCAATTTTGAATTTTTTTACCTTTGACCTACTGACCCCAAAATAATAGGGGTCATTCACTCAATATGTGCAACCATTATATGATTTTGAAGTCTCTATGACAAATGGTTGTTGGGTTACAGAGTGTAAATGATTCTAAACATTTAGGTCTCTGTAACCCTGACCTTTGACATACTGATCTCAAAATGTATAGGGGTCATCCACTCAATGTGTGCAATTGTGATATAAAGTTTGAAGTCTCTATAACAAATGATTGTCAAGTTACAAGATGGAAACAGTTTTGATATAAGGGAGGAAACCTTAGGCTTTAACATAAATGAATTGCTTTCAATTTTGAATTTTTTACCTTTGACCTACTGACCCCAAAATCAAATGGGGTCATTCACTCAATGTGTGCAACCATTACATGAATTTTGAAGTCTCTAAGACAAATGGTTGTCAAGTAACAGAATGTAAATCATTCTAAACATTTAGGTCACTGTTACCCTGACCTTTGACATACTTACCTCAAAATGTGTGCAATCATGAAATAAAGATTGAAGTCTCTAGATCAAATGACTGTAAAATTACATGGCGGAAATGGTTTTTAATGTTAAGGTCTATGTGACCCTGATCTTTGACCTACTGACCCCAAAATCAATAGTGGTCATTCACTCAATGTGTGGAACCATAATATAAATTTTGAAGTTTCTAAAACAAATGGTTGTCAAGTAACAGAGTGTAAATAATTCTAATCATTTAGGTCACTGTGACCTTGACTTTTGACATACTGACCCCAAAATCAATAGGGGTCATTCACTCAATGTGTGCAACCATTATATGAATTTCTCTATGAAAAAAGGTTGTCAAGTAACAGAATGTAAATGATTCTAATTATTTAGGTCTCTTAGACGCTGACCTTTGACATTCTGATCCCAACATGTTTACGGGTCATCCACTCAATGTGTGCAATCACGAAATAAAGTTTGAAGTCTCTATAACAAACGATTGTCAAGTTACATGGCGGAAATGGTTTTCAATGTTAAGGTCACTGTGACAATGATCTTTGACCTACTGACCGCAAAATCAATAGGGGTCATTCACTCAATGTGTGAAACCATTACATGAATTTTGAAGTCTCTAAGACAAATGGTTGTTCAGTTACAGAGTGTAAATGATTCTAAACATTTCGGTCACAGTGACCTTAACCTTTGACCCCAAAATGTATAGGGGTCATCCAATCAATTTGTGCAATCATGATATAAAGCTTGAAGTCTCTATAACAAATGACTGTCGAGTTACATGGCTGAAATGGTTTTCAATGTAACGGTCTATGTGACCTTGACCTTTAAGCTACTGAATCCAAAATCAATTGGGGTCATCCACTCAATGTGGGCAATAATCATGTGAAGGTAAAAGACTGTAGGTGAAAAAGTACTCAAGTTATTCCCGAGAAACCAAACTGCTAACAGACAGACAGACAGACAGACGAACGGACGGACGGAAGCCCTGGACCATAACATAATATGCCCCCCTTCGGGCATATAAAAATGTTGTCTCAAGAGTGTTATCATGGTTTTCCTAAGATTTGGCCTCGTGACCTAGTTTCTGATCCTAAATGACCCGTTTTCGAAATAGACAGAGATTTCATCAAGGTAAACATTCTGGGCAACTTCCATTCAGACATAATAAAAAATGTGGTCTCTCCAGTGTTAACAAGGTTTTCCTTTGATTTTGCCTAGAGTTTTTCCCTGCCTGACCCAGTTTCGTACCTGATCTAGAAATAATCAAGATAAAAATTCTGACCAATTTTCAGAATGATTGGATGTTAAATGTGACCTGTAGAGTGTTAACAATATACTAGACATGCTCACAGGCAGAATGTCAACCCCGCTCATCTTAATTCAAACCTAAACCTATAAGCTTCAGATCAAGGAGAAAGATATATACATAGGTGAGATGTGCACAACACATCCTCTTTATACCCAAGGCAAAATCTTGACATTGCATTGACATTGTAGAAGTTACGCTCCGGACACGGGTTTTGAACCGACCCTCCATGTGTGACCTTGACTTTTGAGTGGCCAACCTGGGTTTGTGTGTGACATATCATCCCATCATGGTGAACATTTGTATCAAACTATTTTGTAATCCTTCAAAGAATGAGCAAGATATAGACCGGACACACAGACTGACAGACACCAAACCGCCAAAAGTGAAAAGCAGCGACCATGTCGACCTCACCACAAGCGGGCTCAACAATTTCAAAATCCTCTGACCACTAAGCATCAAACTTCAAAGCATATGCAAGATACAGCGCCAACAAACAAATTTTAATATTTTTATTTGACCTTTGACCTCTTGTGACCTTGATCCTTCATTTTGTGCAAGACAACTCAACTCAACATGGAGAACATTTGTGCTAAGTTATATTAAAATCCATCCATGTATTTAGAAATTATTCTCGCAAATGAATGTTTTATTTTGTTATTTGACCTTAAAACCCTAAATATGACCTTGACTTTTGACACAGACACCTGAATTTTTCAAATCCTCTGACTACTAAGCATAATACTTCAAAGCATAAGCAAGATAAAGCTCCAACAAACAAATTTTAATATTTTTATTTGACCTTTGACCTCTTGTGATCTTGGCCTTCATTTTGCACGAGACAACTCAACTGAACTGAACATGAAGAACATTTGTGCTAAGTTATAATAAAATCCATCCATGTATATAGAAGTTATACTCGCAAATGAATGTTTTATTTTGTTATTTGACCTTTCTATATATGACCTTGACTTTTGCCACAGACACCTGAATTTTTCAAATCCTCTGACTACTAAGCATAATACTTCAAAGCATAAGCAAGATACAGCACCAACAAACAAATTTCATTTTGTGCAAGACAACTCAACTCAACATGAAGAACATTTGTTCTAAGTTATATTTAAATCCATCCATGTATATAAAAGTTATACTCGCAAATGAATGTTTTATTTTGTTATTTGACATTTGACGCCTAAGTGTGACCTTGACCTTAATTTTTCGTGTGACACTCTATATTAAAATCCCTCCATGCATGTAGAAGTTACGCTATGGACACGGGTTTTGCTCTGACCCCCAAGTGTGACCTTGACCTTTGAGCGGCGGACCTGGGTTTTGTGTGCGACACACCAACCCATCATGGTGAAAATTTGTACCAAATTATTTTGAAATCCTTCAAAGAATGAGCAAGATATAGACAGGACAAATCCGGACGGCTACACGGATGCACGGACACACATACACCGAACTATACGCCAAAAGTGGCAACTAAGTCGAGCTCACTGCAAGCGGGCTCGACAAAAATGTGGATGGACACCAGATGACAGACGCGCAACATCCTGCAATCACAATAGCCTACCCTGAACATATGTGCAGGTAAGCTAAAAAGCAATATTTGTTAACATTATCTTTATTTAAGAAATATAAAACTATCAAAAACAACTATTCTCTAGAAATGGGGTTGGTTCAAGAAATGAAATGACCCATATTCACACTCGACCTAGAGATCATCAAGACAAACATTTTGACAAGTTTTCATGACATTCGGACAAAAAACTGGCCTCGAGATTGTTGAAAAAGCAAATTTGTGTTCTGACTAAAAAACAATTTTTTTTACCCCTGATGACATATATTCAAACCTGACCTAGTTATCATTCTGACTAATTTTCATGACATTTAGAAAGGAAATGTAATCTCCAGAGTATTAACAAGGTTTTTCTTTGTTTTGACCCAATGACCTACTTTTCGATTCTAGAAGACCCGTATTCAAACCTGACTGAGATATCATCAGGACTATAATTCCGACAAATTTTCATGTCATTTAGAAAGAAAATGTAGCCTCTGGAGTGTTAAAAAGGTTTTTCTATGTTTTGACTCTATGACCTAGTTTCTGACCCAACATCACCCATTTTCAAACTTGATAAAGATATCATCAAGACAAAGATTTTTGACCCCAGATGACCCATTTTTGAACCTGACTGAGATATCATCAAGACTAACATTCCGACAAATTTTCATGATATTTGGTTAGAAAATGTCCAAAGTGTTAACAAGGTTTTTCTATGTTTTGACCCTGTGACTAGCTTTTGACCCAAGATGACCCATGTTAGAACCTGACCTAGATATCATCAAGACAAACGTTCTAACAAATTATTATGTCATTTGAACAAGAAATGTGGCCTCTGTTAACAAGGTTTTTCTATGTTTTGACCCTGTGACCTAGTCTTAGAATCAAGATGAAACATATTCTAACTTGACTTAGATATCTTCAAGACAATTATTCTGACAAGTTTTCATGTCAATTGAACAAAAAATGTGGCCTCTAGGGTGTTAACAAGGTTTTCCTGTAATTGGGCCCTGTGACCTACCAAAAGTTTTCAGTCAGACATGAGCCAGATTCAAACTTGCCCAAGATGTTATTAAGACAATCTTTCTGATCAAGTTTCATGATAACAAGGTCAACAAGAGGGCCATGATGGCCCTGTATTGCTCACCTGAGTATGACTGCTTTTTACAAAAGTGGCTATGGACCTGGTTAACTGACCCCAGATGATCCATTTTCGAACTTGACTAGAAATTATTGAAACAATCTTTCTGACAAATTTCCAGGTTGTTTGGGCTGAAAATGTTACCTCTAGAGTGTTAACAAGGTTTTTCCATATTTGGGCTCTATGACCTAGTTTTTGAACCTGGTGTTGAACATCAGAAGTAGTTTAAGCTATCAAACACAGATGGAATTTGATTTATCAGTTGTTCATAGAGGCTCTGTGTTGTTGTTGATCTGAATGTTTGTATATGTAATTGCATGATAGCTGTAATAAGTTGGCACAGTTTCCAGATTGTACAACTGCAAGGTTTTTCACATATATGTGATCAGTCAGTGTTTGTCGAATTGTCATGGGAGTTGTTATAAGTTGATTAAAGTTAGTCATGGTTTGTTCCAGCTCATTAGCTGACACTGGTACATTAAAGTCACCGAGAACAATTGTTTGTGAAGTTGGTAAATTGTTCAGAATCAAACTAAGCTGTTCACAGAAATAATGCAAGTGAAGTTGTGGAGCTTTATAAACATTCAATACTGATATAGACAGAGATGTTATATGAACACCAACACATTCAATATCTGACATCAATGTGCATAAAGTCAAAGTCTTGGTGGACAAAGATGCCAACACCTTCTCTTGGAGACTGGTTGTTTTGGTGTGTTGCCCTATGGGTGAACACAACTTGGCATCCTGTATTGGGGGATTGAACTTTGTCATTAGCACTTGTCCACATTTCCTGAAGGGCTATAATATCAGGATTTGTACTGATCACTCCTGAGAAGTTTTGTCGAAATCACACCAGCAGGACAAGATTTTTCTATTTATAGCTCTGGCTGCCTTTTTGTGCAGCGATATGCACAACAAGGGTTGGTACTGATCACTCCTGTGAAGTTTCGTCGAAATCCCACCAGCGGTTTGACCTGTGAAAGCCGGACAAGCTTAATGCAGACAGATGGACAGATGGACGGCAGAAACTGGATATGAAGCCTTTTATTTTGTTATTTTCTTTTGTTTAATAGAGGGCCATAAGCCTCTTATTTTATTGTTATGGAATGAACTCTACTGTTCTCTTTTGTTATTTTACAGTTAGATGGCTCCCTATTTATTTTGGTAGTGTGGACGGACAGATGGAGGGTGAGGGCAAAAACAATATGTCTCTCAAAAAATATGAAATCTGTACAAGCATTTTCATTTAAATATGTGGAAATGAAATATGGAGTTTAAAAAGGGCCATAACTCAGATGGCTTGTGCACTGTTATGTTGCAATTATTGTGTAATGAAAACTGGATGAACATGAAACCACAACCTTTTCTTGAAGCATACAGAGAGGAGTAATCTTGAAAATTGCAGTCAGAGTTATGTATCTTGCAAGGGTCATTACCTACACAAATGAGTGTCAAATGTCATGCAACTGCTACCAAAGCAGTTGCAAAAAAAGGTGAACAGATGGAAGTATGGACAGATGGTTTAATAATTATCTGGATGCATCAAAAGAGGAAATCCTCTAAAAGGAGGAAATATATTAGATAGCAGTAGTACCAAAAAACAGTGAGATTCTCTATATTGTCTTCTTCCAGCAATTCTTTCTTCATCATTTCTAAAGGAACAAATGTAACATGGTGTTATCATTGTTCAGAAGAAGCTCTATTAATGTCTACAAACCCAGTAAAAAGGACCAAAAACTCTAATTTATATGTACAAATATAGTAACATAACTTTTGAATTATCTCCTCATTTATTTCTGACTGGAAAGCATTTCACTTCCTCTCCATGAAATGAAACTGTTTAAGTCCATTCAAAGTATATAATTATGTAAATTGCAGATCAAATAACAACACAGCAAAAAATATAGTTCATAATTTATCTGTCAATACATGTTTTGCCTAAGCTTCATTGGTTGACAATGAATATAATAACAAAGGAAAACGGAAATGATTTCATTTTGCCAAAAAAATGATGACCTTATAACATTAAATAGGGCTAAATGTAAATCCAGTAAAATAATATCAGCAAATTGCTGATAACTTATGGGTTATTTACTATTGAAGTTATGAATAATAAACTGGATCAATAGATGCAAAAATTGTCCACAGATAACTCCCCTAGTTAACTTCTACAGAAAAAACAGTTATTATTTGATAGTCAGTTTACTTGTGAATTATGTGCATTGTAAATGCATTTTTTATTTAATCCCTTGCAGTTAGTACAAATATGTCTATTGCACTTACTCGATTTCCCATTAACTATGTCTTAATTTAATTTATTTAAGTCCATTCAAAGTGAAATTCTCTATTTTGTCTTCATAAGGCACTGCTTTCTTCATCTTTTTGAAAGAGAGCAGATTTAACGCCATCATTGTCCAGAAGAAACTCAGCAGTTCCATCTGCTCCAAAACAATCCCCTAGAATGTACACATTTCTCGAAGAATAGGAGCTTCAATTTTCTGAAAAATGAGAAAAAAAAAGAATCTATTAATAACAAGTATTGCCACTGAATGATGGCAATGCCTCAGAAGTGGTGCTTTGACCTTTGAGCTAGGGACCAGACAAAGATAAATTGTAGTCCTTCAAAAAAAAGGGGTTTTTTTGTTGACAATTTGACCTCAACATCAAGGTCATTGAGGAGTCAAGTTATAAAAAAAAAGTCAGTTGGATGATCTCTCTCAAAGGGTTGATGCATGCAAGCATGAACTAAGTTCAAAACTAGAAATGTGTCCATAGGACACAGATGCCCCCACTCAACCTTGCTACTCATATAGCTAGCAATATGGCCACAAGATAGTCATACACGCTGAATCATTTATAAGATTGGTTTAACAAAATGACAACTATAAGAAACCTGTTGTGGTGTGAAGACTCAAAATACTGTCTCCAACACTATGACCAATGGATGAATATAATCCTTCACAATTCTGTAGGCATAGTTGGACATTCTTGGAGTTTGCAGATGGTAAACAGGTGTTTTCAGGTCTAATTTGTACTAAGTTCCTAAATTATATGTTCTGTAAGTCAGGCTGTTTATAAAATGTCCATTGTCATCTAAATAGCAAACAATTTTAAGCAATTGTTGGAACAAAATTTCACCATTTCCATACTTAAATGTTGAATTCTGCTTAAGCTGGTGCTAACGGGCATGGACGGTAACTTGCATTTTCCATTACTGTCCATGAACATGCTCAATCAAACTGAGTCTGCAAGTTGACCATTGGAACAGCGTTAAACTCACTAAGAAGGAAGAAAATTTTTTAGGTATCAAACTGTAGGGCAACAATGCTGTGGTCTGAGAAGTAGGTTGACAGGCAGGATAATCTGGGTTGTAGAATATTATTCTGTATGTAGACAAGGTCAAGTGTAGAACCACCTCTGTGAGTTGGGAGCTGCACACACTGGGAATAGTTATTCAATTTCTGTGACAGTCTTGTATAATTTGTAGAATTAAAAGCTAAGTTGAAATCTCCAAGCAGTACATCTGGAGAAGTTTGGTCTGCAATATGTGTTAGATAATTAATAAAGTCTGTTATGTTCGAGGATGGAGATCTATAGAGAAGACAGAATGACCTTGGACAGAGCTCTGATGAGATGGTAACTGACACTTGTTCCATATGAGGTTGATGTGAAACACTGGAAGTTGTCACTGGCAACTTATCTCGTGTGTAGAACAACAAACCATGGCAGATGTCTTCCCGTGACACAGGAAAACATGTCAAGCTCCACCCAACATGCTGATGGTACTGTACTTGATTCTCATAGACATTTGCTTCAGTCAGACACAGTATGTCAACCCTGCTCAGAACTGGGTGACTCTAGCTCCAGTGCTTTTGCAGTTACAGGCGACAAATGTTGAAAACTGCAAATTTTGAGTATGTAAGGGGCCATAACTCTAACAATTCCAAAACAAGAGGGCCATGATGGCCCTGGATCGCTCACCTGAGTACTTTGGCTGTAGGTTTGCTGTTAAGCAGTATTTCATTTTTTAATTGAAATATATAAGTGCCTCCAAACCAAATATGTAAAATAACAGTCATAAATAAAGGCTCTATGACAGAAAGTAGAAATATCTATTAATAGCTATGGTGACCTTGACCTTGACCCAGTGACCTCAAACCCTACACATGGGTAGAGGTCCATGCAAGGAACCTATGTACTGAATATCAAAGATATTGGTCTATAAATGAAGGCTTTATGAGGTACAGTAGATAAATCTATTTTTAGCCTCCGTGACCTTAAACCTAATCTAATAATGTGAACAACCAAACAAGCTTTCTGACAAACTGCCAGGATATTTGGACTGAAACAGTAGCCTCTAGAGCCTTAACAAGATATTTCTATTTTTGGGCTCTGTGACCTAGTTTTTTACCCCAGATGACCCATATTCCAACTTGACCTAGAAACAATCGAAATCACCTTTCTGACATATTTCCAGAATATTTGGGCTGAAAATGTTACCTGTAGAGTGTAAACAAGGTTTTTCCAAATTCAAGCTCTGTGACCTAGTTTTTGAAATCATCAAAACAACCTTCCTGACATACTTCCAGTATATTTGGGCTGAAACAGTAGCCTCTAGAGCCTTAACAAGCTATTTCTATTTTTGGGCTCTGTGACCTAGTTTTTGACCCCAGATGACCCATTTTCCAACTTGACCTAGAAACCATCAAAATAACCTTTCTGACATATTTCCAGAATATTTGGGCTGAAAATGTTACCTGTAGAGTGTAAACAAGGTTTTTCCAAATTTAAGCTCTGTGACCTAATCTAGTTTTTGACCCCAGATGACCCATATTCGAACTTGGGCTAGAAATCATCAATACAACCTTTCTGACATATTTCCAGGATATTTGGGCTGAAAATGTTACCTCTAGAGTGTTAACAAGGTTTTTCCATATTCAGGCTGTGTGACCTAGTTTTTGACCCCAGATGACCCATATTCCAACTTGACCTAGAAATCATCGAAACAACCTATCTGACATATTTCCAGGATATTTGGGCTGAAAATGTTACCTCTAGAGTGTTAACAAAGTTTTTCCATATACAGGCTGTGTGACCTAGTTTTGGACCCCACATGACCCATATTCCAACTTGAGCTAAAAATCATCTTAACAAGCTTTCTGACAGTTTTTCAGAAAATTTGGGTTAAATATGTTACCTCTAGAGTGTTAACAAGGTTCTACCATATTTGGGCTGTGTGACCTAGTTTTTGACCCCACATGACCCATATTCAAACTTGAGCTAGAAATCATGGAAACAACTTTTCTGACAAATTTCCAGATTATTTGGGCTGAAAATGTAGCCTCTAGAGTGTTATCAAGAATGTTCTATTTTTGGGCTCTGTGACCTAGTTTTTGACTCCAGATGACCCATATTTGAACTTGAGCTAGAAATCATAGAAGCAACCTTTCTGATAAATTTCCAGATTATTTGGGCTAAAAACATTACCTCTAGAGTGTTAACAAGATTTTTCTATTTTTGGGCTCCGTGACCTAGTTTTTGATCCCCTATGACCCATATTCGAACTCGTGCGAGTAATTACTGGGAAAAACATCCTGACCAAGTTTCGTGACAATTGGAGCAAAAATGTGACCAGTAGAGTGTTAACGAACTAAATGTGAACGGACGACGGACGACGGACATTCATCGATCCTAATAGCTCACCCTGAGCCAGCTCAGGTGAGCTAAAAATCTTTATCGGAAACCCCCAGGTGCACAACTTTACATGCTGATAAACATTCCTGTAAAGTTTCTTGACTGTAAGTGCAGCACTTTTGCAGGTACAGGTGACACAAGTTGAAAATTACTATTTTTCACTAAGTAAGGGGCCATAACTGTAACAGTTCCAAACAAGTAAATTTGTGAGCTAATGCTCACTAGTGATACCCCCGCTATCAGAAATTTGACTTTCATAATGTAATTTGCATTTGTCATATGTATAAAGAGCGTCAAATTTTTCCGAGTATTTACCTGAATTTAATACAACTTTATCCAAGGCACAGCTAGATGGATATGAAAATGGTCAGAAAAAACAATGAACAGGTATTACATCTGTGATTTCTGATTCATTGAAGTCTTTATGCACAAAAACACGATCAAGTGAACCTCCTTTCATGTGTGTTGGTAACTTCTAAGTATTCGGTAAACAGGAAGTAGATGAGCAAGGAGCATATAATCGCTTTACACCATATGAGAATATAGGATAAAGCAATATGCAAAATATCAGGCTGCTGCATCTTATAGTTGCTGAGAAAACTGTGATGGAAATTGTGAATGTATGTCAAATATGTGTAAAAATCTAAGTATTGGGTAAACAGGAAGTAGACGAGCAAGGAGCATAAAATCGCTTTACACCATATGGGACTATAGGATAAAGCAATATGCAAAATATCAGGCTCCTGCATCTTATAGTTGCTGAGAAAACTGTGACGGAAATTGTGAATGTATGTCAACTATGTGTAAAAATCTAAGTATTCGGTAAACAGGAAGTAGATGAGCAAGGAGCATAAAATCGTTTTACACCATATGGGACTATAGGATAAAGCAATATGCAAAATATCAAGCAGCTGCATGCTCTAGTTGCTTAGAAAACTGCGACGGAAAATTAAGATGTTGTTTGGTTGATGTAATGCACCTATATAGTGACAAAATCTAAAAAAAATATTCGGTAAACAGGAAGTAGATGAGCAAGGAGCATAAAATCGCTTTACACCATATGGGACTATAGGGTATAGCAATATGTGAAATATCAGGCTTCTGCTTGTTATAGTTGCTGAGAAAACTGCAACGGAAATTTGTTATGGACGGACGGACGGACGGACACACGGACAAGGGTAAAACAGTATACCCCCCGCTGAAGAAGCGGGGGTATAATTAATCTATATGGGAAACCCCAGGTGCACAACTTCAAATGCTGATCAACATTCCTGTAAAGTTTCTTGACTCTAGCTCCAGTGCTTTTTGGAGCTACAGGCGACACAAGTTTTGGGACGGATGGACATACGGACGGACAAGGACAAATCTAAATGTCCCCCCCCCCCAAGAGTGGGAGCATAAAAAGGGACAAGGTTATTTACGGGTCAAGGTAAGAAAATTGTCATTCTAAAGACCTCTTGTTGTGTGCAAACATGACCTAAATCTGTCTGGGAGTTATGCAGAGCCCATGGCTGTCTGAAAAGCCTGTTCAATGTATGGTATTACAAATTCTGGCAACTTTATGTGAATATCATATGCAAAAAAAATGAAAATGTCAATGAGTTACAGTACGTGCCAGGAGGAACTCTCGTTTTCCTCGAGGTTGTCGCGGACTTCCCATTCCTTAAAACGCGACCAAATCCGCCGCATTTCGAGGATCACCGCCGCGGACATGGTCACCAAATATCGTGGTAGACGTCCGCTAAGTGGTTCTGCAAACTTTTTCACAGGCAAGAATTGACGTATTGAGGCTCACAAAGTTCCTGATTACACGCATTTCGGCGAATTTTACGCTTTAAAATATCATTTAAATGTATAAAACTCTCATTCTGATGCATTTGTTTACGAATGCTCGCATTTGTTAACGGAAGGAATGACAATTCAAAACCGAAAGTAATTGCTTCTCGGAACAGCTGACCCTATTTTCAGAAAATAAATTGACTGGTTTTTGATTTACACCTGTTAAAACTGCTTTCCTATATTTAAAGAAAACATACAACATGTAAACCCTACTGCGACATCTGTATCGTCTATGCGCTTGACAAAATTATTGATCGATTTTGCTATACAATAACGACCATTTTCGATGACGGAAGTACACATAAACCTACACAGCAAATGTATTAGAAATTTGGTTTTAATTTTACCAAATGTCACATAATTGGCAGACGTAAAATGCACAGTTTCATTACGGTCATTTCATTAAATGCTCAGCTTATCCAGATGAGTTATGACTCTAATTATTTTCGCGCTGGTCGTCAAATATCGCCGAGATATTGCGCGATGTCGAGACATCGAGGAAATCCGTTTTTTTCCTCGATGTCGCGGCGGATTTTTTTTTCCGCGTCCGCGAAATAAAGCGGAAAATGTGAGTTCCTCCTGGCGCGTACTGTATCATCATTGCAATATGGAATATTTCAAAATTCAGTTAAACATTAATTAATGCTGAAACATAAAACTTAAAACAGAATTGTTTGTGTGGCACTATCGTGAACATATAAATACTGGGTAATTAAAAATTCCATGAATGCATGATTATATTAATAAATACCATTATTCAGTACTATTCTTACTGCAACTGCTTTTAAGATTATTCCGACTCATAAAACAAATTTGAAAGAATGCTTGAAAAGTGCTGAATAGATCCACTTTTCTTGAAAAACTGTTCTAGGGTTCACATTTATTGACCTAATAGATGAACTAACAAGAGCTTTTAGGCGGGGGCCACGCTCGACTTTTCCCTATTTCCAAAGGCAAACATATTAGAGGAAGCACACTGTTGTGAAGGAATTTCAAATGAAATTGGAAATGAAATTGGAAATATAATTATCAAATTCATCCATACATAACACATTTATGGCCAGTTTTAGCAACATTCAGAAATTTTAACTTAAAGATCAAGGTCAAGTTCAGTTTAACCTTCTTTGGAAGTATTGTCTAAAAGGTAGTTATGTCCAAGCATGAAGACACTACATCCATTAACAACAAAGATATAGCCTAGTTAAGCAATGTCAAGGTCATTTAAATGTCAAGGTAATACTTAAATTGTTCAACATGTTTGTTTTACTCTCAGTGTTGTTTTGTCCCAGTATAAATCCAATCAGTCCATATATAACAAAAATTTGGCTATTTAGCAAAATTCAATAATTTGACCTTGACCATCAAGGTCATTTTAATGTCAAAGTCATACTTGAATAATTTAACATGTAGGTTTTGTCATAAGTGTTGTTTTGTCTAAGTATGAATCAAATCCAAATAAAATAACCTGACCTTAAAGACTCAGGTACTTTCAAGGTCAAAGTCACACTTGTATTATATTCGACCTGTGTCAGTTTTGGCATAAGTGTTGTTTCGTCCAAGTATGAATCAAATCTATAAATTGATAAAGTTATTACAATTTAAACAAATTTCAATAATTTGACCTTGACCTGTAACATTTTATTATATTGAATCTATTCCTTTCAGGATGTTGCAGTCACATGATCTCTGTAAAAGGTGACAATGCACCAGTTAAAGCTGTATAGCTGGCTGATGACACTGTAGAAAAGTGTAAAATATGACATGACATTTCTGCAGAAATGACACTAAGATTTTACAGGAACTTAACTTCTGACATTGAATTGTCACATAACAGTTTTTTTACCTTCTTCAAAATTAAATGTTACCGAAAGTCAAAAACTTAGATTAAATAATTTTATCTTACGACTATGAGGTTATTTCATACTGCAAAATATTAAGCACATCTTCAGCCTTCAAATGCATTTAAAATGATTTTTCAAGTAAAAATTTGGCTTTACACCCGATTATTGGGCAGCACCATTGTTGCAGAAATACACAACACAATTAACTGAGACTCTTATTTCGTGACCTCATAAGTTAATTCCTTGATAATGGCGAAAGTAGAATTTCAATCTTGCCGAAGTGCATGATCTACCTTCCTATTATCTGAATGAGATTAATGTATATAACAAGAAAAACATTGATACACAGCATCAAGTCCGTGCAGAAGATTCTGAAGATGTGATTGTGTTAGGTACATCTAATTTTACACATACAGAATATTTTTATAACTGTACAACTGTTAGTGTATTTAAATAGACCATTTGTGAGTGCTATTCGTAATCATGCTGCCACGATCATAAGTAGTTTGCTAAACCAACGTTGTTACCACTGGTCCTGTTCACGTTTGTCAGAGGTTATAGCTATCAATTTCAGGGTCTATTTCACTACCTTTGTATGTTCCTAGTAGTGGCTTTGCTTCCAAGTAGAAATCTGATTTTTCAATACCCAATTCTTTAAATGAATGATATTTTGCAATAAGACAACTACCTTTGATTTTATTTAACATAAATTCATATTTTTTTAATTAATGTGGATTTACATTTTTTAATCAGTGCAAATAAGTATCTAATGCAAATGGATATTTTTAGAATTAAACAGTTTTAATCTATCATAATATTATGCATGTGCAATTTATTAAACAACTGTATCTGTGTTTCGGATAGAAGACAAATTCTAGAGAATTATCTTCTAATAATTAAGAATCTGTATCAATATACTTAATAAAACAAATCAGCATTGAACACCAGAACACTGGAAATAGTAGTTTTTAGTTATATTAATAACTTAACATTTAATGACACTGCTGTCAAAATCATTCTAAAATTTTCTATTTCTTCGTCAAGTCCTAGAAGAGTGTTAGTCGCAACTGGTGATCCTTTTCTGCACTCTTTATACACATAAATTGTTTAACATGAATACAATCATATAATCAGCATCTATGCTTGCTTAAATAAATACCTAACCCGTTTAACTCGGGTCACCAAAAAACTCTTGACTGAGGACTTCTAAAAATCCATAACTATACCATAACTAGAGCTATCACTGAATGTGATTAATACCCCGGCAAGACTGCTTCGAACTGAGGAAGTTATTTGTAACAGAATACTTTGTAAAAGAATTGAAATAGAGTTATGGTTGTGGGCAACTAAAGATAGTTGTGGTTCTTGTACATTGCATTTCCTGTAATTGTGCTTGACCATTGTATGAAGTTGCACTGAATTCCAACCAGTAGTTTTCAAGTTATGCTCCAGACAAGGAAAACCAACAAAGGGCAATAACTGTGCAAATAGTGAAGATGGAGTTATGACTATTGTACAATGCACATCCACTCGTTGGGCTTGACCATTGTATGAAGTTGCACTGAATTCCAACCATTAGTTTTCAAGTTATGCTCCAGACATGGAATGGACTGACCGACCGCCCAACTGACCGCCTGACCGACCACCGGGTGACTCCTATATACCCCCCAAACTTCGTTTCGGGGTATAAAAACTAGAGACTATATGATTATTAAACATTTGAGCAATGCAACATGTACGTTTAATCTGCATGAAGCCATAAAAATATGAAATGCATGCAAGTGTCAGCTACAAGGATGTTATATACAAAGTATCATCAAGATCAGTCTATTTAAATGCAAGTTATTTAATGGTAACTGATTTTCTATTTTTAATTACAGTGAGCTTGACCTTGACCAAACTGATCCTAAATATAATCCTAAGCTAGGTAGGGTATACCAAATTTGGTAAAGAATGACCAATAAATACTTAAGTTATTGACTGGAAACCAATTTTCTATTCTTAGTAACAGTGACCATGGCCTTGACCCAACTGACCCCAAATATAATCCCAAGCTATATTTTCAAGCAAGGGTGCTTTACACCATGTTTAGTCAACATGAGTCATTTCAAGCCTAAGTTATTGACCGGAATCCAATTTTCTATTTCTAGTAACAGTGACCTTGACCTTGACCAGATTGGTCCAAAATATTATCATAAGCTAGGTATTCATGCAAGTGTATAATATACCAAGTTTTGTCAAGATTGACCCATACAAACTTAAGTTACTGACCATAAACTAATTTTCTAATTTAAGTAACAGTGATCTTGACCTTGATCAGACTGACCCCAAATAAAATTACAAGCTAGGTTTTTGTGCAAGGATGCAATATACCAAGTTTGGTTGACATTGGTCAATCCAAACTAAAGTTATTCAACGGAAACCAATTTTCTATTTTTAGTAACAATGACCTTAACCTTGACCAACTGATCCCAAAAATCCCAAGCTAGGTTTCCATGCAAGAATGCTATATACCAAGTTTGATTAAATTGGTCAATCTGAACTAAAGTAATTGAAAGAAATCCTATTTTCTATTCTTTGACCTTAATCCAACTGACCCCAAATTCAATCCCAATCTAGGTTTCCATGCAAGGATGCTCTATACCAAGTTTCGTTAAGATTGGTCAATTCAAACCAAAGTTATTGAACAGAAGCCAATATTCTATTTTTAGACCTTAACCTTGATCCGACTGACCCTAAATGCAATCCCAAGCTAGGTTTCCTATCAAGAATGCAATACCAAGTTTTGTTAAGATTGTTGAATCCAAACTAAAGTTACTGAGCTGAAACCATCAGTTTGACATCCGCAGGCCTACCTGCCATACTCCAATCTGTCTGTAATAAGATACCCATGGTCAATCTATTAACATTTATCAGTTGTGGGATTTTTGGACGATATCTAGTTGATTAGAGGTGTGTAAAAGACAGGTATTTCATTGGTTCCCTCACAATTTCTTGAGGCAATTAAAACCAATCAAAACACTTGTTCTACTTGACGTTGGGTATTACAGACAAGATGGCGGCAACCGTCGGCAACATGTTTCATTCAGTTTGTGAAAAGGGCATGGCAGCAGACATTTTGTTTCTGACAGTTTTCTACCCTCTCCATTGAAGAGTATCAATTTTGTTTAACAGGATTTCATTAATTGATATTTTAGGCATTTGTTGCTATATATCGACACAAATCGATTCATTTTTCCCATGGTCTGATTACATGTAATAATCAACCATGGCTATCCGATGATGGATAATAAGTAACTTCAAAAGAAACTAGAACTATCACTAAAAGTGATTAATACCCCAACATGGGTGCTTGATACTGGAACTGGAAAGCTTAGAATCAATGGCATAAAGTGACATAAGAAATATGGAAATATGTATATATTTTCTATTTAATAATATTGTATATAGAGAAAACAATTACCGGTAGACCATTGAACTGTATATTTTCTAGTAGAACTTGCTTAAGTTTAAGATAACAGTGACCTTGACCCAACTGGCAAAATTTTCAATCCCAAGCATCGTCTTCATAGAAGCTACCTTTACAGCAAATTTCATCAAAATATCTTATTCCTAACTCAAGTTATTGAGCAGAAACCATTTATTCTTTATTTTTAGTAATTGTGACCTTGACCTTGGCCCCACCAGCCCCATTATCGATGTTACACCTGTGTACCAAAAATTGTTTAAACCTGTCAAGCCATTCATGAGTTATTGTCCGGAAACCGTTTTTCTATTTTTCGTAACAGTGACCTTGACCCCACCAGCCCCAATATCGATGTTACACCTGTGTACCAAAAATTATTTAAATCTGTCAAGCCATTCATGAGGAATTGTCCAGAAACCGTTTTTCTATTTTTAGTATCAGTGACCTTGACCTTGGCCCCACCAGCCCCAATATCGATGTTACACCTGTGTAAAAAAAATTGTTTAAACCTGTCAAGCCATTCATGAGTTATTGTCCGGAAACCGTTTTTCTATTTTTCGTAACAGTGACCTTGACCCCACCAGCCCCAATATTGATGTTACACCTGTGTACCAAAAATTATTAAAATCTGTCAAGCCATTCATGAGTTATTGTCTGGAAACTGCTTTTCTATTTTTATTAACAGTGACCCTGACCTTGGCCCCACCAGCCCCAATATCGAACATGACCAGTATCGTATGATGTTACATCTGTCTACCAAAAATTTTTTAAATCTGTCTAGCCTTTCATGCGTAATCATCTAAAAACTGTTTTTCTATTTTTAGTAACAGTGACCTTGACCTCACAAGCCCCAATATCGGCACTAACCTGTATCTTGTGATGTTTCAACTGTGTACCAAAATTTTTTTTAATTTGTCTAGCCTTTCATGGCCTTATTGTCTGGAAACTGTTTTTTCTATTTTTACATGTAGTTACAGTGACTTTGACCTTGGCCCCACCAGCCCTAATATCAAACGTGACCTGTATCTTATAATGTTACACCTGTGTACCAAAAGTTTTCTAAATCTGTCAAGCCTTTCATGAGTTATTGTCTGGAAACCGTTTTTCTATTTTTAGTAACAGTTACTTTGACCTTGGCCCCAACAGCCCCAATATCGAACTTGACCTGTATCTTATGATTTTCATCTGTGAACTAAAAATTGTTTAAATCTGTCAAGCCTTTCATGAGTTATCGTCCGGAAACTGTTTTTCTAATTTTTGTCACAGTGACCTTGACCTTGACCCCACCAGCCCCAATATCAAACTTGACCTGTATCTTATGATGTTACAAGTGTGTACCAAAAATTTTTTAAATCTGTCTAGCCCTTCATGGGTTATCGTCTGGGAACCATGACGGACGGACGGACCGACCAACCGACCGACAAGCTCACTCCTATATACCCCCTCAAACTTTGTTTATGGGGGTATAATCAGAAAAAGGCAGAAATATATGAATGGAAACATATAACCCAATATTTACTGAGTTCTTATTTAGCAATATGTAGCACCAAACCACACAGCAGTTACTTCCCTGAACAAAGCAGAGATTAATGCCTAAAGCAAGGTTGGACTTACTTAGTAATATTAAGGGACCAGTTAAAGAAATGTTGAGAATCATCAAACATGATATTTACAAGTTCATAATGATGAAATATTTTATAATCTTTTCATGTTAATACTTTGGTTAAATTTCAGTTTAATGATAAAAGAAATAAATTGTCAATAACAACTAGTCAACAACTTTTGCAGTAAATTTGATAATATCAAATATAATGATGATGAAAGGTACTGCAAATATAAATTTTGAATTGATTAAAAGTCTGCTCTTATGCCGAGTATGTAGCTAGAGATATTTTATTTCTGGCTTCATCCAGAATAACGCTGGTTGTTAATTGTTTTGTTATACAAAATATAATGTGACTTTGAGTTGGAAGTCTGGTTATTTTTAAACCTTAAAACATTAAAAATTTTGTTCAGTTCTGTAGTTTGATTTGATTTTTTTTTCAGGTTTAAGCTGAATTCAAAACATTAAAATAAAAACTTCAAAGTCGTGATGAACTTACCTTGTGTTCCAATGAATGAAAATAAGCATCATGATATGAGTGTAAGTGACTGTTATTACATTCACTGCGTTCTTGACTATTAATCCTAGGTTAAATATTTTTCAATCCAGGAAAAAAAAAATCTTACTTCTTTCAGTTTGTCATTTGCACGTTTATTTCAAATCAGACTGAAAATGCAAAGTTGATTCTCTGGAATGATGACATTTAACTCCTAATAAAATTTCAAAGTGTTAAGGTACTTTCTGTTTCAGAGCTGAAAAAGCAAATAGGATGGCAATTTGGTGCAATTATCATAATGCGATTGAATAACAGCCTGTTACATATCCGTCTTTGGATAAGCAACTATTAATTGTTGTTTGATCTTCAAAGACTTGGTGGGTTTCTGGTTGTTATGGGTGTTCTTTGTTCGCAAATTTGAATAAGCTTGCAATAAGTTTGAAGACTCTTGGTGTTATGGTATTCAAATCTTTTAGTAGAAATAGTTTTATTCTACAGGTCCCAGTTAACTTTACCTTTGACCTACAGACCCCAAAAACAATAGGGTTCTTCTAATATAACTAGCCTATGAAGTTTGAAGGTTCTGTGTGTAATGGTACTCCAGTTACTGAGCAGAAACAGTTTTCACTCTACAGGTCCATGTGACCTTGACTTTTGACCTACTGACCCCAAAAATGATAGAGTTCTTTTACTGAGTGAACAAAATCATCCTATGAAGTTTTAAGGCTCTGGGTAAAATGGTATTCCAGTTACTGAGCAGAAACAGTTCTCACTCTACAGGTCCCTGTGAACTTAACCTTTGACCTATGGACCCTAAAAACAATAGGGTTCTTCTAATACAATATCCTATAAAGTTTGAATGCCCTGGGTATAATGGTACTACAGTTACTCT